>JARYHS010013631.1:149345692-149665692 GCA_031002005.1 Vandiemenella viatica | reverse complement strand
AGCTACCAACACACATAAAGTCATTGACTGGAAATGAATTTAAAACTGAAGTAAAACATTATCTAGGTGAAAAGGCTTTATATAATCTTAATGAGTTGTGAATTGTATGTAATAGCATTTCTGTATTGAATTATTGTAACTTAATGTTAATTTACTTACTCGGAAGTTCCTACCCATGCTATGGAATTCATTTATATTGGAATTCATTATACTATATGGTATTCTTGTTGTGTAAGATGTATTGGTCCTTGCTAGAAACTTGTGTGCATAAGTATATCAGCAATAAACAATAAACAATTTTCAGCGATAGTCATCGTTGATTTGTACAAAATAATAAAAATGTGGCCGGGAAAGATGGTGACTAAGGAATTACAAACTTATTCCTCTCCGGAGTTCTGCTTGGTTCAGTCATCGTTGAAGAACTTCGTTAAGGTTGCCTAGAAAATGGAACACAGCTGGGGTGGAGTAGGAATCATTAAACGTTTTAAATTAAAATTATTTCGTGAAACACGGTAATTTTTTGTATAATTTTTTTCCACACAGAAGTATGTATTAATGATACCCAACATCAAATCAACATGTATCTATTTTTTTTAATTTTTTTAATTTTTTTTTTTTTATAGAAGTTTAGATTTATTGTACGTTTTAGCTTGCGGTTGGTATTTTAGTATTACTGAAATAAAATGATTAAAATCGGAGATTCTCTGTAATGTATTAATTGTAATTTTGAGATACTAACAAAATTTAAATAGATATTATTTGTATTACTTGATGAGATTTTGCTTACCAACTCTGTTAACTGCCATCGATGTTTGGGCGTTACAGTGACATGGCGCTGGGTATTCGGGGAGCCTCCTGGGAGCAATGGGGCGAACTTCACTTCCCAATGGTGGGTTGTCTGGCACTCGCTTGGCTCATCGCCTTCCTCTGCCTCTTCAAGGGAGTCCAGTCCACAGGAAAAGTTGTCTACTTCACCGCCATCTTCCCTTATTTCGTTCTGCTGGCGCTGTTGATCAGAGGTGAGTATGCTCCTATTTTCTGTATGTTTTATGAGGATCGTTCGAACATGTTACTTCCAAAAATTACCGTCCTAATGTCCTTGTCATTAGCCGATCATAACTCTTGGAATGTGCCAGATTATAATTCAAGGCTGATCAGTGGATGATTGGGATCCTATACCACGCCAGTTCACACAATCGTTCAACCGAGCGTGCTGGGTGAGTGGTTAACGCTCTAGCCTTGCATTTAGGAGGACGGCGGTTCAAATCCCCGTTCAGGCATCCATATTTGGGTTTTCCATGGTTTCCCATATCACTGCAGGCAAATGCCGGGATGTTTCCTTTAAAAGGCCATGGCCGAATTCCTTCCCATTCCTTGCCCTCCCCCCCCCCCCCTATCCTTTCCCGTCTCTAAAGACCTCGCTGTTAAGAGACGTTAAGCAGTTAAAAAAAAGGTCTAATAGTTGCCAGTTTTCCAGTAGCTTTAATATCAGCAATAAGGACCATCGATTTAACGACTTCAGAATTATCTGATAGCATTTGAAATATAAATTATTGGGCGTTTTGTAAGACACGCCAAGATGTATGTAAGTGGTTCCAACAACAGATTTCTTTCTGGTCCATACATTCACGCAGGACATCCCAAAATACTTCTCAAAATTTATCTGTGAGGCTTAACCATTACATAGAGTAGCTCGGCAGATTATAGTATAAAGCGACGTCGTCCGCAAAGTATTCTGTCTATAGTTTTTCGCGATATCCTCGTATCCACTCAGAGTTCTAATTGGGATTTTAAGTTTTTTTCTGAGTGGAACTCAACTGCACACCTCAGTGGTTAGTGAGAAATCTCTCTTCGTCTTGTTGGATTGCTAATTATTCATATCTCTTATTCTTGTCCCTCCTGTAAAGCTGATATTTCCGGAAATCCACCGTTTCAATGTAACACTGTTGAATGAATCATGGTTCAGTTTTAGAGTACTGCGGTCGCACTGATTTGGATAGTCTGGTCTACGAAGAATTTTGCTGTACCTGTAAGTCAGAGGTCGGAGGGAGAGAAACAGTATCCCTCTTGATTTCCCAAAATTCACACTATCGGGTTATACCATTTTTTTTGGTACTTGTTTTATATAACACAATTGTTTCAGATTCGGTACAAATTTGAGAGATTTTGCATAAACTGGGTCAGACCAAGTGTCTACGAGTAATGGCCACTAGACTTGGAGTTTCTAACTTCATGTGTATGAGAAAACCTCTTGTCTTTGGCTTTGCTTCCATCATTTGCTCTATACTGCAACGAGCATTCATTATTGTTGTACCCAATTACTCCAAATGAGTTTTGCCAGAAGATGAAGCCAGGAAACTTTTTACATAAAAATTTCGTGGTTTTGTGACTTTCGAATTACTGAACGCGCGATAAATTTGATACAAACATCAAAATCTGGTGCACACTTACGCTTCCTTTTCGTAGTTTTCCGCTGCCTGATTTAGAATTCCTAATCGTCTTTATTACAAAAACGGAGCGTGGTGGGTGAGCGGTAAGCTCCTGGCATCGCATTTGGGGGGATACCAGCTCTAATATCCGACAGGGCAACCAGATTTAGATTTTTTCTTGGTTTCCACAAACTACTCGAGGTGAATGGCGGGAAGTTTCATTCAAAATGTCATGACCGAATTCCTTCCCGTTCCCTGTCCCCAGTTCCACCCCAACTCTGATAACCTCAACGAAATGTAAGTTAAAAAAATTACTGCACAAACATTTGAATTTATTTGTTCTCAATTTCAGATTAATCGTACAACTCGTCAACTTTCGGCACCTCGACACAATAATGGTTCATGTCAGGATGTAATTTTAGGCAATATTCTACAAAGAATCAAACAATTAAATACCTTTTTCAATGGTGTTTTATAATTTGATTTTTACGAACCTTATTCGAAGATGTTTTGAATTAGTTAAAAAAAAAATATCTTGGCGAAAGGGCGACAAAATTTGCTCATCCATGAATATAACATCTCAGCTCATCGGCAGCCTTAATTTCGATACTTTTTTTTATGAAATTTCTAATTGATGCCTGATTATCTGAAATTTTACATGGTGATTTTCTTTTTTCCCCATGTATGAAGTACGGTCACACACTTTCCAGCAGCGCCATCTAGAACTACGTGTACCGGCCTTCCTGATTGCTATTTTTAGGCGGTTTACCAGTCACCAAGGCTAATGTTGGGATGGCACCCAATCTCCGCCTCATAAACTAAATATTCCAGTGGAAAAAAAACGGACAACTTAAGAAGCGTTCGCAGTAGCGACGCAGGCATAGGTTTAACGTTGTACAATATGTATTCATATAGAGACAGAAGTGAGAATAATTTCAGCTTTCTAGTTTAACCATAGTCTTGGCAGCAATTATTTTCTCAAGATGTTAGAACTTGAAGCATTATGTCTATATTGGTGGGAAATGTTTTAATAGTAATTTTAGACACCATACTCTGCGCGTCTTGTCAAAATAACCGTTCCAAAAATATGTACTGCCAAAAATCATAGTTCATTTATGTTTTTACCAGCAAATCTAACGTACAACAAAATCTTCTCTGGTGTCCATCCGGATGGTGGTGTAAAAACACGACGTTTCGACAGTTGACTCTGCTGTCTTCATCAGGTATATGTAGTTCTCAGCTGACTGTCTCTGCATCGTCAGCTGAGAACTACAAGATACCTGATGAAGACAGCAGAGTCAGCTGTCGAAACGTCGATTTTTTACACCACCATCCGGCGGGACACCCGAGAAGATTTTGTTGCATCGATACGCCGGGAAAGTATCCACTCACACAAATGTAACTTATTCTGACCTCTATAAAATTTACCTCTTTTGGAACTTGATCCTGGTATTTTGTTCAGGAGCGCTGCTGGAGGGAGCCGGGGAGGGAGTGCTGTACTATATCACTCCAAAATGGGAGGCACTGCTCGACGCTTCTGTATGGGGAGACGCCGCCTCGCAGACCTTCTATGCGCTCAGCATTGGATGCGCCTCTCTCATAACGCTCTCCAGCTACAGCAGCTTCAACAACGACTGTCACAGGTACCATCTTCTACCCATCAGAACCTGAGGTGTCTGTATCCTGAATTTTCAATCGAGACCCAAATGTACTTTATATACACAAAGCAGATTTGAACTCGGCTAAGTGGTTGGGCACGTTGCGGAGCCACGACACTAGTTCGGGGAAATACGAGGGTTGGAACTTAAATAGTGGCTTATCTGACAGCGTGGGAACACACACACACACACACACACACACACACACACACACACACACACACGTGCGTATGGCGTCTAGTACAGTTCTTCAAAGTAGTCTCCAAAACAATCCACATGCTGTTGACGATGTGGAAGTCTCCAAATACTCCAAACATACCACGAGAGGAGAATATTCTGATGTCTCGTGTCCAAAAGCGTGTTCTATATGACTGCTTCTTCAGTGTTGGTGAGAGGTCGAAATCGCTATGAGAAATGTCCAGCAATTGGGGTGGATGCTCAAAGCGTACGAAGACTACATACTGCCCACGTCCCTCAATTTCAGTGTATTGGCAACCACTGCCATATAGTGAGAACACAATACATTGCATGTAACCGGATCTCCACTATATATTTTATTATTTCTTTTTGATTCGTATTATCGTTTGAAATATCTGGTTGCAATGGATTTTGCAGTACCGCTTGTGTATATTTTATCAAGATTCGGAAGATTATTTTAAGATATATAAGGTTTTCAATACAAAGATTGTGCGTGATAAAATGTTGTATTGTGAACCGTTTCACTGACCTGAACACTGATTTTCTATCATGAGTTATTTCTAAAAGGTGTTTTTTTTTTTGTATCTGACGAGCTCTCTCTCCCTTCAAATTTCTCTTTGGTAACATCATTAAGAAAAGATGTTTTCGAAATTCACGCCGCAAATGGCAAAATTATAACAATCACGGACACGGATATGCGACGGTTCAGAGTTTGGATGCTATTCTTCTCTAAGGTTCATCCATAAATTACGTGAAGTGTTTTTCCGGATTTCCGGACCCCCCTTGTGGTGAGATACGGTTCGTGAGACCCACTCCCTAGTAATCACCCTCGCAACATTTGAGACTTTTTTTTAGGGTTTCTCACCCTTCCGTAGCCGGTTACATCCCCACTTTTCGACTTTCGCCTCATGTGTAGACCTTTTTTTTTTGTTAACTCTACACTCCAACAAAAATTTCGAAACCCCACGTGAGATTTCCGTTGACCCACTTTCCCTCTTGGTGAGATTTCGCCGGATCCCCCGTTCCCTATTTCACCTCACGTAATTAATGGACGACCCCTAAGGAGTGGTAACATACCGCTAGATAGCAGCACGTGATATCACATATAGATAAACTGTATGTTTTCCAGAGTAAGGAGCTTTTCGGATATTTTTGTTTCTATTGGGTTAACATTCTAATTATTAATATATTTTTCTCGGGCTTCCAGCCGTGTTAATATATCATATTTGCGGGACGTTTCGAAGGCGTCCATCTCTGCCTCCATTCTCAACCAAAAGTCAGTGTATAACTGTTTGTTTATTCAGCCGCTACTACGGAAACGGTGGAAAACAAAACCAACACAACGCGATTACGTCATCCGCTCTTCTGCTCGTTACCGGCGCGAAACTGTTTCAGCATTTTAATCGCCGGGTTCCAGGCCGCACTGAGTTGATAACCAGTGTCCCTGTTGACTAATAAATCAGTTAATCTTATTTCTACAGCCTCTGTAATAACGCTGGCCCAAAAATCTTTGACCCGGGCTAAAATGGTTGTTTTTTTCAAATTCAAAAGTGTGACCTTCTTGCACACTTTGTTCGGCCACCGCAGATTTTTCTTCTTGCACAAGACGAACATTTCTGGCGTGCTCTACACATCGCTGCACAATGCGTCTGTCACATGTTCGTCTTGGGCAAGAAGAAAAATCTGCGGTGGCCGAACATAGTGTGCAAGAAGGTCACACTTTTGAATTTGAAAAAACAACCATTTTAGCCCGGGTCAAAGATTTTTGGGCCAGCGTTATTACAGGGGCTGTAGAAATAAGATTAACCGATTTATTAGTCAACAGGGACACTGGTTATCAACTCAGTGCGGCCTGGAACCCGGCGATTAAAATGCTGAAACAGTTTCGCGCTGGTAACGAGCAGAAGAGCGGATGACGTAATCGCGTTGTGTTGGTTTGTTTTCCACCGTTTCCGTAGTAGCGGCTGAATAAACAAACAGTTATACACTGACATTTGGTTGAGAATGGAGGCAGAGATGGACGCCTTCGAAACGTCCCGCAAATATGATATATTAACACGGCTGGAAGCCCGAGAAAAATATATTAATATTCAACGCCGTGAAAAATTACGATCCTACAACATTCTAATTGTTTTATAACACAATATTTTGCTATGTACCTATTACAATTGCTATAAATGAGTCGCTTCTTCTTTCATTATACTATAAACCACGAAGCTTGCTATTCATAGTATTGTCGTCCGCGGAACTTCGCAATGGTCTTTCTAAATAACGAATTTTATTAAAATCCCTGTCTTGTCGCAAAGTGTTTGACCGCTCTCGTGGTGTTACACAAACACTGTACTGACAGCGCTATATGAAAACCGTGATACCACAGGCTTCTAGCGCCTGCTCCGTAATTCATCGGTGCCATTGTGGTAACGTTACTTGTTACGCCGGTATAATACGGTCTACCCAGCGCCGTGGTTGGTGCGCGGACGCAGTACAGTGGATTGTTAAGTCGAGCCGTGTGCCGGCCGGCACAGTTTTCCCCTGATTTACGCCCCGCTCGCTTTCGTCGGCAACGTGTCGCATCGTGTTGCTTTGAGGCCGCGGCTTATTGAGGAGGCGGCAGCAAGCAATTCCTCCTCGCCCGCACTTTGGCGACGTCGCGTCTGGCTGTAAATCTTGAGACGTCGGCGCCGCCGTAACGAGCAAAGTGGCTGGGCGCAGCGCAGTGCAGACAGCAGAAAGCGAGCGAGCAGCGCCCGTCGCTTTATTAAGACATCGATCAGCCGCGGCAAGTAGCGCCGGTGACACTCCGGCCACACTAACAAGCTCACACTATGGGGTTCCTTCGTGATGGTGTCTTTACTTATTTAATGGTAGCTGATACCCGCAACTTCGTATCTACATCTACATACACAGACGGAAAAAAAAATCCCAACACCAAGAAAAAATTATTGTAGAGTAATGAAATTTGGACAATGCATTTGTCAAGTTAACATGTTTAATTGATTAAATTTTCAAGATCACAGGTTAATTTAAGCTCAAGAAAATGCATTTCAAATGTGAAATACTGTTAAATTAATAGCCGGTGTAACCTCCAGAATTTTGAATGCAAGCCTGCAAACGTGAATGCATTGTGTCATACAGGTTTCGAATGTCACTTTGTGGTATGGAGTTCCAAGCTTGTTGTACTTGTGCTGTCAATACTGGGACGGTCAGTGCTGGCTGTGGATGATGCTGGAGTTGTCGTCCAATGATATCCCATACGTGTTCAATTGGAGACAGATCTGGTGATCTCGCAGGCCAAGGTAACATGTCGACACTCTGTAGAGCACGTTGCGAGACAACAGCGGTATGAGGGCGAGCGTTATCCTGTTGAAAAACTCCCCCTTGAATGCTGTTCATGAATGGCAGCACTACAGAAATTCGAGCTGCAGTTGGTACCACAGTGACACAACGAACTGTTAGAAATCGGTTACTTCAAGGACAGCTCCGAGCCAGGCGCCCTGTAGCGTGCATTCCACTGACTACAAGCCATCGCCGTTTGCGACTCCAGTGGTGTCAAGCCAGAGCTCATTGGAGGACGGAGTGGAGATCTGTTGTGTTTTCTGATGAAAGCAGGTTCTGCCTTGGTGCCAGTGATGGCCGAGTGTTGGTCAGAAGGAGGCCAGGGGAACGCCTGCAACCAAACTGTCTGCGGCCTAGACACACTGGACCTACACCTGGAGTCATGGTCTGGGGAGCAATTTCCTATGACAGCAGGAGCACTCTTGTGGTTATACCAAACACACTGACTGCAAATTTGTACGTCAGTCTGGTAATTCAACCTGTAGTGCTGCCATTCATGAACAGCATTCAAGGGGGAGTTTTTCAACAGGATAACGCTCGCCCTCATACCGCTGTTGTCTCGCAACGTGCTCTACAGAGTGTCGACATGTTACCTTGGCCTGCGAGATCACCAGATCTGTCTCCAATTGAACACGTATGGGATATCATTGGACGACAACTCCAGCATCATCCACAGCCAGCACTGACCGTCCCAGTATTGACAGCACAAGTACAACAAGCATGGAACTCCATACCACAAAGTGACATTCGAAACCTGTATGACACAATGCATTCACGTTTGCAGGCTTGCATTCAAAATTCTGGAGGTTACACCGGCTATTAATTTAACAGTATTTCACATTTGAAATGCATTTTCTTGAGCTTAAATTAACCTGTGATCTTGAAAATTTAATCAATTAAACATGTTAACTTGACAAATGCATTGTCCAAATTTCATTACTCTACAATAATTTTTTCTTGGTGTTGGGATTTTTTTTTCCGTCTGTGTATATACTCTGTGATTCACAAAATTGTGGGTGGCAGAGGGTGCTCAGCACCAAAGCTAATCTCTTTGCTGTGCATTCCAATCCCTAATGGTACGAGGGAAAAAAGAATTCATATAAGAATCAGTCCGGCATCTTATTTCACTAATTTTATCTTTCCTGTCCTTCCGACTCAAATAGGTTGGTGGAAGAAGTATTTCACTACACTCAAAAGTGAAAGTGGGAGTACGCATGTTTTCCAATAAGTTTAAACGAAACGTGTGTCGTCTATCTACCTGAGACTCCCAACCTAATCTACTAATCAGTTCTGTGACGCTTTCATAAGGACTGTAGCAAGCGGTCACGAATCGAGCGGCTCTTCTCTGTACTTTCTCTATACTTTCGATCAATCCCTTACGAAACGGGTCCCAAATGGCACAACAATAATCCAAATGTGGACGCACAAGAGATTTGTACGCTATCTCCTTTGTTTGTTCATTACAATTTTTCAAGATTCGACCTATGAATCGCAGCCTAGAATTTGCTCTACCTACTAACGAATTAATGTGCATGTCCCATTTCATGTTCCTTTGTACTGTTACTCCCAAATATTTCATAGAATCGACCATATCAATAACTGTATTGCTTAACTTGTATTTCTGAACAATTGGATTCTTTTTGTTAGTTATGCTCATTGCATTGCACTTTTTACAATTTAGAGTAAGTTGCCACTCAGCGCACTAAGCCAAAATAACATCCAGATCACGCTGAATTTCTAAGCAATCGGCCAAGTTTCTTACTTCTCTATAAATAACCGCATCATCAGCAAACAATCTAAAAAGGCTTTTCACTTTGTCTCCGAGATCGTTTATAAAAATTAAGAAAAGAAGTGGTCCTATTACACTTCCTTGAGGTACACCCGATGTAACATCTAGATTAGAAGAACTTTCTCCTTCAACGATAACATACTGCGACCGACCAGTTAGAAAATTGATTAAGAATTTCTTTGCCAAAATTGAATATAGAAAGTTGTTGGTAACGAAGGATTGGTCCCAAACAACACCGAATCGACATAATATGACAGGAAAGATATCGCTATATCATTCTATCGTCGAACCTCTCTAATGAAGAGAACCAATTTCCAAGATATTCCTGTCACCATTCGATGAGTTATAAAAATTTCGTGACTACAACTGTTAATCATACCGAAAAAAATGTCCTGTGCCCTTCCTACAGAATTTCTTGTCAAATTCCATCAATATCGATGGAGCCATTTAGTCGCCAAAAGGTAACAAAAAGACAGACTTACTTCCGCATTTATAGTATTATTACTGCAGATCACACACACACACACACACACACACACACACACACACACACACACACACACACACAACTGCGAACAACCCCTATCATTATAACGTAATAAAAGTGTACCCCTACAACATTGCAAAACTACCTACGATTTGCCTCGCATTGAACCCCTAAATTTGTGATTTCTACACTTTAACACTCAATCCCAATAACCGACGGTCTTACGATCAAGAACAGTTTTTAAAAATCTTTGCCTCCATGGAGATATCAACCGGAGACCACGATCCAAACGGCAGTAAGCAAGCGCTTTAAGCACTGAGCTACCAGACCGCTATATGGAAAGACGGTACAGACACCTAGAAATCCTACGCGTCTATCACCGATCAGTAATTTATCGAAATTGTAAGACAACATGTATTATTTAAACAGAAAATATTTCAACCAAATGTAGACTACTTTTCTCCCTGTTTCAAAGGATAATTGTGGAAACTTTAATCGAAATCAGATGAAAACTGTGGATTTGTATGAAAAACAAACAAACATACATTCATCTTTATATATATATATATATATATATATATATATATATAGACTAGTTGGATAACTCGTCGAAAATGAATAAATTTTATTGTTCTGGACAACTTTTTATGTATATTTTCGAAAACGAATAACTATTTTCTTATTTTATTTTTACATAAAAAATTAAAATCTTATCACATTGGTGAGGTGTCGCGCAGAATGCGGCAGCAGGAAACATAATTTAACTTATTAGAATTTTATTAATTAATATTAACGAGATAATGCGAGTAAATCGATGTTGGAGGCAATATTTAAATTTACGTTTGTAAGAGCAAGTAAAATTGACTTCATATTTACTTTATACAGTTATAGAAAATGATAATGACTATTTGTGCCAAGGCTAAATAATGTTAGTTTCCCCAAGGTCGTTACTAGTTAACTAAATGGGTGCCGTGGTGATAATACACGCAATAGTTTATAGCGTTACTTCACCACGTTGTCCTTTGCGATGTTGGTGGCTGGTGACTTCGTGATGGAATAACCCTTTCGTCCACGTGCGGATGAGCTCCTGGTGTCGAAGATCCCTCGAAGAGCACGAGAGCCGTAGCACTCCAAGGCTCGACTTGGAGAAGTCGGTCAGAGAGGGTGAGAACCCACACTCCTCCTCCACACACTAGATGCTGGGACCGCTCCGCTGCAACTGGATCGAACTTGAGTCGATCCTCCAAACACTGGGTGATACGAGACGCAGCAAACAGTTTCGGGAACTCTAACTTGAGTCACACACACCCTCGAATTACGCTAAAACATTTCCAGATATTGCCGGGAACCCCTGCTACGAGGTTCCCTCTCCAGTGAACCAAACCAGAGTGCTCTTCCAGAGAACTCCTGCCACTCCCTCGCCTAACGGTCCAGGGGGTTTGAGGGTAACTGCTTTATTTTCGTGGCCTTAGGTGACTGCTACCTACAGGGTCTCAAACTGTTCGCAACATTTCGTGGCTGCCACTTAATGTACGAGTAATTGCACATGGATGTAATGTGTGTCATTACAGTATGTTTGGTGGTAACCTACGTTTCGTGTAGACTTTCTCTGGTTGTTTCTTATCTTCAATAAAAGTTTTATGTTATTTTATGACGTAGTTCTAGTACATACTACAGGGCATAAATATATATATTTTTTTTAAATGTAAATTTTAAACTTAATCCATACCTTTTTTAATGGTTGTATTGTCAAGGTAGAACATATTGAATCATTATTGTAACGACTTGTTTGGAGTTTTGGTTGATTTTAACTTATTAATGATACAGTGAAGATAGTAAGAGTTGTGCAAAAGTGGGAAGGGATAAAACTATTGTAGATTGTTCCATTTCAAAAATGGACTAAAATAAGGAAGTGCCATATCATCCTTATTATTTATCGTAGCTATGGATGAAATATTGAAGGAGGTGGTGCAGAGCATTGGGGGATGAAAAATGAATGCAATGGTATTTGCATATGACCTATTAGTTTGGGGAGAGGATGAAAGAGAGGTGCAGGATCAGCTGGATGTGTGGGAGAGAGTAGTGGCAGCCGATGGTATGAAGTTCTCTGTGAAAAAAAGCGAAGTGGTGATAACAAGAAAGAAGAACAGGACGGACATAGGCATATCACTTGGAGGAGAGCAACTAAATAGAGTGGAATGTTTCAAATACTGTATTGAAGCTGTACTGAAGAAAATGAAGGAAACATGATGGAGGTAAATGAAAGAGGAAGATGTGCAGATGGATTTTTTAAAAGTATTAGGAGCCTCATATGGAGTAAGGATGTCCCGCAAAAGAGCAAAGAGGCAATCTATAAAACATCTTTGTGTCAATTTTAACATATGGGTCGGAAACATGGGTGATGAGGAGAGACAAAGGGAGAGTACAATCTGTGGAAATTAAATTTCGGAGGAGTAGAATAGGAGTAACAAGAAGAGACAGAATAAGGAATGAGAGAATCAGGGAGTTGATAAAGGAAGAACCACTACAAAAGAGAGTTGAAAAATCTAGGTTACAGTGGTACGGACATGTAAAGAGGATGGGGGAGGAGAAGTTACCAAGGAAGATGCTGGACATGGAGCTGAAAGAGAAGACGCCTAGAGGAAGACCAAGGGACAGATGGATTAAAGGTGTTAAGAAACGTGTGGAGGAAAGAGGAGGAAATTGGGCGACAGGGGAAGAAGAGAGATGGCGGTTGGATAGGAAGCGATGGCGAGGTTTTTGTTCCCTGGTGATGGTGATGGTGTACAGTGGTATGCTGCTAAGACTTTTGCTCTCATTTAGGAATATCAAGGGAAAATTGAAAAGAGTTCACAATATTTATTTGATAAAAGGATCGAAATAATTCACATTTATTGTTTAATTAAATTCGTCTTGCAGTAACCAAAACAGTTAGAAACCAGTTTATTGACTGGTCCTGCTAAAGTCTCAATGGAAAGCATTTATTGACGCGGGGTGCTATGCACGAGTAGAGTTATTACAAATAGCTCTTCTCTGGTGGTAGTAGATTTACCGCATTGTTCGTTGAACCTGTATTGTGTTGATAGCCTACAATACACAGCCCGTCCCGGGTGATGGCAGTCGACCGGCCTCAGCAGAAGTTCCTGCCACCTCAGCTGTCCAGCCAGAGCAGATGTCTCTAAGTCTCGTAGTCAAAACAATTCTCCCAGCTTGCTGCACATCCATCAACCAAGCAACCTCCCTTAGAATCTCGGGGCCATCCTTCGGTACTCGCCCACCAATCTGTCTCTCTTCAGCAAACGAACTCCTCTCATTCGCTGTGCTCCTATCAACACTTATAACCAACAACTGTTATAACTAAATTCATTAACGGCTGTTCGAATCTCCCCTCTTTCTACCATGCATCGAAATACTTGTAACTTTAGGTGACAGGTCTGTGGGTGGAATTCTGAATACATCAGACACCATCGATATGGGTCAATTATCATAGGCCGTTTTTAGCTTAAAAGCTTTCTTTACAGGTCTTTATGGTCTCACCGCTCCTAGGCAAAAAGATTCTTGCCCACGGTCGCATAACACAATGAACAGAGGCACTGCTACCTTCCGAGAATCATTACACAATGTAATTCATCGTATAAAGATAGATGGCTAACTTTCATTCTTTGCATTCAACAACAACGCCATCTAAGGTCAGAGTATAGTGAAAACAACCTAAGATGCAGAGCATGTTAATAATTTAAGATTTTTAAAATAATTTAGTTTTAAACGCACTTTCTTTATAGCTTTAAATTCAAGGTAAGATATTGTGAAACAGTAAACGAACATAATAGTGACCTCTATTGACAAAGCGCCAAAAAATCTCCGGCCATCATCGGCCCACGGAAGAAGACCAAGCAGCGCAAAACGCGATAGACATGGCCATTATAGCCTTTTCCTATTGTTGATTCCAATGCCTCGTAATTCTGTGGCGACGTTCTTACTGGTTCGAAAACTGCCTTTGTTCTACTTGACCGATTGGTAGTGAATGCCATACTAATTTATTTAACCAAGTACTCTACATAAGTTTCGCAATGTGGAAGCATCCGGCCTATACCTCCGGCACAACATGCTGTGTAATGTGAAGTACGCCACAACTCTTCCTTGGTTCGGATTCGACGTCAATTTGTAGTCCCCTATTCCCAGTAGCATTATCGGGTTAGGTTGAAGGTTGGGCCACACTAGACCGCACCGCACCTGGCCCGCACCGCACCGTCACTCGGCCGTGTGTCGGCTCGCCCCCCTCGCGTCCACACTGGTCCGTAGCACGGCCGTGTGACGGACGGGTTCCTGCTCGGTCTCCTTTAACGTATTCACGTTTCACGGAATTAATGTTAAAAAATTACCTTAAAAGTGATTTTGGTATCGTAGCTGCGGCTACCACCCGTACTTTATTATAGAGTACTGTACTTTTTAATCTACGAAGGTAATAAAGTACGTTAAAAAACTTTTTTGTGTGACTCCTGTTATCTCCTAATTGTTTAATCTCATATGCACAAAAATAGTATTCCAAAATTGTTTTAACAAATGGTCGTCACACTGTATTGAAAGATTTTCGTGTAATTCTATATAGTCACGATTAAATGTCAAGCGTCACTCACTTCACATTTAACGTGTTTGTTTTAGTTGAGGTTCCTTTTCGAGTCACTCAATATTTTTTTAACAAGAAAGAATAAGATTTTATACATTTTTATTTTAATGCAGACCGCAAAGATTCCGTAAAATAATAATTTCATGTGATCTAAAAATTCCAGTCACGGAGTTACTTATCGGCTGCGCAGTACACCTCTATCGTTTTCACCTAATTTGAAAAGGAAAACTACAGATTAACATGAAATTCGTAACACGGAGCGTCCTAGCATTTTATTAACAAATCAAAGCTTTTCCAGAGGTGAATGTCAATTTTACGATCCATAAAAATTACAGCTGAGACAGGGATATGAACCAGGGATTTTAATTTCCCCAATCGTACGCCATAACCTTCTGAGACAAGAGACAAATCTGGTTATAATCAAAAATTATTATTCAAACATAATAAAATAAACGTACTTATAATTTATTTTTGCCATGCCAAAACACAAATTTTCTTTATTATATGATTGAATACATATTTTCCCGTAATTCTAGATTCAGATGCTTGCGGCGAGTGATTTGGGTACGGAAGGTCCCCGGTTCAAAATCCGGATCTCGGATGCAATTTTTACAGGCCTTAAAATCGACTTTCACCACTGGCAAAGATTTGATTTGTTAATGCGAACATGCAAGGACTCTACCTACATTTTACGAATATCTGATGAACCTGAAGTGAGGCTGAAATAAAAAAAAGCACACTTCTAAAGCAATCAGTAACGTTAAAACAATATTTAGTCGTAAAGGACCGGAAATTTCCGAACTCTTTCTATACAGTTTTCCATATCGACCAGCCCGACAGCAGACCGACACCGGGCCGCACCGTCAAAATATAAACCAAATTTATCCGGGCCGACACGCGGTGTCGTTTGAACTCACTTCAATCGAGCGAGCGACAACAATAAGAAAAGTGACGGTGCGGTGCGGCTCGTGTGAGGTGCGGTCTAGTGTGGCCCGACCTTAAGGCGGCTACGATAGAGACCGATTATACGCAGCAAATAAAAAAAACCTGCGACCACATGAGCCTTTCTTTATTTAATTGTAGTAAAATAATTAAAAAAAGCAATTTGTTCTATACTTTTGGACTGCTATACACATCCCAGTAATAAATATTTAACAAAATGAACTATTAGACACAAATTAAATTCTAGAAGACGAAAATGAGTTGAACTAATTCATTTTGTGTTCTGTACTAGTAAGTTAACAATGTTCAGTCTTCATTCAGGCCTGGAATTGGGGACAGTGTTTGGATCCCCGGTCCAACTATCCAGATTTCAGCTTTTCAAAGTTTTCCGAAATCCCTATTGACCAAATTCTGAGGGTTCTTTCAAAATTCCTTGGCCTAATTTTTTTTACCGTTGTCCTCAATCTTTCCCCGGTTTTGTGAATCTCAACATCGTCGAGCCGTAACGAGCTAATGAAAAAACATTTGAAATATGCTAACGTTCTCCTTGCTTCTATAGGATGCTGGAAGGTCACTGGCTGATGCTGTCTCCATCTTCCGAGAGAGTTCCATGATAAACGACTTCACGCTTGTCTTAGCCTGCTAACTCAGTTCTGCTGCCCATTCAGTAAACTTTACAGAGTTGCAGAAGTTTTTGATCTTCAATGGCATATCATCTTCGGCCGTAATCCTTTGTCAGATCTTCGACGTCATGTCCATGTCTGTTATTAGATACAACACGTTCAATAAAGGAAGTATATAGCAGATTTAAAAAAAAACCCGACTTTGCAGCAATACAGTGACATTAGGCGAAATTGTAGAAAAAACTCTAGCAACAGGAGAGTGTTGATGGAAGAATTGTTGTGCTTAATGTGGCAGGAGTTTTCGCTCATCCTTAAACTTTGTTTGGCAGAGTTTCACTTTGTCCATGTTCGGATACCACTTGAAACTGCAGGTTTGGTTTACCCGTTAGCATTGCCGAATAAGGTTATGTTATAGTGGATCAGTGCGCCGCAAATTGTAGCTATGCTACCTTCCTTGCCGAACACTCCTTGCGGGGACAGGACATACGGTTCATTTATGTACAGTGGATTTACTTCACTTTTTTGACCGTCTATTCAACGAAAGATGATGATAATCAAGGTCTGCATACGTCTCAATCGGGCTTGTTGCTAGTTTATATTTTGGGGGCATTATTGCGTTCCACGTTTGGTATGTTAGTACTATTTGTGTTTCTCGATAAGGGCTCGTGTTTATTTTCCTTTCAAATGTTGCAATTGTTATTCTACGTCTGGTTGTTAGAAATACCAAGGTTCTGTGCGTCGCACGAAATTCGGTCGTAAATTTCGACATTTGGAGGAAACTACTGTGTCTACAGCACGGAAGAGTGTTGGAGAGAAAAAGGTGATTTGGGTTAACTGGTGATATAAAGATCATTGGCTGCTCTGTGAAGTTTGTTTTTTTTTCGCAGTTAACTAGTTGAATGCTCTGATGCTTTCCGTCTAAGGAAAAGATTTTTTTAAATTGAATGTTTCTTTTTCGACAAGTAACTCGGTTTTTTTATCGACAATTTTGATCTCAAATTGAATAGCACAGCAAGGATATTTGTTGTATTCTGTAATTGTTACTATTTTCAGACTTCGATAATGTGCAATGGAAACGTCAAATTATACTATATACACAGTCTCTGTGATCAAATATTTTGGTGACTTTTCAAATCGTCAACAGAGTGTTCAAAAGGTACCGGAGTGGAATGTAATAAAGGAACAGGAGGAATATCAGTCATCGCTCGATACGACTGCAGTGTTTTAAGAAAATCTGTAAAATCTAACCCCAGCCTACCCCAACCGACACCTTAAAACTAATGTTTAAGGTATATCAGAATTATGTGTAGTACAAAGAATTTTCTCCCTCACCTTTTTGTCTCTCCTCTTCCTCTTTCTGACGTTTGTTACTCTCCTCTCAAATATTCTCTAGTAAAATTCCTTCTTCTCCAATTCCCCCTACCATTCTTTCTACCCAATTTTCTTTCCCCTCCCTACTGTTTCTTGCCTCGCATATTTTCCTCGCGTCTTTTTTACTCCATCTTTCCTTCTAGTTTTTTCCGTCTCTTCTTTTCACTATATTTTTCGCTTGCCCCCACATTTTCAATAGAAATTGTCTCAAACTAGTGTCAATTAAAGGAAATCTCATTTACTTCTGTCTGAACCAAATACCTTTAGTTATATTGTAAAAAAAAAATCACTGTGGATGTGACTGACGATATAAGATTACTGAATAAATTATATACACAAATATAAGTAAACGGACTCTGTATAATTACAGTTAATTATAGAAATATAATGATTGCAATTTTATTAAAACCTATTAAATATTTGGACTTAACGTTGAAGTTACTGGAAACGATGTCGATTCCTAGTAGTGGAAATAATTAATCTATTAAAAATAAGTTTAAATGAGGAAAGAATACTGGCAATTACACACTTTTGAATACTGCAGCGTCTTATCGTTCTTACATCTCCCGAATCGCGTCACACGAAATAATGCGCAGTTTTAGGATTTTGGCCACGAGAAAGTTTTATGAACAAATGTCTCCATTCTATTGAAAATCTCACGAGGCACGGTTGAAGAATCTTGAGTCGCTCTGTTCTCCTGCAAACTTTTTGAAGTTTCTTATGAAGCAATAAAACGCACAGGAATATATTAACTGTGAGTTGTTTTTGAGGTAGGTAGGAAGCAACTAAAACGGAGGAAGCAGACAACAGTGGAGTAGTTGTGAAGGAGTGTCCGTATTGGCTTTTGGAGTTCGCCGTTGGAAGTTGTTAACAAGGGGGGAAGCCGTCTGCTGCAAGAAGTTTTAGCAACGCGTTTAGACTCGGTTGATTTGATGTGTCTCTTCAAACATAACTTCAACAGAGGCTTTCTAATAACGTATGTTGGCAATTTTTTTCTCTCCAGCACCCCTGAGACTTCTGACTGTAATTTCGAATCTCGTAATGATTATTTCAGTTTGGTACAATGGAAACATGTTTAAAGTCCCGAATTATCAAGAGGGATCTTACCTATCTCCTTTTAACCGTTGTTACAATGGTGGTATGTATTTTGTGTGTTGAGTGTAATGTAGCAGATTCTAATAATTTTGTAGTTAGATGCAGTACTTTAGTATGTTATAAACCAGCCTCCTTGAGCGGTTTTCCTGGATGGGAACGCGTGGAACATGAAACAGAGAACTCAGTTACTTGAATCCCTCATTCAAAAACACAGAGATAGCAGCTTAGCGTGGGAGACGAAGTCCGTAAAGTTCTGGACCTTCTGGAAAAGCCATCTGCAACTGGCCAATTAGAGCTCTACATTCACACCACGCGATGTGAGTTAGCCAATGTGGCGCTACAGAGCAGAGAGAAGTTCTGTACCAGCCCTCGTCGCAATGCTTTCCTGAAGACCACACAGTAAACTTGCCAATCATTATGCCAATGATTTAGGCAGTATTAGAAATTACTTCACCGCCATAACCACTTACTCGAGAAAAATTCATTTGTATACAGTACAAAGCAGAGAAAACATCCAGTCTTACATAGGATACATATTTCCTAACTCCAATGACCGCTCAAGACATACACTTACACTATTTTTGCTCGTCTACACTGTAAAAGGAATTTCCCAAATTTATCTAATTCTATTTCATTGCTAGTTTTTAATTTTTTTTTTCTCATGCCGATAAGAATCCAACAGTCAGATCATAATCTTATGTTCATCCACACATCTTCACCACTGCACCGTATCCCTTCAAGCCCCCATGAATTAAGTTTTTTTTTTTTTAACGATCCTTACATTTAGGTTCCAAAATTGAAGATTTAGTTTAATAAATGAGTTTAATTATATTTTCCTGAGACCAATACATAGAAAAATTACAAAAAGTGATAAAATAAAAATGAAGATAGTACACTCTGGACAGAGGAGCGAATTCAAAACGAATGAAGGAGTTCTTGGCCCAAAAGAAGATGAAACTCGCTGCCAAATGCACAAAGGCTTAACGTGGTCCTAGTTGGCCTCAACGAATAAATAAAATAATAATGAAGATAGTCACAATTAAGCCTGAAGGGTCGCGATAGGAACACATGAAATTCCCACAAAGCATTACAATGTTAAGGAAGAACTCCTTTATGTGGCCAGAAAAACCGCAATTGTTGGGATCATTACGAGTGGTCTGCTTAGCAACTCTTTCCGAGTTCGACACTCCGCCCGAATAATTTGAACGAGCAATTGAGGAGCGACTCGGAAATGTAATCCAAGAGATTCCTATACTATCCAGCGTTGATAGTTCGTTGTTGAAGCAGAAAACCAAGGTGAGTAATACTTTTAGAAACCCAAAAGATGAGTTTTCACTGTCACAGGAACAGTTTCCTTTTTTACACACCATTCCATACTTATCCTCTTCGAATCAGTACTACATTGATTGAACAATGATTCACTAATTTGAAAAACTCCTAATTCAAAGCTCTTCAAAATCTATGCCCTAGCTGCCTTCCAGTTGACATTCAAAATTGTTGGTATTCATCTAGAGGTTAGTTTGCGTATCAGTAACTCATTCTTAATGATTTCCTGAACATTTCAGGAACTTGATCTAGTTGCTTCACTGAACTTCAGTGTGTTTTGCTGAATACTGTCTTGAATTGACAATGTTCTTGCAGTGGGTGCTTGCTATGGATGGACGTGCTTGAGCGAGATTAAAAAATAGTATGTGACCTTCTTAAACAATTGAGGCTTATAAGTAATTTTTTGAACTTTACACGATATCCGTTAGAAATTTCTGTACTTAATGATTGCGTGTTGTGCAATACACGCATGAAATCTTTGTTTAATAATAATGTTAGTAAATAAACAAGTGATAGTAGTTATAAGCGTGCAGTACATGGACTATGAAAGCACTCGTATCAACTTCATCCTGTTGCCAAATCAACGAATCCTGAAGGGTTCCGCACCTATTTCAATATTATCATTCGCGTTTTTAGGTTATCTAATTTTATGTATCAGTATATTTATTCTCTTGATATTTTTATTTACTTCTTACGATTAAGTTCCTCAAATGAAAATAACCGAGGTTTGAAATTAGCGTTTCTCTAACAAATGACATGTAAATTTTATTTCAGTTTGAATTGAGGTAAATTTTGCTGTGGTTTAAATATTGAAAATTAAATCTAATGAAAGGGTTTGGAATACTAAAGGCTACAGTGGGGTTAAAATACAGTATAATGGGGGGGCGAGATTATTTTTGAAATCTATTCTGGCAGTGACAAAAAAATCTTTAATAGATCCAGTCATTACATAATATTGTAATGCTTTATTATACATTGTAATGTTCTTTTACAATTTTCATAGTCGTTGTTTGGTCCTTGCTTTCTGAGCAAATCTTATATATAAAAATCAATGTTTGTGGGTTTGTTCGTCTTCTATGCATTCCTATACCATTTATCAGATTGCAATGAAACTTTGGAGAGTTTTCGAGTGAGCGTCTGCGAAGGTTCCTGTGAAAAAAAATTTCCATAAAGTCGCCCCCTATTCCCCATAACACCCCATAATTAAGGCAAAACCAAATTTTTATCCGATTTAGATAGGAATTTGTACACTTATACTTTAAAACAAACATAAAAATACTGCCTACATACGGTTTCCGAATATTAATCCCCTCGCTCCCTTTCCACCCCCATAATTTTTTTCACCACATAATTTAGGCAAACCACATTTTTTTATCCGATTTAGATAAGAATTTGTACACTTATACTTTAAAACAAACAGAAAAATACTGCCTACGTATGGTTTCCGAATATTAATCTCCACTCCCCATTTCAAACCCCATTACGTTTTCACCCCATAATTTAGGCAAACCACATATTTTATCCGATTCAGATAAGAACTTGTACACTTATACTTTAAAAAAGAGAGAGAAATACTGTACACATTAATTTTTTAAAAAAACCAATCCCTCTCCTCTCTTTCCACCACCTTAATTACCCCCTCTTCCCCATAACATCCCATAATTTAAAAGAACTAGCAAACCATTCGTCCGATTACGGTGAAGCTTTGGTGAGTTGTCGACGGGATGACACAAGGTTCCTGTCAAACAAAATTTAAAAACCCACCCCTCCTCCCCATAATTTAGACAAAACAACATATTTCATCAGATTTCAATGGGAATTTGCACACTTATACTTTGAAACAAACAGAAAAATACTGCCTGCATATGTTTTCCAAAGCGCATCCCCTCTCACCCTTTCCAACTGAAAATGAATGAAACAGCAGTTTAAAATTTATATGTAAATATTTTTTCATTTAATCTATGTGCCTACTCAAGTCCAGCAATAGTGAAGCATTGCCGGGTAAGCCAGTATATTTTTAATGTTTGCATGAAGTGAGTAAGTTACGACAGATTACCGGAAAAGACTCATTAACTAGTTCCTGGATCTAGATGTACTTATGGTCTACTCGACTGTGATTAAAAGCTTGCTTCTGTCAAAAAATATGGTAAGATGCTCTTGGCTTTATTGAAATGCATGCGGACTTTCGCATAAACACGTGCACACATTGAACTGTGGGAATGTTTCTTCTTAACACATGACTAACATATTAAAAAGGCTGACCTTTGGCGATATATCACAAGAACACATGCAAAAATTGTTCCATTATTTGGTACATCATTCTACTTGCTATAATGATGAAAGGAGGTGGGATGTATCTTCAGTAGAATGCAAGCGATACTCAAGAATGAAGCAGATTGCCCAAAAATCTTATATGATTGTCGCCTTGTGTATTTAGAGCTATGTTTTGATGTAAACGGAGATCCTTAATGATACATCACGTGATTAAAATGAGTTTGAAATTTTGGTGCTGCACAATTGGAGAAGTAGAACAGGAATCGAAGGGGAAATTTCATGATGGTTCAGATCAACACTAATTCCTGGGAGTGAGACATGGGTTATAGATAAGTAAATTTTCTGAAGGTGGCAGAAACGGGAATGAAGTGGGTGAAGCGAAGGAGTGGGAAAAATAACTAATGAAAGCATAAGAGAGACTGTTGCAGTTACCATGGTTTCTAATAAAGTTCGAGAGTGTTCAATGTTACGTTCGTGTTATACGAGGTGACGAAAGTTATACAGGGAGAAGAATGAATGGCCTGCAGGGGAAGAGAAATAAAAAACAGAAGAAGGCACAGTTTGAAAGGTTTTTTTTTAGTAAAGGCAAAAAGAAAATGAATTTCAGTACCAATATGTGAGCACTGTATTATAAATGACAGACGATTGATCCTAATAACATCTTACAAGATGTCGTGTTAATATAATTTCGAGTATTAGGTCTGAAAGTTCTGTTTCTTTGGTCTATCTTTGTCCTAAAATTTAATTTTTTCTAAAGATACTAAACAACTGAAATATTTGCGTCCGTTCGTTGCAATAAACGAAAGGTGTTCAAATTTAAACTGCAATTTGAATTTATTGGTAGATGTGAGTGATGTGCGGGAAAATTTTGCTCGCTACTTGATCAGTGATGGGCGTCTGTGTTTCAAAAATATACGTGAAATGGATCAAATTTTTGCAGCATCGCTTTCGGAGAAATGTCATGTTAGAATCCATCCATACGATACTTGATTTATGTTATATTTTGGATAAATGTAATTATAATTTGAATGCCTCTTGTGATTGTGATTGTTGAAACTTGTCGACAGGGACGCGGTGTTCGTGTCGGTGACGAACGCGCTGACGGCGGTGCTGGCAGGCTTCGTGGTGTTCAGCGTGCTCGGCTTCCTGGCCCACGAGATGGGGCAGCCCGTCTCCGCAGTGGTCACCTCTGGTCCTGGACTCGCCTTCATCGCCTACCCGGAGGCCATCATGCGCATGCCCGTCCCGCAGCTCTGGGCCGCCCTCTTCTTCTTTATGCTCTTCATACTGGGCCTCGGCTGCCAGGTACGCAATTTAAGGCTGAATTCTTGCGGCCCGATGGAGAGTCTCCTCATACGTCGATACGGTTCAACACGACCATCACCCGGTAAATTTTCACTGAAAGTCTGCGACATGAACGTAGTACCACTATTACTCGGAGCTAGGGAAGGTGATCCAAAGAATTAGCATTATAATGAAGACATTCAGAAAGGTATCTCTAACTGATGCGGGCACAGTAAATGGAAAACTTCTATGAAAGAGTTTTGCTGAATAATATAAGTAACTCTGAATGGTTTAATGACTAACTCATAAATACAATTCTGTTGAATTTCTTCCCTATGATTCAGGAGAAACTAGAAAAAACGGTCCACTGCCGACGTCCACGTACTTCAGACGTTGTTTCTTCATTGTTGTCGGATACTGTTTTTGGTCAAGTTCGAAGTGAGCACTTGCCGTAGAGGAGAGCGGGAAGAACAGCTACCATTAATCAGACAACCACGAACAGTATACCTGTATATTCCCATTAGGTTAGTTATGGTTTAAACACCCCCATGACGTACTCACCGTGTCCAAGAGAGTAAGAAATTTATAGTTTGTGGTTTTTAGTCTGTTGTTAGTCTGTTGCAGGATAGTTTTCATCTTGCAAGACAACATTCCGTTACTTGTTGCTTGGAAATAACTTAATTCTTTCAGAAATTTGCTACACCGGTGTTTGGACTGACTGACGACTGATCAATATACTTAACGGTTATTTCTCTGAAAGTCATTTGATCATCCTATATTTGAGTTGATATCTCCTTCATCGTTATTAACCTGTTCACTGATTTGACCTTCTTTCCTCAGCCATCTACCTAATTTCAGTATTCCAACAGTTTTTCCTCCACTCATCCTTGCGCACGAGCATCCTCTTTTTGCATTCCTCCACTTAGCCACTTGGTAATTGGTTAAAAAATTGTGCCTCGTGGGTTTGATCATTGGACCGGCTATGCCGGAATGTTTCTTTTTTTTTTTCCCGTTCGTTTCTCACAATATTCCCGACTTTAATGATTACGACGTTCTTCTTCTGGTTTCGATCCGTTCCGGATGTGGCCACTATCTTGGTTGTCTTCTCAGTTGACTCTCGGATTAGGTCCGTAGTTGACTTGGAGGTCCTGAAGTTCTTATTCTGCCAGCACTTTTTTTTGTTTCTTCTATAGAATAGATTGCAGGAGTCGGTAACGGCTATTGTTACTCATATGGCCAAGGTACTGTAGCCTCCGTGTATTTACAGTGGTCAGTACTTCCATATTATTTTTCATTTTGCGGAGCACTTCTGCATTTGTGGAGTGGTCTGTCCATGGTATCCTCATCTTTCTTAGATATAGCCACATTTGAAAAGCCTAGCTGGTGATCCTTAATGATATTCCATAAAACAGGATCTCATTCTCCATTCTCATTTCATGACGTCAACTATTGCAATCCTTCTTTCTTCAGCTTTTCCAATCCAATTGTTCAAACTTTAATATCATGTACGCATATGACAGTAAGATGTGAATCTCAGCCAAAGACACCTCTCCTCCCGATATAACTATAATTTGGGATAAAAAGTATTCATATTTAAATCTAGTAACAATTACTTCTATCAACTGTGTTATGTATATAAAACTTGGATGTACTCTTCAGTTCAGTTTCTACCGAAATCATCTAAGTTTCAATGATTCTTCCTGAAGCATTACTTCCCATACTTCCGTTTGTTGTTTTTTTTCATCCCTGATACCGATTGCGAAATAAGTTTGTAAAATATTTCTTTTGCTCATTTCTAAATAATGAATTTGGCAGTAAATATACTAATTATCTTCAGCTTTACGTTTTTAATCGGTAATTTGGATTCCACGTTAATCTGTAGGTTCCAGAGGAAAGGAACTGGCCGTCCTACCTCTGACACAATGGTTGAGTATGCCTGCTTCGGGGGGATCCACTTCGGGTTGTATTATTAGTTAGTTCTTTTTTATTTTTTGTAACTGTAGACGCCAGACACGTCTTTGTTGGCACCCGGTTCAGTCAGCACCTTCATTCAACTACCATGCAGGAAAGAGGGCACAAATTTTAAGTTGCTCTTTATGCGCCACAAAGAAACTTTTTAGACACGCAGCATACTGTTCCTTAATGTTTTCAGTATACTCATTGTAAATGAACAGTACCGTTATAGCTATTAGTATAATTTTTTGAGGTTGGGGAGAGGGTTTAGGAGAAATATTTCTATCTCTGATTATTCTACACCGGTAAACATGGAATAAGAGACCTGTAATATAGGAGATCGCCGGTTTATATCAGGACTCGGGTGTAGGTGGTTTTAATCAAGTATTGTGTTCTTCTTGTCCCACAGTTACATGAGAAAAACCTGATTCAGTAGTTAGAACAAGATAAATGGTCGCAGAGACCGAAAATCATAAAAAATGACGATATACGAACCTCCGTATTACCTCCAATAGTCGAATACTCTGAAACAAATTTTTGCAGACCTCCTACCGATCACAACAGCGCCAAATCTATTTGTAACGCCACAAATCTAGCCCTGTGTGCGAGAAGCAAGTTTTCTACCTAACCTTCTGGAGGATTCGATTCCCTGATCGACCATTCTGATTTAGTCTAAAACGTTTCAGCACATGTCTACTTAATTCTTCAGTATACCTTATTGCTGTTATGTATCAGGACTCCAATCCCAATTCTAAAGACCTCACTGCTGACCCTTATACTACCGTTTTTAAAAGCAGTATTTAGTCGGAAGACTAACTGTATATATTAAAGCGTTCTGATGATTCAGTGGTTTAGTATGAGTATCCCTTCGCCAGCAAAGACGTGTATAACTGGTTTAGTGTTGAATCTGTTAAGTTCGGATCCAGTTTTATTACAGAACTGCTATTGGCCCGTAACGTGTGCGACTAGTACAAAGAAGTGCTGTTCAATCTTCAAGATTTATCGTAAACTGTAGGTAATGTTCTACGCCGAAGGATTATTGGACTAAGATAGGTAGCAACGACAGAAGCATATTACGTGGCCAGTTGAAATAGCTTAGGCCACGGATTTCCTCAAATAGCATTCAGTCGTATGGAAGATGATTTAGTGATTCAGTGTACTGTGTCAAGACATCAATAGAATTTAATATCGAATATAATCTCTGTTAGAAGCAAGTTAATTGCTTTTTGTATAACACAGCAATACGAAATCGCTGTTGTGGTTTGGCGTGCTTTTCGCTTATTCGAATGAACTGTATTGTCCACCTTCTTTTATAGTCATCAGCGTTTTCCCATTTCCTAACAATCAGCGTCAACGTGAGTGACAGTAGAGCAATTTCTCTCTCCACCAGGATGAGACATAATTGGGCTTTTACAGTAATAAGGGAATAATTCGCCATTTTGCGCCCTATTGCCTAAGAACTCGTTCTGTGAACTTGTTGTACCTTAAATGTGTGACAGTTCGAGTTGTGGTTAAATAATGTTCTCCTGAATTTTGTCGCAATATAAAGAAACTGTTATTGTACTCTAAAAGCTATAGGTGTTTCCGAATCTGTAGTAAATTTTAGTTATATGCGCCTGATTGCGTCATTAGTGCAATTCCAAAATGAAATCTTGTCATTCAAGTTCGCGCTGTTACATCTGATTGCAGAATAATCTAATGGAAACGGTTGAGAAGTTGGAATCTTTCGACAAGGCATTGTGTTTCTCACCTTCGATGGGTTACTTAGTTTGAGTCCAGGAAGCAAAATAATGCATAATTTTTACTGAAATGGGAGGCATAAAATATACGATATTAGTCTGACTTGTCAAATCAAAAAAGTGCAACGGAAATCTCTGCTTTTATGTATTTGTAAATTTGATAAAGCTACACATTTAAGGTATTTAAATAGGTTTACTAAAACATGGCATGCATAGTGGCTAAGTCCAACTAACTAGAATTATTTTTTATTCTAAATAAACTATCTATAACACCGAGAGAAACTATTCCGTTTTAGAAAGTGAAGTGAATACACGTCGCAAAGTATAGACTTAGCTCAGAACAAGAGCCCATAACTTCTTGTCACTAAACAAGCACGAGACTTAGCTTATTTTCACAAGAATTGTTTTTTTGTTGATTAATAGTTTAAATAGCCAGTAAAACTGTAGTTAGGAACTAATATCTGACAAGGGTAGCGGAGTGATTGTCTGTCGGTGTTAAGTGCTTGGAAGCGAAGCTAATTACTAAGGTTCGGATCTGTAGGACAAGTCATATTTTTTTCCTGCCTTTTTTTTTAACTGAAATGCTGAATTAAACACTGATTAAACGTTTCTGATTGTATGTAAATGTGTTTTATATAGCATATAAATGGTTATTCAGACTATTTTCCTAGTTTTGGTCATATTTCGATAATATTTATGGTCATATTTTGAGGTAAAATCTAGTAGTTTTTTTTAATATTACCTAAAATCCACTAAATATAGATGAGAAGAAATTAAGGTATTCACAAAACTGTACTTCTATACAGGTGGGGGGGAAAAACTAATTTTCACTGTGGTCAGAACTCGCTGCTCAAGAACTAAAGTTATACGTTGTCACTCTCTAAACGTAATGTACCACCCTCCTTTTAATGTCGAAAATGCAGCAGAAGCATGCCTGTGTCGATCCGCGTCAATCAATATCTCCATTAAATCTGTAGTGGATCAGTAGAATTACCGCCATGTTGAAAATAAAATAAAGGAATTTAGAGAGGAGTATTTTAGTACAGATGGAAGAGTTCTATTCTGTTAGTTATGTGAAATTACGGTGACTTCAACAAAACGATTTAAAGTTTAATTTCCCAATTGTGCAACGAATGCACTGAAGCAAATTATGCTGTCTACATGAAAGCGACACTACTAGATAAAATAAATGATGTATAATTGAGAATGTTTTAATGTATAATTAATTTAAATGTTTGGTCATATTTTGACATTTTTAGGTCAATTTACCCATTTTTAAGGTCATATTTGCCTGCATATTTCTATCATAATGATCCGAATCCTATTCATGTGGCAGATTTCGTACAGAATTGGCTTGTGTAGGCAGAAAGTTTTCTCAAGGGATTTTTTTGTTATATATAAAACTAGGCAATAAAACCTTGATGTGAGGTATGCTACATCATGGATGTTCTGGAATGTGGGAGCTAGCATAATATATATATAACTTAGTCCACAACCGGAAGGTTGGTTGGATCCTCCCCGAAGGAGGCATACTAAGCCATTGTGTCAGAGGTAGGACGGTCAGTTCCTTTCCTCTGGGACCTACAGTTTAACGTAGCTCATAAAACACAACTCTCAAAATTCCTGCGCCTGCCGGGATTCGAACCCGGGACCGGAGCAGTGAAAATTTTAAAAGCAAGCGCCTTAACTACTGAGCTACCAGAAAACTCATATATTATATATATTAGTGCTTTAATCCTCGTTGACTCTGATAGTAATTAAAAGTGGGATAGAGTAGTTTACGGGGAACTGGAAGGTAGTAGGTTATGGAATTTATGGAATTCGCCTCAGGTTACTCAAAGAACTAATTTTGTTCATACCTTTTAAATTTTAGTAATGTCATTACCTTATATTGAAACTTGTTGAAGATCTCCTACTCTAGATGGAAGAACACACAAAAATCGTCATTGCAAAATAGTATTCTCTCTGGGAGACGTTTTTGTGCATCTTTTAATGAATACACCAACACTGCAATTGTAAAAATATGTAACAGCCACTATAAATATAGTACTTCATTCTATTCTGAGATATACAAGCAAATGTGTGAAGGAAAAACGTAAATTGATGATTGCTATCACAAGGGTTCAGAATATAGTTGGAAGTAACGTAGTCGAAGCTGTAGAAATTGGAGCTCAGTGATGTAAATTAATAATTTAAAGGGAATATGGTTAGGACGTTAAAATGTTTATTTTGGAAAAGGTAGAGGAACGATGTAACGATGTAAGGATTGGTAGAAATATCCATAACTGGTAAGGTCTCTATTATTTAGTTTTATGAAGTTTTGAAATGTGGCATGGTGTAATGAGAAATGTAGGACATGGTTGTTCATCGTTTTACGGAGACGCTGTAACGGGTGTCTATGAAGAAACTGCAAACTTAATCGATAGATGATGATTCATATCTGCCAGGAGTTGAAAATTGAAATCAAGATTTTAGTAGCAGATAAAGACTTTTGTGGTAAAAGAAAACGTCAGAGTGCGTAAGAGGTCTGAATTATTTCTAATCAAATCGGTCTGTAAATTTAGAAGTTCTAAGAAAACTGAAGAAATGCCGTCGAAATGTAGTATCTAAGGACGAAATGGTGTTTAAGAAGAAATATAGTTAAGAAAAGCTTATGACAAATAATATTTTAAACAGGGAGTATATTGATATCAGTACGGAAGATTACAAAAGTTCACAGTATATAGTACTACAGAACGGAGCTGGGGTGATAAAAGGTATTGGTGAGGTTTATGCAGTGGCGAAGAAGGAGGGAACAAGAAATGAATTAGGATTCTTAAGTGGGAACTGCTGGGAACGAGAAGAGAGGATAAGGATAACTCAATAAAGAGTATTGTTACTGGAGAAAAGAACACCAAGGGAGACGTCATTCCTCCAAAGTGAGGGGGATAGAGGGAAGGGAAACAATTAAAACTGAGGGAAGGGAGGAAATGTCAGATAACAGTAAGATGGCGGAAATAATAATTATGTTGCTTACGGAACATTTAGGGGAAGTGAGAAGGGGAAAACAGAATAGGCACCATCTTGTGCAGAGGAATCGGCAAAGTTGGGAAATTAAAACCAATGGTTAGAAAGACTGAACCTGCACTATTCTCTAACACCAAAACACCTTCAAAATTAAATTGAGAATTACACGAAAACGTTAATTTTTTTTGCTATTTACATGTTGTAGCAGTATTAAGTTTCCGCGCAAACTTGAGAATTTAATACTAGAAAAAATTGCAAAACAACCAGTTACTTTTTCTCGTCGAAGTTCTAACGCGATTGTAGGCCTAATAGTAGCGCCAACTTTCAGTTGATATGCAAAGAATTCTATATAGCATGTGTGTATTATTGGTAAACGATATTGTTGAGCTTCAACCTAAGGTTGGATTGCTTTTAGATAAAATGGTCGAAAATGAAGTTAACTTTAGAATGATGAACAGAAGTGAGAGGTCCTCATAAAGTGAATGTAAGGGAATTTAAAATTATACGCTAGGAGCAGAAAACTTAGGAAAATGGAATGAAAAAATGCTGAAAGCTTCCATATTGAAAGTATACAAGTAGGTTTATGAAAATAATACAAGAGTTAAGTAATTAGGCATATCATTATATTGAAGTACGGTGAACTGAAAGAAAGAAATTTACCTTCAGGTTTCTTTGGGAGCAGAAAAGACTAATTGAAAATGGCATAAGGGTCCTTGGTCAGACTGTTCACGTTCTGTTGGAATAAAACGATATTTCATAATTTGTTCCTGGACTATGCTGCTGGAATAATAAAGTGTAATTTCAGACAGTGAGATACCAAACAGCTGTAAAAGACGCCATATTCTAAACCACAATTATTTAGAATTTTTTAGCATTCAGATTTCGTTATTCAAAGCATAAGCTAGAATGCTTAGTACGAAGGAAAAGAATATTTCATATCTTCACACAGTTATCAGTCGTGTTGCAGTTAAATAGTTCTCTCTACAATGTTACACGTTGCTACAAAAAATTGAAGGGTTGCAGTGAGGGGAAAAATAGAGATAGTGAACTACTGCTGTTTAAGATAAGAGGAGGTTGACGACTTGATATAGATTATTGACTAATGATTGTGTGGTGTTGTGATTTAGATTATGATTTGATGATAATCGAATGATGGTGGTTGAATGATGAATGTGGATGGGTGTTGGTAGTGTTTCGGATGACGATGGTTGAATGATAGTGGTATTTGGATGATAGTGGTATTTGGATGATAGTGGTATTTGGATGATAGTGGTATTTGGATGATAGTGGTATTTGGATGATAGTGGTATTTGGATGATAGTGGTATTTGGATGATAGTGGTATTTGGATGATAGTGGTATTTGGATGATAGTGGTATTTGGATGATAGTGGTATTTGGATGATAGTGGTATTTGGATGATAGTGGTATTTGAATGATTGTGGTATTTGAATTATTTTGATGTTTGGATGGTGATGGTAATTAAAATGATTATCACGACTACACTTCCATGAACTGTCTGTGGTATCAGTTGAAAATTCGTTTAAATTGTAATAGTGAATTCAGTCTGAAGTCTCGTACAGACTGCGCAGAAAAAAGTTTTTAATCTTTCGTGCACCTATGAACTCGCTAATGGGATTACATATTTTACATTTTTCTCGCATTCAGTGTCTGGGAACTGGCTGAACTTTACGAACACCCAAGAGGGCATTTTATACGTTAGTTCAGCTCAGAATGAGTAATAATTTGCGAGACATGTAAAAACCAACGTCTGTCAGGTTTTATTTGATATTACCCTCCATATATGTTTGCGTATGATCTCCTGTCTCATCAATAAAGACAGATGTTACTCCTAACTTTACAACATACATTTGCAATAAACTACTTAGTCTGCTATTCTTCATACTACGACCAGATCATCCCTCTTCTTGATTTTGGATAATACTGTTATTTACTCATCAAATCTTGTCACTCATGCTGCAGTGTTACTACACTATTCGGTAATCACAACATAGGACACTGTAATAGAGGAATGGCCAATCCTCGGCCCGCCGTAGGTCAACATGCGGCCCGCGGAGCAGGATCATTATAAAACTTTCAACTGTGGTATCAAACACTACGTCACTAGGTTAAGATGATTTCAAATCTGTATCATCACTCGCTTGATCTTGAGATAGTGGACATTTGGGGCTGTTGGTGTGCAACCGAGCCTTACCACGGCTTACGGATATACATTCCATTGTTCTTAAAGATAATTTATGTTCCAAACATGGATCATGCTATGAGCGTGGTTATCAAAACAGAGAACTCTATAAGATCGAAGTCGTTGAACTACGATCAGTTCCAAGAATTTCCCAAGCATTTGGAGTCACTGTATAATGTCCAGGGCCGCCGTAAGCGGGCGTGCAAGGCGTGCACCGCACGCGGGCGGCACGTCGAGGGGGGCCGCAAAACGAATGATCGACAGTCGCCGCCCCGCGATAGTTGTAGTTACTCCAAAATTTGCAGCGTATTATATGCCGGGCGACCTCTTTTTTTTTTTTTTTAGCTCGACAGCTGCTTCAGGCGGCCAACACTCGGGGTAATTATGGGGGCGGCAAATAGAGTTCGAAGGGGCGGAAATCTCACAATTTTTAGACCCAATTCGGAAATTTCGTGGATTCATCACTGGCTGTAGTTAGACAAGGGGCGGCATAACCGGTATTGCACGCGGGCGCTCAAACAACTAGCGGCGGGCCTGATAATGTCCTTACATTTTATGCTGATGTAAGATGGTTCTTCTGTGCAAAAATTTTAAAAAGAGTGTTTCATTTGAATCGAGAAATACAATCATTGTATGCAAGCTAGTCAAAAAAATCTCACAGTTTGAAGCGGTTTTGGAGTGGGTCTGCAAATTATTATTTCTTGCAGGCGCAACTAGCCACTTCAATAACCTGAACATTTGCCTGCAAGGCAAAGATCAATTGGTTAGTAGCGTGTCTGACCTTTTAACATTTCAGATGAAATTCCTCACTTATTACAATGTAATTGAAAGTAGACATGACAGTCTTCGGCAAATAAATGTAGTCAATTAATATCAAACTTTAACCTCGAGTCTGAAAACCGATTTAATGATTTCTAACACTACAACATAAACTGATTTTAATTTTCACCAGGTTGACTTGAAAAAATTCTACAAAAAAAAAAAAAATTCTGGGCAAGGAAAAGTATCCTTCATTTTGCTAGGTTTGTGGAAAATTCAGCTATTTTGAAGCACTTGTGTATGAAGAACGTTTCAATCGGATGAAGAACATTGAGTTAGAAAACGAATCACCGATCGTCATTCGCAGCACTTTTTGCGAAAAGCTAACATTTCTTTCGACATCAGTATTGATGCACTTACTTCTGTCAGTCAAAATTCGAATTAAAATAATTATACTTGTAATACTTCATTTAGTATTTGTTTCATTTTTAGTGTTTTTATCGCTCGTAGCAAATGTTTAAATATTTTTTCAAAGAAAGTAGTGCGTATGGCCTGGAAAATTCTATTTCTAAAATTTGGCCTGGTTGCTGAAAAAGGTTGGCCACCACTGCTGTAATGATTTACACGAAACTGAGATAGTCGGGTCGTGCCACATATTCTCCCTCCCATAGCTCCAGCTCTGCACTGTCCTGCGTTGTTGAGTCGTTTTATATTCGTCTGCTAGCCGATACCAGTTTGTTTATATGCAACACTGTACGGGCCCAGCATAACGATAATTAGACTAATTTCATGATTGCCGTTGTATCTGCAGCTGACCACTCCATCGCGATATCGCATAAGGGTAGTGTTGCAAACTGAAAAAAAAAAAAAAATTTTTTTTCAGCTTTGTGAAAAAAAACCTAGCACCCGTGTTTTTTTCTAAATTTTGATTTTTTTTCAGAAAACAATATATTTGATAAATTATAGTTTTATTTAAGGAACTTCCATTTTACAAGTGTGTTTTAAGCCTTACTGAATCATATAATGTCTCACATAATGATTCATAAGTGTATCTATATAGGTAATATAATTTTATTCATCCTCTATGTCAGTACCACATTCACTAGAATCAGCACTACCAACACTTGTTCGATCGGTGTCGGTATTTTCCATAACTTCAGAAATAGTTAAATTTTCTTTTACTGGTTGTTCTTGTATTGTACGCAAAAGATTTTGAGATCGCAATTTTAAATTGTGAGCAAAGTACACACTGTGCATAAAGACTGCGCCGATAGTTCTGTACTACGGTCTTTTAAGTTTGAATTAAAATCTGTTATCATACAAAATAGGAGCTTTACTTCTTTTCAATCGTTTGTTTACACCAACGGTTGCAAGGAAACTATTCATAATTAGGGACCGTGCACAAACTACGTGGCTCGGTCCAGAGGGAGGAGGGGTTAGCTGGGAGGCTACGCTGGGCTACGTGGGGAGAGGGGGGGTTCCGAGCCAGGCCATGTAGCTTTCCTTTCATAACATTTTTCTGGAATTAAAACGGAAGAAAGCTACGTGCTACGTGAGCGGGGGGGGGGGGGGGGGGGGGGGGGTAGGCAAAAGCCACGTAGGGCTACGTGGGGGAGGAGAGGGGGTTCACAGGAGGCCAAAATGGAGCTATGTGGTTTATGCACGCTCCCTTACTGACAATTTAATGAGTCAGTACCACTATACTCTGAGAGTTAACAAGTATACGAATATAAGGAAAGCCCAATAAGTAATAAAAAGAGGCAAAAGACCGTGGATAAATTTTAAATTCCTAATTTTTTTAAAAAGATCTGTAGGTAATTTTGTAGGGCTGGCAGTGCTATTTCAAATAGCAAGTATCAATCCAAACAATGGGGAATGGGGATTCCTTCTGGCGCAACCTAGTCTCTTCGGGAAATCCCCGTTCATATAGAAAATTTCAGTCAATTTTGCCAATATTTTCGTAATTTTTTTTTAATACTGAACCAGAAAAAAATAGTAGATTTTAAACTAAGATAAGTACTTAGAATAAACTCTAAAACAGTCATTTTAAACGATAACTGCCTTACAAATTTGAGATTTAGTAGTTGTGAAAAAAAACGTGTTCCAGAAAAAAAACATGTTTTTTTTTCAAAGTTTTTTTCATGTTTTTTTTCAAGCCAGAAAAAAAACCGTTTTTTTTTTACAACACTACATAAGGGTACAAATGGAGCAACATGCCGCGCGACATGTGGCGCGGTATGTCGTTGGACAACACCCGGGAACACTGTCGCGGAACATTTTGCATACACACTAGTCAGTTGTTGTAGAAATGTTGTCCGAGGATGTTGCGATGATTAGTGCTGTAGTCGGGCGAGACGTAAAAGAAACGATAAGGTGGTATGTGCGGAATTACGTACTACGAGACACCGAGAAAGAAGAGTTAACATAATGAGTGAACATTCGTCTGACAAATCATTTGGAAATTTTACTCGAATGTCAACATCTGAATTTGATTGGACCCGCCATTTCCAAACAAGATACAATAATGCGGAACTCTCTTGGTCCTCATATCAGACTTGGAATTACATTGAAATACCTTTCTACTAGAGTCTCCTATGCTTCCTTATCGTTTTTATAGTGTGTCAAGTCAACTGATCGATAGAATAGTACATAGTACGTAAGAAAATGATAAATTCATTGAAAATTTTTTGTAATGGTGAGTGAATAAAATATATTTAATTTTTATAAATAAATATTTTTATTCATTTAATATCAGTAATAGGAATCAAAAACTTAAGAATGCAATATATGAGTAGTGATCAAAATTTAAAATTATTGGGTGTTCGACGAGTACATGTATGAAATTATTTGTTCAAAGTGCTCATCGAAATGTTCTGGATGCAGTACTATATCCCTGATTGATATCGCACTCATAGGCAAACCATGCACTCGAATTCACCTAATCTCGTCCACTAACAGTAGTTTTCGCAGATGCTAACTTCTTCTTTTCACAAATTGTGAGCAGTGGGTATGCACTTTGGCCTCTATTTCTTTTCTTGATAATTTTAGATCATTGGTAATATCCTCCCACGCGTAATTTTTCTTCGTTTTGTTTTTATAATCAGGGTTTGAAGTGTCCCACAAAACCCATAATTGTTACAGCTCGATTAGTTGACGCTTCATTCGTTTGCCCCCAGCACTGACATGGCGGGATGACGCGCGATGTTTTCGCTCTGGAAGCGGCAACACACATGTCCCGTGGCACGTAGATGTTGCGCAAAATGTTGCACACAACATTGTGGGACAGCGGGGAACGTTGCAGCGTCACCCAAACTTAGTGTTGGGTGCCACATTTGTTCCCTAGTGTATCCGGCCCGTAAGTCAATCACTACAGTTGTCCTTTCTTTGCAGTTCGGTGGTGTGGAGGCGCTGAGCACGGCTGTGGTTGACCAGTGGCCGAGACTGAGGCCTCACAAGACGCTGGTGACTGCTGGGGTTTGCCTGGTGTGCTTCCTGTTGGCGCTGCCTATGTGCTGTAGTGGCGGTATATACATGTTCACTCTACTGGAATGGAACGTCGTCACGTGGGCTGTGCTCTTCGTGGGACTTTCAGAAGTCATCGTAGTCGCCTGGATCTATGGTAAGCGAACATCTGCGGTATCTGCTGGACTCTGTATTGTTTCATCACCTTGTGATTTAATGTTGCGAATGGAAGTAAGTATGCGATGAGGGGATGCAAACTTTGGTCAGACCACTGCTGAAATATGGTGGTGTAGTTTGGGACCCACATTTTGGGTATCAAATACCGGATTTGGAGGGAGTGCAGAGGGAAGATGCTAGATTTGTCTTTGGAAATAACCGCAGAACACAATCGGTAACTAATATTATAAAGGAGCTGGAGGGGGATTCATTGGAGGATAGGAGGGTGAAGAGAGTCATGGGAGTGTACAAAGCCTATACTGGTGATGAAGCATGGAAAGATATTGGTGGGAAAATTAAAGATAGGTGCTTGGAAGGGTAAGGTTGACGTTGACCACAAGCTGGAACTTGATTTCAGGAATAAGGGTGTGCCAACATTTTCTTTCATAGGAAAGGGTGTAAGGGACAGGAATAAATTTCCAAGAGAATTGATGAATAATTTACCGGAAACACTGAAGGAACTTAAAGCAAAGATTAGTAGAGGGCAAAGGTAGGTTGGAAGAGGAAAGGAGAAAGGGGTGTGTAGGGAGATTGCCACCGGAGTGGGCGCTCCATCGCAATTTTATGGTATTATTTGTTAGAAAATCTAAAGTACCAAATTCTGATTTTATATGTGAAACTTGTTTCAGGAACATTGAGAACCGAGCCTGTACTATTTTTTTTCGGATTTTAAGCTTATCGAAAAGTCCCTAGAGCCGGAAAGGGATTATGGATTAGGAGTTGGCACCAAATTATCATGTCCTTCGTGTAGGAATCATTCCTGTATTCGCAAATTGTGGTTTTGGGAAACCACAGAAAAACAAATCCACATGAATGCAGAGGAAATTAATCACTGAATCTTATGAAAACCAGTTCGCTCAACGGACTCTGCGACTTGATGCTTCGTCGACGTTGAAGTCATTAGAGGCCGGAAAGGATTGGGAAATCGAAATCTGGATGTCCCGTAGGTGATTTGAAGCCGCGTTCTCCCGAAGGCCAGCCTCGAGATTTATTCTCCAAGCAGGTTCGGCAGAGGAGTGATCAGGCAGCAGTATTTAACCTCTCCCCTTAGTTATAGCCAAGTTGAACCCCTTCCACGATCATAAAATTGGCTTTTCCGTTAAAAATACACATTTCTTAAATCAGTTTAATGAAACCAGTAACGTTATCTCTAATACTAGCGCTATGTCACCATATCTGGTTCCCATGTTTTGAACTGTTAATCGGAAAGACCAGGTATTAAAAGAGTTCCGAAGCGCTTAAATTTGATTGGAAATATTTCTATCTTTCTGTATCTATTACATCTTATTATATAATAGATTCACTCAAACATTAAGAAGCCCACATCTTCGCCAATCTCAGCTTTAGAACTGGCCGTTTACGGGGCGTTGTATTACCTTTCTGTCTTTTCTTGATGGCTTTTTCTGTTTGTCAGCGGCAGTTTCAGATTGGCCGAGGTGATTGAGCAGTAGATTGGCAGAGCTGTGTACTGCACTGTAGAACATATAGGCATGTTGCCGGAGTCTTTCTATGAGCCTGGATGTTCCAGACTCCTCGTGGACTGTGTCAGTGAGGAAATGGTCGGGCAAATGTGCTCGATTTAGTGCTCTGTTCTGCAGCACTTTAAACTTTCTCAGGTTGCAATTAACTGTGTACTCCCAGACAGGGCAAGCATACTCAATTACTGACCTAATCAAGTAGCAGTAAATGGCAATTCCAAGATGTGGTGCCAATGAACTTTCCCTTTTAATTATCGGTTAAGGCAGGGCCAGTTTAAGGCTACCGCAAGAACCGTAGTTGCACGGGGCCCCAAGCTTGAGGGGGGGGGGGGGCCCTGCCACAATCACCTTCAAAATTTGTTCTTGCTTAACGAACAATTTTCCTGCTAAAATAAATAATCTACAAATTCAGAATGTTAACAAGCTGTGTTCACAATAGTCCTCGTGTTGAGCACCTTCATTGTTGATCCTATTTTCCCATAAACAGGGAAAATTTGATGAATACCGCGATTTTCGATCTTCTCTCGAACCGACGACGATATAGCTTTCCATTTCTGTTCCAGTCGGTTGCCTGCTTCTTAGGAAATATCATAAATGTTTGATGTTGCCGACAGGTGCAATACGCCTTTCTGCTCACAATGACGCCTGGCCGTTTGAGATTTCCGCTGTTAATTGAGACAAGCGCGTTCGAATAAACGGGCTCCAAACGTACCTTGGTTCGGCAACCCAGTCAGGTGTGAAGTACGAACGCAGTTTGTGTGTATATGTCTGGTGGCATCAGAACCTGTGATTTTTTTTCACACAAGAGTGTAGAATGAATCATAAGTAGGCCTACTTGTCAGGTTCTAAAAAGAAAACATAGGTGTGATATCCTAAAAGAGCAGTTGTGCCAAAAGGGTTCATTAATTAAATTTTTAAATCGAACTAACAGTGTTTCTACGAATGTACATTGTGATATAAAATCTCAAATGACACAATGGGCTTAGCCATAAATGAAAGTGACAGTAGTCCTTATGAGATGCATTGATAAAACACCAAAGACTTAGCGAAGTTGGTCCCGTTCAGCTAATGCTCAATAAACTGCTGGCCCATTTGTACACAGATTTAGCGAAACCTCAGTCCATCTCTTTAATCATTGTTTGATCTCTGCATAATCTGTGTGCAGAGCTCAAACAATGATTAAAGAGATGGACTGAGGTTTCGCTATATATATATATATATATATATTAGTGTGTGTGTGTGTGTGTGTGTGTGTGTGTGTGTCACGAAAAGTTTCTAAATTACTTCGATGTGAGCTTGCCATGTCAACTTAGTTACAAAATCACTTAACTGCAATTAGGGCCCAACATTAATCACTCAACCAAAGAAAACCGTCTACAAGCACACACTTCCTTGGAATAAACAGTATTGGTTGATGTGCTGAAATAAACCACATAAGCTTATTTCAATTTCTATGATATTTAGTTTGTGGCACAACATTTTTTCCCTCTTTGTAGTTTACAATTTCTCTACTCTACATGTTTCACAATTACAATACTGAAACGATCTCTTTCATACCTCTTTCTCATATAATTTTTAATTCATATCTTATTGTAATAGGAACATACCGAGCGTGGTGGGTGAGCGGTAACCCTCTGGCCTCGCATTTGGGAGGCCGCGGCTTCGAATCCCCAGCCAGGCATCTAGATTTGGGTTTTCCATGGTTTTCCCAAATCATTCTAAGCGAATGCCAGGATGCTTCCATCAAAAGGTTATGGCTGAATCCCTTCCCCTTCTTTGCCCCCAGCCCTTTCTCTCGTCTAATGACCTCGTCACATTACTGATGGCCGAAAAATAACGTCGCAGTTACATTCCCAACGTGACCGAAAAGTCGGTGATAAAAAGTAACTGTGACAGAATGTGGACGTGACAGAGTAACATTCACGTGATAACATATAAGGCGCAAACTGCGATCTGCGGAGAAGCATGGTTTCAACGGAAAGTAACAGTAAGCGAAAGGAAGACGTTGTTCAGTCACTTACAGTCACGCCGTAGGAGATATCGTTTGGTGCGGAGACTGTGAATTCTGAATTATGAAGTAGACCGAAAGGTCAGTTTTGTATCGGCGGTTAGCAGCGTTACCCTCGTTTGTAACAAAAATAGTGACATCTGAGAAGAAAAAAAGTAACACTTTGGTTCATTTAAAGTTAACTGCAAAGCTGGGTTACCTGTGAAACAAATGAATCTCAACACTTAATTAAAAATATGTGGAAGAACAAGCAGGATAGTTAAAGAGAAAAGGACATAATGGTGGAACGACAGAGTAAAAGAGGCAATATCCAAAAGAAATAAAGCCAAAAAAGCCCTAGATATGTCCAAATCCTATAGAAGATACAACAGTGACCAAGCAGATAACAGCAGATTGGAAGAGATTGCGAAAGAATATAGAAGCGGCAAATTAGAAGTTAAGAAAATTGTATAGGAAGAAAAGGATAAAAAGCTGGTAAGATTTTACATTTAAACTGGAAGAAGATAGTTAAGGGAATATGAAAATGTTATATGGAATTGTAAAACACAAAAGATCGGATAAGGAAACAATTCCTGGAATAGAGACAGTGGATGGAAATATAGTTCGCAATATAAGAAGTATCTGGAAAGTTTTTAAACAATATTTTGAGAAGTTACTAAATAAAGCTAATGGGATAGATGATGAAGAAACAAGTCAGAGGAATGTTAGATGAAGACACTCCAAACTTGGTCAGAAGTAGAGTGAGCTCTTCATAAAATGAAAAGTGGCAAGTCAGCAGGAGTTGATGAAGTTACAGCCAACAGGATTAAAGCTGGCAGTCCACCAGGGATACAATGGCTGTATAGAGTCCTCAGAGCAATATGGAATGATAACTAAATACCAGAAGACTGGACAAAAGGGGTAATAATTCCAATCATCAAGAAAGGGAACAGACGGAAAAGTGAAAACTACAGAGGTATCACTCTCCTATCCCACGGCCTCAAAATTATGGAAAAGATAGTTGAAGCCAGAGTACGAACAATTTTAGAGCCCATCTTAGAAGAGGAACAACATGGGTTTAAGGTTGGAAGAAGCACAACAGATCTAATATTTTCCTTGATAATGCTGGTAGAAAAATATTGGGAAAGAGGGATAAACCTAATTATTGTGTTTATGGACCTAGAAAAGGCATACGATAATATTCCTAGATCAACTATATGGAAAAGTCTAAGAAAACTTAAAATACCAGAGTATCTCATTAAAAATATCCAGATACTGTACAATAACAGCAAGAGCAGCGTCAATCTTGGCGATGATTACTCTGAATGGTTTAATACAGCCAAAGGAGTACAACAAGGAAGTGCCCTTTCACCTTTTCTGTTCATAGTGGTGATGGGTAACATCTCAAAAGAACTAAAGAGAGCAATCAAGAGATGTGGCAGTATGGGATGAAACTGACAAAACAAACTGAAAATGTGGAGTAATACGTTTTAAGAATATGGAATGAAATAGAATAATAATAATAAAAAACTGTAGCACTAAAAATAAGCTGGAAGAATACAGACTGTCATATAAAATTAAAAGACCACCAAGTTGAAGCTGTTGACCAATTCAGCTACCTGGGGAGCATAATTGGTAGTAACGGTAGAATTGAGTTAGAACTAATGAAGACAGTAACCAAAGGAGCCAACTTCTACAGTACCGTGTGGGCCTTACTATGGGACATGAAGGTTCCCAGAAGAACAAATTGTCTTGTATAAATCATATCTCATTCCTATTCTCGCATATGCTTTGGAAACATGCACACTAACATCAAGGGACCTTACCAAGATCCAAGCCTGTGAAATGAAGTTTCTTAGAACGGCCCTCCAGAAAACTATACTTGACCACATAAAGAAAGATGAAATTAGATCTAACCTAGAGCTAAGGGAATACTTGGAAGAAAGACTTAGGTCATCAAGACTTAAGTGGTTTGGGCATCTCAAGAGAATGACTAGTACAAGACTAACAAAAACTTATTTGGAAAAAAGGATAATGGGCAAAAGACCAGTGGGAAGACCAAGAAGAAGATGGGCTACCAACTGAAGGAGGACATAAAAGATGCTGGAATTGGGAATATATTACAGATGGAGAAACTTTTCTGGATAGCATACAGTGGAAGACGATCGTCCACAACAACCAAGCCTCATAAACCACACCTGGGAAACTGGTGATGGTCCCCAAAGACAAAGATGATGAGAAATAATATTCATTCAGAAGTTGTTTGGATAAAAATAACGCCTTATCTGTGGCATATTTTTCTCTTGAAAGTTGGAATTCATGCAGAAATATATAATTGTATTAAAAACTTAGTACAGACCTGAAGACTGTTGGTTCATCCTAAAGGAGGCGTACTAGGCCTGCATTCTATTGTGAAATCCAAAACATATTTATTTTATACTGAAACTACTGAAGTGGAAGCAAGTAGTTCTTGCAATATTGTATTTTAAATATTGCACATTCTATTATGGTGTTGGTAGTTGGGTTAATTTGTAGATAAAGTTGTAGAAAATCAGACATTTATAATGGAAAATATTAAAAGAAAAGCATCTTCTTTGTTGCCATTAATGATTTGAAGCAAACACGTGAAGATAGTTTGGAAGTATGACTAACTACTATATATTACACCCAAAAACTAAATACAGCTTGCAAACATTTCGGAACTTTTGTTTTAACATAACCGGAAAGTTAATCAGACATTGAATATTTAGCCACAACTCTCTTTTTTTTTTACATCATGCTATTATTTAAAACCTCAATTTTATTTCACTGCCCTAACAGGAGATAAGATTATTTAAAACATTAATATTGGATAGCATTTTCTGAAATGATGTGTACATATGTGCATAAGTTTTATACATTTAATGAAATCCCTATCTTCAATTTTGAGCCTAACATTGATAACAGTAATGAAAAGAAAAATGTTCACTAACTGCTTACATTTGTTGTGAGTTTGTTTCCTATAATCTAAACTGGAAACAATGTTTGTAGTTTAGGAACTACAGAACCATTTTCACTGAATATTACATGTGGCAAGGGCTGATGAGACAATGTTTTTCAGTGGTGTTTATATAATGCTTGTTAAATGCGTTTTAGACAAATGTTGGTAGTTAAGAGTGGATGTAACATGAAATTAATATATGAAAAAAAGAATTTCCTGTTCATCTTGAAGAGTTGTAATTTGGAGTTTGGTAGTATGATAAATTTCTGAAGGCAAATTTTTAGCAATGTACTGCCGATTTTTGTGGACTAAAACTCGTGTAAAATGATTAATTACAGAAAGGCATTTGCTTTTAAGACTACTGTACCCTTTCCTTTGCCTTGAGAGATTTCAAAATCGCTGTAAGGATATTAAGTGATATAGCAAATACCAGAGGGCAGAGAATTTGATGCATGGAAGGGTGATATTTTTCTAATGAAAAAACTTAATTATCAGCACAGAAATTACATTAAAAAAAAAAATTGAGAGTAATTGTTTAGGAACCATTTTAGATGAATTTTGAGATAAAACATTATAACTGCTCTGTAGGGAGTATTTAATTAACATCTTTGAACAATTACTGTAAAAATATAGGATTTCTCAGGGTAGCTATATTTTCTCTCCACCAGAGAAACATTCCAATTGCACAAATTCCAAAGATTCACAATCGACACAAAAATTGTAGGCTGAAGATATTTTGTTTTTACTAATGAAAGGAAAATAAAAACATGTACCACTGCAGTAAGTTATAACTATGTTTTGGTTAACGCAAATTAGAAAGCCCACACTCAGTCGTCTGAACGAACTCTAAACGTGATTTTTCGCTGTTCTATTTTACTGTGATAGTGATTACCTTTGCGTTGCCACCTGGTGGCAGGTACCAGCACTATTCTACAGGTGACTAAACTTAACTGTTCGTCGTTACATTTCACCGTGCCAAGGGCGGATCCACCGTTGTGGGTACGATGGGCATGCCCACAACCTTAATAGACTTGTGACATCACACTTTTACGGTCTATTGATATCGATAGGCTGATGATAACCGATATGCCTTAATAAAATTTAAAAAAACACAATGAATCATGAATCGTGCGTGATTTGGAACGCAGCAAAGAACCATAGACGATATGCTGACACTTATGTCACATTTTTGACAAAATATTATCTGTTTCTTTTTTGGCACATGAATACTTGTATTAGGAAAAAGAGATGACTATGGGCCGGGTAAGCACACTCGCGCAGACATATCTACTAATTGAAAAGTAAGCGTGTGTTGTGTTGTATGCTTCACATGAACATTGTTAGCCGTGCCGCCAAAACTTCCGAGCCGCCGCTTGGTCGCGTGTCGCTACGCTACTGGCGCTGACTTTAATAGTTTGTTTGTAGTGTCAAACATAGGCAACCTAACATAATCCAAAAAGTTTACTTTATAAAGTTTTTTATTAATGCCAGTCGGGGTAAATTGCTTTTTCGACATAATATATATTGTTGTATCATGGTAAGTTACTTTAATTAAATTATTTCTATTCTATCGCTCTAATGCAAAGCCTTACTCTATGTATCACCATTTGTAACTTTGTTTTATAATAAACCGAAGTAACAAATGATGCAATAAAACATTTATTGCATTGTTTATTGATTTGTTTTTGTTTGTGTGGTATGGCTGGCTGTGGGTACCAAAAAGTTTGTTTTCTTGGTTGGGGAGGTTTTTATAGCATTTAATAATTGATAACTATTAACTAAGTACCTATCTATTAAATTAAACCTACTGTTACTCTCGCATGTTTCGCAGCTATGCATCTAATATAATAATAGCCCACTAATTCAATTATTAGGTACATATTTATAGGGCATTTCAAGCTATCTCGACTAAACATTTCGATTTTCATTTCATTTTTAATTAGATCGAATTTTATTGTTTTTTTTTCTATTCTGTGATATATGTAATACCTCATACCTATACTTAATTGCTTATGTTAATTATACACAAAGAAAGATCGAAACTGTCAGTAAGGGGTCATCCATAAACCACGTAGCTCGGTTAGGGGGAGGGTGTTGGGCAGATGGCTACTCTGCACTACGGGGGGGAGGGGGATCCAAGCCGGGCTACGTAGCTTCCATCCATTTTAGTAGTCACAACTGAAATAAGGTACAGCAACGTGTTTCGCCATTTTTCAATCCGAGGACAAGCAAATTGTCAAAAATAATTCTCCCTACTACTATGGGAGTAATTTTTTTAATAGGCTATGTGTATATTATTAAAAACTAGGACATATTTTATCGTAACATTATAAATCTAAAAGTATATTTTGAAACCGTATGGATTCACAGCTATGAAGTGAATTATTAAAAGTTAATTACATATTAACCAGACTCTTAATATTAAATAACGAAATGAATACTAGTGTTACTGCAGACTGGTACCACCCACCTACATGCACAAAATAAAAGAAAGTAGACCTGACAACTTTCATTACAGCTTCACCACTTTTATGTTAACAATCCTACCACGTACCGCGATGCCTCGCGCCTACTAGAAGATCCTCTCAGAAAACAATTAATTAATTGTCAGACGAATGGCTTTTGTTAGGGTAATGGAGAATGAACTGAAATTCTGTTTATTAAAACACTTCACATTTCGTGACATGATTCGCGGCCAAACACCAGAATGATGGAAATGAATAAGCTATTCAACAATTCTGACGTCCTCTTATCCCGGAAATTCTAGATTTTTTCCTGATCATTGAAGTGTTATTACCTTTCCAAAAGTTGGGCTTATAGTTTTTATTCTCTTGTAGAATAATACATTACAAACACGGTGTATAAATTTATTAAACTTTGCCTGCGGACCACCTGAACCTCAATCTGCCACTGATTTCGTTAGATCAAACCCTGGACGTCTTGTGTCAAAACCATTGAAAGCCTTTAACAACTTATTAGGTGAAGGCGGGTTATTACTGCAACATCAACGTAATCATTACCACAAGATGGCAGTTGAAAGTGTGAAGAACTTTTTGGCGTATTATCATCAACCTGAGGTTGATATTGCTATCCAAATTTCTACACAAAGAAAGACTCAAGTGGCAGAAAACATAGATAGTTTACGACCAATTATAAAAACAATAATATTGCGTGGTCGTCAAAATATACCATTACGTAGCCACCGAGACGATGGCCAGATTTTTAGCACGAACACCGTTCATAGAGACGCCTCCTCTTCAGAAGGAAATTTTCGAGCTCTGTTGAAATTTAGAATAGATGCAGGCGACTCAGTTCTCAAACGCCATGTATCATCAACAAGTTCTACAGTGACTCACATAAGCAAAACTGTACAGAACGAACTTAGACATTTGTAAAGAACAGATTCAGGAAACTATTTTACAAAACGTGAAAAAAGCTAAGTTTTTCGCTATTCTTTTCGACGAGACTACAGATATTTCTCATACCGAACAGATGAGTCTATCATTCAGATATTTTAATGATGGTTTATAAAGGAAGATTTTTTTTATGCTTCTGCGACGCTTATGAAATGCTTCAATGTGAAGAAAGAGATAGCTCAGATGGCACAAAAGAATTACGGTTTACAGGCACCGCATTAGCGAAAATCGTGGAAAATCTTTGCTATAAATTTGATATAGATTTATCTTTTTGTTTAGGGATAGGAACTGACAGCTGTTCAGTAATGGCATCCGACGCAAAAGGTGCTGTTCAGGAACTCTTTTAAAAAAGCAATTCACGCAAAACGTTATCCTTGTAGCAATCATGTTTTAAACAACTCCTTGGCCAAGTCATCAAACGTCGCTTCGTGTAGAAACACAACTGGAACAATGAAAAAAATCGTAGCGTTTGCTAACGCTTCTGCAAAACGCCATAGAGTATTCTCAGAAGAACTTGATGGTATGGCAATTCAAAGTATATGCGAGACACGATGGGCTGAAAGACACGACGGCCATTTACAATCCCAGGGTGATAATATGGTTAAAATTTGTAACGCTCTGGAGAGAATATCGACATGGCAAGATAACACTTCAAGTGACGCTCACTGTCTCCTACAAACAGTACGCAGCTCTGATTTTATTATATCATCGATATGCCTAACCGATATTCTAGGTAAGAAAACAAAACATTACAAAACGATTTATATGTAAGATTTTTTTTCTTTAAGGAAGGTTATAAAATGATTTTTATATATATATTAGGAACTACAGTTTCGTTGAGCCGATTCCTGCAAACTGCTTCGGTCGACATCAAAAGAGCCACCGATGCAGTGATGGGTGTCATGGAAGTATTACGATCGAAACGCCAAAACGCAGAGTCTGTATTCAAGCAATTATTTTCAGAGGCGACAGAGCAAGCAAAACAGTTGGATGTTACATTAAAATCCCTACGTACAGTTCAAAGGCAAACAAACAGGTCCAATAATGAGGCGAAATCGGTGGAAGAGTACTTTCGGAAATCAATCTACATGCCTCTCTATAAGATTCCATTATTAATGACTTAGAGGAGAGATTGTCTCCGGAGGTACTCGACCTTTTTCATTTGGGAGTTTTTCTATCTAACTCAAATTTTAGTGTCAGGGACTGCAATATCGATATCGAGACTGTGAAAAAAGTGGTCCAAATGTATCGCCTATTCATGTATCGCCTGGATGACCAAATGGAAAAGAGAATGTAAGAACAATTCGGCCATACTAGACTCGGTAGCTCTCTCATTGAAGCATGCGACCAAGATTTCTACCCTAACATAAAAATTTTCTTACAAATACTGGCAACTCTCCCGGTCAGCGTAGCTGTCGCAGAGAGATCGTTTTCTACTCTTCGCAGAATAAAATCTTTGTTGCGTGCCTCAATGGCACAGGAAAGATTATCCGGGCTAGCTCTCTTAAATATACACAAAGATGTGATCCTGGAAATCGATAAAATAATCAACGTTTTCGCGAAAAAGAAACGTAAGCTTGAATTTGTAATTTAAGTAAGCACCTAAATAAAGTTATTTAATGTAAAATGTTTCCTAGCATTTAATTTGATATCCTTTGAAAATGTAAAGAAAAAAATATCAAAATCGGTTCAGTAGTTGTAATGGTACTGGTAGCCTAATTAAGTCTCATCTGGTGCATCTCACTTGCTGGTCACACTTACGACTCCTGAGACAACGTCAAGATACCTATTTACCCAATCTAGTGTCCGTATATTGGCTTACTAGCTGCTAGAAAAAAAAAAATTTTTTGATTGAAATTGGTTTGGTGTTTAATCAAAACTGCTTAACTATTTTAATTGGACGAAATCGGGTCTGACTTCCTCCAATGATTAGTTCCATTCCTAAGGCCAAAGTCCTGATGCGCGGACAAAAGGAAATAATCAAATTCAAAAGTTGTTCATGAGTTATGCATAATTGTTCATGAGCGAGTTCGTACTCCGACTCGCACTTCGCCGATTTTCGGGTAGCTGTGCCCACAACCTTTTTTGAGTGCTGGATCCGCGCCTGCACCGTGCCAGTGATTTCGTACAAATTGCCATCTAGTTGAGGGTATATTGTTTGGACCTGACCAATACACATTTCAAAATCGCTGTGACTTTCCTGTCACTGTTACGGCTATGCTCTAGAGACCGACTGTAGCCGACGACAGGCGACGAGCTACTGATCCTACCGAAGTTGGATTAATCGCTTGTTGTAGGCGTTACGTATTCTACGCTCCACGTTCCTTTTCGCGTACACCGCCGTTTCTATTCGTTTTACCCTTCAATATGGGTAGTGAGAAATTAATCGGTGCGCAAATGAGAAAACATCGTTGAGCTATATGAGACAAGCGGTACTACTCACGTCATATTCACCGGAAACTGGGGGAAAAAGTTGCAGAAGCAATGGGCAGTAAAGATGGTAGGCAATTTGGATATGTATAATGTCAGATACTTTAAAATTTATACCTTTTATACAGTTTAGTAATACTTTTTGAGTTTGCGATATTTACGATTACTCTACAGTTACATTTACATTAGGCCTACATATATAAAGTTTACCCAAAAGCTGTATTATAACACCTAGTACACCTGCTAAAAAAAAATATAAAATTTATTTTTCTAGAACGAATATTTGTATAAGGTATTTCCGACAATATTAATATGGTAATAGGCCATCTTCCCGCAGTTGCTGAACAATAATTTTGTGAATAAATCCGTCGAAAACAACTGGTTTGGTGAATTTTGTTTTTATTTAATTCCCCAGACGCGTTTCGCCCTTGTGGTGTAGGGCATCTTCAGTGGCTGTAAAGTGTTTTTACATGTGTTGTTACAATAATTACATACAATATAATTCTTAATAAAATACATATACATTTTATTAAGAATTATATTGTATGTAATTATTGTAACAACACATGTAAAAACACTTTACAGCCACTGAAGATGCCCTACACCACAAGGGCGAAACGCGTCTGGGGAATTAAATAAAAACAAAATTCACCAAACCAGTTGTTTTCGACGGATTTATTCACAAAATTATCTCCGACAAGATTACAGAGTTCAACTTGATGTAGTCATTCCATTCGCATCTATCGCAATCCAATCTTAATCTATTTTAAGAAGTTCAGTCGCATATTGCCTGATGTTGTGTCATTATGTAACTGTACACTCATATTTGTGGTTTAAGTAACTTTTCTTGGATGCTATCATAGCGTAGAAGACTGCAATCATATTAGATATACAGATAAGTAGTTAAAGGTTCTTTATGATTATAAGATGGGACAAATTTTGTTGTTGTTGAAAGCTTGCAGTGTAAATAACATGGCCTAACATTTGATAATAAACTCAACTGGGCAGAATACACTGGGCAGGTAGTAGGAAAGGGTTACAATTACAAATTCATTTACCGAAGAGGGTGATGAGAGAGTGTACTAAAGAAGATGGGGAATCGGATTACAAAACTTTAGCCTTTAGCAGACCGTTGCTTGAATATGGTGGTGTAGTTTGGGATCAAAATTTTGGGTGACAAATATAGGAATTGGAACGAGCGAACAGAATATCAGCTAAATTTGCTTGTGTAAATTATCGCATGACCCAGCCAGTAATTGATGTGATCAAAGGAGCTGGATTGGGAGCAATTCGAAGACAGGAGGAGGGTAAAGAGATTTCTGGGATTGTACAAGGAATAAGTTAGTAATGGGGCTTGAAAGGATATTGGTCGAAGAATTAGGAATAGTGCATGGAATGGAAAATATACCATGACCACAAGCTGGCACTAAATTTCACGCATAAGACAGTAGGAAAATTTTCATTTGTGGATACGAACGTCAGGAGTTGCAATAAATTACCAAGTGATGAATAATTTATCAAAAACGCTGAAGGAAATTAAAATTCGTAAATCACAAAATTATGTGGGGGAGAAATTTAAACACACAAAGGATATAAAATGATAAAAAAAATATTAAGAAAGTGGTGGTTAGATGACTAGTGAAATTGCCACTGGAGTATACACTCCATCGCAATTAATAATTAATTCAATATATTAATCATTCAAATACTAGGTGTACTACTGAACCGAGGGAACTGAAAAGAAACATGAGATCTTCAAAGGGTCTTCTGGACAAGATAACTGGCAAGATACTGAAGGTAATTTGGGACATGGAGGCAATTCACCTCCTTCCAAACTTTGGAAACCAGTGCAATAAATCCGCAACGATCCAACCCATCCGTTTAGCCACCAAAAAATGGTTTCTATCCAGACTAAGCGCAAACGAAAGGATCATAGCATTTCTGCAAGCAGTTTCTTAAAATCGAAAGAGCAAAATTACAATTATTAGCAGTGCCACTTAGGGAGATAGTAATATTGAGTTCTGAAGTTCCTCTTCATAGGGAACTGACAGTTTAGAATAAACTGCAGCAAGTTTTCACTGATAAGGACTCGCCTTCAACATCTCCATACCCACCTTTTGCATATTCATCGACCTGGTCCAATGTCTGACGCCCTGAACAATTACTAACCACCTGAACCCGACGACGCTGTTCACACCAACCCCAGTAAAAAAAAAAAAAAATGTAAACCTTTGAAACGTGCCACAAAAAACAAGGTGTTGGTCGAGTATTTGTAAGGAATATAAACAGTTTTATTTCTGTTTGTCTAGTTACTAAAAATTTTTAAGAAATTATTATTTTACGCAAATAGACCTATAAACATCACGCAAAACGAAATTATTTGTTTCTGGTTTTTCGCCTCGTCCACGTCTAGGTCATTAGAGCCGGGAAGGGACTGGGGTTAAGGAATCCTGCCATGGCCTCTTGAAGGAACCATCACGGTATTCATCTGGAGTGATCGGGACGGCCGGATGAGGATTTGTGGGTGGATTTCTCCTGATTAATTCAGTTTTTCTAATACTGAATTAATCCAACACAAACGAATTCTACGAGACTTTCCAAAAAATAAGTTGTATCTGCATCCATTTCACAAAATTTAGAAAATTCAGTCGGCCATAGTGGATGCCCTCAGTAGCTCCATGTCGTTCCACTCAGTCGTCTGTATTTGTTGAGTTGTAAGTCGCTCAAATACGCTTGCAGTGGACGTCCAGCCTAACTGTCTCATACGCGCGACTTTCACAGTTATTACTTTTGCCCTTTAAGGATTAAATTCCGAAAAATTTAGTTCTTACGAAATGTGACCAAAGCAGAGATCTTAATCTATAATAAGACAGCACATTTATCTATTTGGGTTAGATATCAAGGGAGATAAATGCCTCGTGATAAAAAATACGTTACGAAAATAATGATAACTGTGTCCTTTAAGGGTCTAATTCCGAAAAATTCCTTTCTTCAAATATGATGCGACAACGGCGGAGACCTTAATCTTTAAAATTACATCTCATTTATCTATATCGGCTATAAATCAAGGGAGATAAATGGCTCGTGACAAAAAACGCGTTGCAGAAATATTGATATCTTTGCCCTTTAAGGGTCGAATTTGGAAAAATCCTTTAATATTTGATGTCACCAAAGCGGAGATCTTAATCTTTAAAATGATACTTCATTCATTAATTCGGTTAGGGATGAGGGCAGATATATAGTTCGTGGTACAAGAAACCGCATTTTAGAAATATTAACATTTTTGCCCTTTAAGGGTTGAATTCAGAAAAATTACTTTCTTAAAATATGATGTGATCAAAGCGGTGACGTTAAGCTTTAAAATGATACCTCATTCATACATTTCGGTTAGTTATCAACGGAGATATGGCTTGTGACAAAAATTAACACCTTATTGAAATAATTCACACAAAGGTAAAATTTCATTCTATCTTATGCCTGATCAATAATAATATGTTTAATATTAGATTGAAACAATGAAGTCTATCTAGAAAGTATGTAGCAGACTTGAAATTATTTCGATTAGAAATTTCACCTGGATTTTATTATATCCTACAATTTGAACACTACGTCTGCGAGAAGCAACACGTGTTTCATTGACCACGATTCTATCTTTACTGTCATGAATGAGATTCACGGAAAAACCTTTCGCTCGGATTTTGATGGGTTTTCTAATGTACAGTCCATGACCCTTTGAGTAAAATATGTTTCGTTTTATTGTGAAGACTGAAAGCTAAGAAATTTAAGATAAGTTTTATATATTTGTTTTCGTCGAAAGCGATTCATGCAACAACTACTGGTAAGATTTTGATGTACTCTCGAGTAATGTACAGCCCATAGATAAGGGCGCAAATTAGAATGTTTTCATTTTGTAATGAAGTCGGAAATCTGAGAAATTTAAGTTTCCACAAACTAGTATCCATTTCTCGGGAATTTTGGAATAACTGCCGCGTCACTATTTGACGATGCATTCTTATATAACTCGAAGAGAGAAATCGAGAGTGACTTATAATTTTTTTGATATCTCGCTTGGTTCTCGAATTACCTTATCTCTAATATAGGTGGTTAGGTTGAAAAGCGGCCTGACCATAAAAAAATTCCGCCGAAACCACGAGGAACTACGCGCTGATCTTGCATAGTGGCTGTTGCATTTTCTTCCCAGTGGTTGTGAGTAGACTGAAATGCAGCCTAGACCGGAATAATAACGTCGCCAGAAACACAAAGAACTAGATACCTATAACTAATTTTTGGCAGGCTATACCTCGAGAACTTCATTAGATTTGTCTTGTTGAATTTCATAAGTATCCATAATCAAATTACAGCACCACTTATGTAAAAGTGCTACCAATTTTTCGTTGATTGAGATTCACGCAAAAACTACTGGTCCGATTTTGATAATTGTCAATCGAATGCTTATCGTGACATCTGCGTGCGAGCGGCGTCGTATTGACATCATTTAAGAGAAAGGTCAATACTTTTAAAACTTCATTCGAACGAAGGTGCGGGTGTTGGTAACAGTCGGCCAAAGTGATTTGCTCAGGCAGCGACAACACTGAAATTTTTCGACGGATTACTGATCTTTATTGATGAAATGTAGGATGCCTGGAAGAACAGCTCCGTGTTGACTAAGAATCTTGCATCTTAAAAATTTGGTTAAATGTCCTACCTACGTGTGCTGCCGGATTAAAGAAATGATTTTGAAATGGAAGTAATCTTGATAAATACTTTAAAATTGACCCAACAGTAAACAATGATTGATTAGCTAAAAACCTAAGAGTAGAACTACAGGCAGTTACCCAATAGGCACTACTTTAATAATAGCGAGATGGTACTGACAATTAAGTTGATTATGAATGCTTGTTTTAACATTGCTAAACTAAGATCAATATTAGTATGATCTGCTGATTTTTCGTAGGTCTTAATTTTTCTTATGAGATGTACCAAAACAGAAAATCCATCGCGTGACCGATTAAATTCATCCCAGAACATAACACATTGAAAACAGTAAAACGCATTTTTCGCATTGAAATCATATAGCCACTTATTTTTCTATATAAACATCACTGTTAAATTTCTTCAACCGTGATGCTTAAGTACTTTCTTGTCGCTACGAAGTGTTTAAATGTGGTTTAAAAGTTGACAGCCTTTACGATATTCAATTTAAAGATCAAACAAGGTGAGAAATATGATTCTGTAATTTGATTTGATTAGAAATCCATAGGTTCCAACTTATCTTGTTCAATAAAAATTGTCTTAACGCTGTTCAGCTTTTTTGTGAACTGCGTTACGACCAGGTAGGAAGTGCAACTGTTCACGAAAGGATTACTCTGAGGACCCTAATTTTGATATTCATCAATTTTGTCTGAGTTTGAAGCATATTTCTATGATATTACTACAAAAATATGTAAGCTACCATTTCGTGACACCGTTGTGCATACTCTGACGTTCTGCCTCTAACAGTTGAGCGTTGAGCGTTGTTAGTTGTGGAAAGAACTAATATCCGACTCAATGACTGTAAACGCAATGAGAGGAAATAAAAATTAGTACCACAGCACTGCTGTATAGACATAACATCTTATTCGGTAGTTGTAGTTCCTATCGAAGAAGCGTCGGAAACCATCTTGCATTTTGGTTGGAACTGTGATCAGCGATAACTGTTCATAACCACAGGAATTACCACATGTTTTAGACGGAACATAATTATATTCATATGTAATTTCATGGTCACAGTTGACAAGAATCGCCATGATTTCCTGTGATAAAGATATTGATGATCACGTTACGGGTTACAATATGACACTACTTAAATGCAAAAGGTACTTGTTTATGTGACTAAGAAAAAATATAGACATGATCCATACAGTTACCAGGTAATGGATTTCTAACCATTTTGTTTACATGTATCGAATACGTGCACGTTTGTACAGAATGACCAGTTAGATGATACTGGATGCGTCTAAAACATTGATTCATTCAACACGGATCTTATTTACGCATTTGTATTACAACATATGGCATTTCTTCTGTTGACAGGATGTAGTCGCTTCCTTGAAAACATCGCTGAGATGGGCATCGTTCTGAGCAAAACTACGCGCGCCTACTGGTGGATCACATGGACTATTTTGGCGCCTGTTTTCTTGGGGGTGAGTATCTATTGGTTTGGATTTTTATTCGGCACTTTGGATGATTGAAATTCGAACCTAAGAGTAAATTGTTTTTGTCGTTTCGCAGTTACAACTGTTTTAAGTTTGTAACACCATTAGAGTTATAAAATAAAAGCTACATCTGTTCCATACCACCTGAATTCACTACTTGCGTTATTTAATACAGAAATGTTTGATATTTCCATTCACCACAATTTGTCGTAATTAAAACCGAATTATATTTTGGGCGTCTTGATTAAATCATAGCATATTCAATTTCGAGTCTTTTTTTCAAGAATTGAGCTTTTTTATTACATGTCAATATTTCTTACTGAGCAGATTTTATAGAACATTAATTTCTTTTAAGGGTATACGAAACATTCTTTAAAAAATGAACACCTGCCGCTATTTTTATGGCTGTATGATTAATTGACAAGGTAATTAGTGGTGGAAAAGGAACGGTGATAAGGAACAAGAAGAATTGGGCCATGGGATTTTGAAGAAACCATCCCGGCATTCGCCTGAAGCTATTTCTGGAAACCATGAAGCCGAAATCTGGATGGCTGTGTGGTTGCTGTAATTATAAATTTTGTTATCATCGGCACACTTCAAGAGATGCTCAGTTTTATTAATACAATATCTGAAATACTGAACGTCTGAACTTTATTTCCATTGTAGGGATTTAGCATCAAAAGTGTGTATTAGAGTGAAAACTAAAAAATTTTGAAATTAAATGGGCAGTTAGCTTTTTCTCGTCATTGGACTGGCGTGCAACGAGCCGACCTGATTTCTCCAGCAATCCTAGACGACTCGATAGTGTAGAAAATTCTTATTTACGGAGAACGTATTACTAACCACTTTAAACTAACAAGGTCAGCAATGAAAAATGGAACAGTCAGCAGCCGGCGCTGTTAGACATCACCTTGCACCAGTACAACCTACTAGGAAAAAAGCCTTCCAACAATTTTGTCCTGTTACTAATCACTTTACTTCAGAAAATGTATAGAGCAGAATGAATGGAGCGTGTTGATTTGATAAAGTATATAAAGTGGAGAAGTATTTGTATTTCGCACCGTGCGTGGTGGTGTAACGGATAGCGTTCTGGCCTCGCATTCGGGAGGACGGCGGTTCGATTCCCCGTCCGGGCATCCAGATTTGGGTTTTCCATGGTTTCCCAAATCATTCCAGGCAAATGCCGGGATGCTTCCTTAAAAAGGCCATGGCCGAATTCCTTCCCATTCCTTGCCCCCATCCTTTCCCGTCTCTAAAGACCTAGCTGTTGAGAGACTTAAAGCAGTATTTCGTTCCGGACGGTCACAGACGTGGATGTACCAAACAGCGCTCCAGCTTCCGTGGCGATTAAATGGTTATGCCCTTTTACAAACTCTTGCCTGTCAATTTGACCTGCTGCGAGTAGTAGTCTAGTAACGGGGTCGTAAAAAGGGGGTCTCTCAAACATTATATCACGTAGATTTTTTTTCTTATTTCGTATATATTGGTGACAGTATGCAGAAACCAAGTTTTCGACCTCCGACACCATCGGCACAATTTTCTGTGGCCAAAAGTAAAAATTTTGGTACTTTTTCCAGTTTTTCGTCTATAAGTCCTTGATGAGTCACAGCAAAAAATACTTTATTTCCAATTTGAAAGAGGACAATATTTCCTACAACTTTTGTAATGCAAAGTTTTTTTCTAAACTCAAAACTAAGCGAGCTACAGTTCTTCGAAAATCAGCAAATTTCACACTTTTCCGAAAAGTTGGGTTTGTTTCCTACTTTGTTGCTCAAAATGACATGTAACCCCTATATGTATTTCTGTATGGCATATAATAAATATATACGTGTAATATATATAATGTACACTATCCTTTGATTACTGATCGTCAGTTCATTAATCATATGACACTGTTGGCCGGGAGATTCCGAAGGATTGCTCGATCGCCAGGTGACAGTTTAATGTGCAACAGAAGCATTCTGGCTTACTTCATATTACACAGCAAGATGTGGCAGAGGTAAAGGTCGAGTTAATGCCCTTTGAAAATCCCAGCTGAGACAGGGATTTCGATTTCCGGTCAGACGCCTTAAACACTGAGCTACCAGGCCACTCTATTATGGATAGTTTTGTACCGGTTTGAAAAACGGATTTGCAAAAATTGAAGAATAATGTTATGGCACAAAGTTTAGTTACACAGTCAACCTGAAGTCATATGTAAAAAAAATATTCATAAATTCATTTATTTCCGTTTGAATGGTTTGAAACACTGTTTTCCTTTTGAATTTACTCCATTCTTCAAGGGTACAAAATTGTATCCATATGAAGCATTTACATTTCTTCAAGATGCAACATCCAACATAAGTTTTTTTTTGTGGACGGAGTATGCCTCTTGCATACTGTTATGTGGGATCGTAGTGTGAACCTTGGCTCCATCTGTGGAAAATATGAAGTCTAATTGAGAACGCAGTATATATCCAACATCACAGCTATATTTGACAGATACCGAAGTGATGCTACGCAGACAGGAATAGTAATCTGAAAGGTTTCATCATTTGAAAACATCAGATACTTCACCAGACCACCAGACATCATTTTCAGTAAGGAAATAAGTGCTCCAGTGATGCAGCAAATAAGAGCAACAAGAACTGTGTAATTTTTATACCGATACAAAAACTGAAAAAGGAGGCATCAAAGTTCAACAGACAAAAGAAGATACAGCTGGATTGATTGTTGACACAGCTGTTTCTCAAGCAGTAAAATCCTACAGTGTGATGATTCTAAGTGAGTTTACTGGGTTTATCGCTCTGCTAATGGGCCTTGGTAACAAGGGAAGTTGCAAGCAGGCAGGTATATGGTAGTCAACTTAAACCCACACATATCCTCTTAGGCCATGCATTTACAGGATGTGATACAATATCAGCATTTTTCGGCCATGGGAAAGAAAATTTCTGCTCATTCAGTACCAACCACATCTGAAAGTAACATACATCCTAACATGCGAACTTATTAAGGTTAAGTGTAAGCACATAATTGAATCTGCTCTTCGATAATATATCCTTGAATCAAGGAAAACAGTGTGTTGGCAGAAGAACCTGCCCTCAACAAGAAGAAATCGCGATGTTTTATTATTTAATTGATTTGATGCATCTTAATAGATTGGTTTTATAGTCACAGTATCTGAAATTTCAGACTATATAATTTCAGAACATCTGAATATTGATTGATGTATGATCTACTTGTCAGACTTCTATATCCTACAGACAATTGCATGGTAAGTCCCCCTAATTGCTTTCAGTAGGCATGTTTATTAAATTCAGACAGCTGTTCTGTAGTTCAAGTTAGTCAGAAAACATCAATTCTCGATATTTCATCTGCGGGTCATGGAAGATACATCCGTAAACGAGTAGCATAAAATACTCTTCAGAGACTAGCATCTGTAGAAAACGCAGGGGAACAGTTCATTGTAGAACATTGGAGGGCTCAGACACAAAATGTTTACGAAATCTGCCCAAGAAATGCATTCAAGCTAGCACGGTTGCCACCAACATCAGATGCGGCAATGTTCACTCAATACGCACGTACTACCAAGAGCAAGCATGGCTGGATCGAGAAACTTGCCCATGGCCAAGGGGATGAAGGAGAGTCTTGTCCAGTCTTATTCGAGTTACAATAATAAAAGAGCAGCATCTGAGTTTACTCCACAGGTTGTATCATGATCCTGCAAGATACCTTGTACTTCACCATGCAGTTGTCCAAATCTGGAGTGTATTGTTCAGCTGCTTGAAAAAACTGCTCTGGTTTGTCTCTTGAAAACATTCCTAAGGCTGAAGTAGATAAATAGTACGAAGCACTCTTTGACCTCGAGGAAGCTGCTCCTGATTCAATGGGGATGAATGAGACACAACTCTAGTGAGGACATTGAAAAGCCGGGAAAAGCTATAATTATTCTAGGAACTACACCTCGAATGATTTTGGGATATGGCTGAGCGGATCAGAAATCGAGCCTGCTTACTCCTTAATGCCGGACTTGAGAGATAACTGCTGACCCTCCTAGCTCATTGCTGTTATGGTTCCTTTGTTTCGCGGAATTAAGTTACACAAGAACTATTTTCTAAAACATACTTGCATTACGCTTGCACAGTTCGCAGACTGATTACAACCACCAATTTCCTTTACAGATCACGCTTCGTGGATATCACGGTTCGGCATGGGAAATCCTTTCTATGCTTCTAGACTGAATCGCAAAATCTGCCTATTTCGCTGTTGTCATGCGTTGTAGTCCTATTTTTTACCCGATACTTGCTATTCTACAGATCTTAAAGTCAATTAGATTTCTTAACTGAAAATAATTTAATAACCTCGTATGCAGCATAAGAATTCCGTGATTTTTTGTGAGGGAAGCGGAATATATATGATGAAGTGTTTACGTCAATAGCGGCCGTGATAAGGAAACAACCGCTCGTCGTATTGCTGATCGCCCTCGTCTGTTAAGCGTCAAAAATCGATTCGGGCTTGATAGAGAATATTACGAGCACTAATTGTAGGGTTCAAGGCACCGAGCCGTGAAGCATAAGACGGACGCAAACGGCTGTCAATTAGCGGCTATTAGCTGCTGTAGTAGGACCACGCCCAGCCCTGGCCTTCTGTCTTGCCCTTTATCCATAACTAGAGGTTCCTCATAAACTCTTGCTAGCAGCTATCGTTCGCTCTCGAATATTACAAAGATCGGATAGTTAATGCCAATAAATCGGAAATTCACATTTGCTATATCTTTACGGCAAATGAGCACTTTCCAAGTAAACTAAAATTTTAAGAATGTACTAGTAATCTCCAGTCTCGATGAAGTATTATGTTTGCTAAATTAGGAAATTTATTTGTATCAAAAATGGAACCTGTCAAGGAGAAAAGTATTTACACGCGTTAAAAATGTGATTTTTCCTTAAATAAAATAGTACTGAGATGATTTTTTTTTCGTCATCAGTCCTTTGACCGGCTTGATGTAATCCTCCATCCCTTCCTATCTTGCGCTAATTTCTTCATCTCAACATACTCCTTATAACCCACGTCCTTAGTTATCTGCTTCTGCATACTGTATAATCTAATGTCTTCCTCTACAGTTCTTACCTTCTACTGTTCCCTCCACTAACATATTAATGAATCCTGCATGACCTACCATCCTGTCTCTTCTTTCTGTAAGACTCGTCCACAAATCTCCTTCCTCGCCCACCATTTCCAAAACACGTTAATTTCGTACTTTCTGTCCACTTAATTTTCAGCATCCTTCTATAGCACCACGTTTTATACGCTTCAATTTTCCTTCTTTATGGTATTTGTAAGTCCATGTTTCTCTACCGTAAAGTGCTAAGTTTGACACACAGTTTTAAAAAGTTTTAAGTCCTAGGTCAATATTTGAAACTAAAAGATTTCTGTTTATAATGAATGCTCTTTTTCCTAGCGCTATTCCACTTTTAGCATCATTTCCGCTTCAGCCATCAGTTGTAATTTTACTTTGCAATTAGCAGAACTCGCTTCTCCTATCGCATCCGATTGTATCTTCATATTTAATATGCTATTATTGGTACCATTTTTGCTACATTTCATCACTTTTGTCTTGCTTTGATTTATGTTTAGTCCAAAATCTTCCTTCAGTATTTTGTTCATGCCACTCAATAATTGTTCTGAAGGACAAAAATTGAAATTGATATTAATATTGACTGTTATTAGACTAAAATATTGTTTATGGCAATGAAAGCAAGGGTAATGGGGTGCCGTGAAGTATTGCAAGTCCCAAATCTGATTTTTTGTGTCGGCAGACACAAATCTAGACTGTGCCCCGACCGCTGACAGAATTTCACTTCTCACAGGATATACAGCTGTGTTCTACCCCATTTGGGAGTTTCTCAGGTGATTGTAAACATCTAAAGTCATCACGCAATTGTAATATCATACCGAACTTAGTGAGCGAGTGGTTAACGCTAGGAACTGGCATTGGATTCCAAGTATGACCATTTTTTCAGTTTCTTTTATGGTTTTCGTAACTCACGTCAGGCAAATGCCAATATGGTTCCTTCAAAAAGATCATGGCAGAATTTATTCACATTTTCTGTCCTTGTATTTTTCTGGCTCTAATGATCAAGATGTTGATGAAACCTAAGGCTCTAAAAGAAGTAATATCGTTAACAAGTGGTTGGAAACTTGTCAAGGTTCTCGCTCTATGGTCTTTACAAATAATGGTGATTGCAACTTAATTCATTAGTTCTTTAATTAACAGTTTCAGATTTCTACCGTCCGGTCACCAAATGAATTTTTTTTTCCTCCAAAGGATGATAAACAGAAGCTATAAATTATGAATTCAATGAAGTAACAAGATGGCAGAAAACACTTCATCGCTTTTTATTTCGGCGAAATATTTATAAACAAACACATGCGGATAGAGCAAGACTCGTCCAAAGATACTAAAGCTCATTACAAAATAATCCCAGCGATTTAACTTCAGCGAACAAAACTACTTGACGACTCGCAAACAATTGCAAACACTGTATCTGCTCACCATTGCCGCGAACTTAAATTAGCGATGGTGAAAAATCGAGAAAAGGAATAAAGCTGCCGCCCAACGGTACTCGAGAGCTAACAATTACTCTCACAATCAAAATTGTACCAAAATAATTACATTACAGCTTGTACAGAATCACTCAATCATTAGTAAACACTTTAAAATGAAAATTAAAGCTATTTACATTCATTTAAATGAGCAACATAAAATACTCCAAATATCTTAAAATAGTCCTCAAAAAAGCGTTACTTAAATCATCATTTCTTCTTCTCTTCGATATCGGCCATCTAAGGACCACGAAAAGTAATCCCGTGCATTCATTTCGATGCTTCTTTTCTTGGCTTCCAATAGTTTTTCATCCTTTCACTTTGCTGTTTCCTCCTTTCTTCTGTCCATATGTTACTACATTTCCTCTTCTCCTTCTCCTGGAAACCCTTGAGATTTTGGATCAATCTCCTAAAAGTTGCTCCTCTGTTGTTCCTATTTCAATCATATCTTTCTTCACTCCTTGGATCCACTGGTTGCCCTTCGTAGTCTTGTAAACATGATTGAAAATTCTTTTTGTAAGTCTATTTTTATCCATTCTCATTATGTGACCAAAAAAACTGATTCTCCTCTTTCTGATCGTGTCTGACATCCTTTCAATTTCTTCTTCTTTGTATAGGTCTTTTCCTCTGGTGTCTAAACTCACCATTTTCAAATTTTAGTGGTCCCCAAATTTTTCCTCAAGATTTACATTTTCTCATTTTCTTCTATTTCTCCAGTTTTCATAGAATACAAGCATTCTGAGGCATACAGTCCTTCTGGTTTGATTACTGTGTTGTAGTGTTTGATTTTAGTTTTCCTTGATAGATTCTTCTTATTGTATGTATCTTTAGTCAATTGGTATGCTAGTTCTAGTTTTATTGATATATTTGCTTCCTTATCAGGCCCATTAATCTGAATTATTTCACCTAGATATTTAAATTTATTGATCTTGTTAATTTTTCCGTACTCTGTGTTTAGTACTGCGGCTGAATCCCTAATCATCATTTATAACTACCGCTCTCACCATGGTTTACCCTGTTGCTGAGTACTGTGCTCTAGAGTGGCAACGTAGTACTCATACTAGAAAAATCGACGTCCACTTGAATGAGTGTATGAGAATAACTGGCACCCTAAAATCCACCCCAGTCCCCTGGTTGCACCTGATCAGCAAAATACCACCTCCAGAGATAAGACGCCAAGAAGCAACGGCACGTGAGTGGATAAAACTACACCATCCTGATCATCCACAGAATCTTCCAATCCACGAGGTTCTAAATAACTTACCACCCACTCGTCTTAAATCCAGAAATCCGGTATGGCAAGATGTATTTGACTTTGATGTCATGGAAAAATGGCGACAAAGCTGGAACTCCGCATCTCTAAAACATTCAGATATTAAAGATCCCACAACTGGACTTCCAGGATTCCATCTAACTAGAGACCAGTGGGTCGAACTAAATCGCCTAAGAACAGGCCATGCGAAATGCAACGCCATGCTGTATAAGTGGGGTCTTCAGGATTCTCCTGCATGTGACTGCGGTGCTCCTTCCCAGAGTGTGGAGCATATTATCAGGGAATGCCCTCTACGGAAGTATGATGGACCATATGAAGATGTTTTTGGAGCTACAAGTTCCTTCTTAGAATGTCTGGAAGAATTGGACATCAGCTTGTGAATGCTACCAACGTTTTTGTCATTGTATATATTTATTATTGTATTAGTTGCTTGCCATACGACAAATAAATAAATAATTTATAATTACAAGCTTCCAACTAATATTTCACACATTATACTAATCATATTACACATTATTTACACAGTTTATTTCCATTAAAGCGATATTCATTCACATGTAAAATATACAAATTAATAATCGCCCCAATCTCTCTATGATTAAACCCTAATTCTAAAATTAGTGAAAAGCTGTCTCTGAGGCCTGTTACAAACTGTATGTACCCGTAGATGGTGGTGTACTGGCTCAGCGTGTTGCTTGTGTTTGGGCAGGCTGTGTTCGTGTTCACGGTGGTGAATTACCAGTCGCCCTACTATGGAGACTACGTGTTCCCGGAATGGGTCAACGTGCTGGGCATTCTCATTGGCTGCTCCGTGCTGCTACCTCTACCTGTCTTCGCCCTCTACAGAGTGGTGCTCGGCAAAGAGGTGAGTACGCACACATACACGTATAGGTGGTTTGTTTCAGTTGGAGCAGCGCTGTTCAGTTAAAGAAGAGCGAGGTTTAATAGACATGTTATGCCAATTTCTAAATATCCTTTTCTAGAAATGTATTTCCTTTACATGTTAAACAGGGAATTCTGTTTTATGAGAAAACTGAAACCGACGGTTTGAAATGAAAGTAGTCACTGTCTGGAAAATCATAGCGTACTTACACTCGATCCATCTTGTCATTTTACACCCTCTTATCCCATTTTTTTCACTACATATTGAGTCATTATGGCGTGCAAATCGCAATTTATAAGTTTACAGTAGTACTTAATGACGTTAGACTAAATTTTATGGCCTTTGTAGTTACTTTATTACGTTTTCGAAATAAAATTGTAAAACAAATCGAACATAAAATACTACTAATAATTTAGGATCTCAATATCGAATTAGAAATCAAAGCAAGTATTCAGCAAACATCTCGTAATAATGAAAATTCGCTAAAAAAAAAAAAATGACAAATTTTACATTCAGTTGATGCGGTTATACTGAAATTGTACTAGATTTTAATTTTACGAGCCAACTGTATTAGTAAACCAATATTATTTGGTAGATAATTCAGTAATAGATATTAAATAAATGTACTATTACTTAATAAAAACATTTTGCAAATGTTATCAAACAATATTTCACAACAGTACTAAACAATTTAAAGAAATTTACAAATAGTTATTAAATAGGACATAAAATTATGAATTACCCGTTGCACACATCAGCATCTCATAGATTCCCAACATGTTCGGCATACCACCCCCTTTGCAAAAAAATAAAATAAAATAAAAACTTATTCAAAAAATTAATCACCGTACCTTTCCCAAGAAAAGAACAAAAAGACATCGCATCCCTTCTTTTAATGAAGAGTGTAACCTCTTAGTGCTCCAACCTTTTTGGCACGCAACACGTTATTTGAAACAGTGATTCGATTGCGCTCCCCTTGATAATGTTTTCTTTTACCAGCTAATAAATTGCTGACTACGCTAAAACCTCTTCTGGCTACTGATGATATTGATATGCAATTAAAACTTCCTTGATGAAACACTTGAAGCCGGATATAATACTGGAAAGCAGGCGGCGGCACTTGGGGGGCGTCCATAAATTACGTGAGGTGAAATAGAGAGAAAAGGGGGGGGGGGGAAGGTCTATGGAAATCTCACGTGAGGTTTTGGGAAAAAATTGTTGGACTGTGGAGTTTTATTAGTTCGAAAGAAATTAAGCGACTGAACAAATTGCGGTTGAAGGGCTTTAACAATTTACCTCAAACGGAAAAAGGATTTAAAGAAAAAATTCGTGCGACACAAAATTGGGTGTACCAGAAAAATGTTACTGGAACATGTGCCTCGTAGCAGTTGTTGTTATTATTATTATTATTTGTTTTTGTTTCAACAGAAGAATTCGCACATACATTCAATCATATCATATCACGTATAGCTACAATTATTAGTACAATACAATTTATAATTATTTCTATTTGTAATTACTCCTACAGGGTGTCCTCGAATGCAGTGTACAAATTTGGAGGGGAGGTAAAGAACATTGTGAGGAGCCATAATTACATCAGAAAGGATTGGCGGAAACGTAACCCTAACGAGATAGAGACACAACACAGAATGTAGTGTAAAACGCTTCATTACACAAAAAACAATATAAATAAAAAAAAAGGTATGACATAAAAGCATCACAGGAGGTGTTTGAAATTGCGGCCATTGGAATGTATGCACGCACGACACTAATACGACTTGGATTGGCGGACATGTTGGAAGACACAGGGCGCTTCACTAGCAGCAAAGGATATTCGTGCCACCAGCTCTATTTCAGAATAGACGGGCGTGTCGTACACAAGGCTCTTTTGGCATTCCCGAGGAAACAAATCCAGAGGACCTATCTTGCGAGTTCGCGTACAGCGCTACCCATCCCTTTCCGCCCATGCTTTCCAGAGTAATTATGGCTCCTCACGATGTTCTCTACCTCCCCTACAAATTTGTACACGACATTCGGAGACACCCTGTATATATAATTATTTTGAGAAAAAAAATAAAAATAAAAATAAGAAGGCTTGATAAGAATTATCTGTAAATATCAAATTAATATTATTTTGATAGAATTTTGGAGGGAATCTACAAATCGCGAAGTTTGAAAGTGACTGCCGGTTCTGCCCTTTGTTTAATCAGACCCCTATGGGTTAAGACACTGCAGAGACGGAATGCGGGGCTAGTTGAAACTGTAAAAAGCACTGGAACCTTGACTTGTTCATTTCGTGTTCCAGGTCGGCTGGGCACTATTCCGCCCGACAAAGAGGTGGGGTCCTGGTGGTTCTCTACCAGACAACTGCAGCGGAAAGGAAGTACCTGCGGTTGAAATTAAGCGAGAGAAGGAGACCAGCACAGACACTTGCTCCTTCCGGTCCAGTGTTTGCTCTTCCACGTCAGGGTACGAGAACTTCGCCTTCCATAAGGGCACTTGACCTGACAGTGGTGTGTAAACTCTGAAAGAAAGACCTCATTTTAGTTTTGTGCTGCAAGACTTGAGGTTTAACGTTCGTGTGTCGGCAGAACATTAGGATTAAATGATCCTTCTGTTATAGACAGTCTGTGCAGACTCGTTATGAATAGTTTTATGTTCGGTCTTAGATGGGAGGTACCACTTATTAAGGCTAAGTGTAACCACATAATAGAATCTGCTCTTCGATAATAAATCCTTGAATCAAGGAAAACAGTGTGTTGGCAGAAGAACCTGCCCTCACCAAGAAGAAGTCGCGATGTTTTATTATTTAATCGTTTTGATGCATCTTATGAGATTGGTTTTATAGTAACAGTATCTGAAATCTCAGACTCCATTATTTCAGAACGTCCGAATATTGATTGATGAATGATCTACTTGTCAGACTTCTAGATCCTACGGACAATTACATGATCAGTCCCCCTAATTGTTTTCAGTCGGCATATTTAATAAATTAAAACAGCTGTTCTGTAGTTAAAGTTACAGAATCAGAAAAAATCAATTCTCGATTTTAATATTTCATCTGCAGGTCATGGGAGATACGTCCGTAAACGAGTAGCATCAAATACTCTCACTTGAAATACCATTAACTTGATTAAACAGGCGGTTATCTCTGCACATACTTGAATGTTTGCCTGGTATCAAGGTTATCTCGTGTGGTCAATGATAAAGCACCATGCTGGATAGTTTAAGTGATCATTAAGTGCTTGTTCCACCCAAGTAGGCATTTGTATTTTTCAGTAGGCAACCTTTGTCTGAACCAAATCAAATTCTCTCAGCAATCGTTGTGAAGCAATAAGTTTTATCAGAGTTAAATTAAATGAAAGTGCCAACATAAATCGATACTTTCGATACAATGGATTTCAATAGATTACAGGAAGAAAAGGTTGTACGCCTGACATCTAGAAACTTCATGGAATGTATTTAAGTTCTCCGAAAATAGATTTATTATATTCAGTGTGAGGAAGGTTTCAACCGTATATTTTAAAAAATAATTTGTTTTATGCTGCTTTGTTTATACTTTTTCTTAAATTACGCTTTACTGAACTCAAAATTTACTGGAATATTTGATATTGTGTGAAACATGCTCACCACTATCTTATTTCTGAAACAGTAGTGGAAATGAACTTAGTTCCCGACGCGCATTGCTAATTTCTAATATTTTGTACTTAAGAAAATTATTAGCTTCGGAATGTGGTTAGTGGTAAAAGTCCTGAATATTTAATAAGAAAAAAAGGAAATGAAAGTAATATTCAGTATGTAGATTAGTCTTATTTAGACTGAATTCAAAAATGACATACGGATATCTTACGTCGGTTGTCGATAGGTAAAATAGCGCCTTCTGAAATTGCTTCACAAAAGTTTTGTTATTGAATTACAGATCTTCATGAATTTTGGAGAAACAACTCAATGTTTGCGTCTGTGAACTCATTAACAACGCAGGCGATAACGCATTGTGATGGAAGAAAAGTATTAAAACTACTGAAAAAGTTTATAAGTATCTGCTTTAACTCGGTATAAACTGTTACTTAAGTAAGGCACTCTCAGCAATTTAAAATTATTACAATTCGTTAAACATGCAGCGTGGAAACATCAAAACGCATTAGTTACGCTGAAGTATCCAGACAAATGCCGTAAGTTACCGTGTTTCAACTTATTCTGGAAACCGTTCTGCTCTGGAGATATACAGTCTACATGATAGTTTGATAGTGTGGGGACAAAGGTTTATTTTGTAGAATCAATAATAAATATCAAATGTAACATCTATTGTATATTACACCTCTTTGTATAATAAGATATGCTACAGCTGTTAATGAAGGAATTCATTGATTATATTGTATACCAAAAATTATTTTAAACTAATTAAACTCGTCGGCAATGACTTATTTTTAAGATGGGTAATTCTGTATGGGTAATGAAAAATAGTTTATGAGATTCTCACTATTAAAAATACTGAAATTCGTGAACCACAGTGATTCAGAAAGCCTAGGTTTATGTCTGTGTATGTTTATTACAAATATAGGTCTGAGAGTATGTTTATCACATCAGATACTGTTTGTGCTTTTATACATGAGTGAGGATTATGTAATGCACTACACCAAAGTTTGTTATCTTGTTAAGTTTTTAGAAACATTTTAGCTGCTGTAATTTTTATTACTGTTTTTCACAAATAAATTTTTTTATTTCGCAACAGTCTTGTTAATTTATTTTAGTGAATAGTAAGTTCAAGAAAACCTTTGACGAACAAGTTGTGAAACTTCTGTTTTAAAACATATAATGACAATTTAGTGACTATAGTTAGAAAAAAAATCTAAAAACTCTATAATTTTATTCTACAAGAATTCTATACAGATATTCCTCGTGTAAAACCTTGATCCACTTTGTAGCTACTGAGTGCAGTAATGTGTGTTGCCATTTATTATTTTCTTTAATGAACTCGTAATGCAGGTACTACAATGAAAAATGTTTCCTTATATTAAATTCTCGCAGATAATACCATCTGTAGGCTCAAGATGGTTAACAGCTGATCTAGTGAATTTGAAATAAGATGGGGGAATTCAAATGCCACTGCAGCCTACTTAATGACTAGATCAGATTTTTAGGTGATATTCCACAAATAGCTAAGCGGATGGCGAGATGTCCGCTAATTTTTGCCTTATAGAGATTATTTTTTTGAACAACAAAATATACTAACGAGACTTACATTTTAAGCAGTTACATGTCAATAATTACTTCATTTCCTGAAACATATTGTCCTCGTTTAGTTCAGTATTTGAAAGGTCGTCAAACAAGATCAAATACAATATTAATTTAATTGTGTAGAACGTTGGGCAGTTAGATTACCGACTCAAATCGTACTTCAAATTCAATGCTTGCTTCATGGAGCACCAAGTCACTTTTTTAAAAAGTAAAATTGTTGTATTATTTAGTGTTAGTCTCTCCAGGTTGTATCTTTAAGACCCGAGTGTTCATCATGAGTCAGTTGAGTATTTTAAATTAATCACACTGATCTGGTCTATCCACATTATTGGAGAATGAAGTTAATTACTCTGGTGAATATGCCCGACCTGTTGACTCTTTGAAGGGTGTCCTAAAAATCTCTATAACTCTCGTATTTCTTAGGCTTTCTCCTCTTCCACAACGCACTTGACATATGAAGTTTTTTTTTTTTTTTTTTTTTTTTTTTTTTTTTTTTTTTTAATTAGGAAAGACCATTAATGGAGGCGATAAACTCCCCTCTGTTTAAATATCGGAAGCCAACTGTGCTATATCATAGAATGGATCCCTTTCTGACACTCCAGTGGAAATTTCTAGGTCATATTTCCAGGATTTGGAAACTTCGATTCTAGATCTCACTAGGAAACTATAAAGGACGACATCTGACAGCAGATCAGTGAAGAGACCAATGGAATCTTAAACTGAAATTGTAGTAGGTCGGCCATAATGATCGGAAGAATCCTTACAGATGGATCAAAAGGCTGTCTGAGTGGACTCGGAGGCCTGGAGGAACACAATCGGACCTATGGAACCAAGATATATACAGGGTAGATGGAGGTACGTATGAGAACTTCCTTATAGAGCTCTACCTGAGTAAGATTATCGTGAGCTCACATCGTTGCGTTAAAGAATTACGTGATCACAGTTTATAGACATTGATGAATTGTTGGAAGACTTATATTGAATTGCCAATATTCTTTGATTCTAACTATAGTTGTAAAAAAACGGTTTTTTTTCTGGCTTGAAAAAAAAACATGAAAAAAACAAAACTTTTTTTTTCTGGGACACGTTTTTTTCATAACTACTAAATCTCAAATTTGTAAGGCATTTATTGTTTAATATGACTGTTTTAGAGTTTATTCTAAGTACTTTTCTTAATTTTTAAATCTAATATATTTTTCTAGTTCAGTGGAAAAAAAAATACAAAAATATTAGCAACAATGACTGAAATTTTATTTTATGAACGGGGACTTCCCGAAGAAGCTAGGTTGCGCGAGAAGGAATCCCCGTTCCCCGTTGTTTGGATTGATACTCGTTATTTGAACTAGTGCTGCTAGCCCTACGAATTTATCTGTAGATCTTTTCAAAAAATTAAGAATTTAAAATTTATATACAGTTTTTTGCCTCTTTTTATTACTTATTGTGCTTTCCTCGTATTCATATACTTGTTAAACTCTCAGCGTATATTGATACTGAGTCATTAAATTGTCAGTAATTATGAATCGTTTCCTTGCAACCCTTGGCATAAACCAAGGATTGAAAAAGAAATAAAGCTCCTATTTTGTATGATAACAGATTTAAATTCAAACTTAAAAGACCGTAATACAGAACTATCGGCGCAGTCTTTAAGCACAGTGTGTACTTTGCTCACAATTTAAAATTGCAATCTCAAAATCTTTTGCGTAATACAAGAACAACCAGAAAAAGAAAATTTAACTACTTCTGAAGTTATGGATATAGAGGAGACAGAAGAAGAAACAGAAAATTCCGACACCGACTGAACTGGTGTTGGTAGTGCTGATACTAGTGAATGTGGTACTGACAGAAGATGAATAAAATGTTACTAATATAGATACATTTATGAATCATTATGTATAACATTATATGATTCAGTAACATTTAAAACACATTTGTAAAATGTAAGTTCCGTATATGAAACTATAATTTATCAAATATATTGTTTTCTGGAAAAAAAACCAAATTTAGAAAAAAACAAGGGTGTTAAGTTTTTTTCACAAAGCTGATTTTTTTTTTCAATTTGCAACATTAATTCTAACACGTAACTAATTCCATCGATGATTTATTTAACACAGCCATCTACGTTGACCTGTCAAATTCCTTCGCTCAGTCAACTTGGTTCCACAGAATAGAATAAAGCGAAGACAGAGCAGTATTGGATAAGAATTGTGGCACCAGTTGTCACGTTGTAGGTAACGATAGTAATATTTCAGTGTTCCCTAATGTATTTTCAGAGAGCTGTAGTTGTACAACAAACTTGCTCGTTTTAAGAAGATGCCACCGAGCGTGGCGGTGTAACGGATAGCGTTCTCGCCTCGCATTCGGGAGGACGGCGGTTCGATCCCCGTCCGGGCATCCAGATTTGGGTTTTCCATGGTTTCCCAAATCACTCCAGGCAAATGCCGGGATGCTTCCTTCAAAAGGCCATGGCCGAATTCCTTCCCATTCCTTGCCCCCATCCTTGCCCCCCATCCTTTCCCGTCTCTAAAGACCTCGATGTTGAGAGACGTAAATACAATAAAAAAAAAAGATGCCTAACACGAAGTAAGACATTGACAAAATCGAAAGAAAACGTTGTTTATATCCCTATCTGCAGTTATAGATTTCTGGATTCGGTATTACGATACATCATCATATACATTTTCTTTCAGTGCTGTACTATTTGCATCATAAGTAAATGAGATCTTTGTCCTAAAAAGGAGAAAAAGCATTATACATGACACTAGTTTCATTAGAAGAATTTCCAAGAAATTGACGGAAAGTCTCTTCTAGATAATCCTATGATACGGAACTGATCAGGAATGGATACAAACGAACTCGTTTATTTGCACTGTTAATGAATGCAACCCCACGTCACGTTTGAAGTTCTGCGAATATTTGTACATAACACGTGACCAGAATTGAATATTACACCCAGCAGTGATGTAATTCATCGGCACGAGATTCGTAGCTTTAGAGCATTTTCTGTTTACTGACAATTACGAGGTTTTGGCTGAAGCACGTAGACAGACGAGGTGCTGAACTGGATAATGTATCATTTCATAGCGCTCAGAAATATCAACACTGACTCCATAAGACTCGACCTTAAGAGGTAGAAAGTCAAAGTGATGCCACCAAGTATTTAGTATCGTTATGCTTGACAAATTTTTCCTTTGTGTTGTACTGGAACTCCGGTTCGGGAGGGGGGAGCCAATACGTTAATGAAATATAATTATTAATAATATATATGACATACAATAAGTTGATTAAATGGTGAACTAGAACCATTATTATTTTACACAAATATTATACTCAACTTATTAAGTCTTCTGGCTTCTACAAGGCCGGGTATAGTTAACGTTACGTTAAACATAAACCAAAGACAAACAAACAAGCAGTAACCGACATTTACAATCCGCCGGATAAAAGCTACCCCTTTAGTGAGCCATAGACGTCGGCCTGTCGGCGACACTGGGCATTGTCCCGTCCTCTGAGCGTTCAAAACTGCCGTTCCAACTTCCTACATTCAATATATTTTCTGAAGAGCAAGTTTTGCAGAAACTAAACCATATAACAATAACTTTGGCTGCCCGGGTTTAATATATGATTATTCACCTATGAATTAACCCTATCATTTATAATATTTACATTTTAATAACTGAATGTTACCAAGAAAATCTGATTATTAATTAATTACTTAATAATATTCATTGTGGATGAATCTGTCATACCACAGTGTTGGAAAACATTTGTCATGTTTAAACAGATGATTATTGTATTAATCGCAGTGCGAGCGCTAAAGTAAATGCAAATTAATTCACAAAATTTCTGTAGTGCGAAGTAAATGTACATTAATTCGGCAACTTTTGAGTAAACTCCATAGAGTTAATAAGATGAAACAAGAATTAAACATTTTCTAAAGCGGTGAAATGTAAAAAGGGAATCCTTTCCTTTGTTCGAAGAATTTACTGTGATGTCCCCTACGAATTGTGATTATTATCTTTTCTCTCGCTACAGCTACAATAAGACTGCTTAGACACCATCTACCTATTTGCATAAAGACGGAGGACTGAGAGTGGAAGGGCGGAAGTCCCAAAATTGTTAGAACCAGATATATTAGAGTTGGAGCGTTTATGCTAATGATGAAATGTCTGCCATCTGGCTGCGATACGTTTAACTTTTGTTCTGTATGATAAGTGTGATTTTGTTTGTGTTGTGTTAGTCGGAGGTGGGGCTGCAGGATTTCTACGTCCATATGTTTTTTGATTTAAATGCAGTTTTTATGTATAATTATTAATAGCAGAATACGGTTCTGCCGGATTGCCTATCAAAATATGGCCGTAAGTGCTTTTAACTAAATTTAAGAAATTATGAGGGTTGGATAAAAAGAAATGCACATATTCTTGTAGGACACGAATAAAAACAAATAGCAAGAGCGGGAAAAATGACATTAAAGTACAATTTTTAAGGTTCAAAATCATATATTTATTTTTTAATATAGTCACCGTTAAGGCTAACGAATTTCTCCCAACGTAGAATAAATTTTTCAGTGATTGAATAAAAAAATTTTTTACGAGTTTTCTCGAATCCAGGATTTGACAGATGCCTTCACCTCATCGTCTGAGGTGTAATGATTACCCTTGAGGTCTCTCTTGAGTAGAGGAAAAAACACAATCGTAAGGCGCAAGACAGGGGGAATAAGGAGGGTGTGGAATTGGTTCAAACTTCAAGTTTCGCAGACCCTTTACAGTTGCGGTGTGGTACCCACCGTACACAGATTTTACGGTTTCCAAATTGTTCAATAATGAAGCCGACACGTTCCTTGAATATTATAGTACGGTTTATTATACACTTTTAAGTGATTCGCCGGTCATTTTGAATCAAATGGTCTACATCTACATCTACATCTATACTCTGCAATTCACAATTACTGTGGGTGGCAGAGGGTGCTAAGCACCGATCCTATTTTAGAATATTCCAATCCCGAACAGAACGAGTAAAGAAAGAATACATAAATGTATCAGTACGGCATCTTATCTCTCGAATCTTATCCCTCCTGTCATTGCGGCCTAAATAGGTTTGCGGAAGAAGTATTTCGATGCACTCGTAAATTAGAGATTTTCGCATATTCTCCAACAAATTTAAACGAAAACGACGTCGTCTGTCCGCCAAACAATCCCAGCCTAACCCACGTATCAGCTCTGTGACACTTACATAAGGACTGTAACTAGCGGTCACGAATCGAGCCGCTCTCCTCTGTACTTTCTCTAACGTGTCAATCAATCCCTTGCGATACGGATCCCAAATTGCACAACAGTATTCCAAATGCGGACGAACTAGTGTTTTGTACGCTATTTCCTTTGTATGAGCATTGCAGCTTCTCAAAATACGATCTATAAAACGTACTTTAGAATTAGCTTTGCCTACGACGGAAGTTATGTGCAAGTCCCATTTCATGTTGCTTTGTATTGTTACGCCTAGATAGCTTACTTCAGGGAATCCACAGTGTCAACAACTGAATTGTTGACTTTGTACTCGTGTGAAAACGGAGTCTTTTTATTACTTACTTGCATTGCCTTTCACTTTTTGCAGATTAAGTGTAAGCTGCCATTTACGGCACCATTCCGAAATAACGTCCAGATCGTGCTGAATTTCTAAGCAATCGTCAGAGCACCACACTTCCCTATAAATAAGTGCATCATCAGCAAAAAATAGCATCCTGCAATTAGCGTTGTCACCGAGATCATTTATAAAATTTAAGAAAAGAAGTGGTCCTATTACACTTCCTTGAGGAACGCCCGAAGTAACATCTAGCTTTGAAGAGGCTTTCCCGTCAACAACGACATACTGTGACCGACCAGTTAGAAAATCACGTATCCATTCGCAGATCTGATCAGATATACCGTACGCTCGAATCTTCGCCAAAAGGCGGTTATGTAGTACAGAGCCAAAAGCCTTCTGGAAATCCAAGAAAATAGCATCAACTTGTGATCCTGCATCGATAACCTTCATTACGTCAAGCGAAAATAGAGCCAGTTGCGTTTCACACGAACGGTTCTTACGAAATCCGTGTTGGTATGCTGTAAGTAACTCGTTTTCATTCAGAAACTTCATAACGTTAGAGCATATGACATGTTCCAGAATCGTCGACGAGTTTTCGAAGTTTATCGTCTGTGACAGTAGTTGCGCGTTCTCGTTTTCGGTCAGCAATTATGGGTTTTACATTGCAGCAATCACGAACATTTACTGTCCATCGATTTACGGTAGACCCATAAACAGCATCGTCACCATAAACAACCTTTAAACGACGATGAATCTCAGTAGGAGATACTTATTCAGCAGTTGAAAATTCGAAACCAGCACGCTGTTTAACTCGTGTTGACATAACACTAGAACATGTGTTTATAATTCCGCTTCTCAAAACTGACTGGATGAATTCAACGACTTCATACCTGATGAGTTTGAAGCATGAGAATTGTACTTTAATGTACTGTTTGACCGATGTTGCTATTTATTTTTATTCATGTTCACGTGTGCATTTCTTTTCAGCGTACTCTCGTAATTTTTTTAAAAAATAAATAAATTTTGAAACTTCGATTAAAAATGTTTGCAACCATATTTTGATAAGAAACCCGACGGAATTGTGTTCTGCTCTTAATAATTACACATAAAATTACATTTCAATTATGAAACAAATGGACGTAGAAATTGTGCTGCCGGATCTTGCAGGAAGCCACGTAAAACCACAGTGAGGACAGCAGGTACACCGGTTCTAGGACTAGAACATGGTCCCGGTGTATGTCACCAATAAGGTATAGTTGGCTGGTTATTGCTTTCTCATTATTCTTATTATTATTTTTTTTTAAAAAATTTCTGGTAGCTAAGAATTAATTCCTGCATTTTCCGTACAGTTGTCATAGGCGACACAGTTTACAACTAGCCTCAAATAAACATGAGAAACGAGTAATTGTGTATCGGGCAGTTGTAGAGAAAGCAGGTCTCAATTGCCCAGGTCATTGTGACATAAAGATGGCTTCAGGCGACTGCCACTGCTTTGATCGATTTGGTGCCCTGTGGTTGAAGAAATTTTCACCGCACGGATCTTGGCCAGGTAGAAAATGTGTTGGTCGCGATGCACGAGTCCTAATAATTTTCTTTTTTCTTTCCTATGGCTTTACGCCTAGCTGACGTCACATTCGTTAGAAACTGGAAAGGACTGGGGTCAAGTAACAGGAAGGAATTTGGCCATTGTCATTTGAAGGAATCATCCAGGTATTACGCCTGTAGTGATTTGGGAAAAACCGTGTAAAACTTAAATGTGGATGGTCGGACTCGGATTCGAAACCGCGTCCTCCAGAATGCGAGGCCAGAGCGTTATCGTTCAGCCACCATGCTCGGTCAGTGTATTTCAGACATTTGTTGATTTGCGTGTCCAGAAAGTTATATGTGTTAACACCACATACAGTAAAAACTGCTTTTCTGGCCATCGGAGTCTCGAATGCGGTAAATGAACTATTTGAAAAAATAGTTGCAATCTAAGTTATTGAGCAGTGACCGAGGAGAATTTCGACAGAGGAAATCCTAGACGTGTTGTAGCCTACGAAAAATGATTCTTAGAATCATAATTTATTAGTTAATAATAAAACAGATCGCAAAAATTAAATTTCATGGTAAAAATAGAGTGCTGATATTGCAACGCACTATTTGGTATTAAGAGTACCTTTGGCGGGAAGAAAATTCGGGTCGACAGTCTCATAGTCCAGTGAACCGAAACAATAATATAATCTATAATGTTTTAGCCGCTGTAAATTCGCACTGTTGGTCTTATTGTGTGCCATCCCACGGCAGTTGCCCAGAGGCCAAATAAAGAACCAACATAAACTAATTAATTTGCATGGATGACGCTTATTAATTACTTTTCAAATAAATCGCCGAAAAATTGGGAAAATGTTCTCTGCACCACCAACTTCATCAGCGCTACACCTGCGGCAGTGAGCTAAATACAGAAACTGGATTTTAAACTAAAATGTGAACTTTTTAGGGTTTGGTACCTTCTGCGTGTAGACCAAACAACTTTGGATTCGTTCATTTGTCAAGAGGGATGACAAAAATTTTAGGGTTTAGGGTTTAGGGAGGAGGACTGAAGAAAAGATTTTGTTTAGATAATCTCCATGTGTATCAAATGATAGCAGGCGATACACCGGCACTCAAAATGTTTTTTTTTTTTATTCCACAATTTGGGAAAAATTTAATTGAAAACCCATAAAAATATCATTCACCTCTCTTTATTTTCTAAAATACTGATCCGAAAATTCTTTTAAAATTTTATATGATATGCAGTCTTCTTAAGTTTACAGGAAAACTATAGTTATCTTTCTTGAATGGTGGTTTTCGCAAAGGAATTGAGTGATTTTGACAAATTTAATACTTTATAAGATTTTGTTTTTAGAAAATATAATACGTATTATTCGATGGAAAACTTGATGTCCTAAAAACATTTTTCAAAATTCTCACAACAACCGCAAACTTTTTCTTCGACTTTTTTTTGTTTTTGTTTTTTGTTTGTTTTTTTTTTGTTTTTTTTTTTTTTTTTTTGTTTTTTGCTTGATTTACCCACTCATTTGAAAGACAATTTTGGAAACCATTTTCTTCAGTACGCATAACTTGCACTGGACAATACTATTTCTTTTGAAGACAGGCTTCCTGATTGTACAACCATTCAGCCAGCTTCACAATGTTTCTATCGATTTTCCATATATACATCCATACAGTAAATGTGTATATATCATCTTGTAGGTGTTGGGTTCATAATAGCTCCGTAAACGCATGCCCAGGACTCGAACTGATGACCAATGAAACTGATGGACATCACGCTAGCTGCTATGCTGCAGGGGCTGGTAATGTGAACTTTTGTGTGCCTTTCCTGTTACAGTTTTCTGTTGTTTTGTTACATAGGTGTTAAATGTAAAAGATACGTGGGTACGATACGGAGGTATCACGGAGGTATGACAGGTATGCGAAAGATGTTCTGGATATGTGGCTATAAAGGCAACTTTTCGGTAAGACGACTTTTTTTTCTTTTTTCGGTTATGGCTTTACGCCTCTTCGACGTCGAGGATATTAGGGCTGGGAAAGGACTGGAGACAAGAATGGGAAGGTATTCTGTCAAGGCTTCTTGAAGGAAGCATCCCCGCATTCGAGTGGAATATTTTTTGGGAAAGCACGGAAAACCCAAATCTAAATGCCAGGACTGCGATTCGAACCGGCGTCCTCCCGAATGCTTGGCCATAGCGTTAACCGCTCACCTACCATGATCGGACCGGCAAGACGAGGAGGCGGGCCTGTCAGTCAGCAACTTGTGACTCCCAAGGATCGAGCGACAACCCAAACAGGATACCTGCTACCTATCAGAGTTGATTAACGGGCAGGAATAAGTTTTGAATGGGGGACTCGATGAATGGCGTACAATGAATTCAATCTTTAGCTATGTCTTTTGGCTCCGGATTTTTTTTTTTTTTTAATTTTTTTTTTAAAATCTTGGATAGAGTGCTTGTGACGGGGAGAGAGAGAACAGTGAACAGTAGGCGAACAGAGTGAATGCGGTAAAAAAAAATACTAGCATGTAAGGGAAGTCTGCGGCTGGGAAAAAACTTATCTACTATATAATTCCCTGAGCTCACTCACTCACTCGCTTCGATAGTTGTTGGATGGAGAATGGTTTCACGTGTCAGCCTTCAATTGACCAGAGATATCATTAGAAGAAATTCGAGGTTATTTCCACAATTTAATAGCTAAGCAACTGCTACCAAATTAATTGCCGTAATACATTCATTAATTTGCTTTTCGTAGCATTTCTTTGTTAAAAAACTGTCGACAAACTTTACGGCTAATAAAAACGTGGAACTGCTTCTCAGTAATATGTTGTTAATGAAAGTAACATAAAAAAAACTTGAAATATTCTTGGTCTTTGCTGTAACCACGAACGCCAATTACCATTCCGGCATAAGCTAAATTCCTGTTTAATTAAAACTTTCGCTAGTGTTGCTGCTGGACCACAATTTATAGATTACGGTTCATTTGTTATTTGATTTTTACGTATTTCACCAACGTCTTTCATTAATGGTCTTTGTTCATGTTCGTTGTATGTGAGTTATGCCTCGGTAAGTTGAATCTGGTAGTTTTGAGCAGGGATTGGTAATTTTTACTATGCCCTGTGGTTTTGACGATGCCCATTCCGCTGTCCAGCTATTTGTAGGGCTGAAAGAGTTAAATGTTAGATTGACAGCAGTCTTCCAGGCAGGGTGACGTGACTTCATCCGTGTTTTGTATTCCCTAACATCTCCATCATAATTTATTAGGACCTTTTGTCTTCTGATGTGAAGTGGTGGTATGTTGCTGAGCACCGGCAGCCACTGTAGAATAGATAGAAGCGAGCCAGTTATGATGCGTATTGTTTGGCAAAGCTGAACTTCCACTAACTGGGTGTGAGAGCTATTAAGCCATACGCTGGAGCAGGAATCAGCTGTGGAGTAAACCAAGGCTAAGGCTGTTGTTTTTAAGGTATTTGCATCAGCTCCCATGAAGTTCCTGCAAGCCGCTGAAGTAAGTGGTTCCGACTTTTAAGCTTGGCAGCTGTATTTTGAAGGTCCTTTTGTAGATTAGGAACCTGTCTAATGTCACACCCAGGTATTTTGGGGTACTATTATACTTCAGCATCTGGTCTCTGAACAATATATTGGCCGGTAGTTAATTTTTTTATTGCTAAGATGGAATGTAGTAGCAATTTCTGTTTTCTGTGTATTAGTTTGAAACACAGGTATTGTTCGTATTTGGTCAGATCAGGTCAACCTGTCGTAATCTTTGACCCTAAAACTGTAACTATTATAGATCGGTGACGATACGCAAAAAACGATCACGTGCTTACACTACTGTTGAATAATTTTGGCAGTCACGTTGCCAGTCGCATGGAGAGAGACTCGTAATTTGCAGGATTCACTGATTGGCGCGTAAGGACCTGTTTTTCCTCACAGGGAGACAACGGTGAGGGAGGCACTTCGTATAGTGACCTGGTCTCTGTACGTGCGGCTGCCGAGACTTCATGTCGTGACTTGCCAGTGGCTGCCACAAGTGGACTTCTGTGCGTAACATATAGCTGCCACAAACGTTGACCTAGTTTGCTCATGGGTTGTATCTCGGACGTGCGCCGTCTGCTGTCCGATGCTTCTTCACTGTGCTCATCTCGGTGGACGGGATGCTGTAGTTGCCACATCTTCGGTCACACAATGTAGACAATCGTTGTTCTACAACGCCGCACGTTGTTGTCATCAATACACGGTTAACAACTAATTCGTGCCACAGTTTGCCAGAACCTAATTTGTAAAAGCCCAGAAACGCCTTTGGGTTCTTCATAAAACAAATTTGAGAAACGATATGTGCTCCGCTGAGTCCAACCATCCTGTATTACTAAGACCTTTGTTTGGAAGTCAAGGGCGTAGCCAGGATTTTGTCTAGGGGGGGGGCAGCCAAGAAAAAACTGATAATATGCATGCTACAAAAACGCTGATTAATGTAATACATATATATTTTATTACTTAATTAATTTTATAATATTTTAATTAATTAATTATAATTAATTAATTAATATTTATTTAATTACACTAATAATAATTTTCGAGCTACTTTATCAGAAATTTTATCACAATTTTCTTGTAAAAGTTTTCTGTGTACACCAAGCATACACAAACACTTTAGATGGTTCTCTAGGATATTTCCGTCTCATTTAACTCTTTAGTAAGGACTAGTTCTCTAATATTTTCTATTGTCATACCCTTATCCTTCCATAGTTTATACCATAGTGCTAGTTCATAATCAAAAATTTCAAGTTATAGCTTTGGCAGAAACTTAATGAATATTAAAAAAAATCAAACAATGACTTACTTAAACTTTAGCTGGGCTGTAGCAAGGGATTTCAATCCAACAATGCGGGATCCCGCATCATTTGGTAGTCTGACGGATCCAGTACCTAATTAAGCGGATCCGCAATCCATAAAATGGGGTGAAACATGTTTCAGTCTTCGTCACCTTGTCTTCCAGTCCAACTCATTCTCTACAGGTAGTGGCGCCCCGTTCACCTTTACCCGTCAAGTTGACATTTGACTCACGGCAACAAATGTGTGTTTATGTCGTCCGTCATCATAAGTATATACATTCACTTTTTTTTTAAGAACTTCAGTTGGTTTTTGTTGTGTACATTACTGTAATTTGAGTTATTTCATCCTATTGCAAAACTAGGTCCCAGATCGTACACACAAAAAGATACAATTAGAGTTGTTTCTGAGGAGGAAGTAGAATCAATACAAAAGAAGGTTACAACTATTGACAGCTATTTAAAAATCTAGTGAATAGATGATGTGTTAAAACGTTTTTAATCATAAACTGTACTTCATTGTATTTGAGATATTTCTTTTCAAAAAGTGGATTTCAATTTCCTAATTCTGCTAATTCTATAAGATCTATGATAGCAAAGTTTTCAAATACCGTAAAAGTTGACATAATTGTTCAGTTGAATGTTTCCAAGCAATGGAAAAGATTTTCATTGAGTGTTTGATGAGTGGACGTTCCAAAAAATCACCTACATTACGTTCACAGCAAAGAAACAAATTTTAATATCAGTTTGCTTAGAATACGGAGCATTGCATCAGTCTGGTCAAAAAACGACTGACTAGCATTGGTGTTGCTGTTGAATCTTATGTTATCGGCAAAAGATCTGCCGGAACAAGTATCATGGAAAACGTTCTGCCTTGGTACCTGTAATTGTACTTTTCACACAGCACACAATTTGCAGTTGTCGACGTTTAAAACCCCTCCCCCCACACACAAAAAAACTGAAACAAATTGAGCGCACAGAAACTACTTTGATTCGTACGTAGATCACGAAGACCTGGATGCACAATTGAAGCACAAAGCGTGACCGTAACACTGGATCATCCACGTACAGAGGTGATTCCCAGATATAATGATTTCAACAAAGTGCAGAAAGTTGTAAAGATTTTCAAAAAGTTTTTTATATATGATCATATGCTCATTTCAATCAAACCAACGAATGAGGAAATGGAAAGGGTTTCTCGTCTGCTAGCTAAATAGGTAATTCTTTGCAAATATAGTGTTAGTTTCAGTGCTTATTAGATACATAGATTATTTTTAAAACTGAGATGATTTACTGTAAGGCATGTAATATGATCTAAAACTGAATACTTCCTATAATTGATTATTTACTAAATAACTAGCTTAGGTTTAAAACAAAACGAGTAAAAGTGCAATGTATAATCCAAAAACACTACCAAGGAATTTAAATAAGGTATGAAAATAGATCATTTTCAAAAATCGTATAGAAACTCAGCAGGGTTATTGGAAACGACGTTATGGGATAGATACAATGCGCCCACTTTCATATCGGTTCCAATGGCAGATGCATTTCTGGTAGATGTGTTTAAAATACTTTAGTTCTCCGTGCCCGCGTTGTTGCGATGATCTTTTATGATAGATATTACTGTATTAATATGATCAATGCATGTATACATGTCGATCATCTTTGATTGTACGCCAGTGGCAACAGGTACCGATAATCCTGAGTAGTCAATCCAATGCTTATAATGAAGTCTGATTTAGTAGCAGCGTATTGTAACAGCTAAGTACTTTTCCTCGCCGCATCATTCCCTTCTCTAAAAAACATTCGAAAGTCCATTAACAATGTCTTCAAATGCTCGTTAAAAATAGCAAAACACGTATATTTGTGAGACCAGTGGGTCTCATATAAAGCTGATATATTTGGCACCGTACTTTCTCCATAAAAAAGGTTTCCATAAAAAGTTATGATGTACTCTATGGTGTCAATTGTGTTCTGTATTTCTGTAATTCCATTTAAATTATTTCAACCAGGTTAAGTCTGTGGCTTGTTCAATGAAAATAAAGGCTTTTTTTATATTTCCTCTTTAAATTTTTTTTTTAATCCCACCAATTAACACACTTCATATCCTTGGCTAACGCACCTGTCAGGTCCATGTCATTCGTTTTCTTAAAACCTATCAATTTCTGATGCTATAATTTGTTATTCAACGCCATCAGATCTACGAATCACAGAAATTTTTTGCGGATTGAATTTTTATCTTCGTCAAAAAAACTGATTTTTATGGAAAGCTGTGCTTCCCAGCTATGCCACACGACTCATCTGCCAGTACAATATAAGCATAAGCCTTGTTTGCGGTCTGCATATTTCACTTTTATTGACCAAGCCGCCTAGGTCAGTGATTTCGTTTTTAATCTGTGGGGAGAATGTAAATAACAATTTTTCTAACTTTTTTCTATATGCTGTTTCAAAACTAAAACACTTCTTAGTTTCAGCAGGTCTTTAAGAATACCTTTATGTTGCTCTTTACTTCTCAAACGCAAGTCATTTGTATGGCGTACCAACGAAAATAATGGAAGATATCATAGATGACCCAATTTGTCGATTATCTTCTACTTCCTTCCGGTGAGCAGTATTCGTCATAACAGTGACCGGTATTTAATTTTTTCTATAAGTTCTTAGCATCGTTAGCTACTGATTGATGATAATGTGATGAAACCTGTATTTGCAGTATTCATTGATATTTTTGAAGTGACAGTAAATTCGAGTAGCAAATTAATTAAAATATACTAGTAGAGGCAGGTAAGTCTGCAAGCAATCATGATTTAATTTCACTTCACATTAGTGGGCTTTAGCATCTGCAGAAAAGTTGTAATTTTCGGAAAGGTACCCAGCAGCGTTTCAGCACCTCTCTCCAACAGCATTGTAGTTAATTCATAAGACTGAAGTTAATATCAAGCTGGTCCTGTGAGCTGAACACCGTATGTAGCAGTATAGATACGACCACAGAATGAATGAAACAATTTGACCTTTTTTGTGTCGCTGCTTCAACGGCGTGTTTGTGCATGTCCCGCTACCTAGGTAGCTCTACTGCTATGTGTCACTTTGTATTGGGTTGGGCTGGGTTTGGGGACTCTTTTCATTTGCGCTTTGAGGGGAAAACATGGTTATGGTCGTCTAGGACGACCTTATGTGGAAAACCCTTACAGTTTTCTTATTATCATATCAGTGCTAGACCGTTGGGTCAGCCCAACTCTTATCCGGGCACCTAGGACATATATACTGTAAATTCCAAGTAATAAATATTTTATCACAAAATACCTCTTATACTATCGACGTTTTTCACAATCGCTTAATGGTAATAAAAATAAAATAAAATACAAACGAATACAGTTAACTATAGTTATTAAATAAAAGTCGTACTTTTTTGTAAGTATTGTATGTAATACTAGTTAAAAGCCGTCGTTAGCCTTAGAGTAAATACAAATTAATTACTTTTAAAAAAAACTTCTTATATTCATTGTTATAAAAAAAATAAATTAATAGTGCACGCTCCTGCGATGTCACAGTATGAAGGGGCGTCCATTAATTACGTGAGGTGAAATGGGAGGGGTCCGGCGAAATCTTACGAAACCTCATCAAGGCAGAGGGGGAGTCAATTGAAATCTCACGTGAGGTTTTGAAATTCTTGTAGGACTGTAGATAAAAAAAAAAGAAATTAGGTCTACAAATGACGTGAAAGTCGACTTTAGGCGGGTATTTCATCCAAAAGCCGACCTTCGGGGAGGAGGTGTAACTGCTCTTGGAAGCATGAGATCTAAAAAAATAGGTCAAGAAAGTTTCGAGGTCGATTAGTAGGGGGGGGGGGAGAGTGTTCCTCCGTCAAAATCTCATGTCATTTTAGAGGAAGGGATCCAACCAGATCTCACGATGTCTCAACCAGAGTGGGGGGGGGGAGTGCGGAATTCCAGAAAAACACCTCACGTATTTAATGGACGCCCCCAAACGACGACAAGTCAGCCTCAGTCTACCGGTATTTAGGCACACGGCAAAAGCCCCTCACTCCTTAGCTCGCGCACAGTTAAGAAGGAGATGCCTTTGTTCGAGTTAGCTCACGCAGCACACCGAAAGTTTGTTACAATGGATAACGAAAACAGTCGCCTTTTAATACAACTGTATGGTGACAAAAACATTTTGTGTATTAGCAAATGTGCAGCCTAATCAGACTCTTATGGTATCACCTGCATCACCACCACCCAATCAACTAATCTATAGAATCGCCAAATGATATGATTAACTCAATACATTTTACCTAAGTAAGGAGTAAGTTCACGTTAAAAATTACAACAGAAAATTGAATAGCAATAAAAAATTTAGTATAAAATGGATGCTATTTCCTTATCTTTGCCCAATCTTCCAGAGCATCACATAAAACGTCAAAAACATCTGGATCTGTTCAAGAAAATGATTATTTTGACACTCGAATAAGGGGTTACAGGCTAGTACACGAGTCTCCAATTGCTAGAAATCTTGTAGTCACAGCGGCAGTAATTGAAACCGCCAGGGGCGTAGCTACTATGGGTCTAGGCGGCGCAGTGCACCGGGGCCCCTACGCTCAGCGGGCCCCAAAGCATACCTCAGGGGGCCCCCAAGCGCAGTTCAGAGGTCCCACGGGCCTTCACGACAAACTGGCGACCTCTTTTTTTTTTTTTTTTTTTTAGCTCTACCGTCGTATAAGGGGGCCCCTGAGACACATGGAGCCCCCTCACTAAGTTGCCCTCACTTCTAAGGGGGGCCCCCAAGCACAAATCAGCGACCCCCAGACTCAGCTCACGGGACCCCTGCCAGCAACACAAAGCAAAAAAAGGTCGCCCATCTGGCCTGAGGGCCCAAATTAAATTTTTTGCACCGGGGCGCTTGTTGACCTAGCTACGCCACTGGAAACCGCCTGCTGAAATTGTGTGTTCACTGGTTCAATTAATGATTTTGGGAACTCTACCGTTATGATTCTCGTAAAATTTGTTTATTTGTATCCTCGATGGCTTCATTTCTCGTGTCTTCCATGAGTTTCTCACCATACTGTATTCTGTTAACATACAATTTCCATATCCACCAAATCACTTTTCGTTTAGGTTCCTAGTATACAGTGTTATGCATCACAGTCAAAGTTTCAGCTAGTCGTACACGTGAAATGTCCAGGCTGGCTTCACGAAAAGACAGTGCCTGAATAGTTTGCCGCGCAATGCTGGCTGGGTTGCGTTGCCACGCGCGGCGGCCGCGCTCGTCAACAGAAATGGTTCGCGCGGCAAATAACCGGTTTGGCGCGCTCGAACATGGCTCGCGCGGCAACCGCACATACGCAGCTTAAGAGTCGGCAGCCGCACCGTGCGTGGCGCGTTGTTACGCCTCGCCCTCATTAACGTCAGTTTTACGAAGATAGCAGTAACAAGCAGGTTTAAATCACGTGAACCGAAGTAATTTTTGAAAGTTTCTTAACATTATTTACTTTTCGGTTCGGTGAAACTCCGATCGAGCGCATACCCGCGTCCGGCTAGGGGGGGGCAGCTGCCCCCCCCCTGCCCGTACCTGGCTACGCCCTTGTTGGAAGTTATATCTTCAACAACGATCTGTTTCTATGCTGTTGTGGATTTGCATTTACATTCGTTAATAAAGTTCATTAATTAATTTAATTGACCACCAAATAATCGTGTTCACATTTAATTATAAATTTGTGGGTTTGTGAATCATTGTCTTCATGTTCAGTAGAATATAGACTGAACTCACTGGCTCCCAAAGTAACTTGATAATTAATTCATAGCAATAACAATTTAAGCCAGTGGAATTTGTAAATTACTAGTGGTTGAATAATAATCACTCTTGATAAAGGACTAAACCTTCAATACCGCAATAATATGGGCATTATTCCTTACTAGTGTAAGCTGGGGACTGTTTTTTTACGTATGGTCACGGGACTCTAAAAGTTACCGTTTTAGGGTCAAAGGTAATGACAGGTTTCCCTGATATGGCTAAAATGCGAAGCTGACCTTTTTTTCACCACACGGTTTCTTCTGTAAATTTTTTTTCTTGAGATTGAAGGGAATAATAAATAATAGAATTAAACATGGACGGAGAATATTGAGCTATTGTATATTATTGTTGTAAAGCTCGAGGTCGCTTGATTTATATTTAACCCTAATGGTTTCTATTTAGTTTGAAGGGAATGCGATCATCAAACGCAGCAAAAATTGCTTCGAAAGCTTCTCGCTGTTCTTAATTGAGGCTGGCTAAACTTTCATAATGTAATCTTTGGTCATCGCGTACTTAGTGGCCAGAGATATTACTACAGATCTCAGTTGAACGTTATTTAGTAGGTAGCAACCCAGAAGAAATGATTTTGCAGAACATTCACTTAGGTAACATATTTTCCACTTTAAATAACCTAATAACTCACGTACAGTGAACACAAGCAAAGACGATTAACGAAAGTGATTATTAAAACAGGTAGAAAGCAAATGAACTGTGATGTTTAAACTTTGGTCAATCAGCAATATTAGCAGAAGTTTCGATTAAATTAAAATTTTGCCTAGGCCAGAATGAGAATACTGTCATATTTTGCCTAGGCCAGAATGAGAATACTGTCATTCGTTGTCACAGCAGAGGTGATGAGTATTTTTTTTTTGTAGTTTTTTTTAGCCGTAGAGATTTTGCATATTTTTCAAGAATTAAATACTACAAAAATAAAACTTACTTAATGTAATCTCGCAATTAATTTCGTAGTAGTTGCTTCGGCATTAAGCTGTGCACATAACCTCTAATTTCTAACAATCTTTGGTCGATTTTAATTTGCAAACGAAGGCTGGCACATGACGTCACCGTTCTCCAGCCAATAGCTATCGAGGTGGGTGAGTGAGTAACTCAACAAAATCATAAAGCAGGTTAACATAATATTACTCAGTTTCTCAGATCCTCACTTCAGTAATAAATAAAAGTAACAACTAGGTATTGGTTTTAAAATGCTTATTAATAATAACCTTTTACTGACAATTGTCAAATTTTGAGCCGAATGTCGGTGGAACACAATTGCTTGTTATGTTTTCATCATTGTTTTTGTTTCAATTTACTTCGACCAAAAGAAAGGATTCAGAAGATGGATTGATTTATAACCGTTTGGGCTGTGATTTATACAGGGTGTTCAGGAATCAGTGCATAATCCTGCAACCGCACATAGGTCACATTTTATTTTAGAAAAAGTCTAACCGTATTCGAGATACAGATTTTTTTTGATTTTTTAAAAAAATTATTTTAATTTTTTTTTTAAACATGTGACTTTGTTCAGCTTATTCTATGCTATTTATATAAATTAAGTCTTTTTGATCCCTGTTTTTTAATTTAATCAAGAATCTTTGAGTCATTTAAAACAATGTTCTTTTTCTTTTCTTAAAACCTTAAAAAAACCTTCAAAAATCTTATTTAAAAACATTATATTTTTTTACTACATGTTTAAAATGCACAATGGTATCCTTATCAGATTGAACTACCATAAAACAATCATTTTAAAAGAAGTGTAAAATAATGTCATTTAAGATTTTTTATAAGTTTTTTTAACATTTTAAGAAAAAATAACATTGTTTTAGATTACTCAAATATCCCTGAGAAAATTTAAAAAAAAACTGGATTCAAAAAGTCTTAATTTGTAAAAATGGTGTGGAATAAACTGAAAAATGTCACATATTTCGAAAAAATATTTAAAAAATCAATATCTCGACAATGGTGAGACTTTAACTAAAATAAAATTTTGTCAATGTGCCGTATCTGTTATTGCAGGACACCCTGTATATCTCTTCTAGAAGTTTTCTTTTGATTTAATACTGCCTAAGTATTTAATTTCCGATACATCTTGTTACTTTTCTGACTTGTAACTCTGGTTACTTATTTCCTTCAACTGTTTCCAAATATAACACATTATCTGAAGAATTTAAAAATGAAATGCCGAGCGTCTCCTTGGAAGTTTTCTCATGTCTGCTGTTTCTGTCGTCTCGACAGTCGTGGAGTCTGAGGGGCATTCAGGCGAAAGCATGAACCTCGTTTGCAACTGCGAGCATTCCGCCTGGATGTGTTCATCCGCCGCACCATCACTCAGAGGACTCGCCTCCGCGGTAGGAAGTTTAAAATATTCCCTGTAACAGCAGCCATCCAACAAGGGTCCTAGCGGGGCGCGTTATTTGACAACTAGGAGCACCCCGCCTGTCTGGCCAAGTTTGGCAATTCGGTGCGCGCCGCTCCTCCGGAGAAATGTCGCCTACTTGCGCGCCCGAGTGGCGGATGACGTAATGGTTGTTGTTACGGAAAGAGCTCGAGGAAATGTGGGGGGCTGTATTTCACTGCCGCAGCCAGATATAGCTAATACAGTTACACTCAATATACACACAGGGCATACCATAATTTGCTCCTTGCTCCTAAACTTTCGGGAATAATCCTTATTATGTTTCTAATGTGTTTTTTTTTCTTTTTTTGTGTTTTGTTTTTGTTTTGTTTTTGTTTTTTGTGTTTTTTTTTGTATTTTTTTGTATTTTGTTTGTTTTTGTTTATTTTTCTGGGAATGGGGGTCACTTGAGAAAAACGGAAGATAACCTAGTTAGGGGTACAAAATGTTTGTCTATATTCAAAATCTTGTTATATCCCTCCATAGTTAAAGTATCAAAGAATTTGTGAGAACGAAGGTTTTCACGGCGTATGGATGATGTGAAGTCTTCATGGGTTCTCCGCCGTATAGTGTTGAAGAAAGAAAACAACGAGCTTTCGGTGGCTAGCTCTGCCGCCATCTTCAGGTCTGCACTGCACTGCATCTCCGGTGCGCCCTGCATAACATCAGAACTGAAGATGGTGGCAGAGCTAGCCGCCGGAAGCACGTTGTTGTCTTTCTTCAACACTATACGGCGGAGAATCTGTGAAGACTCGTATCATTAAAGAATTTGTTACGTCCAATACAGGTGGTGGCGTTTTGCGAAGGACGAATGAAGTGAGATGTCATGATGTTCATTTAGCTGTATTTGGAAATTTCTATGACTTAACAGATAACTTCCGACCTTGTGAAGATACAACAATCGTTGTGATTTCAGTCGACTCAGACTGTCGAGAACTATCGATTTCGTGTATAAAACATTAATGCTGAGTGATTATGGGGAAGTTGGATTGGCCTTCGAATCGGTGTAGCTGGTTCCAGTGCCGAGGAAGGAGAGGGGAGGGAGGGACTCAATTCTTCCAATATGTTAATAGGAGGCGAGAATCGATCAAGTAAAACACGTACAAATAAAAATACAAAATAAAAATACATAATAAATAAACACTGATCGGGCTTCCTGCCGCGTAAAAATTCACACTTGTGGGACGTTTCAAAGGCGTCTATCTCAGCACAAGTGTGACTTTTTTTACGCGGCTGGAAGCCAGAGAAAAGTTTGTTTATTTAAAACGCTGTGAAAAACTTAAATCTTAAATACAAAATCACTTTTCTTTATATACTTCACTATTGTAAACAAATTTTCATATCGCACTGGCTATTTTATAATTTTTCTTCATAAAAATTCGTTGGACATGTAAGTAGCCAATTGACAACAAAGACTCGAAACTCTTCAATTTCTGAAAATTCTTTCCACCTGAATATTCTTTCAAGGGTAGTAACATAGTAACAAATCTTTAGTATTTGGAGAATGATACAAAACTGTACAATATTGTTATTCCAATTTCTTGCGTAGCAGAAGACGTTTTCCAGCAAGAAAACTGGTTTCCTCTTTCCATAATCGAAGTTGAAATGGAAATCTGAATGGATGGACTGGGATTTGAACCTGCATCCTTCCCAGTGTCAGGCAAGAGAATTGCCACTAACGGACCATTCTAAGTCTATTTTTCCTTTTGCACGACAATCCACACTCGACCTCTTCAAATCAAGAATATACATGTGTATCGGTGATGTGAGTATCCACACATATGATATGTCTTCTTCGGATGCATAACGCTTCAAAGCCTCTGAGAAATTTCAGCTGTTATTGGCTTCTAATTTTCATCTACCATTCTTGGGAGCAACTTTTTAGTGATTTTACCTAACTGTATTTTTATTATAAATACGTGGTGGCTAGGAATTCGTTCGTGTTTGTAATGAATTTTGATTAATAGCTACCGACATGCAACCACCATGGTGCACGATGGGATACTCCAGGCCATTACCACATACAAACACCAGTGGTCTGCGCTAGGTACTTTTGACTGCAGAATGAAATATAGAGAAACACACGTCTTTGGTCGAAATATGAAAATGACCTCCATCGAACAATTTCAACCATAATATTTCATACCCCCCCCCCCCCCCCCATCAATCGACATGCAACTACCATGGTACACGTTGGAAGTCTCGGGGCTACAACACATTCAAATATCTGTTGACTGCGGTAGGTGGTTTTGACTGCAGAATGAAATACAGGGACATATACGTCTTTTTTTATATCAGTTCGCCCATTTCAAACACCATATCTCCTACATATCCACAGCTACCGAAATGCAATAACCATAGTGCACGATGGAAGATTCAAGCTATTACCATACACAAACGTCAGTGGTCTGTGCTTGGTAGTTTTTGCTGCAAGGTGAAATATATGAAAACACACGTCTTTGTTAGAAATAGGAAAATGCTCTACGTTGACATCTCTCAATCGCCATATCTATCACATACCCATGGCTACCGACATCTAACCACCATAATGCACGATGGTAGACTCGAGGACACAAACACCCACAATCACCAGTGGCCTGCGTAATGTATTCGAGGCAGCAAAGTCACACAGAAAATTTGGAAGTGTCCTTGATCGATCACTTTCAACCACCATATCTCCCACATCCCCACAGCTACCGAAATTAGGCCAACGTTGTGCACGATCGGTGACTGTTACTACCACACGCAAACACCAGTGATCTGCGCTAGGTAGTTGTGGCTGAAAAGTGAAACATAAGGACACACAGGTCGACCACTTTCAACCACCATATCTCCAACTCCCCCATAGCTACCGACTTGAAACCACCATAGTGCCCGATAGGAGACTTGATGCTACTACCACCACAAACACCAATGGTCTGCGCTATTTAGTTGTGACAGAAAAGAATAGGGACACACGAGTCATTGGTCAAAAGATGAAATTGCCGTATGTGGACCACTTTTAATCACCATATCTCCCACACCTTGAAGCGGTCCGCTCACGGAAGCTTCATATTTTACTAGCAAGCGTTGGTCGGTGCGAGCAGCGGAGACTATTTCGCAGTACAACCACCGCGGCACCCTTTGTAGTGTAGTGCAGGTGTTTGGAGATGGGAAGGGAGATAAGTGGACCGCATTCCTGGAGTGGACAGTCCGCCCTGTGCGAGCGGAGCGTGAAGTGCAGAGGATTGTGTGTGTGTGCCTGCATGGAGGATAACTCCATTAATTGATAATAAGTTCAGACTAGATTCATTTTTTTTTTTTTCTTAATGGTGAAACCCTCGTTTTGAGGAGAAGTCTGCAGCTGACCAGTAAGACGCCGTTCGAAAGAATAGTAATCGAATGTGCTCGTCCAGTGTTAAACAAGTGCGACGATAAAATTTTGTTCTGTGTGTGTTGCGCGCAGAAATTCAAGAAAATCCGGACAGCGCCGACTTCAACATAAACGTCAGCTGGATGGTAAATACAACATTATTATTCCGCCTGAACAAACCGAGGCAAAGTGTGGCGCATGTACCCGAAAACGAAAACTTGTAGGAACTTGTGCTCTCTGATTTTAAGTTAGTCGGACTTTGTTTATCTTCTATCATTTAATTGTTCATTTAATCAATTTATTATATTGATTTAATTCATGTTACATTTGTTAATCAATGCAATCAACTTTTCATATTGATAACAATAAATGTGTCAGTAGATAATATAATTCAATTTTCTTTATAATAAAACAAGTATTGCATTTATAATTGTTTATTGAAAATTCTGGAAGGACTTCTTCCATGGCGCCCAGTTAAAACTGAACAAGATATTATATATACATAAAATAAAACTTAAAGATAGAGAGTAATAGCAACTGGTGGCAATCGTTAAACCGGGTACACTACAACCTCCACAGATATCGGAATTCGGTCAACGTTGTGCACGATAGGAAACTCCATGCTACTACCACACGCAAACACCAGTGATCGGTGCTAGGTAGTGGTGGCTGAAAACTGAAATATAGGGACACACATGTCTATTTTTTTTATATATATGTAAGATTTTTAGTATTTATTCTATTTGCTACAGTAATATCGTGAACAGTTATTTGTGTGCCTCATCAATAAGTTGTCTGTGGCATGATGGGCGTTCTGAGAAGACATACCTAAGAGAGGTTAAAACTGTTTTCTGAGATTCACAGAATAACTTATGCCACTTATAAAGTTGGAAGGGCAACATCATCGACTGTAACAAGCAATATCAAAACAATGGAAAAAAATTTGCAAGTTATTTTTAGGAAGCCAAACGTGTGAATCAGTGGCCCTCATTTCGTAACCTGCTCCTCCAAAGAATTTTTTTAAGGACCAATTATAACTCCTTTATATGTGACAAAACGTGATTTGTAGCCAACCTCCTCTAGCTTCTGTTACAACAGGGTTGATATGTTTCTTGTCACCCGGTCGTTATGACTGCAGGAAGATTCCATTTTACCTTCATCTGCTGGTAAATGTGTACGATAGATTTTTCGTTAAAAAATACACATTATAACGCTTTACACAAAATGGATATTGCGCTTTCTAACGCTACACCATAAACACATTCATGTAAAAATTTATGAAGAGAGCTTTATTTTGTGAGCTTGAAACGTTGAAATATTCCTTTATTTCATCATTACATACCAGAAAGTGGATGCTGACCCGCTTGTTCAACGCCAATAAAAGTCTACGTAGATTGCAGTTTAATAAGCAGAAGGTCAACTCATTACATTTTTTGAATAAAAGATTTTACTCAGCATCGCGAAAGCAGAAATTCTGGGCTGCAGGACTGGCAGATTCCGGCCCGGCTCACTTATTCATGTGAAGCCTCCTATAAATAATTTGAACAGCGGTCAAGAGAGACTCACACAGTAGACGGGACGCTTCCAATCAGCGTTATGGCCTCCTATTCGGGAGTAGGGTGGTTCGAATCCCCGTCCGGGCATCCAGATTTGGGTTTTCCATGGTTTCCCAAATCACTCCAGGCAAATGCCGGTATGCTTCCTTCAAAAGGCCATGGCCGAATTCCTTCCCATTCCTTGCCCCCCCCCCCATCATTTCCCGTCTCTAAAGACCTCGTTGTTAAGAGACGTTAAGCAGTTAAAAAAAAAAGCTTCCCTTCATGTGGTTTGCCTGCGTTAAGATGTCTACAGCGGGGGTTAGGCCCTAATAGCCAGTTTTCTGATTAGGGTCAGTGACCTTAGAAAGTGTGGGAGTACTGACTGTGGAGAGGGTGACAGAAGCCAAGTTTTGGCGCGTACGGAAAGGATTGAGGATTGGTGTAAATGATCTTGGCGGCAGTTTAAATGTGCTAATAAGAACAGGGTTCCAAACAAATGCAGCCAATGAGATATTTTGTTTCTGTTTTCTCGTTTTGGTGGCTGGACTCGAGGAAGTCGAAGGCGGGAAGCCAGCAGTTCGACGGGAGAGTAGCATGGTGGTTGCTGAAGCAACAAAGTGGAATTCGGTGTGTACACGCTCATACTACTGGCGCCTCCACGAGTGTTGTAAGTACTAAGGGAGTACTTGCGGCGCAGTGTGTTGGCCGTGACGCCACAGAGCCTGCAGGGTTTGTTTGTGTTGCCGAAGCATACAGTGCGTCGATATTTCTACGTGGCACATCAGTAGTGTATCGATCCGAAACGTCTACACTGTGCTGTGGCATTGTGGACGAATGGTGATAGTGATCCAACCACATTCAAAAGGTAATATATGAAGTATAACTTTTCCAGTGCATTGTCTCATTTCGATTGAACCGAACACGCTCCGACTGGAAGACCGTTGTTAAGAGTTCTCTTTTTTTTCCCCTCAGTGGCTCAATATTTGATATTATAACAAAATCAAAACTGACCTTAGCTGAATGGCTCCCGACTTTAAGTTTAATTTTGATGATTTTTCGTAATACCAGCGCTGGTATCTGCCTGATGTTAAAGACAGAATTCTAATTTGTATTTCCTTCTACATTAGTAGATGCATTTTGTGTGTTGATATAGATGCATGATTTCTACACGATAAATGACCAATAAATGATATATAGTGATTCTTTAAACATTATGCTTTCCATATATAAAATGTCAAGTTATTTCATGTCAAAAATAATAATTAATAATAAGTTACCCTCAAGTCAAATATTTTTTCAAAAAGTTTTTTATTGGTTATTTCAGCAGTGATGGTTAATCATTACTCTACCGGAGCGCTCAAAATAAAATATGCTTATTAGATAGCTTCGAAATCAAACCGGAAAAGTAGATTTGAATATATCAGCACCATGTTTCAATCTCCCCCTTTTTACGTCTTTATAATGTAAACAATACACTAATCAATTTCCAGCGGGCGAGAACTTAGTGAGTCACTTTTTTCTTCCGGCTAATGAATGGCTGTATATCGTTCTACCGCATTCTCGTTTACTGGAATAAGTACGAAGTGTTTCTATGTGTAATAGAACAGTCTTACCGCTTTCTTCATAACGTAAAACTGAATAAAATAGGTTCCAATAATTATTGTTGACATTTATCAGCAGTTGTTGTTGTTAGCAGCGCTTTAGGGCGCGTTGACGTCACGGTCATTAGCGCCCCATTTCTCATCAGTTTAGGCTGTGGAGCATGAATTTTGGTACATGATTAACTTATAGTCAACGCAGGTTATGGTTTAGCTCGCGAATATGACGTTTTCGGCCGAAATGTAAAGCGTACAGAGCTTTTTGCGCGTCATATTGGTCACAGTACGAAGTGTCGGAAAGTATTATCACGTCACCAATAAAGTTGTAAAATGTAAGTTTAATAAGAAGAGTTAGAATTATGCAAGTGTTATACGTGAACTGTATATTCGATTAAATTAGTGAAAAACCAAGTAATGATTAAAAGCCAACTATTTTTCACATTTAAAGAACAAAACAATTCTGATGGTCACTAGTAATTAAAAGACTCTGTTTCCACAGAAACTAAAACATAGTTATTTCTGTAAACTTTTTATTTATTGAACCTGTGCGTTTTGTTTTTTTTTTTCTTATGGCTTTATGCCTCGTCGATTTCAACATCACCGAGCGTGGTGGTGTAACGGCTAGCGTTCTGGCGTCGCATTCGGGAGGACAGCGGTTCGAATCCCCGTCCGGGCATCGAGATTTGGGTTTTCCATGGTTTCCCAAATCACTCCAGGCAAATGCCGGGATGCTTCCTTCAAAAGGCCATGGTAAAATTCCTTCCCATTCCTTCCCCCCCCCCCATCCTTTCCCGTCTCTAAAAGATCTCGCTGCTAGAGAGACGTTAAGCAGATTTTTTTAAAAAAAATTCAACATTGAGGTTAAAAAGGAGTGGGAGGCAAGGAACAGGAAGGAATTCGGCCATGGCCTTTTTGAAGGAAGTACCCCGGCATTCGCCTGGAGTGATTTGGGGAATCCATGAAAAAAACCAAATCTGGATGTCCGCATGGGGATTCGAACCCGCGTCCTCCCAAATACGAGGCCAGAACGTTAACCGTTTACCCGCCACGCTCGGGTTGATTCATTGAAGTCCGACAAAGCAGTTTAATTGATTGTGTGATTTGCTGACCAGTTCAATTCAAATTTTAATTCTATTTGTTGTGCAGTATTAACTCTATTTGCGCGCGTTTTTCTATCCACTTAATATGTACAATAACTGTTCTGATTTCAACACCCCGTGGCGATCAAGATAACGTGGTTAAGAGTAAATTATTCTGGACTAAATATTTATTTCTAGCGCGGTTGATGTGACTTATTGGATATAAACTGTCCTTAAAATGTCCATCCCACCTCTCTTCGGTAGAGTATTTCGTAGATGGCGCTAGGATGTTAAAGAATGAATACGGAAAGTAGCGAAACAAGTCATACAATAAATGCACCAGTTTTAAGTGGCATCTGTTACCAATTAGGTCTCTGATAGGCTCTAACCCTCAAATGATTGCTATAAATATCCTTCCATCGGTCTGGAACTAAGGGAAATTCAGACACAGCGACCGAAATTTTGGAGATGTTTCGATTTCACATCCTGGTCATGGCACTGGATTTATTTTGTTATGCAGTAAACTACTAGACTGTAAAACGAAATAAGTGCATTAAAACTTTATGAGAATATTCTGAACGAATCAAGTGACTGTTGTTAGGGGAATAGCTCGGATATAAAGTAGAAAAGTGGATAAGAAATCTGCAGATCGATGTGAAGAGCCACATGCAGTTTTACACTCGACTTGTTTTCTTATTTGGGAACCACGTCATTGTGTGCGTGTAACGCGACCAATAATTTCAACTGTGTTGTGGCGACCCGGTTCAGCTGATACGGAAGAAGTAAATGTCAGTGCCAATGGCGGCAGCAGATCGTACCCTGTAGTTCTGGTAAACAAGTCCCGACTCCAAGCGTCACAACAGGAAGCTGAGCAGAGCCACTGGGGATAGGTCATAAACAACATTGAACATGAAATCATTGAAGGGATATAACAAGTACAAATGCAGAAGACAATGACCTTAAAAAGTACAGGTTCGATAGATACAACGAATGAAAATGACAGGTTGCACGGAGTGTGCTGGCAAATTATTTATTTGTATTGGCTTATCAAAATAAATTATGTACAAAATAATGCTCAACGCAGTTCAGAGTGTGTTTCGCTGAAGCGAAAAAAATTCAGTTGTCATCCTAGTTCAGACAGCATTTCAACACAATCAAAAACTCCGCCAATATTGCCACTACTAAATCAAAGCTTCAGTTACACGCGCATTAAAACATTAACTATACAGACGTAAGTGACATTACACGAGGTGTGTGAGAAATGTAATGAAACTGATTTTTTACTTACGAAAGTTTTTTTGAAACAACAATATTATCCCCTGCAAAGAAGTTCCCTTGGGCAGTTATACACCGGCGGAGTCTTGGTTTCCACTCTTGGTAGCAGCGCTGGAAGGCTTTCAACTTGCAGGGCTGTAAACTGGTCGATTAGTCTTTTGAATGTTCTCCAGGGTTCCAAAATGACGTCCTTTTTCTTACCGAGCGTGATGGGTGAACTGTTAACGTTCTGGCCTCGCATTCGGGAGGACGCGGGTTCGAATCCCCGTCCGGGCATCCAGATTTGGGTTTTCCACGGTTTCCCCAAATCACCCCGCACGCTTCCTTCAAAAAGGCTATGGCCGAATTCCTTCCGTTCCTTGTCCTCCTATGACATCGCGCCTCTAATGATCTTAGCCGTCAACGAGGCGTTAAACCAATAAGTAAAAAAAAAAAAAAAACTTTTAAGTCATGTTTCAATTTCAGGAAAAGAAAAAAGTCACAAGGACTTAAATCAGGTGAATAGGGGGGTTCAGGAACAACAGGAATGCGTTTTTGAGATAAAAAATTCACGGAATGGAAAAGCCGTGTGACACGGGGCATTGTCATGAACTTGACTGCAATGTCTGGTCTCACAGAAATCACTCTTTTTCCTGAGCCTCTCAAGGATGACTTTGTAAAAAAACTTGGTTGACAGTTTGTCCTGGAGTAACAAATTCTTTATGTACGATACCTCTACTGTCAAAAAAGCAAATCGGTATTGTTCTGATATTTGATTTGCTCATTCCAAATTTTTTTGGTCGAGAAGATGATGGATTGTGCCACTCTTCGATTTGCCGCTTTGTTTCAGGATCGTACTGAAATATCCAGGATTCATCACCTGTGATCACACGATTGAAGAATCTTGGTCATTATCAATCCTCTCAAGAAGATCAACGTACACGTTTCTTCAATTGTCTTTCTGTTCAGTTGTGAGATTTTTTGCCACCATTTTGGCACAAACCTTTCGCATGTTCAAATCGTCTTTCAAAATTTGATATACTGTGACAGTATTTTAATTTAACTGTTAAATTACCATCCTTCTTGTTAAACGACGGTCTGATCTCACAAGAGCCCTCACACGCTCAACGATTTCGTCAGTTTTGGAAGTTGAAGGTCTCCCTGAGCAAGGTTAATCTTCAATTTGTTCTCGGCCTTCCAAAAATGATTTGTTCCAGCGGAAAACTTGTGCTCTTGATAAGCAATGTTCTCCATAGGCCTTTTTCAACTTTTCAAAAGTCACACTCGCGGATTCCCGTAGTTTAACACAAAACATGATTGAACAACGTTGCTCTAAATTCCGATGTTCCATTTTCGTACCAGACAACAAAAACACAACTTCACTGATGGCACTGTCAAAAATAATGTGTTGGCTGAACGGAGTTGAAACTCAGACTGAGCATGTTGAAGGGATGAAAAAACCGGTCTAGCACAGAACGGCCGATCCAGCTTTGCCAGATCACTCGCAGTGTTCCAATCTCTCAACTTTTCTCACAGACCTCGTACGTCGCGATATAAACTTGATTGAAAATCTTCGTGGACTCACACGTCTTTCTTTTTCATTACCCGTGATTCAGATCAACGTTTGAAACGCAGAACTTACATGCATTACAGGAATTACTTACATGCGGCTGAAATAATTACCTCAATAATATAGCGTCAGTGGAAGCAAAGTATCTTATGTTAACCCACGTAAAATAGTTTTAATTGTGGGCTAGGCTCCATAGGTTGCGATCAATGCGAAACTAGTTTAATCCTATTCATGAATTTTTATAATAAATAACTTAAATTATTCTTGCCCTCTGTTGTAACGTCAAATGCCAGTAGTAATTCTGATCCTGGTACATGACAATTAGATCAAAAGTTCCGCTAACATTGCTGATCGAAAATTATCTTCCATATCTATGGGAAGAGAATTAAACGACAGCATCTACATTAAATAAATGTATAAAATAAAAAGCAACTAATGATTGATTGAATTGCGTTAAAATTAACATAGACTTACTTTTCCTTCATTGTGTTGGCAATTCATTTTTTGGGGATGCGTAACTGAAAAGAACTATTTTTAAATAACCATTGTAGAAAAATCCCTGGCCGTTGCAAGTTCGACAACAAAGGACGAGAGAGTGACATAACAGTGTTACTGCCACAATGGCCAAACTTAGCCTTCAGTTACTATTGATAATTGTAGACAATTACTATACAGGAAATGAGGATAATGGCAACGAATCTGGAGTCTTAGTGGAAGAGGGAGGGGAAGAAGAAGAACCAGGACCTATTACTGAATTGGAGATCGAAATCAACTTGACGTAGCAGAATAAACAGGGACATGATGAATGCAAGAGACTGAGCTCCGTTCATCAATATTCATTCCTGCAATTACAAACGACAACAGCAACAAGTGTTGTTGCTCTGTAAATCTTCAGTGTTAATATTTGAATAGATCTGTATTGTTTGCATTACACCAGAAAGTTTGTGCATATATATTTATATTGTTTGTGATAGTTGAGAATTTAATGAACGCATTAACTCGTGACAAAATTTTGTATTTAACTCACATTTTATGAGCACTCCATTTTAATTTGATATGCATATTTATGCATTCGAATTTTTTATTTAATCCTCGCAACAACATAAATTCTCATTAATAACTCGGCTAAAAAATGGTAAATCAGTTACTGATGGAAACTTACGATGAGTGTTTCTAAATCATTACACATTTGTCAGCCGAAAATGTAGTTATTCTCCTGGAATACTTAAATTATTATTTCTTTTAGAGTACCCACTTTAGAACTGCACGTAATCATCACAACGATTGCTCGACTGTTTGAATCATTTCACGGAGGTCTAGTTAGGAATGGACTAGGATTGCATTGAAGAGTTCTTCTTGCTTTAATGGATTTTAATCGAAGGAATTTAAGGCAGGAGAATAGTAGGAAACATGAAGGCGAATAGTAAGGAGCCTTATGAACGAAAGGAACCGACAGAATTTTAATGAGATGCCACGAATAGGCCTATTGCATCACTTGGTGGCCACCGATCGGAGCTCTCTAGCAAGCGGCAAAAATCTTTCCGAAGCTTCCGTACACCTATCGTCGTTAGCATGTTTTTACACAATTATTTAGATAATTTTTTCATCTCTACTTACAGTTTTCTATTTCTACGACATGAGGGTTCCATGGTTTGGATTCTAAGAATCTTTTTTACGCAGGAGACGGCTATGATGGAAGCAGAATGAGCGGACAACCGAAACTTTGTAGGTCAGGTGTCCTAACGACTAAGTATAACAGCAACTATTGTTTTATTTACCTCAGTAAATTCCGAAATATTCAGCTTTATACAGATTTCTACTGGAATTATGTTTCGGTGAGATTACCGTTGTGATTTATGTTGATTATATTCAGTGATGAGTGATCCCTGTCTTAATTAAAAAATGTGTCTTACACTTGATATAAACCTTGTATTTATTAAGTATTATCTATCAGGGGAATTAATGTTACCTGGAGTAGGTTAAATACTTGTGGAACTTGCAGCAACATATTTCAATCATTAAAACCGAACCTGTAGCGAGCCGTAACGTTCGGGCCTCGGTAATTTGGGAGGACGCTTGTGATTTATCATTGTTTCCCGAAATCACTCCAGAGATTATGGTAGAATTCCTTCCCATTTGTTACCCCAACCCGTACACGCTCATAATTACCTCTGAATGTAAATATTTAGAACGAAACGTGAATGCTTGTACCGTCTAATCAACTTGTCGATAGGCGGTATGTTTAATCTTTAGTGCACACACACACACACACACACACACACACACACACACATATATATATATATATATATACAGGGTGTTAAAAAAAGGTACGGCCAAACTTTCAGGAAACATTCCTCACACACAAACAAAGAAAATATGTTATGTGGACATGTGTCCGGAAACGCTTACTTTCCATGTTAGAGCTTATTTTTATTACTTCTCTTCAAATCACATTAAACATGGAATGGAAACACACAGCAACAGAACGTACCAGCGTGACTTCAAACACTTTGTTACAGGAAATGTTCAAAATGTCCTCCGTTAGCGCGGATACATGCATCCACCCTCCGTCGCATGGAATCCTTGATGCGCTGATGCAGCCCTGGAGAATGGCGTATTGTATCACTAAAATGAGCTCTAACATGGAAAGTAAGCGTTTCCGGACACATGTCCACATAACATATTTTCTTTGTTTGTGTGTGAGGAATGTTTCCTGAAAGTTTGGAAGTTTGGCCGTACCTTTTTGTAACACCCTGTATATATATATATATTTGTGGTGAAAGAGCAAAGATGCATTCGAGGGCCATGATGTAGAGAAATAAATGTGCCAAGTATTGAAATGTAGTATCATGTTGCAAAAATTTATCTGATACGAGATACATTAAGTTTGCTACGATTTTATACTTTCAAAAAAATTAATACCTGAGCTGTAAATGCAAACCGCCAGAACGGGCGTTTAAAGTATAAATTCAAGAAGAGCAGATTTTTCAGCAAGTAAGTGGCACAGACTAATACTATTGAAGGCTAAGAAGAATTGAAACTTGGAAGGAACGGCTGGGCAGCTCGTGCTGGGGCAATAATATTTTCTCAAAGCGTTTTTAAATTGCTGATTTCTGTAGTGAATATCCTAGCCCTTATCAATTATAACAGCAATATACACGCACTACTACCTGATTAGATACTGAAAGGAAGCCTGATTCGGTTCTTAGCAAGGTTTGAGAGATCTTTAACTTGTATTTTATTATGAAAAGTCGTGGTATGTTTTTCAATTACGCTTCAGTTATTTGAATTACACTTTAATTTGCACGTCTTCTCTTCGTATGCTGAATATCGACATAAGATAAACCTTCAAAGTGAATTTGCACTGAGTATAGATACATTATCATTAATGGTTCTCTGGGTCAGTAATACTTCATGGTATTTATTTCTCATGTATTAATGAAATAATAATCACACTCTTTCCAAAATACTTAAATCGTCTCGAATTGACAAATTCTGACCTTATATTGTCAGTTAAGATTTGGGTGAAAATAAAGCACATTGAATGTAATGTTTACTTAGTAATTTTTCGTAACAGTATGCAGGTGAAATGGTGAGCACCACATGTCAGCTGCTTTACCCTCGCTAAGAGTTTTGTGATATAGGCCGAGTGGTTAGGGCTTGTAAATGCATTTACTCGTTGTACTATCTCTAAATTATAGATTACCTTTGAGGAGTAGAAATTTTGTTAATCGTTTACCGTAGCGGATGACAAAGATGCGTTTAGATGATAATCTAAAAAAGATAATATGGGTTAAAGTACTGCAGCAACTACAACTACTTGTTGATTTTAAATTGATTCATTGAACAGAAAATGTAACATGAGCTCTTTTAAGCATAGACTGGAATGCGGTTCCATTTATTGGAGAAACCTATCATTTACGTGTTTGTCAACCTAACATCTACAAGAGGACAAAATGAGGAAAATCATACGGTACGGCAATTGACAAGAAACATACCAAAGACTTGGAAAAAGTAACTGAACCTGTTCACTAACTCTTATCTTGAAATAAATCTCCAAATAAACAATGTTTTAAGCATGTGACACCACCTCCCCATACTTAACATATGACGCCATTACGTCGATCTAATTAGAGGCAGGGTGGTGGACGGGACAAGGAACTGTAGGACTTCGCTAATTGCCATTTGGAAGACCATATTCTCATCACCAGTAGTTACAATGTAGGCAAACTAAAATCAGGATAGCCAGACACGGGATAGAATCGAGTTGTCACAAATTACAGGGTGTACCCGTGTCATATCTAATCGATACGACACTTCCGTGAAAACTTGAGGTGTTATGCTACAAAATGACCCCTGAACCAATTCTATTAGCTGTGTGAAAAATACTTATATATTTTCAATCTTACATAGTTCTTCTTGAAGCATATTAGGTTATTGTCGAATAATGATCGGAGCTTATAGCCAATTTTGCCGACAATTCCAACTCATTTTGGAGTCCGGTAATATTCGAATCGCAGAATTTGCTGCCTCTTGTAGCAAAATACCTTTAGCTGAAAGATAAATACTGTAAATCAAATAAAAACAATTTTCACTTGATTCCACCGGTTACGCACAGAATTAAAGAAAGACTCGACCATTTACTTGTTTATTTTATTCCGAAAGAAAACTTGATTTGGCAGTCGACTGGTTCGTTCCGTTTAAGATCACAATTTAAATTCTCGCGATACATGTTAATATAAAGCAGTAGCAGTTGCTCGTAATTTCCTTTATGTTGGCTGTTAACGTACGGATTACACCAATTATGTCGCAGTTAAAATATCACCATCGAGAAAAATAAAGTACGTTAATTCTTCTGTTAGTACGCTGAAGTTGTGATAAATATTTTGACTGCAGAAAGTAAATAAATCGCAAGCAGAAGTTCCTGCGTGAATTGTGTTCAACGAAAAATGTATATTAACTTTTGAACATCTTTATCTAGTTGTCAAAGTTCACAACAAAATGAATATAACCTATTTTATCCGCCTTACAGTGGGCTGTACATTAATTGAAAGCCTGTTGGAAATCGACCTTGGCTTTTTCGCGAATTCTGTGTTAAAATATATATATATCGATTCATCTGTACCTACAAAATGTCAATCTTGGTGACGATATAGCGATGTCCGTCATACTCTGTAGCGGTATGTGCCGGTGGGGAGGTAAGGGTGAAAACCTTTTACTTCTTTTTTATAATTCAAAGAAACCCTAGGCTGCTAATTTATTGGGTACTCATAATGGCGTACAGGCGAGGCTTATTTATCGTTAACATTGACACATTGAAATATGATAAAAAGAACTATGCAAAGCCTCTTCTTACAATTGCCAACATATTAACAAATAAACAAAGCATTAACACAACCACATTTTAAAATTATTCTTGAAACAAACTCCCAATGTTAATTGGCAAGCAAGAAAGCTTCACACTTGATTTTTTTAAATGAAAGTTCCCTTCACAATGATCGGGAACCATAAATCAAATACAGTATTGACATTAACTGTATCCGATCTCAAATGCCGGGCGCCAGGATAATTTAAATTATCCACCAAGTGTGGCTTTAAGAAAGTCTGCCCCAGCTAGCTCAATATTTGGGGGTGCGAGAACTCCTAATCATTCAGTGGTCGTTACAGGGCTGTACTCAATGACCGAATAAAAGTACCACACTGCACTGTAGAATTATTACCGTGACGGCGATGTATTTCCCGCGACGGCGGAATTACTATAGCCCCTTGGCTATAGCGGACAATGCACCACGTCCGTCAGCAAGCGTACTGGATGCGTGCACAGTGACCTCACTGTACAAGACACGCTTATCGACCCTCAGGTTCGATGCCAAGACGGAGCGATCTCCAGCTTCGGAAGATCCGCTCCTTCCAGTCTGAAGGCTCGGAGTCAAGTCCTCTCCAGCGTCCGCCGGAAAAAGCCTCCTCCCGTCGCTCGTGGTTTACATAGAGCAAAAATACACCAGCATTACAAAATGCAAAGGAAAGTCTCTCTCGATTGGTTCCTGCCATTTTCAAGCTCCTCCTTCCGGCTGTCACGATAGGCGAACATTGTCTTTCTCGATTCGTGCGAACTCGGGATAGCCTCGGACTTATTCGTCACCTGTGACCTCCAAACTGCCCGTCCGTAGACCTGGGGCTTGGATGCGATCATTCACCCCAGTGTACAGTTTCCCCGGAGCCAAGGGATTATACGCTTGACCAAATGCGTGAGAAAGGGTAGCTGGTGTCCATTGTCCCTGGCAGCCGCCGGCCTGTCGCGACAATCTGGCGCGTCTAGCAGGGAGGTCCCAAACACACTGACAATCCTCTCCGATAATTCCTTTCTTATTCTTTTTATATATAAAAATATACAAAATATTATATATAAAAATGTACGGATATATATATATATCGATTCATCTGTACCTACAAAATGTCGATCTTGGTGACGATATAGCGATGTCTGTCATACTCTGACGTCACGCTTTCCGCCTTGCTGCCCAACCAACAACGACCGGAGATTTGTTGAGGGTTATACGTATTATTTAATGACAGTTCTATTTAGCTAAGCATCCACGAGTAAATGAGCTGCCAGCACACTAAAAGAAAAGTATGTATTTCGTAAAAATTGACATATTGTTTATTAGTTGTCCTTTCTTAATTAAAATTCGATGTAGATTTTTCTTATACTCTCTGTACAGCGATACCGTTTACAGTAAGAAGAAATATCTACATTACATAATTATCAAGATTATGAGCGTTATTTGATGAAAATTGTATTAGTTGACGAAGAAACGATTGCGTTCAACACACGTCATTTTTTACGGGTTTACAAGTTATTTATATTCGATGTAGATATTTCAATTAACTGTTATAATATACTTGAAGAAATGATTTGCCGAAACACTGAAACAAAAGTATGTGCTGCGTTTAAATTAATTCATTAATTATAGTTGCTTTTATTACTGATGTCACTATATCAGACACACACACTATATCAGACAGACTTCGATTCTTCAATCAAAAACACAGCTAGCACGCTCGGGTCCAGTGAAGGCAGCCATCCTTAACGTAACTGCCGCTAGCGCTTGTGCGGCGCGATTAGGCACTAGCGGACTACACGAGTCAAAACTTGAAGTGTTTTTCTTTTAAAACAACACCAAAACCAGCTCTGTACCTTGTTTCATAAAATTTATATGAATTTTCAAAGTGTAAAGTCCTTTTGAAACACCCTGTATTACCAGTGTGTCAAATTTAGATCGCAATACAATGAATGTATTCGTACACGGGTAAAAGAAGCTATGAATTTTGAACAGCGATATTAGTAGTTGTGGTTATGTTGAAATGCAGACGGGACCAGAATTACAACCGACACAATTTTTTTTTTTACAGAATAATTCAAATTGAATTTAGTTTTATAAATAATTGAAGCTGTTTTCATAAGCGCCGAATTACTGATGTTATTATTCCATACGGATGGAAGTAGTTCCATATTTATCGTGCTGAATGAGACCTGGACCAGGAATAAAACTAATTTCACGCGCTATAGCATAAGGTTTTGGGATTCCTAATTTATATTTAATTTCATTGGTTCGCTAATTATGACATCATTAATTCAGTAGAAGTTCCATCTGTATTGCTGTGTTAACAACAACCTAAATTTGTGCAAATTATTAAATAATAACAACAATTCAGGCTATTTAGGCAACCGCAAAGAAATGAATTGCCAGAACATTCCCTTTAACTCGTCAATTTGACGGGCATAAAGGCTAGTTTACTTATAGTACTCCAAGCTCTTTTTTAATGTCTAAAATTAACAATTTTTTACCTGTAACAGTTGTATTATATTTATATATATGATCACCTTAGAAATGCACCTTTTTAAGCTCAGTCTATAGGTAATTTTTACCGAATAATTTACAGTCCAACCTGTCCGTATACATCCCGCGCCCTTCTGCTATATCGTGCTACTACTTGATTTTTCATTGTTCAGGTTTCCATACACCTTCCGACTCTCAGGAGAGTGAACATCATCAAATAAATAACTTCTGACTAATACAAACAAGCACGCTGCATCATTTACACATCCGATGCCTTAATTTTGTACCTGTTTATCAGTTACTAGCCCGTACCCGCGACTTCGAACGCGTGGATTAAGATTTTTTTTGCCAGAATTAAATATAGAAAGTTGTTGGTAACGAAGGATTTGTCCCAAACAATATCGAGTCGGAATAATATGACAGGAAAGCTATCACTATATCACTGTACCGTCGAACCTGTCCTCTTGAAGAGAATCAATTTCCAACATATTTCTGTCACCATTCGATAAGGTCTAAAAATTTCGTGTCTACTGGAAAAAATATCCTGTGCCCTTCATACAGATTTCCTTATGAAATTCCATCACAACGATATAGCCATTTAGTTGTCAAAACGTAACAAAACGACAGAGACTTACTTCCGTATTTATAATAATATTACTGTGGTTCACACTCACACACTGACTGCGAACAACACCTGAGGGATCATTATTACGTAAAAAAGTGTACACCTACAACATTGCAAGACTACCTACGATTTACCTCGCATTGCACCCCTAACTTTCTAATATGTACAGTTAAACATTGAATCCGAATAACCTACGGCCCAGGCCTGACTCTTACGATCAAAAACAGTTTTTAAAAATCTTAGCCTCCACGGAGATTTGAACCGGAGACCACGACGTTAGTAAGCAAGCGCTTTAACCACTGAGCAGTCAGTCCACTACACGGAAACACTGTACGGAGACGTCCATATCCAACGTGTCTGTCTATCGCCGTATTTCAAAGTTATGAGACAACATGTGTTATTTATACACATAATTTTTCAACTAAATGTAGACAGTATTTTTCTCCTTGTTTCAAAGGATAAGTGTGCAAAGTTTCATCGAGATCGGATGAAAACTGTGGATTTGTATGAAGAACAAACAAACAAACATACATACAAACAAACAAACCAATAAACAAACAAACAAACATACATTCATCTTTATATATAAAGATTTCCCATATGTGAATTGCGACATACCGTCTGAGATGTGGTTTAGCTGCGGCTGCTTGGGGGGCGGCAATACTTCCGTTGCAGGTGGAGAATGAGGAGGGGCGCGCTTCCCGCCTGCAAACGACTGGAATGCTAAGCACAGGCGGAAGCTGGTAACGAGCGCAGCCTTGCCGCGGTGAATTGTATCAGCCGGCTGACGAGCCAGATCCGGGTGTTGGCGGCGATACGTGAGCTCTTCCCCGAACTTGCCCAGTCAGATAAACAACGTCTCCCCTATCCCACTGCCTACGCAGACCTATGCTGCGGTTGGATTCTTTCTTCGGATTTCGTATCATTATAACATCAGTGTAATGTTAGTAGATCATTCTTAGAAAGCAATTTGGCATCACTCGAAATACGACGGCTTATTAGAAAGTCTTTGACCCTATTTTTTTTTCTTTTGGCCAAACTGCGGCTTTAAATGTGAAGTCAACATATCCATTCTCAAGGATGGACCTTTCTTGGAACGTCTGCCGGTAGTTGTGCGACACGGCGTTGCTGTCAGTTGTTAAAGATGGCTGTTGTGGTTCACGCGTGCACGATGTAAGAGCAACGAAGTGTGATTCGTTTTCTATGGAGAAAGGAACGAACTCCCATCGAAATACACGGGGAAATGCAGCCCACGTATGGGGAAGAGTGTCTCGCTTTGAGAAGTGTGACAGCGATTCACGTGCAACGATGAAGTGAAGACAGCACTCCGACGATGATTCCACAGTCAGCCGGACGAATTCTACTACAGCGTTATCTCAAATTTAATGCTACAATGGGGAAAATGTCTAAACCGGTGCGGGGAATATGTGGAAAATAGGATAAGGTACGTAGAATCGTACGTATAGGCCTATTTGTAATTATCTGTATATAACTTATTTCTCCTAATAAAAAATAGGAACAAAGACTTGACTTTCTGATTCGTCCTCGTAGGTCTCGTAATTTATTTGGGTAAATCAGAATCCAAGCAGAAATTCCATGAAAATTTAATAATAATAATGCATCTAGTTTTCATTGTGATCGTAGAAATTGGCAGGACTAATTGGAGAAGAAAGTATGCAATTGATAGCTTCTGCAGATGACTTAATGATCTAGGATAAGGGTTCCCAAGGTTTGTATTAGCACGTTCCCTTTCCGTCAAGAGAAAAGTTACCACACCTCCCCTACCTCGCCACAGTTTTTTTATTTTTAATAAAATAAATGCTTCTTCTCAGTACTAAAAGGAAACTCACTAAATACGTGATGTTAGAATAAAGGTTTTCAGCTCTAAGATACAGTGAAGGAGACACAATACTTCCGACGATGTTGAGGTAAGTTATCGTCCGCAAGGGTGGCGAAGCTACTTGGCACCTCGCGCCCCGTCTGACATGTCTTAGCACTCCCCCTCATCCCCCTTCCCCCCACCCCACCTCTCCATCCGTGTTGGGAACCTCTAATCTAGGGGAATAAGTTTTTTTTATTTTTATTTTTTTTACTTATTGCTTTACGTCGAGGTCATTAGAGGCTGGATGGGACTGGGGACAAGGAACGGGAAGGAATTCGGCCATTGCCTTTTGAAGGAAGCATCCAGGCATTCACCTGGAGTGATTTGGGGAAACCCAAATCTGGATGCCCGGACGGGGATTCGACCCGCCGTTCTCCCGAATGCGAGGCCAGAGCGTTAACCTCTCACCCACCACGCTCGGTCCTCTAATCTAGGGGAATTAGGAAGAGGGCATCCAATTCCAGTTAGAGATATGGAAAGACATTGTTGATCTATATTGTATGAAGTGTAATATGAAAAAAGATAGGTATATGAACACAATCACCTAGCGCACCCCGGTAATCCGTAATTTACAGTTTAACGGGGAATCCGAACCAAGGAAGCGTTCTGGCGTACTCCACGTTGCACAACAAACTGTAACAGAGGTGAAGGTCGAATTAAGAGCGTATGAAAATCCTCGCCGAGACAGGGATTCGAACGGGGAACCTATCAGTCTCCAGTCAGATAACTTAACCACTGAGTCGTTGCGTTGCAAAATGAAAGGAACGACGGTCGCATAATTGAAAGAGGGAGGCAGGTAGAAATGATTTTAACAAGTGTCAGAAGCTTTATTTGGAATAAGAATGTTCCACAAAGAAGTAAGGTAATAATTTATCTGGCGGTCTATATTTCTAATTTCGCGTATCCAGTCGAAGCTTGAACAGTGAAATAAGTGGAATATTAGTATAGAACGGGTGAGTGAAATGAAGTTTTTCAGAAGAAGAAAAAGGCTTACGAGAATGTTCAAAATAATGAATGAAAAGTTAAGTTGGTACACAATGAAACAGAAATCCTTTGAGGAAAGGATAAAGTAGGTAAGGCTCAATTGGTATGTAAAGAGAGTGAATGCGTAGAATCCATTAAATGAGATACAATATAATATGCTCAGAGGAATAATAAGGGATAGATGGCTGAGAGGAACGGCAGAGCTTGTGCTGAGGAGAGGACTGTGTTAAGATAGTGACGGAGGCTTTTTTGGGAGAGGGAAGAAAATGGAGAAATGTGCAGAGTAAACCCAACCAGTTACTGGAAACTGCGGATGATGAAGAATAATAGTAATAGAAAGTCACTACGATATAAAGAGAAGTCGAGTTTACCAGGAAACTCTATATTATAAGGACTGAAGCATAGATTCGTATCTCGATGTGACTTCCAACATCGTAGCTGGAGACATTACAAACATAGCTACTAATTAACGCACATCACTATTGAAGTATGAGCAAGCAATCAGAACTGAAGTCTTTGCATCATTGTATAATATGTATACGTCCTTGGTAGCAACTTTTTCTGATTTTAGATTACACTCAGAACTGTCGTATTCAGTCAAACATCAGAATACGTTGGTATTGTCCATGTACAAATGATTCTCATACAGTAACAAGTAAGTTATAAACTTTCTTTTCTATTTCCTTTGTATGTAAAAATGTAATCGATTGTCTGGTCACTCCAACTGGATATATCTGGCGCCATGTTGTGACGTTATTAATTGTTGCGGCGGGAAATCGACTCAGTGATGTTGTGCTCGTATAATCGAGAATTCTCATAGGACAGATTATAACAGCGTACAAAAAATGGCGGTCTAGTAGAAAACTATTGACAATGCCAAAGGTATTATTGCGTCTTTAGAAGAGCAGCTTTGTTTACTAAATTTTCTTGATTGTAAAAAGCGAATGAAAATTTTATGATAAAGGAAAATGTATCTGTCTGTAGTACAGAAATTAAGAAGCCGATGAAGAATTGTGACGGCGGGTAATAATGTTTCTAATCCACAATTTTTTTTTACTACGAACTATCAAAAATGTTATAGCTTACTTGTAATTTTGTTTTTAAAAAATTAGCTTAAGTGGACTATATTTTTTGTTTCAGTCTTGTAATGTATATCTGACTGTTGTTTGTGCATACTTGGATATTTTAAACCGTGGTGATAACGATTCAGTATATTAACAAGTGAGCTCGCTATTAAGGTGACCGCTTGTGATTTCGTTTCCCGAGATAAGCCTAGAAACTTTTACGGCCACTAAATATGACCCTCATTTCTGATCTGAGAGTGTGCGTGAACCCTCTGTGGTTTAAATTCTACGTTAATTGGCCGGTAAACCTAGAATCTTTTGTGGCCTATTAATATGACCTTTCACTTCTCCTTTGTGTATGTGAACGCTCTGTAGTTCGGATTAGGTCTAATCGGAATGCATGGCAAATCGTATCTGTCATTTGATATACCCTTTAGGGTGACAAAGTCACCTACGTCATAGCTGTTGGCCATTTTTTTTTTTTTTTTTTTTTTTTTTTTTTTTTTTTTTGCTGTCATTAATCTTTCGATTGGTTTGATGCAATCCTCCATCCCTTTCTATCTTGTGCTACTCTTCATTTCTACATATCCCTTACAACCCACGTCCTCAGTTATCTGCTTCATATATTCTAATCTTTGTTTTACTCTACAGTTCTTACCTTCGACTGCTCTCTCCACTACCAAATTAACCAATCAAGCATGTCTCAAAATATAACCTACCAGCCTATCTCTTCATTCTGTAAGCTTCTTCCACATACTTCTGTACTCACCCATTATTTCCAAAACTCGTCCAATTCATATTTTTGTCTGTCTTTAATTTTCAGCATTTTTCTGCAGCACCGTATTTCAAATGCTTCAATATTCTTTCCTTCTGGTATTCCTAAAGTCCATGTTTCGCTACAATAAAGTGCTGTGTTGCGCACACAGATAAAGTTTTAAAAAAGTTCTTTCTAATTTCTAGATTAATATTTGAAAATAAAAGATTTCTCTTTTCCATGAAGGTTCTTTTTGCTAGTGATATTCTGCTTTTAAGATCATTCTTGCTTCGGGCATCAATTGTAATTTGGGTTCCCAAGTAACAGAATTCAGTTACTTCTCCTATTGCATCCGATCCTATTTTTATATTTAATCTACTGTGATTGGCCATAGCCATTAACTATCTTTTGTGATTTCTTTTGCAACGGGTATTTTTTTTTGGATTGTGTTGTGCAATATGTTACACTATAAAAGAAGTGTTGATATCTCGAATGATTTCTAAACGCAAAACATCAGAACACGTTGCAAGGCCATTGTTACCTTTCTCAGTATTACAGAATACACACTGCGGACAACGTTAAGCAACGGAGCGATTGTTCTGAGTAAATTGCTTTAACTCGCACACTGCCAGGTTGTCAACTCTCATAAATATTCCACGAGTTCCAAACTGAGTCGGAAGTCAACAGTATCTATTAAATGTAATTACAGTAACTACAGACTGTCGGAAGCGACATCTGAATTTGAGGGCAACTTCTGGATACACTCTTATTAGATTAGCGGATCGTACTGGAAGAGTAATAGACTTGACACACCTTTTTTGATGGTATATGTATTATCTGTATCAGTTCCTCACATTTTCATATTTTTTTTCAGTCTAGCAGATTCGCAGACCTGAGCCAAATTTGTGCATTAGGAATCCATAACATTACATGATCAGATTCTGTTTATTTCTTAAGAGCGCCATAGCAAGATAATACTGTTGAGAATAAAACAATTACAAGACAACTGAATGCGTCAGCAAATACTATATCTACTCTCCTAAAATTTCTAGACCTTGAGTATAACGATTGATCCAAGTAATATTGAAAAGTGAATTTACAGGATGTCCCTAGAATCTTACATTTGTCTGCAACTAGTGATGGCCATCAAATTTTCGTGAAGTTTTTCCATTTGTATCATCGCCATATATGAACTTTTGAACAAGGTAGTAATACTTGCTGACACAATAAATTAACTATTAGGTTATTTTCAGCAGCATCAACTTTATTTAATGCAAGAAAAACACAACAGCGTTAAAATTATTGTTTCTTAGATAATAAATAAAGTTTTATATTTCAGTTGAGGGTCTGTAAACGAAAGGTTGGCCAAACAATGTTTGTCTTTTAATATCTTTATAGTCGTTTCACTAACAACTGAAAACAACAGTCAGTAACACAAAGCTTAAATGGTACTTACAGACATATTACAATCGCTCTCTCTTTGTCATCGATCGCCTTAATGATGCTAGCTATCACATAAAACGGAGTTCCTTTTTTCTTTGTATCGTGCAAAACGACAAAGACATGGCTTAATACATAAACTAGTTCACACGCAACTCTAAAAGCCGAGTAGGATACATTGATGATAGCTGAACTATAACGTCAAGTTGTATGATCATCACTGGAGTCATACAACCCGATGATTCGTTGGATGCTCCAGAATGTTGCGTTGTAGGCCAATTCCTTCCCTCTGATAGTAATATTTAAACGTAGAATTTGAACTACAGAGTGATCCCTGTCTAATTCAATACACAAAATAAGTTTTTTCATCAGAAAGATCAGGAAAGATGCCAGGAAAATTTCCACACCATACGAAGTCATTCACTTTAGGAAGTACACAGCTAATGGGTAACTACTGAAATCGTAACCGTTCAATTTGATGTGATCTGTCGTAGAATGAAACAAATTTCGTAGGCTAAAAATCAATGAAACGCAGCTAACTCCCATTTTCACCATTTTTATAATTTTTAATTTTATTTTTTAAGAATGCAGTGTTGTGTGAAACATAGAACTTACTATATACAAAGAACGTGGTCAGGTTCAAAAAATTAAAAATTATCGTTTTGACTTAAAGGAAAATATCTTAGCAGTTTTAATCACAAAGTATTAAGTTTTAGGGTTTTTAATAATATTTCCTTTTCCATCTCTATTAGAAACCAATAACAGAGATTTTTTTGATTTTTAAAAAAAGATGTCCTCTGAATTTTCCTCAACGTTATCTTGAGTTTCGTCTTCTAACTTTTATTATAGCGGAACGAGAAGTTATAGAGAGGTTATTTTATTGTTTATTTCAACCAGACATTTTTAAAAGGTAGAAGAATCATTCACACAATTATGTACAAAGGTGGAACCCGTAGTTACCATTTCTTTTGAAAAAATATTGGATGATTCTGAAATGGTAAATTTTAATGTATCTTTTAAAACAGAACTAATATTTCACTAAGAATGCAGATTCAAAATGTTAATAAATTTCAAAATTCTGCGTCCAAACTTGATTCAACATAGAGGCACAAATAAAAAAAAATATTTAAATCACATAACCTCTGCACTTAAAAACTCTTATTACATACAGTGTTACTTCTCCGAAGCTGTTTTCACATGAGATCGCAGGAGCCTATTAAATCTGATCTGAACAGTTAGACTTTTGCTATGTTGCGGTTTGTTACGTGGTTAAACGACGTTATTGAAACATATTATTGACATGATGTCTTGGTTAAACAGAATTTCTTATATTAAAGTATTCCCGTAAATTTTTTTCGATTCATTGGATTGAAACAATAATAGTACATTGCAGAAGTTATAGTTTATTGCAAGCAACTTTAGTGGTTTTATCTCCGCGATCGTATCCCAACCTTGTGCTATTGAGGATTACGGTTCCAATAACCTCGAGTGCTGTGCTGCTGGTAGCATAATTGTAGGTAGGGGCACCCATTCCAGAATGAACGCGGGAGGATGAGAGCAATTTCCTCTCTGGTGGGTGTTTTAGGAAGTGGGCCTGCACTCTATTAAAATTACGAATAGTAAAAAATCCTAAACGAATGCCTCGTATTCAGGATTTTTTTCCCCTGTCATCAGTCTTTCGACTGGTTAGATGCAATCTTCCTTCCCTTCCTACCTTGTGTTAACCTCTTCATGTCTACATACCCCTTACAACTCACTTCTTCAATTATCTGCTTCATATATTCTAATCTCTGTCTTATTCTACAGTTTTTTCCTTCGACTGTTCCCTCCACTAACAAATTAACCAATCTAGCATGTCTCAAAATATGACTTACCAACCTGTCTCTTCTTTCTGTAAGCTTCTTCCACAAACTTCTTTCCCCACCCATTATTTCCAAAATTCGTTCATTTCGTACTTTGTCTGTCCATTTAATTTTCAGCATTATTCTGTAGCATCACATTTCAAATGCTTCAATTTTCTCTCTTTCTGGTATTCCATAAGTCCATTTTTCGCTGTGCTCGACACGTGAAGTTTTAAAAAGTTCTTTCTAATTCCTAGATCAATATTTGAAACTAAAAGATTTCTCTTTTTCATGAAGGCTCTTTTTGCTAGTGCTAATCTGCTTTTATCATCATTCTTGCTTTGGCCATCGGTTGTAATTTTGCTTCCCAAGTAGCAGAATTCACTTACTTCTACTATTGCATTCGATCCTATTTTTATGTTTAATCTACTGTGATTGGTATTATTTTAGATACATTTCATCACTTTTGTCTTGCTTTGATTTATATTCAGTCCAAAATCATCCTACAGCATTTTGTTGATGATACTCAGTAACTTCTCAATATCCGCAGCTCGTTCTGCTAACAAGCTGCTATCAGCAAATCGTAGCATACTGATTTTTTCTCCCTGGCCACTTGTACTACATGAAAATTTTTCTTTTATTTCTTTTATTACTTCTTCTACATACAAGTTGAATATTAACGGGGATAGACTAAAACTTTGTCTCACACCCTTGTTAACTGATGCATGTTTCTCATGGTTCTCTAATTTTATTATACTGTAGCTACTTGTTTTTTTGTATACATGTAGTTTATAAAGTATTCTTCTATCTCAATAATTTAGACCTGATTTCTTTAAGGATGGTTATAATGACCTAACTAACGCAGCAGGGATAGTGGATGGTGGTCTAACAGTAGATGAAAACATGGGATAAATCTGTAAAGAGTGTAAGTATTTGGATTCGATAATAGGTCAAAGGCAGCATAGAAAATAAAATATCCAGAAGAAAAGAATATATCACACAATAGATTATACGGCTATAGCGATTTAAAATCTGGGAAAGGAGAGAAGGGATAGATGAAAATGGAAAATTATGGAAATAGATTTCTTACGAAGGAGTGAAAGGTTATCTAGATTAGAGAATATACCAAATGACAAAACCAGAAGACGGATGAATGTAAATCAAACATATATATAATGGATATGTCACGGGATGGATGACATATAAAACTATGGGAATGGTAACAATTTGCTGCTTAGGAATTTACATCTGTTCTACGTCGAGGTGGTTAGAACCGGTAAAGGATTAGATAGGAATTCGGCCAAGGCCTATTAAAGGAAGGATCCCTTCGTTTAGAGTTTTTCTGGTAACCGTGGAAAACACAAATCTTAATTTGCAGACGAAGATTCGAATCCGTGACCCCCTGAATGCCAGGCCCGTGCTTACAGCTCGCCTACTAGGCTCTGAAAATGGTAAACAGCCGAAAAACGGAAGTGACGTAGATTTAGAGAAGAAAGTAAAAAACAAGTTAATAGCTTAACGTGACACACACACACACACACACACACACACACACACACACACACACATATTGATGAACTTGATTAAAAATACTACTTCTAAAGTCATTCGAAAATCTGGAAGACAATGTCTCACTACACTCAACACATAATGAGCTCTGCGCCCGTGGCAGCCTAATTCACAAATGGACTGTCCACTAGTTTGATGCAGCTCTGCCTTGCAGTTCTACATATAATGCAGACATAATACGTTAGTGATCATACAAACGGTCCGTAACATGTTAGTAGACATAAGGGATAAATTAAAATTATTAAAGGGTTTCTTATTGGCTGCATAATCCACCCCAATGGGAACCATGAAGCCTAACCTCGGTAATCCTACCTCGTACAGAAGACCCATAGTTTAACGTAGAATCCGAATAACGGGAAGCGTTCTGTTGTACTCCACAATACACAAGAAGCTGTTCCGGAGGTAAAGGTCGGGTTGAAGGCCTATGAAATTCTCTGGCAAAACTGGGATTGGAACCGGAGACTACTCGATCTTAAAGCCTTAACCAATGACCCACCAGACCATTAGATCCCGCTCCAAAAACATTCAAAAATTTTCAGTGACTTCCTCGTCTTCTTTCACAGTCAAAATTTCACACTTCGTCCGAGCACGAAAACCAGTTCAAACTACGTACCTTGTAAATGGCTCTGAACATATAATTAAGTCAATTAAAACAAAGTATATTAACTTCACATAAAGTCGGAGGCCAACTGTAGAACTTGAAACAAGACCTCACTTCTAACGAATTAGGTAGACAGTACCTCACTAACTAATGAATGAAGAAAGTCTCTTCAAATTGAGGTACCGACTATTCTGCAATACCATAGCTGCGTGGTCGCCTTGACTTGAAATAGTCAGTCGTTTAGAAGTGTAGGTTATATTACCGGGGCGTATGGTACTGTTATCATGGTTATTCTCTACGCAGCAAATAAGTAATTTGATCCATTAGTATTCCGTCAACACAAAGGTTTATCAATATGCATTTCAATGTTTTCTCTTGATGAGAACGCTTTCCTCTAGATAACGGAGTATTATAATACGTTTTATAATGTATTTTGCCTATTTCTTCCGTACAGCAGTTAATAGGCTAGTTAATTCGACCTTAACTCAAAACTTGTATAAGAGATAGCTTCAAATATTTTTGATGTTGGTTTAACGGGAATCACGACACTAACTCCTAGTTGCATACGGCAGCTACCAAGGAGCTATTGACAGTATTGGAAGGAACCCACATTAAGTCGTATTTTTAGTGGTGTTTGGTGTCCATATCTGCAGCATGGCCAAAATAAGTAACGGCTCCTATTATTGATAAGCAACGGCACCGTTTCTATTTATGATTAATGGCCCCCTGCTTCCACATGATGGAGCTGCATTAGATTGATTTAAAAATTTTAGTTGGGATGAATCACACGTCTTAGCGAGAAAACGTAGGAAATGAACAAAATGTATGCCAATAAAAATGGATAGTTCATTACAGTCAATGATTTTGTGAACTGGTGTTTTCAAGGTCTATCCTGCTACAAGTTTGTTGAGTGAAATAGTTACTTACCTCCGGTGCTTGAAATATAAGCGGATGGCGCCTGAAAGATTTGTATAGTACTATATTTCTCTGCTCGCCTACGTGACGTCTGTAGACACTGAAAAGTTACATTGTTTCGTTGCTAGAAACCGTGTATCTATAAGTTTAGAGAATTCCTGCGCCCTTCATTTCACAATACGTTGCTTGTATAGAAGAAAGTGGTATCTTCCATTAATCTAAATGAGTGCCCATTTCAAGTTTGAAATAAACATTTGGTTACAGGTGGTAGACACAAAAGCACGAGGAGATGATATTTGTCCGTGCAACGTAGTGAAACTATTCACTCATCGTTTGTATGCGTCTGGAAAAATTCTTTTAATTATACCAGTACAAAATACATCATTCATAAAGCAATTTTCTGAAAAAAAAACACAAAAGACTTCAGGTTTAAGCTTATGCGACACAATTAATATTAAATATCAGTACCGTGAATCTGCAAATGCAAAGTATTGATGTTAGTGGTTAATCTAAATACGTAAATATTAAATGTCGTTTGTTATAACAACAGATTAAGATGTTCTTCGAATACTACTCCTGTCTGCTGTTATTGAACGATTGGTACATACAGAAATCTTGAATTCTTTCTCCATGCGCCTACGCGGCACTTTGCGGGCGTTTTTGCTGGTAGTAGTAGTGACTGGAGAGGAGTGAAAATGCCTGTTGCTTGGCGAATTCATGTGGTCGTGGCGGGATAGGCCGGTTAGACGTTACTGATTCGACATCAGCACATCGCCGGTACAGCACATGCATAGATAACAACACCAGCACCGACACACCAGAACCACGGTCACATGCCCATCTAATTTCGTGAAAAGTGTTCTCTCGCGTAATAGCGTCACTGTTGTCATGGCTAAATTTACCAAAGAGTATTTACTGTGTTTGTCATATTTCAAAATCAATGGACTAAACCGTAGTTAAGACAGGCGATTTTGAGTATATAAGATGACAAATGTAAGACATTCAGAAGGCAAATTGAAGTTTTGAATTGTTTAAAAAAAAAAAAAAAATTATTTGCCTCTGTGTCAACTGATGACATCCGTGTTACAAATAATCACATGTATGCTCCCAAGAATTTCTCTTTGTAATTTTTAATTTTATTCTTCCAATTACAGATTAATCATTTTTATTATTTCACAGAACTGTTAACATTACTGCATCCTACATGAAATTGTTCATAAGAATTCTAGAATAAGATATTAAGTTCTACTTAAGAACAATTACAAAAACATTGGAATTCACAATTGATTAACTATGCAACAACGATATAAAAGTAATCAGAAAATAATGAATATAAAATAGTGAAAAATTTCATAAAGTAGTACCAACAATCGTAACTTATTCAACCGACTTGTTGGTGTCAGAATTAATACGCTAACGGCATGACGGTTTGTGTGTAATCAGTACTTCTACTTTAATTATTCACCACCTGTTACGGGTCTTCGTCGTACAGGTATAAGGTGTTACTGCTTACTATAAAATGTTGCACTGGCAACTCGAAAAGCATTTCCTCGACAGCAATCATGAAGCATGGTCAGCAAAGAAGATCTTGTACTAAATTGCCAATTAATAATGCTTGTTACTTCTTTGTTCGATATTCAGGCTTAAATTTTTTTTTCTGAAATAATGTTAGTTATATTTCGCGTGCTATGATAGAACATTTGAAACTTTGAAACATACCACAAAATCATTGTAGCCTGTTTCTGTAAGTTATTAATACTTATGGAGATACAGCAGATCGCAATGCTCACTGCAGAAGAGAGAGAGAGAGAAAATGAAATTTGAATTGCTTTACTGATTTCAGAAATTGTTTTGAAACCTCCTCTCTCATCAGATCAACTAATTTCTGCACATATATTTTCATTTACGATTTTTAACTTTCTTTTAAGTAGATTTTTAAAATAATTTTATAGATGTCATCATAGACCAAATACGAAAAATATTGAAAAAGTGACTCTAATGGCTGAGCGTTAACGCTATGGCTCCGTATTCGGGAGGGCGCTGGTTTGACTCCCCATCCGGCTATCCAGATTTGGGTTTTCCTTCGTTTCTCCAAGTCACTCCGGGTGAATGGCGGGATTATTTCTTCGAAAATCCATGGTCCGAATTCCTTCCTTTCTTTTCTCCACTCCTATCCCACCTTTAATGTCTTAGAAGTCGACGAATCTTAAAGCCAGACGCACAATAAGAAATTGCTACAGTATATAATTTAGTTTTTATGCTCGTTGACAACGGTGCGAACTCATTGTAGTCCACCTAACGTCGCCAGACGATGCTTTTTCGACGAGGTTGAATCCCGAGAAGATTTCTTTCCATGAAAGCTTTCATAGTTACGTGTACAGTTTGCTAAGAAGCACTCAGTTATGAGTCTTTCTTAAGTATGTTATTCACTGACGCAAGTAAGTAAGAGTAGACGTTATATTTTTCGCATAAGTCATTTGTAGGTTCGACTTGTTTAAAATAAATGCAAAAAAATAATTGGAATTCCTAGACTGGAACCGAGGACCGCACGTTTACAAGGCTAGAGCGTTAACCTCAAGGCCACTGAGCTCATTTTAACAGAGAGCTCGTGTAGTGTGTAAACAATCCTATCCTGCCTCGAAAATCAGTTACATTCCACTGGTCTTAGACAATTTTCCGAAATAATATCTTTTTAATCGTTTCTATAGTTTTGTAAAACTAAAAATTCTGGATCTTTGAACATTTCCACCGACTACTTGGCCCACACATCTCATTATGTGTAGTACTACTGGAAGTAATTATCCAAATCAATATATAAATAAATATCGTTATAGTTTTACGCTAGTCATTTGGAATAAAATGTATCTTTTCCGCGCTTTATGGAAATCTTGTTAATTACATATTTAACGATATGTTTCACGATTCGAATTTAAGAAAAGTATAGCTGGAACCGAATTTCGTTCGATTGAGGTAATATGGTCGGCTATATCTTGCCGAATATGACAGCCAATCCCGGGACAGAAAAAATGTATTACTTGGCTCAGGATTGATCAGTAACCTTTTACTGAAAAGTAGGATAGGACTGATGATCTACCCTGCCAATAAGAATTGTCAGTGGGCGGGGTGTGCCTGTTTTGTTCCAGGCATTGACTTACGGAAATGAATTACAGATACCGAGCGTGGTGGTGTAACGGATAGTGTTCTCGCCTCGCATTCGGGAGGACGGCGGTTCGAATTCCCGTCCGGGTATCCAGATTTGGATTTTCAATGGTTTCCCAAATCACTCCAGGCAAATGCCGGGTTGCTTCCTTCAAATGCCCATGGCCGAATTCCTTCCCATTCCTTGTCCCCATCATTTTTCCCGTCTCTAAAGACTTCGCTGTTGAGAGAGGTAATGCAGTTAAAAAAAGAATTACAGATGGCGTTGAACTGTATACCCGCTAATGGGATGGTACGATGGGCGGAGCTAGCAGTTTCCTGGGAAGACAAACTCTCCGATGATGCCACATTGTGCAAAATAAGGGACTTAGTCTCAGGCAACCACAGTCAATTTTTTGCCAAAGTGTGTACATAGCAGAAAACACACTCTTAGTTTTCAGTTGCTTTCGTCTGAAGGCAACAGTCCGTTAACGCCGTATACACCCTTTGAGAATTTATTGACATTAATCGTGAGCATTGAATTCTCTTTTCAAAATCCCACTACTTCTTTTCTGTGGAAAAACATATTTCCTTTACTCAGTTCTATATACAATTGTTATATTCTGTAGTAAAGAAATTCATCTCTTTTATACAGCTAACGAAGTCGATACCTTATGCCCCGTTTACACGGTGCGAGTTGACTGGAACGAGTGTACTGTCTTGCTGCGCGCGCAGCACTGGATAATAGTACACTCTCCTCGTGTAAACAGGCAGAGTTATATTGGAGTCGGTTCACGACCAACTTTTGGCGTGCGAGTTCAACAATCAAGTTGGCGACAACTAACAATTTGCGTAAGCGGAGTGAAGCAGAGGCATTAAAATCTTTATAACTGCATGGAAGTGAGGAAATTTCATGCAATTTTAAGATTAAAAATTATAAAAACAATGATTTTAGAGACTCTGCTATCAGAAAAATTGCTTCATAGCGGTGTCATTTTTTATGTATCAGAAAAAATATTTCGCAAGAGCTCTTCAAACTGAGATACAGTTAGTGCTTAAATGATGCAACTCTATTTTCACTTGCAACTTTAAAAAAAAAAGACGCTGAGGCATTTAAAGCATTTCTTTTTAATATCCACTCTTTTAACGTTTTTCTACGTTTTAATTTATTATTATTCGTATCATTCAACATTATAATCAACAAATTAGCTACGATGTTAATTCCTTTCCGTAATATGGACATACTATTTTCAACAAGATCACAATATAGGAGTAGAGAACTGTCCTCACCGTCAACAGTGCACTGTCTTCTAATTATTACTATCATGCTAGTCCACCCTCTTACCCCCACCACCGACGGTCCGGCCAACTGTCGTTCCAGTCAACTCGCATCGTGTAAACGTGGCCTCAGGGAACTGCATAATTCGAGAATATTCCACCGTATTTATTAAAGGTTTTTGGCCTGAGTTTAAATACCAGAGACATGTATGTAGTGTCAACCTGTTAACTACTTGCACTAGTTATCTCTTCCTTTCGACCCAATTGCCCACTTACTAATTTTTGCTGACGGCATATATTTTTCATTATCTCCTTCTGCTGCCACAATACCGTAAAGTGAGTATTATTATCTGCAATGGTATCCTCGTCGAATTTATGAAAAATAAAGGGTTTTTGAGAGTAACAGAAAGTTTATTTCCTACATTATTTCGTCAATTCGTGTTTTATTGTGGTATGAGTAAGGGACAATGTTTAGCAAAAACTTGATGTGTACCCTGAATCATCTAGATCGAAATAAGTTCTTTGACGGAAATAATTTTTTTTTCAGCGTTAAGGTTCATGCCACTTTTCAGCAATCCGTTGTGAAACAAACTGCGGTTTTCTTACCTTTGCTTCTGAAATGATGCGATTATTGTTGATATATTGTAAAACGTTTTATACACACAACGAAAATATTCAGCAAAATTTCGTTTGTAGTAAAATTTGTTTTCTATGGAAATTCATTATACGAAAATAGATATAATAAAAGTCTTTTCTAGCAGGTGGTTTGATTACATTCATCTTATAATAAAATAGTCAACAATTCTTGAATGTTATATACTTTGTAATGCTGTCCACAGACAGTATTCACATATTATTACTGTGTTACCATAGCCAATTGCAGTCATAGCTATCAGTGACTATCTCTCGCCCTTGCGTCTGCTAAGGTGCTAGTTATTCTTTCCACTGTCACATGTAGAGTGTAGACTTCAAAAAGTGACAACTATTCCCTATTTTCACATCTGTAACATCATACAAGAAGAAAATTTACATTACAGTCACACAGCAATGGATACAAGACTTAACTAATAATTGTGCTGCGGACTGGTAAGTAAGAATTTTCCGCTGACGACCCGGTATTTCTTACAGACTGTATCGGAGATGAGTGACGTGGCTGTAAATGGACTCGGGGATACCTTGCAGTGAGAACAAGAGATCCTACTAACAAGTCTGACATGGACAAGCTGACATTGGCTGCTTCAGAGACAATGTAGAGATCGATTAGTGAAGTAGGTCTGTTGTGCGGAGACGAGCTACATAACGAACATGACGAGTACGACATAGAATACTCAACAAACGATGACATCTATACATTACAAGAAGACGCAACGATACGAGAAGTATTCTGATATGACGGAGAGCCATTTGTACTAGGTGCGAGTGAGCAAGATTAACAAAACCTTTGAACCTATCATGGACAGAAAACGACGAGCAGCTGAAAACCAAAAACACATCAAAATGGTAAGAACAGACGCAAGAAATCAAACAAAACTCCCCAACCGTTTCTTAGCATTGGCAGTGGAGGAGAGTGGAAAAGATGACGACGAACAGAACATGAACAACGACAGCACAGATGTACAAGGGGTGATGGAGCAACAAAAAGTACATACTCCGTCGATAGTCAGCAATCAAACAGGAAACCTGTTTAAACTGAAGAAATTACAGGTCACCTAAAAGTAAAATACAGAGGAGATAGCGTTAAGTATCACATGGACAATGTGGAGAATTACTACATCAGAAAAAGATTGGATTCTATACACACACAAAACAACGGATAAAGCACAATTAGAAGTGGTAATAAAGGGCTTACCACCAAATGTGGAAATGAGAGAGATTGTTGAAACCTTAACTAAAAGGGGATCTCCAGTAGAAAATATCCACCAATTTAAGACAAGAGATAAAACGTCAAATGAATTTATACCTCTGGCAATATACTGTATAACCTTGATGCCTACAAAAAAGGCACAAGAAATTTATTACGAGCTAGATATCAATCACACAATGATTCATGTGGAGAGATACAAGGAGAAAGTAGGACCATCACAGTGCAGACGATGCCAGAGAATTGGACATACTGCGAACTATTGTAGCCGTCCAAGCAGATGTGTGAAATGTTCGGGGCTACATGAATCTAAAAACTACCTGATAGCACATGAAACAAAAGCAAAATGCGTCAACTGCAGCGAAGATCATCCTCCATCTTTGCGAGGTTGTCCAATTTATCAGAAACCACTTGCTGGAAACATGAACAGTAGTATATCCAGAAGATAAGCAAAACAAAAAACCTGAACAGGAGCAAACTAGCGAAGAAAACTGGGATCAAACCAAAAACTTCCCTCCAATTTATCCAGGACAAGGAAAAACAACACCGGAAAAATCCCAACAACAAAAAATGAGTTATGCCAACGCAGTAAAAACAAAATAGGCAACAGGAAACTATAAAAACCCAGGAAACCAATCGCAGGAGGAAAATCAGACAACTGATTTCAGCAACTTGTTTTCAGCTGAAAATATAGGCAAAAAATTGGACAGAATAAAAACTACCGAGGCAAAAATTATTTTGGCACGTGATATCTGGGAGAAAATGGGAGCTCTACTGCAAGGAGTATTAGCATTATTTCAATAATGGCAAATAGAACCCAGATTTCAAAACGGGACATAAACATAAAAATATGGAATTCGAACGGAATAATGCAGAAAAAAATATGAACTAGCCTTATTTCAACAACAACAAAATCTGGATATAATACTAACAAACAGAAACGCACTTAAAACCACACCAGAGCTTCAATTTAAGAAACATGACCACCTATAGAAACGACAGATTAGGAGAAAGAGGTGGAGGAACAGAGGTGCTAGTAAAATCAACAATCATCCACGCCCCAATAGAATTTAACAATTTAGAAAATATTGAAGCTGGAGGAATCAAAACCCAAACAAGAGATGGCATAATAACAATAGCGGCAGCATATCTGAGGCTAAATAAAGACCCACTATGTGAAGATATAGAGAAAATTACGACGGTTGGTCCGAAAATACTGGTGGGTGGTGATCTAAACGCCAAACATCCATTATGGAATTAAAGAATTGCAAATCCACATGGGAATCAACTACTTCAGGTGGCAGGAGAACTAAACTTAAATGTCTTTGGTCCAGAGATACCAACTCATATACCGGCAAATCCTAATCATCAACCAGATGTCATAGATATCGTGATAACAAAGAATATTGCACTATACTACAACCAATCACTGTAAACGAGTTATCGTCAGATCATAACCCGGTGATAGTCAAGATAAATAATTGGATGATCACAGCACCACCCCCAGAAATAACAAAACAGGTAGACTGGGGTGTTTTCACAAAAGAATTACATAATTCAATCAAAATCACTTATAGAATGGAAAGCCAAGACGAAATCGATGGTACTATAAACCACCTGACCAAAGCTATCCATATAGCTAACCATAAAGCGTCCATAACAATAGCAAAACCGCCACCCAACTATAAAACAGACGTTCCAGAGGAGCTTTTAAGACTAAAATACATAAAGCACTTCCACCGCAAAAAATTGGAGACGGACAGAGACCAGCATGACAGATGACTGACAAACTATTAAAGAAGGAAACTGCAGAAGAGGCTAAAAGAACTAAACACTGAACGTTGGGAAGAAAAAATGGGTAACCTCACACTCCAACACCGAAACGATTGGGTTCTAATAAGAGCATTAAAAAATCCTAAAACACCGGGAAGACCAATGACCACCGTCGATGGGTAAATCATCGAACCACTAACAAAAACAGAGATCCTGGTTGAGTATTTCGAAGAACAATATACAACTCCCATAATACAGCAAATGGACGAAGAAAAAGAAAAAGAAGAAAAAATCTAATAATCTGTTTCCACATTCCTAAAAGAAGACATGGGAGATACACTGATTTGGCTACACTGACTGAAATAAGGAATATTATCAGGAAACTTTGAAACAACAAAGCCCCAGGAGAAGACAAAGTTACAAACTGTTAATTGAAACACTTGCCTAGGAGGGAAATGGTATTATTAACGAGAATAGTGAACAGCTGCTTGAGAAAATTGCCCTGCAGACTGGAAAAGAGCAAAAATCATACCAATCCCCAAAGCTGGGAAAAACTCATCCTTGCCGGCAAATAATAGACCAATTCGCCAGTTTAACTCCACAACAAAAGGGCTGGAAAGAGTTGTGTTAACAAGAATACAGAAGAAACTGGCTGAACAGAATACCATTCGCAAAGAACAGTATGGTTTCTAACCTCGCATGTGAATACCAGTTCAGCTTCTACACCTGGTTTAGAATATAAGCAAAGGGTTCAATCTTAGCAGATCCACAGCAGCAGCTTTTATTGATGTGGAAAAGGCCTGTGACAAGTTGTGGAACCAAGTTGACAGAGCAATGATTCATTTGATAAATAGCTTTTTGGAAAAAAGGACTTTTACTTAGAAATTCAAGGTGTGCCATCTTCAATACATCTGATGAGGACAGGACTCTCACAGGGATCAGTATTAGCACCTACGCTTTGTAATATAAACGTGAACGATATTCCGACCATAAAAAATGTTCATGTCGACCAATTTGCTGATAACAATACGATTTATACCACGGAAACAAAACATGGAGAACATCACCAGAATCCAGAATCAACTACAAACAATAGAGCTATGGAGTAAACGAAATAAAATAACGATAAACTCCGAAAAATCCGCAGCAATATATTTTACACATAAAAGACCGGAACTAAACCATTAGCTTACTATATTCGGAAAACAGATACCGTGGAAGAACCATCACAATTACCTAGGAGTTACCCTCAACAGAACTCTCGTTAACATATAGCAGAAAAATGGCTAAACGTCCTAGGTATTTCCTATACTGATTAGTCATTCAATGAATCTAAAATTAAAACTCCAATTGTTCAAATCATCAATCTTACCAGCAATAACATATGACTGTCAAATTTGGGAACAACGTGCAAAACAAACCGACAGAATTTACAAATATTACAAAAAGGTGCCTCCGCGTAATCCTAAATGCTGACAGAAGAACTAGAATTACTGAAATGCACGAAGTAACTCGAACGGAAACAATAGACCGAGTCGTAAAAAGACTAACCGAATCCTTCCATCAAAGACTCGATACATTACGTCAAACAGAAGACAGACTGCAAAACATTGGAATAGCAGGCCCTAAACGGTGGCACAGGTACAAAGCGCCACTACTAATTATTTACCAACCAATTTGAAAACACGAACACATTAAAGGTGTTTTTACAAAGACCTCCCAGGAGGCCGAAATTTCCCCCTTATATTGAAAAATAGAGAAAACAAGAAGGAACTGTTGCAACCGTAGCCAGGACGCCAAAGGTGTCGATGCCAGGAACACAAGAACATCACAAAAAATAATAATAATAATAATAATAATATTTTGGGTGCAGTTTGTTCTATACAATCGGAATACGTGTTTCTCTTCTTATATATCTTACATTTTTAAATTCATACAGAGCTGTGCTACCGTAGCCAAGAGGCAGGCATGGCTATCAGTGACTACCACTCCCATTAAGCCCTTGCGTCTGGTTAGGTGCTCTTTATTCTATCCATTGTCATCTGTAGACTTCAAAAAGTGACAAGTAAACTATTCTCTATATTTACATTTGTTACGTCGCACATGAAGAACGTTTTAAATTACAGTCACACAGAACTGATCACGATACTTCACTAAAAATTAGCAGGGAAAACTGCAAAACGAGAATTTGGTGATAGGTGACCGTGTATCGCTACAGGAAATAGTAGACTTCTATTGTCAGACTGTGGAGGTATAAGGTTCTTTATGTTTTTTTTTAGAAATGATATGAAAAATGTAATTCGTGTTTGGCTTTTCTGTATAATCCTACCTTCATCTCTTATCTTTTACCTTTAGAAATTTAAATATACTACTTTTCCTTAAGTTTCCAGCGCCAGATTAGTTGAAATATACTCTTTATTTAACCCTCTATTTCCGCGGCTGGTTTTCTTTCGATACCACCGCTGTAATTCAAACTACTATTAAAAAAATCATACCTAATGTACTTTAAGAATCAACTCCACTTTCTTTATTATAATCTCAACATGAAATAAAAGTCTTCCACTTATGTTATTACCTTCCATTTTCAAATGACAATCAGCTGTCTAATATAACTCACATGTTTCATTAACTTTATCATTGTACTAATCTTCTGCCCTCAGGCTAATATATTACATTGCAAATCCCGCTAGGACTTCTACAGCTTCTCCATTAAGCCATTTTTCATCCACATCTTCTCTCATTTCATTTTCTTTTCAACTCCCTTTTTTTCAACTGTTCTTTTTCACCAAAGATCTCGTATACCTCTCTTGAAATTCTGTGACCTTATAAACACAATGTTGGTATTTACAATTATAACTACTAAATAAAAAAAGCAATTTTACTAATATTAAAAAATCACAAATGATGAGGTTGTGTACCTCACACATCCCCCCTCCCCCCATTACGTATTTGCCAACAAAGAATTTACAATTAGACCAATACGGAATGCCACCACTTATTACTATATAAAAGAAAATAATTAAACAGCAAACCAAAACAGATGATCTTCATCTTCCACTTTCCCACCATCAGGGTTGAAAAGTCAGTCCATATTTCTTGCATCCTTGGTGGTGTTCTACACTTCTTTAAACTTACGCTTTTTACATTCCGACCTTCATATTCTAGATCTAATCCTAGTTCCTTCCTTGTTTTCCAATGTATTATTTTTCTTACATTTTGTCATATCCTTCATTACTTGTTTCTTCCATTCATCATCTTCATTTGTCGTCTCTTTTTCTGCTTCTTGGAATATACCAAATAATTCCATTACTTTCCTAGGATCTTCGTCTTCTTGTACTATAAATTCCCTTGTCTCCTCGAGTTTACGTTTAAAATCATTGTGGTCTCCTTTTGTATTAATGTCATCTTCTTCATTATCTTACTTCTTATTGTTGTTATCTTCTATGATACTAAAATCATTATTTTCTTGTTCTTCTTCTGTATCAGTTTCCCTATTATCCACTTCTTCTTTGATCTCAATTTCCTCTTCTTTTTATTCACTATCCAGTCCTTTATCACTCTCTTCTTCCTTGCTAACAACCACTTCTTTATTTATATCATCTGTATCGACTACTCCCAACATTTCTGTTATTGCCCTTTCTATCCATTATAATTCTTGTTCTATTGTGACTTCTCTTTCTTTTTTCTTTTTACACATCTTGAAACAGTTCCACCACTGTAACGGCGCGCCATCATTTACTGGTTATAGTTAACCTCTGCACTTAAAAAATCTTCTTACTTGCGGTGTTACTTCTCCGAAACTATTTTCACATGCGATCGCAACGATGTTGGTAAATCTGATCTAAACAGTTAGGCTTTTGCTATGTTGCGGTTTAAGTGGTTAAACGACGTTATTCAAACTTATTATTGACTTGATATATTGGTTAAATAGAATTTCATATATTAAAATATTCCCGTAAATTTTTTCCATTGATTGGATTGAAACAATAATAGTACCATGCAGAAGTTATAGTTTATTTATTGCAAGAAACTTTAGTGGTTTTATCTCCGCGATCGTGTCCCTGCCTTGTGATATGGAGGGTTACGGTTCCAATAAGCTCGAGTGCTGTGCTGCTGGTAGCATAACTGTAGGTAGGGGCACACACTCCAGAATGAACGGGGGAGGATGGGAGCAATTTTCTCTCAGGTGGGTGTTTTAAGAGGTGGGCCTGCACTCCATAAAAAATAAGATTAGTAAAATATCCTAAACGAATATCTCGCAATCAGGATGGTTATAAGGACCTAACTATCGTAACAGGGATGGCGGATGGTGGTCTAACAGTAGATGAAAACTTGGTATAAACCTGTAAAGAGTATAAGTATTTGGATTCGATTATAAATAAAAGGGAGCAAATAAAATAAAATAACTGAAAAAAATAACATATCACAAAATATATAAACAGCTCTCGGGTGACTAGCCGAGTCAAGAGTGCGTTGTTACACGATATTTCGAAATATCGTGTAACAACGCACTCTTGACTCGGCTAGTCACCCGAGAGCTGTTTATACATTCTCAACGCCGAGAAAGACTTTGTTCTTATATATCACAAAATAGATTATACCGCTATAGCGATCTGAAATCTGGAAAAGGAGAGAAGGGATCGACGATGATTATGGAAACACATTTCTTACGAAGAAGCATCCATTCGTCTGGAGTGATTCGGTTATCTGAATTGCCAGATGAGAAATTCAAAATGAAAAGCCCATGCGTTACCACTCACATATTAGGTTCTGAGGATGGTAAACAGCTAAGACGGAAGCGACGAATAATAATACTAAACACACAAACGTTGATAGCTGAACGTGATATACACTTATTTTAAGTGATTTTTTAAAAAATTGAAGATGAACTTATTAAATGTACTACCTCAAAAGTCATTCGAAAATCTGGAAAGCAGTGTCTCACTAGACTCGACATAGAACAAGCTATGCGCCAGTGGGCAAACTAATTCAAGAATGGTTCAGACTGTCCACTAGTCTGAGACAGCTCTGCCTTGCAGATGTAATCCGTTGGTGATCATATAAACGATCTGTAACATGATAGTAGACATAGGGGATAAAATGAAATTTGTGTGGCCTTAATGACCAAGTTACAGGATTTCTTATGGGCTGCGCAAATCACTCCTATAGTAACCGCGTAGCCTACCCCGGTATCTGGTATAGGAGACCTATAGTTTAACGTGGAATCATTACCACGGAAAAGTTCTGCCGTACTATACATAACGCAGAAAGCTGTGCAGAAGATGAAGCCCGGGTTAAGGCCTGTGAATATCGTCGCCAAGATAGGGTACGAACTGGACACCATTCGATCTCCAGTAGGATGCCTTAACCACTGAGACACAAGACCTTAGCTCCCTCCCCATAAACATTTAAAAATATTCATGGACTTCCGCGTTTTCTTTCACAATCATAAATTCACATTATTTTTCTTCAAAATACGAAAAACGTTTCAAACTAGGGTCTATGCAGTACCTGGTAAATGGCTCTGAAAGTATAATTCAGTCAATTAAAACAAAGTATATTAACTCCACATGGAGTCGGTGGCCACGTATAGAACTTGCAACAAAACATCACTTCAATGGAATTAGGTAGACAGTACCGCACTAACTAATGACTGGAGAAAGTCTCTTCAAATTTAGGTAACCGCTATTCCGCAATACCATTGATGCGTGGTCACCTTGACTTCAGCTATTCAATCATTTATAAGTGTAGTTATATTAACGGGGCGTTTTTTTTTTTTTTTTTTGCTGTCGTCAGTCAGACTGGTTTCATGCAATCCTCCATCCCTTCCTATCCTGTGCCAACCTCTTCATTTCTACATACCCCTTACAATCCACGTCCTCAATTATCTGCTTCATATATTCTAATCTCTGTATTCCTTTACAGTTCTTACCTTCGACTGTTCCCTCCACTAACAAATTAACCAATCCAGCATGTCTCAAAATATGACCTACCAGCCTGTCTCTTCTTCCTGTAAGCTTCTTCCATAAACTTCTTTTCTCACCCATCATTTCTAAAACTCGTTAATTTCTTACTTTGTCTGTCCACCTAATTTTCAGCATTCTTCTGTAGCACCACATTTCAAATGCTTCAAGTTTCTTTCTTTCCGGTATTCCTAAAGTCCATGTTTCGCTACCGTAAAGTGCTGTGCTCCACACATAGACTTTTAAGAAGTTCTTTCTAATTCCTAGATCAATATTTGAAACTAAAAGGTTTCTCTTTTTCATGAAGGCTATTTTTGCTAGTGCTATTCTGCTTTTAACATCATTCCTGCTTCGGCCATCGGTTGTAATTTTGCTTCCCAAGTAACAGAACTCACTCACTTCTCCTATTGCATCAGATCTTATTTTTATATTTAATCTGCTAGTATTGGTGTCATTTCTGCTACATTTCATCACTTTTGTTTTACTTTGATTTATATTCAGTCCAAAATCTTCCTTCAGTATTTTGTTCATGCCATTCAATAACTTCTCAATATCTTCAGCCCTCTCTGCTAATAAGACAATGTTGTCAGCAAATCGTAGCATACTGATTTTATTCCCTGAAAACTTATGCCACATGGAAATTTTTCTTTGACTTTCTTCATTGCTTCTTCTACAAACAAGTTGAATATTAACGGGGATAGACTACAACCTTGTCTCACACCCTTTTTAACTGATGCATGTCTCTCGTGATTCTCTACTTTTATCACAGCCACTTGATTCTTATATAGTTTATGGAGTATTCTTCTATCTCGATACTTTAGACCTGTCCCACCTAACATTATCAAAAGCTTTTTCTAAATCAACAAATGCCATAAAAGTATCTTTGTTTTTCTTGATCCGCCTTTGAAGTATTAATCTTAAAGACAGAATTGCTTCCCTTGTACCGCGATTTTTCCTAAACCCAAACTGATCTTCACCTACTATCTCTTCTACTACCCTTTCCATCCTTCTATATATTATTCTGGTCAGTAATTTTGAAGCATGTGATGTTAGACTAATTGTGCGATAATTCTCACATTTGTCAGCTTGTGCTTTCTTTGGAAGTGTGAAGATGATATTTTTATTAAAATCAGTTGGAATTTCTCCTGTTTCATAACTTTTTGATATCAGCTTGAATAATCTTTCGATTCCTTCCTCTCCTAGAGATTTAAGAAGTTGTGCAGGGATCTCATCAATTCCAACTGCCTTATTTGCTTTCAAGTCATTCAGAGCTTTATTATATTCTGTCCTCAAAACAGGATCTCCTAAGTCATCCATGTCGACATCGCCTTCCTTTTCCAATACACTATTGTTCAAGTCGTTTCCAACATACAGTTTCTCAATGTATTCCTTCCATCTGTTAGCTCTATCTTCTGAGCTTAAAAGAGGTTTCCCATCGGCAGCTTTAATGTTCATACCTCTTTTCTTCATTTCTCCAAAATTCTGTTTGATCTTTCTATATGCAACATCTACTTTTCCTGCAACCATTTCCTTTTCTACTTCTTCACACTTTTCTTGTAGCCATTTTTCTTTTGCTATTTTGCATTTCCTATTTATTTGATTTCTAAATTGCCTGTACTGCTCTTTTCCTGCTTCATCCTGAGCATTTTTGTACCTTCTCCTCTGATCCATCAGCTCCAAAATTTCTTCTGTGATCCAAGGTTTTCGGGCAGCTTGTTCCTTAAAGCCTAAGGTTTCTTTGCCAGCTTTCATTATTTCGGTCTTTAATGCATTCCATTCGTCCTCGGTTGAGCTCCTTTCACAGTTAATTCTTAGACCTAAGTCTACCATTTCTGCAAATTTTTCTCTTGTGCTAGATTGTTTCAGTTTATTCACTTCCAGTGTGTTCTGCTTATGCTGCTTCCTTATTCGCTTGAATTTCAGCCTGCACTTCATTACTATCAAATTATCGTCCGAGTCTATGTCTGCTCCTGGGTACGATTTACAGTCTAGAACTTGATTCCTGAATCTCTGTTTGACCATGATATAATCTAGCTGATATCTGCCTGTATCCCCAGGACGTTTCCAGGTGTATATTCTTCTTCAAATGGTTCTTAAACGGGACGTATGGTACTATTATTGTGGTAATTCTCTACCCAGCAATTAATTAAATTTGTTACATCAGTATTCCATTAACATAAAGGTTTATCACTGTGTTTTTGAATGTTTTATTTTGCAAAGAAGGCTTTCCACTAGGTAACGCAGTGTTATTAGAAAACATTTTATATTGTATTTTGCCTATTTCTTCCACACAGCAGTTAATAGGCTAGTTAATTCGCACTTGACTCAAAACTTGTGTCAGGGATAGCTTCAAATATCTTTGATGTTGGTTTAGCGGGAATCACGCCACGAACTCCTAGGTGCATACGACAGCTACCAAGGAGCTATCGACATTATTGGGACGAACCCACATGAAGACCTAGTTCTCGTAGTGCCAGGTGTCCATACCTGCAGCATGGCCAAACTACGTAACGGCTCCTATTATTGATAAGTAGCGGCACCGTTTCTGTTTATGACTAACGGCGCCCTGCTTCCCCATGATGGAGCTGCATTAGATTGATTTAAAAAATTTAGTTGGAATGAATCACACGTCTTAGCTAGGAAACGTAGGAAACAAACAAAAGGAATGCCAATAAAAATGGATAGTTAATTACAGTCATTGATTTTGTGAACTGTTGTTTTCAGGTCTATCCTGCTACAAGGTTTGCTGAGTGGAAACTTACTTCCGCTGCTTGAAATATAAGCCGCCGCCCTCCGCCATTCACTGCCATTATTTTCTTGGCAGTATACTATGGAGTTCTTGTCTCTCGACATTTTCTCCTTATTCATTTGATGGTGCATTACGTCACTTTGGGTGTGTCGTTTTGGTTGGCGTTATGTGATTAACTTTTTATTTTGACTTTTTAGTGTTGCCTGAGCAATGCTAACGGTCTTCTGTGCCGGCCGGTTGGAACTTCATATCGACCGAGCACGCTGACCAGTGGGTTGTTGCTCGTCTCAGCTTTCCGATAGAACGCCGTAGCGAGTGCTCGGAAGCGGTCTTTAATGGTAGGTATGCTTGCCGCCTCGTGCAGCGCCGCAGTCGGGAAGCGCGATGGCAGGTGTAGGGCGCGCTTCAGCGCCCTGTTCTGGATGACTTGAAGCCGGTTGACGTATTTGTCCGCCGCGTAGCCCCACACTGGGCAGGCGTACTCAAGAAGTGGTCTGACCAGTGTGAGGTAGATCTTCACGCCCAGTGCAGGTGGAAGCGCACTGGTTCTGTTCAGCAGGGGGTAAAGATCATGCAGTCTTCCACTGGCCCTCCTGCGTACTTCATTTATGTGTTGTTGCCACGTGAGCTTGGAGTCGAGTGTGACTCCAAGGTATTTTAACGTTGTCTTCCATGGAATGTCTACTCCGTGGAGTTTCAGTACTGGATCCGCGTGGTTCCTGTTCCTCGGACCGTATTTCCTTGTGATGACAATCGCCTGGGTCTTTGCGGCGTTTACTTCTATACGCCATCTGCGCGCCCAGGCCTCCGTCTGTTGGAGTATATCTTGTAGCCTTCTGGTGGCGATAGCTCTGCTATGGCTGCTGGTGACATAAGCTGTGTCATCAGCGTAGGTAGCCGTCTGCACTCGGACCGCCGTGGGAACGTCGGCCGTGTAGAGGGAGTAGAGTGTTGGACCCAGTACGGACCCCTGAGGGACACCTGCCATGATGCGCCTTCTCGTTGAAGTTTTCCCGTCGACTCTGACGTGGAAGGTTCTTCCAAGTAGGTACGAACGGATCATCTTCACTAACGGCCCCGGAAAGCCTTGTTGGTACAGTTTAAGTAAGAGCCCTGTGTGCCACACCGAATCAAACGCTCTTGCGATGTCGAGCGACACGAGGGCACAGTATTCCTTGTGCAGGAAAGCTCGGGTCGCGGACTCCACGATGCGTAGCACCTGTTGTGACGTGGAGTGGCCACGCCGAAAGCCGAACTGATGAGCGGGGAGGATGTTGTTCGCCTCGATGTAGGAGTATATCCTTTTCAGGAGAAGCCGCTCAAAGATCTTACTGACGGACGGCAAGAGGCTGATCGGCCGATAGTGCTGTGGGAAGATGGGATCTTTCCCGCTCTTGTGTACCGCCACGACTTCGGCGTGTTTCCACCGACGTGGGTATCTCTTCGTTAGCAGGATTCTGTTGAAAAGGTTCGCTAGGTACACCGAGGCCTCGGGCGGCAGGTTCCTCAAGCACCGATTTGCAATCCCATCGTGGCCGGGTGCTTTGTCCAGCTGTAGCTTCGTCAAGCAACTGGCCACCTCCGCTGGGGAGATCGGTTCTATCTGCTCTTCACCATCATCGGCGTCGAGATAGACTCGTAGACGGCGTCGAGCAGCACGCAGTTCCCGGTCATTTACGTTTGCTTCAGATGGGCGGAAGTTCCGTTCGAAGCTGTCGGCCAGGGCGTTCGCCTTGGCCGCTGGCTTGTAGACGAGCCCATTCTCGCCATGCAACGGTGGGATGCGCTGTCTTCTCTTAGTGAATTTACGGGTCTGCTCCCACATGGTTCCATCGTCAGGCTTGAGCGAGGATACGCGGGCGTCCCACTCCCGGTTCCGGTGCTCAACCAGTGCCGCTTTCAATTCCTTCTGTAGCCTGTTAAGGAGTCTCCTAGTCACAGGATTTCTGGTGAGCTTCCACTCCTTGCTGACACGGTTCTTGTGCCGGATAGCCGCAATTAGGTGTGGTGGAAGCCGTTGCGTAGCGACTGGTCTTCGATTGCGCAGAGGTGTGGATGCTGACGTGGCGTCCTTGACTATTTCTTCGAAGGCGCGCAGTGCCGTATCCACGTCTTCGACTCGCTGGTTGGCTAGAGCAGTGGAGACGAGTTGTCGGTAGCTTGCCCAGTCAGTGTTGCGGAAATCCAGGTGGTTTTCTTCTGTTTCCTGCCACGGTCCAACATCCACTGCGACTATCACCGGCGAGTGGTCAGACGACATCCGGTTGATAGTGGTCGCGTCTATGAATCCAGTAAGGCCTTTGGTCACCGCTATGTCAATGACATCCGGCCTGTAACCGCTGGCTGGGAAGTGTGTAGGCTCTTCTGGGCCCCACACACACATGTTGTGCCTGAGGGCCAGACGTCTCAGTAGGTTGCCAGCTGGGTTCTTGATTCGACTGTTCCAATCGGGGTGTTTCGCATTGAAATCACCACCGATCAGAACCTTGCCCCTGATTGTCGCCAGCGCGGTGAGGTCGGCTTCCACCATCTGCCTGGTGGGGGGCCGGTAGACTGCCACGACCGTAAGTTTGCCGGTAACAGTGGTCACCTCCACTCCGACGGCTTCTATTTGCTGCATTGGCGGTAGAATCACTTGGCAGTGCGGTATTCTGCGTTTGATGAAGACTGCAACACCTCCCCCGGCGGTGAGGCGGTCTCGTCTGTAGCAGCAGTAGTTAGCTGCAGAAACACGGAGTCCCGGCTTGAGGTGGGATTCGCTGATGAGGCAGACATCTATATCCTGCTCCCTCAGAAACTGCCGGAACTCAATCATCTGTGAATACATGCCATTGGCGTTCCATATGCAGAATTTGAGATTCCGTATGTGGGGTCCTCTATCCATTGTGGTTGTGGCATTTGCATATGGGAGAGGCCGAAGCCGACGTCGCTGAGGCATGCATGCTGCTTGTCATGGTGTCGAGTCTCTGCATCAGGGTGACCATCATATTCATTATGGTATTCATCATGGTGATGAGTTGCTCCATGGTGTCTGCAGGTGCTTGTGCGGCCCGCTGCATTCTTCGCTGGATGGGATTTGGTCTGGCTGCAGGTTGCCGAGGTTCTTGTATAGCAGTCTCTGTTGATTCCTGCAACCCCCTGGGCTGTCAGGAGGATTACCATTTGGTGGGACGCCAGAAGTAGCTGCAGCGAACGTACGGTTGTCTCTGCAGTTGTTGGTTATCTTCTTGGCAGGTTGCCTCTTGCCCGTTGCTGCTTGCCCAGGTGTAGCTGCCAGCTGCCGCCCCTGGTCTGCTGACTGTTCGTTCTTCTTTTCGAGGTTCTCTCTTGTGGTGTTCGTCCCACGAAGTCGGTCGCGTGCCCTCTTATAAGCGCTGCAGCCCTTATAGCTGGCAACATGGTTGCCGCCACAGTTGTGGCATTTGGCGGTGTCCTTGGTCTTCGCTGCAGTGCAGTTGTTGGAGTCGTGCGGGCCGGCGCATTTTACGCAGACCGACTTCATCCTGCAATGCCGGGCCACGTGCCCGAACAGCTGGCAGTTGTAGCATTGGGGAGGCCCGGCTGAGGAGCGTAACTTCTCTGTGGTAACCTTCAGGTGGCATATACTTTCCACCTGGAAGATTTCACGGTTCTCCACAGTATCTGGTACTACTGCCAGAAAGAGCGGCATTTCGACGTTCGTTCCTGGGCGTCTTAGTTGGGCAACAGCTTGAACGTCGAAGCCCAAGGCAATCAGTTCTTCCTTGAGATCGGCGACTGGAAAAGAACGTGGTATTCCCCTGAACACCACCTTAAGTCGCTTAACTTCGCCAGTAGGGAACGTAAAATACGGAGTCTGCTTTTGGTCCAGTTGCTTCGTCACGGCGAAGTAGTCTTCCACGGTGGTAAACGTAAATTTAATTTTATCTCCGCCCGCTGTTTTGGCAGAGAATGGGTCTTTGGCAATCTTCTTCACCCATTCATGGAGCTTCTTATAACTCTCTTGGAATTCCACCACGATGGGTGGAATGTGTGGACTTCTGTTTCTCGGAGGCTCTTCTTCTTGTAGCGGTGCAAACTGGTTTGAGGTTTCCATCCGCTCGGGCTCAGGCGACGGCAGCGGCTTGCTCGTGCGGCGAGCCAACACGAACCCCTCGCTGTCAGGCAGATCTTCTGCTGTGCTGCATCCAGGCGTTGCAGTCTGGCAGCTGTTAGCGGCTATTTCTTCTTCGGTGGTCTTCCTGTAATTTATCTTCACAGCACCACCGGGCCGAGCCGAGGTACTTGGCTCAGGGAAGCTGAAAGCCCCCTTGAGAGTCTTCTTTGCAGCTTTCTTGCCTTTGCTAGGCGCCGAGAGCTGTGACACCGGCACGCTGATTTTATAGTTGACACCTCTCACATCATTCTTAGAAATCTTCGTCTTGCCGGAAGAAGGCGGAGAGGTTCTCCTCTTTGTAGCACGGTTGTCTACAGGACCGTGGGCTATCCCAGTCGTCAGCTGCGAGTAATAAGCGTTCCGATCAGAATCCATTTCCAAATCCATTGTGGTTTGCTGGGTCGTCATAGGCGGTGGCTGTATTGATCCATTTGAAGCCCCACTCAAGTCCGTTTCCGTATGCTCAGTCGTCGACATTGCCGCGGTTGCCGCCGGGAAAGCCGAGTGCACTGGGGCACTCGGCCCGCCTGGCGCGGCAGCGCAGCCAGCACTTTCCTCATCGCTCGTCATAACAGCACGGCGGCAGACTCGGAACTGCGAAATATAAGCGCATGGCACCTGAAAGATTTGTATAGCATTTCTCTGCCCGCCTACGTGACGCCTCCATGAAGCGTGTGTCTATAAGTTTGGAGAATTCTTGCGCTCTTCATTTCACAATACGTTGCTTGTAGAAAACAGAGAAGTATCTTACATTAGTCTAAATGAATGCGCAGCCATCATTTAATGTTTATAATAAACAGTTGGTTGCATGTGGTAGACACAAAAGCACGAGGAGATGAAATTTGGCCGTGCAAAGTGGTGAAAGTACTCACTCATCGTTTGAGCACGACTGGAAAAATTCTTTTGGGTGTACCAGTACAAAATACAACATTCATAAAGTAAATGTCTGGAAAATTATTCGCAAAATACTTCAGATTTGATCTTATGCGACACAATTGGAATTAAGTATCAGTACCGTGAATTTGCAATTGCAAAGTATTGATGTTAGTGATTAATCTAAATACGTAAATAGTAAATGTCGTTTGTTATAAGAACAGATTAAGACGCTCTTCGAATACTAGTCCTGTCTGCTATTATTGATCGATTGGTACATACAGAATTCTTGAATTCTTTCTCCATACGTCTACGCGGCACTTTGCGGGCGTTTTTGCTGGTAGTAGTAGTGACTGGAGAAGAGTGAAAATGCCTGTTGCTTGGCGAATTCACGTGGTCGTGGCGGGATAGGCCGCACACAGGGGTAATTGACACAAAAAGCCGATCAAAAGTCCAAAAAAATTTTAAGCAAATTCCAAGAACCCGTATCTACCCGACTCGAGAAAAATGTCTATAGAATAAAAATCAGCAATTTTTTTTTTTAGATAAGCTTCATTCCCCACCCCGTAAACAGTCATCTTCTGAGCACATTCCAAGACCCACGTACTGTTACCAAGCAAATACAAGAAAATTATAAGTTGTACCAATTTAATTTGTGAGTGATGTTAAGTGAGTCGTGGTGATTTTAATCATGGATATTGTTCAACCAGGTACCTAGAATTGAAATAATAGTAACATACATCCAAAGGTATCGCACAACTTTATTTATGTACATTTTTGTAAGCTGACTCATTTTGTACTAATTTTTTTATTACGAAAAGTATTAAACAGTGATTTTGTTATATTTCCGGACCTTTCCCGAGTCTGATTTCTTGTATGGTATTACTTTAATGTACTATCTTGGTGTTTCATTGAAAATTAGGTGCCAAAAAGTGCCAAACGTCTATTTATTCGAAAAAAATCTAGATTATTTGAAATGAAACAAACTTACTTTTTTCCGTCGTATTAATTCATATAAGATTTTCTTTGTTATGGGCTCTTCTGGTATCATGCTCATGACCCGAAAAGTTATTATAAATATCAGTAAACACGAGAAAGGAAATGATTTCGTGCAAAAGTTGGAATTAGTCTAGGAAAATATTTTAAATCAACCGACATTCATGGTCGAACAAACGCAACAGTTCTAACAAAAGTTTTCAAGGCTTAAATTGGAAATTAAAAGAAACTGGCGGCTGCTAAGAGAACTGAGAGTGCATTTTTAAAGAAATATCATGATTGGTTCAAAAGATACCCATAAAATCCAATCCGACCAATGTGGGTCGGCCTAGAAAATCTTTCGAGGATTTGACCGATTTTAGCAAATGATGTCAGCAGAGATAAGAGGTATTAACAAAACAATGATTGACAGGTTTTATACTATTATGTGAATGATATATAGTGGACACAAGAGATATATATATACATTCCCGAAAAATTTAAGGTGTACTGTACATTGAACTGTACTCGTGGCATCCAATATCACCTATACAAGAAGTATTGATTGAGGACCCACTTATAATTAGGGTCCGACCGAAGGTTCGGCTTCGGCTTCGGCTTCGGCCACCTTCGGCCAAAAAAAGCACCTTCGGCTGCACATTCGGCTTCGGCCAAATTCAGCCGAATGTTTGGCCGAAGCCGAAGTTTTACATCCAGTCCCTGAAAATGAACCAACTTTTACGAATACCGTCAACGAAGCGCGCCAACATACGATAGCAAAGATAGAGAACCATTTGGAAAAAATCATAAAAATCAGTGGGAAGTATATTGTGAAGCCAGTTTTAAATACCAAAACTTGATTATTATTATTATTATTTAAATCACAGATCTTGTATGCGCCCAAAGATTTTACAAAAGAGGTTTAACAGTCTACTTTACGCGATAGCGTAGAAAAAAAGTAGCGCCACCATGGCCCGATAATCATCCGATTTCTTTGCGGATTAATGTATTACATATTGATCTGGTCATTGTAAACATGTTTACGTACAACCTCGTTGAAGGAGAAGGACTTCGCAGACTTAATTTTACTGATCCTCAAACTCGACCCTAGTACAGACAAAAGTGAGAGAAATATTTTAGTTAGTCTTTAATGCCAGCTACGTACGAAAAAGTAAACAGTAAAGTTGCATTGATTTTAGAAAAAGGCTGAATGGATCAGTTTTACCACAAAGATATGAAGTGATCAAGCAAACACGTTTTTGAGTGTCACGGCACATGGCATTTCCAAAGGTTCCAAAATAAATAAAAAATTAAATTGGCTGATAGTGTGTTGGATGATCATACAAGGCAATATATTGCACAAAAAATCACTGAAACTGTTACCAAATACAATTCCAAAGAAAATATCCATACGGGTATACGTAATAATACTTCAAATATGAATGCAACCATCCGCTAAGGAAACTTCTGTTTTATTGGTTGTGTTGCTCACACTCTACAGCTCATGATTCACAAAGTAATTTTTAAAGATATTTATATAATAGAAATAGTGAAAAAGTGTTGTAAAACGTAAGAAGAGTGAACAAGCCAATCGATGTTTTAATTAATACAACAGAAAAATACAGTAAATCTGTATATGTTAGAACGTGGTGGAATAAAAATTCCAACTGCAGAAGAATGGATACAAATGAACAATTTTATAACTGTGCTGAAGTGTATTTAGGAAGCAACAACTAATATTTTTAGCGATTTATCAACAGTATCTTTAATTATATCAATCATTGACATCTTAAACTCAAAACTTGCTCAGAAGGATGATGGCTGATCTTATAATACTGCTCAAAAGCCGCTTGTGTGGGTCTGTTAACAGGAGATCTGCTTTTGCAAGAAAAACCTTACGGTTGTTGATTGCCGCTCTAATCGATTCACGGTTTAAAATTAAGTATTTGACTAGCAACGAAATTGTAAAACGGAGACTGATATTTTGTCATTTCTACGTCAAAACTGTGCACTGACAATAACAAATAAAACGGGTCATTTGGAGCGATTAAATCTTATTTTATTAGTGCCTATGTACTTTTTGTTTTGGTTATATTTAGTACATTTTTAATTAATCTGTATACGTGAAACTACTTTAAAAATATTTGTATTGATTCGGTTTTAACTGAAAATTTAATATGTGATATTAATTTAGACAGCAGAATATCGTATTTTAAAAGCTAGAATAATTAATGCTAGGTAAGAAGGTTGAAATTTATTTTTATTGTTGTTAAAAAACGATGGCATTACTATACATAAGCTAACATGTATTTGATTTACCAAAGCTAAAACTCCAAAACTTATTAATTTAATGCACGGGACAAATTATTCTGATTTGGTTCGTGCTGTTACTGTTAAATTTTATTGTTTCTTTTTATTATTGCTAAATAAAAATAACTGCATTTATTTTTGCTAAATTGCATTGCTCAGAACCAGGTTTGGTACTATTTTACTGTTTTATTTTATTCTAATAAATAAATATTAAAAACTTTGTTTACAATTATTGGAAAGGTGCAATTTATATAAAAAATACCACATATAAAACAAAATAATTCATTTTTTTTGTATTTCATATATACTTCATGTTAGTGTTCTAAGATATATAATTATTTTTGAACCTTCGGCTTCGGCTTCGGCCGAAGGTTATCCCAAGAGCCGAACATTCGGCTTCGGCTTCGGCAGAAAAATGACCTTCGGTCGGACACTACTTATAATAGAGTATGCACTTTTGCCTATAGGCACTCTGTCAGAAGCAGCACCAGAAGCTAGAAACAAATATTTTCGACGATTTAGGGAGAGACTCTCCAGAAAACTTAGTTGGGTTTAGTGCAACACAGATGTCATTAGTATGCTCTCACTAACTTAGGATCCGTATTTGAGCTTCAGAAGGCACAAAACTTCCAAAACATCTAAATCATTCAGTCCAGAAACTATTAAAATATTGCTGTAATGGGACCCGAGTACTCAAGAAGAGAACGAGCCATAAGGAGAAGATTCCGACGACGAAAGATGGAACGGTTCGTCAGAATGATATTTTATTGTACATGTATGATTATTGTTTAGGTATTTTGTAAATATCCGCATTAATATTTTATAAAGTGTATGAACACAGCACGTGTTCTCTATAATTACTCCTACTACACAGTTATAAGTTTTAATGCACAAAAGAAGCGAAAAAAAACTCCAAATTACGTAGAAATAATTTTGATCGACTTTTGGTGTCAAATACCCCTGTGTGGGCCGGTTTGACGTTCCTGATTCGACACCAGCACATCGCCGGCACAGCACACGCACAGCACTGACAAACCAGACCCACGGTCACGTGCCCGGCTAATTTCGAACAGTGTTACTCTCAAGTAATAACGTCACTGTTCTCATGCCCAAGTTTACCAAAGAGTTAGAACTGTGTTTGTTAAATTTCAAAACCATTAGACTGAACTATAGATAAGACAGGTGATTTTGAGTATATCAGATGATAAAAGTAAGATATTCAGAAGACTCATTGAAGTTTTGACGTGAATTTTTTTTTCTGAGTCAACTGATGACATTCTTATTACAAATATTGAGACATATGCTCCCAACTATTTGTCTCTTTTTAATTTGATTCTTTCAATTTAAGCTTATAAACGGTTTTTTGATTTTACAAGGTCTGTTAACATCCTACATAAAACTGGTCATAAGAGTTCTATAATAAGATATAAGTGCTATTAAAGAACAATTATAAACAGTGGAATTCACAATTAATTAACTACGCAACCGACATAAGAGTAATCAACAAATAATGACAACAGAAAGTCACTAACTGATAATTGCTTTCGAAGGTGGATACGCAAAAAAAAAAGAAGCTTTTGCACTGGATTCCCAATTAACAATACTTGGTCTTAGTCACTCAATATTAGAGCTGAAGAAATTTTCTACGAAAACTTTAACTGTATTTTGCATGCAATGGTAAAATTTCTCTGAGTTTTAAAATATATCACAAAAATCATTGAAGCATCTTTTCTGTGACTTATGAGTACTGGTTGAGATAAAACGGATCGCAATGTTGACTGGACTCAGTCGTTGCCAAGTCAGTAAGGTTTGCCTGTCCAACAGCACACGTTAGTTCCTGAAGAAGGGCAAAAGCGCAATGACGGGACGACTTTGAGATTAGACTGGAGTATAACTACAAAAGTGATACTTTAGTAGAGAAGGTGAAGAGTGGTACCTTGTAATCCCGCCCACAGCTCGAGCTCTTTATCAGTACAATTTTGCATATTCTACAGAGCGGAAAACAACCTCTGGGATTTCAACGATCGTGGTCAGATGACAGTATCCGTTAACGCCGCGTACACACGTTAGGTATTGATTAACATTCATCGTGAACATTCAATCTATTTTTTAGGATCCAGCTAACGAAATGACATAACGCTCTTTCACGTATTTGTTATTCTTCTCTGACAAAACATATTACTTTTACTCCGCTCTATATCACTTACGGCAAAATTAAATGTTTATATTCTGTATTAAAGCAATTCATCTCAATAGTACTTTAAACAATCAACTTTAATGTTTCTTCGCATATCCAACCAACTATATCGATAGAGTGGGGAGCCGCTTAATTCCAAAATATTCCGTCGTATTCATTAAATATTTTTCGCCTGATTTCAAATACCAGTGACATGTAGTACGTACGTGTTAACCTGATAACGACTTTAATCTATTCGATTTGACTTTGTCAACCATTCGACTCTGTTGCCAGCTTACGTATTTTTGTTGACGGCATATATTTTTCATTAGCTCCTTCTGCTGCCACAGTAGCGCAGAGTAGGTAATATTATATGTAATGGCCACCTTATGAAAATCTATGATAAAAAAAGGGTTTTTGAGGGTATCAGAAAGTTTTTTCTTATCATATTTCGCCAATTCGTGTTTTATTGTGCTATGGGTAAGAGACAATGTTAGCAAAACCTTCATGTCAATCCTGAAGCATTTTTGTCGAAATAAGTTCTTTGACGGAAATAAAAATGTCTTCAGCGTTAAGGTTCTTGTCACTTTCTTCCAATTTTTGTTAACTGCTTAATGTCTCTTAACAGCTAGGTATTTAGAGACGGGAAAGAATGGGAAGGAATTTGGCCATGGCCTCTTGAAGGAAGCTTTCCGGCATTTGCCTGGAGTGATATGGGAAACCATGAAAAACCCAGATCTGGATGCCCGGAGGGGGATTCGAACCGCCGTCCTCCCGAATGCGGGGCGAGAACGCTAACCATTACACCAATACGCTCGGTACTCTTTCCCAATCTGTTGTGATACGAACTGCAGTTTATCTATCTTTGCTTCAGAAATGAGGCTATTATTGCTGATATATTGTAAAATGTTTTATACATTCAACGAATTTATTCAACAAGCTTTCGTTTATCTACTCAGTGCTTATGTAGTAAGATTTGGTTTCAATGGAAATTCATGATGCCAAAATAGACATAATGAAAACATTTTCTCGCAGGTGCTTTAATTACATTCATCTTATAAAAATATAGTCAAAAATTTATTGAGTTTAATTTGGTCATTCAAATAACTTCATTGTTTCCTTGAAACAAACCAGTTCTATACTGGTAGTAGATTGTTGTAATTTCAAATTTAAGTGGTGATGTACTACCTTTAGCCAAAAGGCAAGCATGACTATCAGTGACTTACACTCCCGTTAAGCTCTAGCGTTTGCTAAGGTGCTCTTTATTCTCTCCATTATCACATGTAGACTTCAAAAAGTGACAAGTAAACTATTCTCTATGTTAACAATTATAACATCGAACATGAAGAAGGTTTTAAATTACAATTACACAGAAATGAATACGAGACTTAACTGAAAATTACCAGGAATAACTACAAGACGAGAATTGGGTGATAGGTGACCGTGTATCGCGACAGGAAGTAGCCGACTACTCTTGACAGACTATGGAGGCTCTCGTTGATTTCCATGATTTCCATTTATTGACCAGAGGGAGGCAACCGCCACTGCGGCGAGTAACTTGTTAAGTAAGTCGGAGAACTTGAATGATGAAAAATAACGATGGTGAGTATTTATTCCAGAAAAACTTGATGCAAGAATTATTTGCAAAATAAGCGAACGGATATGATGTAGAAATCTGTCGAAAGATATACCGTAGTTATAATATCAGAGTGACAACTCTATCTCTTATAATATAATAATTGATAAAATTGCGATGGAGCACACGTGTCGCGTGTTGACCGAGCGAGTGGCTAACTTACCCACTGTGGGTCCGCCTAGCATTTACTTATTGTCGGCTGCGGTAGTTCTGGTTTCCAGTCGGCATCTGTAAGCTTCTAGCTACGAAAAATACATGCACAGAGACTTAATTTGCGTATAATCAGGATGTAGGTGCTCCTTGAAATGATCTGAAGAGTTGTGGCTACTTGATTTATTATTGAAAGCGGCGGCGTGGTACAGTTGCAAGTGATTGGTACATGAAATCGGTGTTTCCTGATATTGGAATAGTGGACCATAGGATCCAATGTTAATGCAGTATGCATTCCAAGCCAGCAGAGGGAGAATGATAGGAAAAATGCCTAAAATGGCCTAATTGGTTGGTAACAGGTCTGCCCTACGAAATTTCATATCACGGACTGGGGCGAATCGTGTGCGCAAAGAGGCGCCCTCGATTCCGGAAGGTGGGGAAAGCCTTCCTCTCATTGGCTGTTTGTCACGACGATCATGCGTGTGGTTCACGTGCTCATAGTGTGAAAGCCCCGTGTACCCGCCGTGCTATACAGTGTTCCCACAGTAAGGACTGCCAGACCAGCGTCCTTGGCGCGGGTGTCGTATATGAGCGGTGTAACCTTCGTACTACTGTGCTGGCTTGGAAGCACTCCGCCTTCATTACCGCTAAACTCTATACTAAAATCTATACAAAAATCAGCTACCGCGACACACGCTCCGGTGGAAATCTCCCTACACTCCCGTCTTTCTTCTTTCCTCTACTTTTGTCCTCGACTAATTTTTAATTTAAATTCTTCCAATGTTTTTGATAAATTATTCATCAATTCCATTGGCAATTTATTCCAGTCCCTTACATCCTTTCCTACAAAATAAAATTTTCCCACCCCTTATACCTGAAATCAAGTAGCAGCTTGTGACCATGGCCATCTTTACCCTTCTATACACCTCTCTTAATTTCCCCACCAATATCTTTCCTTGCTTCATCACCAATATAGGCCTTGTACATACCCATGACTCTCTTCACCATCTTTCTATCCTCAAATGAACCCCACATTAGCTCTTTTATCATATTAGTTACCGATTGTGTTTTCCGGTATTTACAAAGACAAATCTCGCAGTCCTTCTTTGCACCCCCTCCAATTCCTATATTTGATACCCAAAATGTGGATCCCATACTACACCACCATATTCCAGCAGTGGTCTGACAAAAGTTTTGAACCCCAATTAGTTTACTTCTCCAGTGCACACCCTCATCACTCTCTTTAACAAGTGAAGGATTTTGAACCCTTTCCCTGCTACCTGTCCAAAGTGTCCTGTCCAGTTAGTCTGCTATCAAATGTTATGCCAAGATATATACATTTCATGTCCTCAATAAGTAGCTCTGTCCTCACTTTATAATCATAATAAACCTTTAGCTTTTCATCTGTGTACCTAATAAGGTGGCTGTTCTTTACATTTATCTTCATCCCATGTTGACCAACCTAGCTAGTTATCCTATCTAGATCACCCTGAAACTGTCTGATTGTTTTGATCCTTTTATATAACATTATGTCATCTGCAAAACAGTCTAATTTCTGCAGTGAAATCTTAATGGGAGTGCAGCCGGATAGTTTCATCAAAAGACGACGTTTCGACAATCTGATGAAACGTCGTAATTTTGCGACATTCTCCGGCTGCACTCCCGTGAAGTTTTCACTGCATCAATACGCCAGGAAAGTCTCCACTCTCATATTAGTCTAATTTCTCTTAGTAGAAACTCCAGAGCAATCTAGTGGGAAGTTAGTATCTATAGTTTTCTATTTGATACTAACAGAATGCGCGGCGTTGCCCGGTATGTTACAGGTTGACTTATCCAAACATTAAATATTGAAGTACATAACAGAGGTCAGTTTTCTGCACCTGTGAATCAAATTTCATGTCAGTCGCTCCATTTCCTATACGTATTCAAACGGCTTACCCCCGGTGTAGCAGGAAAGAGATGGGGTTGATTTATTACTGCAATATTTTTAGCCATCCTATCAGGAACATGTGTACCAAGTTTCATCAAAATAATCACAGCGATTCGTGCAGCAATATAAACAATGTATTTTTTTCCGAAAATGTTGTAAAGACAGAATCGTTTTACAATGAATTATAAAAACACCGGAAACGCCAACAGTAAAGGTTTTAAACAGTTCACTTTCATGTTCAAACCTATCAGATATGCATTACTTACTGTTAAAAGCGAATTTAATTTTATTTTCATACGTCAGAGATTGTGACTGCGCGTCCTGAGAACGTAGTTTCAAGAAATAACGAAGTTCTCAGAAGATTCTATACCAAACGTTTTAAGCAGTTCAATTTCATGTTCAATCCCATGGAATATACATTACTTATTAACAACAGAGAATATAATTTCACTTCCAAACATCAGAGATTGTTGCTGTGCGGCATGAGATAGTGCCTTAAAGGAGAAAAGAAGATATAGAAAGGTTTTTTTAAAAAAATTATATTAAAATTAGTTTACCTATTTTCCACATTTCGTTGTTTCCTCGTCGCATTCCGTACCGCCATCTATGGGGGATAAAGACTAAAAACCAAAATTTAAGGAAGGAAACGTTAGATACGATAATATGGATATAACTTTTTACAAAGTATATCATATGCATCTAGTTGGTATTTCTTCGTTGATGTTTCACGCAATTTGTTCAGATTTCCATTTACTGCTCCGGCGCTACGTCACGTTGAAGCATAAGACATATCAAACAATTCAGTTGAGACTCTAATCATTAAAACCTGCACAGTAGTTTTTTTTTTAGTTTTTCTGGAACCAATATCCCCGGTTTTGGTCTCTGTTATAAAAAATATATTATATATAAAATTAGAAACTGTAAGATTTTCTGCTTCAGAACAGGTTTTACTCCGTAAGAAAGTTTTCTTCTTACCAACTGGGTTGGCTCAGTGCGCTGTGCTGCCGCCTAACGGGCACGGCATGAACCAAGGCCCGCGTACTGTCCGTTCTGGCTGCGGTTTTTAGTCGGTTTTCCGCAGCGATCAAGGCGGATGCCGGGACGGTTTCCAATATCCGGCTCATAAACTACACATTTTACAAACTAAAAATACAACTATCATAGTCAGAATATATTTAAATATTTTCGCAGATTAATAAGAGCACTTCACCTCCTTCATTAGTACGCCCTGGCAGTAAGTATAAAATGTTTGTCGTCAGTAAGGGTATACGGCCGTAAATTTAAAGCTCCAAATTTGAGAATTCCAATGTTGAATAAAATATTATCAAGGGCAGCCTACCCCAATTGTTGGGAGAAGATGCTGAAGGATAAGGAGTGTAATAGAATAATTTGGGTGCTCCAGAAAAAGGGAGGGGGGATTTATAATTAAATCCTGAAATACGAAAAACATTTATATAATGATGCTAAAAGGGGATCTAATAGGTTACTAACTAGAACCATGAATTTCAGACACAAAATAAAACCTCATTTATTGAGTCTTATGGCCTTACAAGGTCGGGTAGTAATTAACGTTACGTTAAACACAATTAGATCAGCAAAAACAAGCAATACCCGACGTTTACAATTCGCCGGAGTAAGCAAACAAAACTGAATGAAATATCTCAAACAAGTAATAAAAACAGCAAAGTTAACATTGAAATCACATGGCAACACAGGCCATCAAATTGAAGCTAACATTTTACTGTACAAAGGAAAATACCAGGGGGCGCCGTATAAAGTGAATGAAAAGCATCAAAATTGAATTAACAAACAGCAAGATGCTTAAAAAAAAATTGAATTGAAATATAAATCCAGCTAGCTCAGAATTTAAGTGGCGGGAGCAGAGTCTTAACCCAGGCGTCGCTTAAGGGCACATAAGTCTGTTAAAAATCCACTGGATAGTGACCGTCGTTTCTGGTACATTACCATAGTATCATCGCCGTGATGGTGAGCGACAAACACAATGCCACTGCAGCAATGGAAGCTAAATAAGCGGCTACGACCGCGTTATTAGCATAACTTCCAAATAATGGCAAGCACGCCACTCAACATCTCGCTTTCCCAAAGCAAGAAATGATCAACCACAATGATCATCAGAGAGCGTATCGGCTGATACGTCTGTTCACCAGCTCGTCTTGGACCCAAGTCACGTCTGCTCATCAGCTCGTCTTGGACAGAAGTGTTCTCAAAAATGGCTCCTTCCTCTTCCTCGGCTAGTTGCTCGCCACATGCAAAAGAACTCCACGGAATTAGTATTGTAGCCCCCAATAAATGTTCAGGATTGGCTAGCTACACATTTCCGTCGTCACGTGTTTAATATCACGCGTCGCATTCGCTGACTCCTTCGCGCGTTTCCTACTTGGCCTTCGGGATAGCGGCAAGGTGGGGTAGTTCGTTGACCGAATTCCAACGGGACTCAAGCCGGGCTGGCCCGGCGTCACCTTGTCGCCTCGCCTGCTCCATTGTTCCACCCTCAACGGTCGAAATGGCAGTCTCTAGCCTTCAATATTTAAGCGTTCTGAGCCATGCGTTTACAGAAAAATTAATTTATAATAAACTATACCTTTGGCCGCCCTGGTTTAAACATACATTTAACCTATCCAGACAACCCTCATTATTTATAATTTATTTACACGTTCCAAGATTAAATAATTAATAAACTTGAATATAATAAAAAGAAAAAAAGAAATATGAATATAATTAATAATGATTTGATTATATTCATTGTGGGTGACGCTGTCACACCACAATATACCTGCCACCCAATCAAAATAAAATTATGCCAATAATTTTATTTGAACTATTGTAACCCTACAGTTGCATCAAAATCATTGCCTACATTATAGTTTCATGGTTCCAGCTCACTCAAACTATCGCATACATGTGACCTCTTTAAATATGTAAATACGACACGTGACTCTGGTTAACATAAATAATGAAATGTCTTATCCTAATATGCAAAGTAAAACATCATAAAACATTGACAGGTACATAGATGTAAATGAACGACAAAATAGATCTGTTCAATCAATAAACAAAAAAAATGATGTAAGCACAAGATATTAACATTAAAACTAGACAACTCAATTAATTATTTACAACGGGCTATGCAAATCTAGCACATGTGTTGAAGTTAGATATAGCAACAACAAGAATAAAGAATGCACCGAATGTCCATTATCAAGGCCGACACAAGTATGCCGAAACCACATAACATGAAAATCAAATGGAAAAGAAAAAATCTTCCGCGAATTTACATAATTTAATCCTTCCGCGAATTTACATAATTATCCATACAATACAAAAGAAAGACGGTTCTCGCAAAATGAACTATATTATGCTTTCCAAACTACACTCGTAGCAAAGACATTATAGCGGTGAAACTAAGCGATCAGCTGTTTCCACTTTGCCCGCTCTGTTGTTGTCAGTAAGCGCTGTCCCGTTAGGCTTCGGCTCAGGCTACCTGTTTTCGTTTAACCTGATTACGATCCTTCCAGGAAAACTGGCGGCCGGCACAGCTGCGATTCCAAACAGCTGAGCGTCCTTTACCTGTTCTCGCTGCGTTAGCGCTACGCTTGTTAGGCAATTACGTGTCTTAAGACTGACACTCTCACTTTCTAAAGATATGCTCTACGTTATTACCTAACTAAATGTACATTGATCCTTAAGCTATATTTACAAACATCCGTCTAGGAACTTGTAGACTATGCTGTGTGAAACGGGCGCAAATTCCGGGCATTATGCGGGCCGAGCTCCGTTCTGCCGTCGGTCAGCATGTAGCAGTTTGGGGAGATAATCCTCGCTACTGAGAACGGTCCCGAATACAGCAGAAAGAATTTGGAAATTAATTTTCGCTGTGCGTCAGACGGGGTCATAGTCCTAAGTAGCACCTGCTGCCCGACGCTAAACGTTTGCGTCCGCAATCCGTCGTGCTTGCGTTGCCGCTTCGTAGCTTTCTCTACCAAGAATTCATGTGCTTTCTTAATGTCATCCTCGGGATTCTTCTCGGGTTGATCCTTAAATTTTACATTGATACGAATCAGACGCCGTCTCATCCCGCACGAAATGATCGTGAGTTTCTCATTAGCATCGGCATAGCTTTGGCTTTGACTGTGGCTGCTGTCGTCAAGTTTCTCGTCAGTATCGGCATAGCTTTGGCTTCCGTGCTGGCGTCAAGTTTTCCTTTTTCCCGCATTTTGTCGGTTGGGTTCTGTGGTATGAGATTTTGCTCGTCAGCTGATGCGCATATAGCTCTTCCTCCGTTATTCAAATTGCCTTCGCGTCCCGCGGTGTCTTGCATTGGTTTGGAACTATTTATTCCAAGGCTCTGCTCACAGGCCTCATGTTTCCAATGCAACACCTCCGGAACCAAATTTGTCACCGTCTTATTTCCCCAATCCAGAATGACTTTACGTTTTGCTAAGAGGTCGCATCCAACGATCACATCTTGCGTCAAACCGGGTACTATAAGTAGTGGCAACATTAACTCGCTATTCGCGACTTTCACGGGGATTAGCGCTTGCGTGCTAACGATCTTTTCTCTCTTTCCTATTGCAGGAACCACCGTAACTTGCGTTGTGGGAATTTCTTTTAGCCGCGGATTCTTATCTTTCAAGCGTAGCAGAAATTTCTTAGACATTACGGAGACAGACGATCCCGAGTCAATTAAAATATTCGCCCGTATGCCATATGCAATAATATCTACACGGGGACACTTCGCGCGCGCCATGAGGCTGTCGCCGGATACCATATCTTCTTCTTCGTCGATATTTTCCGGTCCTTCGCCGCGCCAATATTCCAAACTGCCGAGGCAAATGCTGTCGGCGTTTGCAGCGTCCCCCGAAAAATCTCATTGTGACGGCGGGGAGTTAGACACGTTGCTAACGCCGCCCACATTTTCCTCCGTCGCCTTTGCACACATTTCCGGTTCCGCGTTTTCAATTGAGATCGCGTTCACTGGAAATTCTTGTGGATACGCGGATCGGTTGTTTCCCGACCGCTGATGATTTTTATCATCCTTCCACTGTGCATTTCCGTTCTTCCATTTCTTCCCTCCATTACGATTGCCGGAATTTTGATTGGAAGATTTCCCATTCTGTCCATCAGCATAGGAAGCTTTATTGCCGCCATGCGGTCGCTTAGACTCGCTTTGCGCTTCGCCATGGTTTCGTTCCGCGTCTTGTCTCGCCAGATTATCGGCCATTTTCCCGATTCTGTCAAGGTTACCGACGGTTTCTAGCAGTTCTGGTATCGTACGAATGACCACGGGGTTAATGAGTGACTGCACTTGTGGACCAAAGTGCGCGATCACCATCTCTATGAACTCTCCGTCCGTCATTTTGTCGTCGAATTGCCTACACTGCACCAGCAAAGTTTTCACGTAGCTTTCCATCGAATAATGCCACTTGGGAATGTACCTTCCTTGGTACAGCTTTATCCTCGCCTGGTTCTGGATCTTTTTCGACCAGAAGGTCTCAAGAAACAGGACTCTGAATTCGGCGTAAGATAAGTTAGTTTCGGACGCAATTTTCAGCCAGAGTCTGTCTGTTTCTGAAAATGATTCCTCGACTAACACAAGCTTCATGGAATCAGGCACTCCTTTGATTTCAAAATACCGCTCCATTTCGGTAAGATAAATTCTAGGATTTACGTCTTTGCGAGACCCAAAACGTGGCAACTTAAGCTCGATATTAGCTGCATGCGTACTGTGCGTAATTCGCGTGAACAATACTCCCGCTAGCGTTGGTACTACTCACTTCCTTCATTTTGGATTCCAACTGCGCCAGTTTTGAATTAGTGTTCTGCGCAAGTGTTTGCTGTGACGCTTGCAAATCCTGTTGTGCCGTTTGTACTCGTTCAACCGAACTTGTGCAACCTCCGACACCTTTGCATTTACAGCCTGCAAGCTTCGTTCAGTATTATCCTTAATCTCGTGGACAAATTCCGAGATCTGACCGAGACTCTGGTGGCTTTCTTGCCGCACGTGCTCGACAGATTTTTCGGTCGCGTCCAAACGCTTCGAGATTTCCGCGCTTGATTCCTGCAATGCAGTGCATGTTGCCTGAATCGTATCTGTGCGTCTCTCCAACACTGAAACATTCGCTCGCATCTCCGATTTGAATGCACTCATTTCACGGGTCATTTCCTCGCGAAAAACGGACAATTTTCCGTCCATGCCCTTCAATAAAGCACTTTGTGATTCAAATTTTTGACTTAACTCCTCCCGTTGTGAAGCTATTTGTTTAGTTAATTCCTGCCTCAATGAATCAGAATTTTGACTTTGTGCATCTAATTTCTGATTTTGCGAAGCCATTTGCATAGTTATCTCCTCCCTCAATGAGACAGAATTTTGACTTTGTGCATCCAATTTCGAATCCAATTTCTTGTTCATTTCTGTTTGCGAAGCCATTTGTCTACTTAATTCCGCCAGCATGTTAAAGATTAGGTTCGGGTCTTGAAATTGTGCGGTCGCCGGTGGCAATTCTACCGTACTTTGCGACGCACCATGTGTTCCAATATCTGCCCGCATGGGTGAATTTTGAACGGTTTCATTGTCTGGGGTTGGAAAAATCCCTAACTGTTCCCCATCTAATGATGCATTTGAATGGATGCTACGCGTACTAGGAGTATCATTACACTCTTCAGTCCGCCAACGGCATTTCGCGTACTTCCGGTGCTTGATTCATCGCGTCAGTTTGCTCGGAAATGTTATGAACAATAAATTGATCCTGCCCTATTAATGGTGCGCGATCTCAACTTCATAGATTTGATCGTAAGATACAAAATTTCAACTCCGAACAATTTGAACAATCGACAACAAACAAAATACAACCGGCACGATTTAACTCGAAAAGTACAGCATTAAACAAATTTCGCGCATAAATCCCTTCAACATGAAATAAAACCCATCCAAAATTGAAACAACAAGGAAAAACAACGATGTTTCATGCGACACAAATACCTCAACACATGAGCAAAATCAGCATAAAGAAAAATCTTAACTTTTACCATGCATTAAAATTTCAAAAGCACTGACTCTATCTTTAATTTTAAACTAACCATGCTTGATGCAAGTGAACGAAAATATACTTGAACAACTGATTGAAATAAATCACACATTTAGATTTAAATCAAGCATGGCAAACAAAGCAAACAAATTTCAACATAAAACTTATTCTAAAATAATAAAATGAATCAACACAGGTCACATCCATGGATTTTTTTAGACTTGTGAAATTCTCAAAATAATTTCGACTTGCAAAAGCCCGAAACGTTGGGTGCCAATTGTAATAATACAATATTGGGTGAACCAGAATGTGAATATCAGTTCATAAAAAGGGAGGGGGGAATTATTAAAATCTTAAAAATAATTCCTGAAAAATGAAAAATACATATAATAATGATGCTAAAAGGGGATCTAATAGGTTACTAACTAGAACCATGAATTTCAGACACAAAATAAAACCTCATTTATTGAGTCTTATGGCCTTACAAGGTCGGGTAGTAATTAACGTTACGTTAAACACAATTAGATCAGCAAAAACAAGCAATACCCGACGTTTACAATTCGCCGGAGTAAGCAAACAAAACTGAATGAAATATCTCAAACAAGTAATAAAAAACAGCAAAGTTAACATTGAAATCACATGGCAACACAGGCCATCAAATTGAAGCTAACATTTTACTGTACAAAGGAAAATCCCAGGGGGCGCCGTATAAAGTGAATGAAAAGCATCAAAATTGAATTAACAAACAGCAAGATGCTTAAAAGAAAATTGAATTGAAATATAAATCCAGCTAGCTCAGAATTTAAGTGGCGGGAGCAGAGTCTTAACCCAGGCGTCGCTTAAGGGCACATAAGTCTGTTAAAAATCCACTGGATAGTGACCGTCGTTTCTGGTACATTACCATAGTATCATCGCCGTGATGGTGAGCGACAAACACAATGCCACTGCAGCAATGGAAGCTAAATAAGCGGCTACGACCGCGTTATTAGCATAACTTCCGAATAATGGCAAGCACGCCACTCAACATCTCGCTTTCCCAAAGCAAGAAATGATCAACCACAATGATCATCAGAGAGCGTGCCGGCTAGCACGTCTGTTCACCAGCTCGTCTTGGACCCAAGTCACGTCCGCTCATCAGCTCGTCTTGGACAGAAGTGTTCTCAAAAATGGCTCCTTCCTCTTCCTCGGCTAGTTGCTCGCCACATGCAAAAGAACTCCACGGAATTAGTATTGTAGCCCCCAATAAATGTTCAGGATTGGCTAGCTACACATTTCCGTCGTCACGTGTTTAATATCACGCGTCGCATTCGCTGACTCCTTCGCGCGTTTCCTACTTGGCCTTCGGGATAGCGGCAAGGTGGGGTAGTTCGTTGACCGAATTCCAACGGGACTCAAGCCGGGCTGGCCCGGCGTCACCTTGTCGCCTCGCCTGCTCCATTGTTCCACCCTCAACGGTCGAAATGGCAGTCTCTAGCCTTCAATATTTAAGCGTTCTGAGCCATGCGTTTACAGAAAAATTAATTTATAATAAACTATACCTTTGGCCGCCCTGGTTTAAACATACATTTAACCTATCCAGACAACCCTCATTATTTATAATTTATTTACACGTTCCAAGATTAAATAATTAATAAATTTGAATATAATAAAAAGAAAAAAAAGAAATATGAATATAATTAATAATGATTTGATTATATTCATTGTGGGTGACGCTGTCACACCACAGGAGAAGAGTTTTCTTCTTGGAAGCAAAGATAACTGGAGATGGGAATAGAACGTTAAAGTAAAACAATTTGCTGTCATTTATGGGTTGTATGATTTTCATCCCCTGTAGTTGGCAATTAATAGTGCTTTTTGGATTTTGAATTAAGAATATTAATATGTAGCACAAAGCAAATAACTTAATTGACCACTAACAGGTGTAATTGCATCCTTCATCTGCCACGAACGATCGTAGAAATAAGGATTATGCCACCGTGACGTGGCGGAATACCTTAAAGAAATAGATAATCGCTGTGTTAGAACGCTCCAGATTTCGTTTCCCTGATCTTAACAATGGACCATGGAGATCGATTTAGCTGTAGACTCCTAATGTGGAAGCAAATATATCGGGTTAACTTCTCATGAGTCTGCTCAAATACGTTCGTCGTTGCTAAGTTCGATCGTCAAGTTGAAAACATAATATCTTCTTAATGCAACGACGAATGATTAATATTGAAAACCAGGTTTTTATACTGCAACTTCACAAGAAAAACAAGGAAAAGTCACCATATTTTCATTTGTTCTGTAATGGACCTTCCGTTGGAAAAGGGGGGGGAACCATTACCTTGAAATTTTATCGAGGTGATTAATATTAATTTGTCAAACAGGTTAATCTGGTAAACCAGAATCTCGAATGCTGCAAGATTTACAGTTAAATAAAATATTGAATTTATTTGATCTTCTGGCTTATACACCGCTGGGTATATTTAATTTTAACGTTAAGCACAGATATTCAAAACAAGCAAGCAATACCTGGGCCTTACAATTTTCCGGATAAATGAAAACATTAATGGATTTAAGTATTTCAGAGATTTGCAAAGTGAAAGTAAAATAATGTGACATCGCAGGCCAACAGATAAAAGTTAAACATTTTACAAAATTCCCAGGGGCGCCAATTAAAGTTAAAACAATATCATTTGAATTATGTTATGATGAGCAAGATACTTAAAAGTTCAATATTGATGAATATGGAATGTTCGCTAGTTCAGCAATATTTCCCCGACCAGAGCAGAGAGTCTATTCGCAGGGATCGCTTACGGGTCTGTAAGCCTCGTAAAAAAAAGCCATGGACCCAATGACCTTGCATCGGTACATTACCGTTGTTGTAACTGCTTGAAGATTTCGACACGCTCTGTGTCGCAGTCAGATGCAGATCCACGGATAGCCCATCCACTCTAATGCATCAGTGGTGATGGATGGCCTCTACGAGATAATACACTATGCCTCCGGCAACGTCTTAGCCAGAAAGCGTCTAGCTTCAACTATGGACGAACAGCTAGTCGAGTGTGTCGGACCACCCCCGAACAGTACGTCTGTACTCCAGCTCGTCTGGACTGCAAGTACCGTGATGGCGTCTTTTCTGCCGCCACGAAGAAATCAGCTTCCCCTTTCCCAGCACATGGAAAAGAAGCTTTGCATCAATAAATGTAGACCTGGTGGCTATACACGATTGGTGAATCGGCGTTGCTATCATTCGCCGTTCGGTTTTGCGCACAGTTTCTGGTTTTTGTGACCTTGCGCCCACAGCGTAGAGCCGGGGCACATTGCCCTTGCCCAGCTAACGGGGTTTCTCCGCCCTCCACCGGTCGCTTCCATTGTGTACGGGGCGTCCGGCTATTTGAATGTTCAAAACTGCCACTGTGTGCATTTTCACTGTTTAATTCTTTCCTAACAGCAAACTTGCAATAAACTAAAATTATACAACAATAAATTCGGCCGCCCGGGCTTAATACATAATTACCTATGAATTGATTAGCCCTAAACAATTTTTATATTTGAATAAAATAAATATAATAAATCTGAATAGTAAATGTGAATATGTTAATATTCATTGGGGGATGACGATGCCATACCACACTTCGTATACAGTTTTATTAAGTCGATATTTGTTCATGTTAGCTAATTCACGTTGTTTTTTTCGTGATTATTTGACCACAGGTACCATGAAGTTCAGACCACTGATCTTTTATAGTTTACGTATGGGTTCAGTTTCGATTTTTCTTAATCACCTGTGCCCGCCGTGAGTGTTTAATTTTGTTAAAAATCTGCAATTAAAAATAAATTCTCCAACAATAAGATCAGATTACAACTAAGTAGCTAAGTTTAAATATGTGCCTTTTTCGTTTCTTTTCGGGCAAACATGCTATGATAGATTCTCAGAAAGCAACAGGATATATTTCATGTGCGTACAGAGTTTTATTCATGTTTGTTCTTATTAGCTAATTCACGTGTTTATTTCGTGATTATTTGACCAAAGCATGAACTTCACCGAATGCGAAAGTTAGAGCCCACGGAGAAAATGCATCAGAAATAACGTGGTCCGTACCGGGAGAAAGCGAATAGTCACATTAATCACATGTATAACGCGTTTTTTTTTTGTTACGAGTCATTAATTTCCATTGACACATATCCAAAATCGATAAATGAGGTATCATTTATAAGATTACGGTCTCGACTCAGGTAATATTATTAATTAAGAACGAAATTTTGCTGAATTTGACCCTCATAGCACAAATGTAATAACTGTGAATATCGCGCGTATAAGACATTTCGGATGCAAACCGATAGATTGCAGTAGCACATATCACAGAGATATTAATAAACTGCTTCACTGACGTAAATTTTTGTTACGTACATATTACACTAAACAAATAAACAATTTAAACAAATGAGGCGGTTCTTCTTTCATCCTATTGCAAACCTCCAACTTTCCTATTCACTGTATTCGCGGAAATTTTTGCATGAGTCGTCTAGTTTAACCTAATTTTACCGACAATTATCTAACATAATTTTAACATTCCAGTTAATAATATTAATTACGTATAATGTTCATTACTAATTTACTGTGATCTTCCAAATGATGGTCACATGACAATCCCATAATGGTTTTGGAAATTTGACACACGGATTTCAAATGTAAATTGCAAAAACATCTACACGGGATGAACATTCTAACGAAAGCCAACGAGTGTGGTGGATGAGTGGTAGCGCCCTAGCCTCGTATTCTAGAGGACACGTGTTCGGTTCCCCGTCTGGACATCCAGATATGGGTTTTTCAATGGTTTCCCCAAATTAATCCAGGCGGATGACGGGGTGGTTTCATCAAAAGATCAGCGATGAATTCCTTCTAATTTCTTGTGCCCAGTCCTATCCCACATCTGTTTACCTCGACAAGGCGTAAAGCTAGAAGCATAAAAAAGCCTTATCCTCCACATTACGATCTTAGAGATGATGCTTTGCTTTGAGTAGTTCCTGATTGCCTTTTTTTTTTTTTTTTAATGGCATTCGGCTACTGAGGCCATACAGCCAGCTCAATGTGATTTGTTGCTATCAAGTATTGACTCAAGGACACTACAACACGGACATGACACACACAACACTTAAACACCCATGCCCTAGGCCGGACTCGAACCGGCGACCTTCGGCACGCGGAGCTAGCACTCTAGCCCCTACGCTACCGAGGCCGGCCCTGATTGCTTTACTCGTATAATCAAATATTTGTACCATGTGTAACTGATTCATCTCACAGTGAGGCACAGGTGAATTCGACAATGCATTATATATGATTTACGAATGAATGCTTTGATACCTCTGAGTCACGTACAGCTTTCACTAACCAAACCACAGCTGTGACGGTGTAGCTGTCATCAGAGCACATGAGAACAGGATAACTGACTGGAATCAAATAGAGGGTATTGAGGGTACAGGGTTCCTAGCAACAGGTGACGAGATTATTTCCCTCACGTAACAAAGACCTTCGGTATAGTCTTCGTAAACATGATCCGTGATAACAGACAACGCCAAGAATCGGACATTGCATAATAATAAGAAGAAGGTGAAAGACCGTGGGACTGTTGATGAATGGGAAGGTGTTCATATCTGTTCAAATAAAACTAACTGTTGACGATGCTCAAGCACGAACAGGAAAAATTTGTAGTGTATGTGAACTGTACTGGTGGAAGGTCTGGGGCTCTTGATGTATAGAAGTAGGTGATAAATACGAAGTCTAATGGCAATTCGGAATCGAGGTAGTACAGACGGTAACCGTTTGTTGCATCGGTCGAATTAATTGCCACTGGATGCTGGGTATAAATTTCAATCTATGAGAGTAATAAGTTGTTGGGACATTCTGTACCTGCTGCCTTTCAGTGTTGCTGATAGCAAAGTTGGCTGGTCCTGTCAGCAGTTCAGGTAAATGACCTTGCGGGGATGATTATGGTCGCTTGAGATACTTGTTGGCCGTAGCGTGCGCGTCGCGCCGGCCGGATTAATAACCTCGTGTTCAGGAGTTGTCGTTACAACACCTGCGTGTGGTCCCCCCTTCATTGCTGCTCCATTGCCTGCGAATAAATTTGCACGAGTGTGCTTGGCTGGGCCCTAATCTCTCCGGGCAGGGCAGCTGTGCAAGACGCATGACGCTCACAAATCACGCCCGGCCCACCTCGGCCTGTTAAGAAAGCTGCATCCATCTTCACGTATTAGCCTAAACTTCATGAATACATCGCAAAATTACTCTGGCTTACAGGGGATGTTTTCTCGGTGACAGAAACGCCAGGATGCAACTTGGAACGTGTGATGCATTCGTGCTCTCTGGACTTGATTAGTTGTGCTTTGACATTGCAGGTACATCAAAATTGTAATATGAAAGTCGCAATCCTCCACCCACTGCAAGCAAAATCAAGCTGATATCTTCCTGTGAATTACCATCATGCGGTAGGAATGTTCAAGTTCTACTTAATTTTCACTAGCTAATGTTATTTTGCAAATAATTTGCTTGTTGTAGGAAAAACGGGGGAGCGCATTAGTCTGATGCGATGTTTGGAAGCCGCACTCCGACTTCTTATTCTCGCGAACAGAACTTTTCATACCGTTGATACGCAGGGAAAGCCGTCATTCAATCTGCTTCTTGTTCTTGTTTTATTGCCAAATTCACCTCATCTCAAGAAAATGTACGTCAATTATTGTTGATAGCTTATTTGCTTACTAACACGTAGAATATATTTTTTTGAAGTTTACAATGATTAAAACAGACAGATTAATTTTTTAAAACTTTATTTGGTTTATAATTCATGCAGAATTAATATTATCCCCAGCGATTAATTTCAGTAGCAAAGTATCAATAATTAAACAAAGTTGTTAGCTGGATGACTGCGACCAGTTTACAGCACATACGACGAACACGAACGGACAGTATACTCGTTGCAGCCCTCCATCCTTAACGTATGGTGACTTATGGGATATTTTCCCTAGCCTTTTGTAACACACTAATGTGGTGAGGCTTAATTTAAAATTAATGATTTATACGCTGATACGTGCTACTACTAGTATAGCTGTCCCAGCTAGTGATGCAAACTGAAAAAAACCAAAATGTTTTTTTTTCCAGATTTGTGAAAAAAAACCTAGCACCCTTGTTTTTTTTCTAATTTTTTTTCAGAAAACAATATATTTGATAAATTATAGTTTTATTTATGGAACTTATATTTTACATGTGTGTTTTAAACCTTACTAAATCATATAATATCTTACATAATGATTCATAAATGTATCTATATAGGTAACTTAATTTTTTATTCATCTTCTATGTCGGTACCACATTCACTAGTATCAGTACCACCAACACTAGTTCGGTCGGAGTTGAAATATTCTGTTTCTTCTTCTGTCCCCTCTAGATCCATAACTTCAGAAATAGTTTCATTTTCTTTTACTGGTTGTATTGCATGCAAAAGCTTTTGAGATTGCAATTTTAAATTGTGAGCAAAGTACACACTGTGAATGAAGACTGCGCCGATAGTTCTCTATTACGGTCTTTTAAATTTGAATTTAAATCTATTATCATTCAAAATAGGAGCTTTATTTCTTTTCAATCGTTGGTTTACGCCAATGGTTGCAAGGAAATGATTCATAATAACTGACAATTTAATGACTCAGTATCACTATACGCTGAGAGTTTAACAAGTATACGAATATAAGGAAAGCACAACAAGTGGCAAAGAGGCAAAAAACCGTAGTTAAATTTCCTAATTTTTTGAAAAGATTCGTAGGTCTACAGATAGATTTGTAGGGCCTGGCAGCACTAGTTCAAATAGCGAGTATCAATCCAAACAATGGGGAACTGGGGTTCCTTCTCACGCAACCTAGCCTTCTCGGGAAGTCCCCATTCGTAATAGAAAACTTCAGTCAATGTTACCAATATTTTCGTAATTTTTTTTTTCTACTGAACCAGAAAGATATAGTAGATTTAAAAGTAAGATAAATACTTAGTATAAACTCTAAAACAGTCATATTAAACGATAAATGCCTTAAAAATTTGAAATTTAGTAGTTATGAAAAAAAACATGTACCAGAAAAAAAACAGTTTTTCACTTTTTTTCATGTTTTTTTCACTTTTTTTCATGTTTTTTCACTTTTTTTCATGTTTTTTTTCATGTCACACTTGCAGATTCTATTGACACGGTCGCCAGTCTAGTGGTCTGTGCCTAGCGAAAGGTTAAATTAGTCGTAATCAGGTATTACTACATGCTACAGACGAAAGTCGACACACACATGTAGCTAATCAAGGATCACAAAAGTTTTGTTAAACTCAACATACTCGTACATTCGCCAGCGCTAGCCCCCAGACACTTTTAAAACTTCTTCACCGAAGTTGCTAGGTTCGTGAAAAGGCTTGGTGAAAGGGAGTCGTAGCCCCAATAAAAATTCATATGAACAGTCACTAAGCACAGTTCTGTTTCACACTCTCGTAGGTGCAAGAACGCTACCAATAGAAAGCCATATTCATTCGCGATTCATTCCTAGATTTGTCCACACTCACACGCACACTCCATACTATTAAACCTCTCTGTCATTACGTGACGATGCTCGCGGATTACACTTCCCTTCAAACTCGTGCACTACCGTCGTCTCGACAATCGACTCCCGCACTCCTGCTATATTGCTCATCGCCCCCTCGATATCAGACGCACAAAAGCTAGCAGATGTTTGTATAATTCCCACTGTGGCGTTACACTTTGTTATTTAAAATGCCTAAAAGTCGTTTCCTTTTACTTAGTTTCACTTATTAATTTCAATGCTATACGTTCCAAAAGAGATTGGTTTCACTTACTAACAATTTTCCATGGTATCCATCATTAAATTAGCACAAGATAAATAAATAAATTATAATTATTAGGAATACTGGTAAATGAATATTATTAGAATTTATTTTAAACACAAGTTACGCCATCTTCTAAAGTGGAATGAAAAATTAGTAGAAAATAAGCACCATGGCGATGAAACGCGTGTTTATAGATTTGCTTTGTGCAGCTTACTGTTCAGTTCTTCGAGTATGATGGAAACTCACTGCAATAATTTCCGTTTATTGCAGGTCAATAGGAATGTTCGATAAACGCACGTGTCCCTATTGCACGTTGCGACCACAGTTGCGTCCCCCCACCCCTTGGGCCTTGCAGATTCTGGTCACGAAGGTGTTCAGGGCGGTAATGCATTTTATGAAGCACCGGGAAGGCAGAGGCGTCTCAGCATGATATATTACAGTCTTTAATACCTCCTCGTACTGTGCCCCGCGGACCTATGGAATTATAAACAGCCGTTGCTCTTCTTTCCACTTTGTTTTCTTGTCAGTGCAAGAAAATGGACAGGAAATTATGTCGGAATGTATTGTTGTAGTCTGCAAAAGTTCGGAGGTGAAACATGACTGTGAAACGCAATAGAACTTTGCGTATAGATTGTTTCCGAAGACTATGTATTCAACTTTCCACATAAACAACTACTTTATAGAGACTGTTCTAGAGATGCTCATTACTGTTATAAATGAATGAAGTATTAATACGAATTATCAGATACAACGTCAGAGTGATTTAAGCATGAACAACAGTCTTCGATAGCTTTATTTTAATGTTATGAATTAGATTTGTTCAGGTTCAGTTACGGTTATGATATAATTATTTCTCCAGAACATCAATGATTGTTACGTACATAGCGCTACTGGCTTCTATGAAATGCTTCAGAGTGATCGGCTGATGCCATTGCATTTCTACGAGAGTGTTTCGGTTGGTTGGATCCTCCGGAAGGAGCATACTAAGCCATTGAGTCAGAGGTAGTGTCACATTACGATAGTTATCGCACCTGCCAGTCTTGATGTAAAAGTCGATCAACAAGGGTGACGTCGACTATCGACTGCAACGATCGAGAGTGTGTCATTGTGCGCTATGGCGCGAGTTGCGGAAAACGCGAGTGCGGGAGAACATGATTGTACCGAATACTAAAGCATCCTCGCGTTAAGGAAAGTCTCCGGACGAGCTACCGCGTCGGTTAAGTGCTGAGTAAATATTATGTACATTTAAAGACTGTTAATTGTGTATGTCATCCACTACTGCAGGAAGAAATACAGTGTTGTTCCATTTGTGGAAGTTTAAAGGAATTTCACACTCGCGAAGAACAAGCAATCTTCGTGAACGATTGTTCAGGGCAATCCTTGTTACCTGTTAAGTACAAGAGAAAAATAAATATGGTTTGGTGGTCGGGATGTAATTGCTGAAAATCTGTGCAATAAATAGTGTTTTGAGTTTGATATACTTTGAGTGTGTTCGTGCAGTGAAGAAACTTTGATAGAACAATTCCAACCCCACCTTACCAGGCGACCGTCTTAAAACTATCCCTGAATAATTTCCTGTAGTTTATGGAGTACCTATTGCCAGAAAACATGGTCAGATCAGAAGACAATAAGTGGTGATAGTGCAATAAATTCTAATTAATATTATTCTAAATATTAAACTGTATTTCTACAGAAGGTAACTGGGACCTACAGTTTAACGTGGAATCCGAACCACGGAACAACCTGATTTAGTTCACATGATGAAACACAACTCTAAAAAATTCGTACACCCACCGGAATTTCAACCCGGGGTTGGAGCAGTGAACTGTTGAAAGCAAAAACCTTAACCCCTGAGCTACCAGACCGAAAGTAACGCTATTGGCTTGTAGGAAATGTTTCAGAGTGATCGGCACATTCCTACGAGAGTGTTTCCAAACCAGCGCGTCAGGAAGCCCCATTATTGCAACGTCTAGCTAAAAGCCAAGAAACCTACATTTGAGAGGGATCTCGCACTCGAGAGGACGAGAGTTCCCATCCAGATTTGGGTTTTCCATGTTTCCCAAAATCACTCCAGTCGTATATCTAGATGGTTACTTCAAAATATCATGACAGAATTCCTCCCCTATCCTTGCCCCCACTCCTTTCCCAACTCTAATGACTCGATGTCGACAGGGCGTCAGTGTTAGCTGTGACTCAAAACAATATTTTTTTGAATATATCGTATTGTTTCTCCAGTATCTGTATATGTTCGAATTCATCCCCGCACAATAGCAAAATTAGACTTGTTGGAAATCTTCTGAATTGTTTATGTGTATGAATGGGATACTCGACACATTAGAGCAATGGGAAACAGAGAATTAAGGTTCAATCTTCAGTCTGAAATCTCTCCACTAGAAACTAAACAGCTTACCACTTGCGCAAGTCACCACTGCCCAAGTCTTCCAATTCTATTTACTAGCGTATTCCACACGCATAAACCTTCCAACCTTACTTGATTTATCTTCTAAGGAAGATTACCTCTAATATTAGTTCCACTAATTGGCTGGATTTATCCAGCTACGAATTGCGTTGCTGTTTTACCTCGCCGTTTCATAATCTCTTAAATCTCCACATAGAGAACACATTTTTGGCTCTAAAAAATTTCGCCAGTATTCTTTTATCAACCCTCGTGAGAAGGGTTCAGCGGTATAAGATGACTGAACCTTCCCAGCCGAAACGAGTCTATCTCCGATGGTTGGAACTGAATGGATCTGACTGGACCGTGACATGTTCAATGCCTTGGCATTCGGTATTAGCTCAGTCAGCAAATCTTTGTTGCTGTGCTCGTTGGTTATTGTTCGGTGAGGTATATACGCGGTCATTAAAATTACAGGATCTTGTGGAAAAACAAGTCTCCATAGGCGTGGTGAATTCCGAACACCTGTTCAAAGAGAGGGAGAAACTTATAATCTAGCTGTCCCCCTGACTTCGTCCAGCGGAATTTGAGATTTGTGCTGTTACTTACCAGATAAACTATAAGAAAAATCTTGGCTTTTGCCAGAAACTTCGTTCACGTAGGATGTTAAAGTACCGATTTTCCTCTTAAACCGATTATGTCACATTCAACACGTTAGCGGAGCAAAGAAACTATTGCGTTCAATATTTTTTTTTTTTTTAATAATTTGTGAAAACTTTAATCTTTAATTTCTCAGCTTTCCAACTTACCCTGGCAGCATAAGCGTGTTGCCTCGAGTTGCCGGGGTCGCCGGTTCGATTCCGGCCTTGGGCAAGGGTGGTTTTAATTAAATGTTGTGCTGTCCATACTATTTTAAATAAAGACACTTGATAGATAATACATGTTCAGTTACAAAAAATGACGGAGACTTGTAGAATTAATGTGCACTAGCAGAGTCAGTAATAAAACGTTGAGAAGCTGGCTAAAATGCCAGTAAAAGCCTAAAGCCATATTAAAAAAACAATTTAATATCAAAGTAAAATATACCCCATTTTACTTATGGAATGCTGACACTAAATCAATTTTGTGTCGACCAACAAACAGTTACTGCAAGTATGAGCAAAATCAGCCCACAAGAATTACAGTCAACAAAATATAATTGCAATTTAATATAATTGAATTTAAATTATAAATATTTACTAAATGTAACGAATTTCACTAATTGTAAAATTTATTAATGCCTTTAATATTAATTCCATTAAAAAACGAAAATACTATTGTTATGAAATGTATGTTACACAAACAACGCGATTTGCTTAAAGTGTAACTGTAGGAAACAGCCGATTACCATAAACTTACTTTCTCACGTCAAATTTGAACGAAAGATAATTAACACTTAAGCTTCACAGTTCCTTGTAAGAAAAAAATTTCTTTGCAACACAAAAATTATAGAAGGCATGAGCCCTACTGTTATGTTTAGGTAAATTAAATATTACTTACACTTTTTACGATTATTAATCTATTCCGTTTTATTTTAAAGCACATACACATTTAACGAAATAAATACCCGTACTCAAAAAGTAAAACAGAATAAAAAAAGTAGTAATGTAATCGTTTGCCAGCAATGTTTCTCAAATACAATCTTTGGAATGACAATCAACATAAACTAATTGTAAATATAGGAATTATACTTTAGAGCCACCTATCGCAATGAATTATGTTCAAAAACCTTTAGCAGCACTTCAATAACATTTCGTGTCAACTTGACCTGAATTGGTGAAGTGCTTTGTGTCCGATGATGCGGCTTACGTACGCCTAGGCTTTTATATGTATTGGATTAGTGGCAAGCAGGTAGGCAGAAGTGGTTGAGATGCAGCGGCAAGCAAATTAGGTGTTAAACTGCGTACGCCAGTAGCAGTAAATACAGCCGTAAGCGAGGATAACACAGTGTGGTGGCATGTGTTTGCTCTCAAGATGTAAATGCGAGGCCCTCGTGGGAGTGAACGGACAGAGTACACAACGAGATGCGAGGATGGATAGTTAGATTATGTAGTCATACCCCAGCCGAGAGAGGCGTTGGCAGATTAGTTTAGATGGGTGTCTAATGTCTTAGCGAGCTATTAGCGGTTCGTGTTATTCGAGTGTTATCTTTGCCAGTTACAAGTTCTTACAATCATTCTATTAACAGTTTACTAATAGTCAGTGGTATGAGGGCTGGATTAATTTCGAGAGACATTTTTACGAGAGTAACCAATGTGCTATTTCTATACAGTATATCATTTCATATTACCAAAATCTATTTTTATTGATTAGAATAAAATCAGTTTTGATGATCGATAAACACAACAGTTTACTTTTCTCTTAATGAGTAGTAGAACTACAAAATTTTCAAATATTTCTCTGCGAGAAAAGACCACGACACAAAATCGGTAATCCACAGATCTAATAACAGCTCTACAATGTCTCGTTAACAAATGATTAAAATATAAAGTCAAGTTTAATTTGTAACAACTTACGCTCTGTTGAGATACAGTGTACTCTGATTTGAGGACATTCAATAAGATTGTATTATTATAGGGCAAGGAAATCTGAAAGCAAAAGCTTTCGGTCGTGTTGCTCACATCTTACGAAGTGTGTGAGACAAGTTTCTACTATGTGTCGTCAAATTGCGGGATATTGGCGATAGTGGGTACAGATTTCATGTTGTTGGTGATAATACTTCTGGTAACAAACATGATATAGACCCTCGCTCAATTCTTTATTTTCCTTAAAAAATTAATGAAAAACATATCTTAATCCTCTACTTGACGAGCTATAAATAAATATATATTTAGGCCAAGCGCTGCAGTAGAAATTTTATTTTTTTACCCCTTGAATAGAATCCTCCTGAAATATGATTAAATAAAAATTTTAATTGCGGTGAAGCTAACGCCCCTATGGAAATTCGACTACTCATATATTAAATATCTTTCATAATTGGAATGTTAAATTCCTGCCCCATTTACTTTTCCCATTTACAGATTTTAATCTTAAATTCCTTAAGAGTTTTCGGTAAATTATTCATCATTTAACTTGGTAATCACCTACATACACCCTGCAAATTCCCAGCACTATATTCACCCTTCCCCTTTCCTCCGATGAGTCCCAATCCAGCTCCTTTATCATATCAGTTACTGACTGGGGCCTGCGATAATTTCCACAAACAAATCTAGCTGCTCTTCCTTGCACACCTTGCAACTCCTGTATCTGATAGCTAAATTGTGAGTCCCATACTACGCCACCGTATTCAACCAATGGTCGGACCGAAGTTTTGTAACCCAACTCCCTAACTTCTCTGGTACATCCTCTCATCACCCTCTGCAGTAAATGAACGATTTTGTAACATTTTCATACCACCTGCCCAATGTGCTCTGTCCAGTTGAGTTTGTTATCAAACGTTATGCCGAGATACACTTCAAGCTTTTAACAAGAAATTATGACCCCACCATATACATATGGTACTATACTAGGTTTTGGATCAATGTAACACATAACACGCAGTACATGTAGTATGTAACGTATTCTGTTTACGAGCTAGATGTCTGTGACAATAGGGCTATTCTTTGTTTCGTATACAGGACTCAAAAATTACAATTCACTCACCTTGACGTATATGGATCAGATATAAAGGATGTTAAGGTATGCATTGCATAGTCTTTTTTCATAATGTGTGGTTTGGCACAGGGAATTATTATTAACACTTGAGAAATAATGTGAGAAAGATTTATTGCGCAATAAAATTTAAAACGTTTTCGGAAGTTACAGGTAAATATCAGCTCAAACAGGATTGACAGAACAGCATCTATAAATCAGTTCATCCTCCAAGGCTAGAAAATAAAAAAAAAATGTTATTGATCCTACAACTCCGAACAGATTGTTCAGTGAGCGAAACAGATCCCTAAAGAAGATTTCGCAGAGACCATGAAATCATTGTATTAACATCGACAATAACATGAGCGTCTAAGAGAGATTATGAGTTGCAGGGTAAGTGCTTTTGTAGGAAAATATGTGTGACCTCAGTTCTCAAATGAGCATCGTTGATTCGCATGTGGGGTGACTAATTCCGTTCTTGGAAAAAATAATCATAGGAAATATTTGTTGATAAATATTGATGTTAAGCAACCATTCTAATATTATTTATATTCGATTACCAGAAGTTAAAAAGCACCTAAACGTTAAACAGAAGTTTTGCTGCTCGTGCTTGTATTTATTTTTGTCTTGCATTTCGTGTCTTTACACAGCTAACGTCCCGCTACAAAAATGAAACGAATTCAGCTTTAAAGCGACGGAAGTAAAATATTTGCTTCCGTGCTCTTAGTGTCTTAAAATAATGTATTCCATCAAAGCGGCTTTTATTCTCGCTGGATAAGCAGACAGAAAATTGCCAGGGAATGGAAGGCTCAAGTACATTTTTGTTCCCCGTGTTTTTGTTTGGCTATTTTATCTTTACTGTACTACAGTCGCTGCGCGCTGGTTCCAGGTTAGCAGAGATACGAGACATCCTTCCGCAATTGTTAAAAAAGGAAAATAACTGCGTTTAGCCGACAAAGTGACAAAAAATCGTATATTTTCAGTCAGATCGACTATCATCCGACGAAACTATCATATTTATTGGAAACTCGCTTAAGTAATTGTGCAAGCTGCTTGCTCTGAATCAGAACACCAATAGTACAGAACAAGCCTTTCATGTGTGTTGCATACATTTATTTAACAAAATCCTAGGAAAGAAAGATGGCGAGAACGGAAGTACATTATCAGATCTTCTAACATCATTGAATTTGGTAGAATGAAACACAGCGTTCAGTCACTAGAATGCAAATTTTATTCTGTTATACAATGCATTTCGGACCCTGTGGATCCATCTTCAGGTGTCTATGGTATTTACATTGATTTAAATTTTTCTTAAGCGAGATTCGTGCCTACTAAAGTTTGTTCCCGTGCTGAAAAATGATCTCAAGTAAGTTTTGTGATCACGTTTTATTATGAGAGAAAGGAGTAAATATGAAAACATTGTGGAAAAACTTACCAGAATTGACGAGATGCTGAATAATTAGTTTCATATACATATTTATTGCGGAGCACTGTACTAGACACGGTGTCGTTTAAGGTGCACATTTTTATATAAACAGAACAATTAGAACAAAACAGTTTATAGACGATGTGTATTACAAGCTATTCAAAGATGAAAATTATTATTCGTTGTCAGAGTATATCGGGTTGGTGATCTTTTCTTGTATCTAGAATTTAAAATTTAACTGGAAATAAATCTTTGAAAATATTAAAGTAACAGTGGCTAGTAAAGTCTATTTGTCCATTTATTTTGTGGAGGAATATTTCTAACTGTTATAACAGATCAATTTTCTTGGCATTGGACTGCATATGTAGTACTGTTAAATTATTTTGAATGTCGTTAACAACATGTTTTGTGTCGTACATGTGTTTTGCAATGGCTGATTCTTCAAAGTGGTTTAATCTAAAAGCGTTCATGTGTTCTTTGAAACGGGTTTGGAAACTTCTGCCAGTTTTTCCGATGTAATATGCTGGGCAGTCTAGGCATGATAATTTGTATACTCCACTGTTCCTGATTTTCTGTTTGTCTGTTTTTAAGTCGTGTTCTAATAGGTGACCTAGCTTATTATTAATGGAGAATGCTATTGCTACGTTGGTTTTCCTAATTAAGTTAACAATTTTTTATGATATGGGACCTAAATATATATTTGATATATATATTTTCTTCTCTTTATCCGTGTTAAACTGAGTTATTGTTTTGTTATTTTTCTGCATTTTATTGGATAATTTGTCAATTAGTTTGGGTGTGTAGTCATTGTTCACTGCTATTTTTATTGTACCTTTTGTCTGATCGATGCAGTTACGTCTATACAGAGAATTATGGATAAAATTAAATCATTGAATTGACCATTTTTTCTTGCATTGGAAAGATAATAACATCAGTAAACATTCAGTATGAACGTGCTAAGAATAAATAGGAAGGGCATTCGTATCCTAGACTCCTGAGGTATTCCATTTCTGAAATTGTTCTTGAATTCAACATTCCTCAATCCACAGTGTCGAGGGTGCACTGTGAATATGTAATTTCCCGCATTACGTTCCGCCGTAGATAACGCAGTGGCAGAACACATCTACTTAATGACTGAAACCAGCAACACTGACTCGAAATGCCAGTGTTGACAGGTACTACGTCAAATAACAGCAACACTCAATTTGGGACGTTCGACAGACGTGTCCGTGCAGATAATGCAGTGAAATTTGTTGTTGATAGGATATGGCAGCAGTAGATCGATGGGAGTTCCTCTGCTAACAAAACTCAGCGCCTATCCTAGGTTTGTGGATATATCGGTCGGACCCCAGATGACTGTAAAAATATTGCGTGGTCAGGTGAGTTATGATTACAGTTGTTAAGAGGTGATGGTAGGATTAGAGTGTGGCACAGCCCCCACTGGGCCGAGGACCCAGGTGTTCTGCAAGGCACTGTGCAAGCTGGTGGTGGCTCCATACTGCGATGGGCTCCGCTTACATGGCATAGTCTGGAACAGACCATTCACTGGTAATGGTATTCATCAGCTTCTTACAGACGATTTGCAGCCATTCATGGCCTTCATGTTCCCAAACAAATCGACCTCGCACAAACACAAAGCTTCCCCCACAGAGACTGAAAGGCTAGAGCGTCGCCAGTTATCGCCCGCTTTGGGGGGGGGGGGAAGAAGCAAAGCCGCCATCCTAGTCCCTCAGGGTCTCTCACCCAACAACGTGGTGTGTATTTATTTTCTTATACACTGCCGGAAATTAAAAGTGCAACACCCAGGTAGATTTGTCGATAAATGAATTAAATTTGGCCCCAAGTTTGCCCATATGAAGCATATTAATGATTAAAAGTTGAAAGTTTTGCGTGTAATAGTATGAGAATTTCAGGGCTATTTATTATACAAAATTTCTCTTTTTTATGGTATAAGTGGTGAACAGTGTGGTTTAACATGATAGTTCTTGTTGGCCAAAGATTCCAAGACGAATATTAATGACTGATGGCCCACCACAGCCAAATGTGTAACTGTGAGACGGGTCAGAGAGTTGGAGTACTTGAAATATGCGCATCACGTAAAGAAATCTCCGTAAGCATTGGCCATGGTACAATGTCAGTTTACAGACTTGTGACACAGTGGATGAAAGAAGGCTCTAATACTCGTAGAGCAGGCAGAGGTCCATACGGGAAGATAACAGCAACTGAAAACCGCCAAATTGTATGTGTGGCTGTTTTTGGCAGACGGTGACTGCATGCCAGATCCAAGCAGTGGTTACAGAGAGAGTCACCCTCCGGACGACTGCAAACAAATTGCTTGATGCCTAGTTACACACTCTGACCCCTATGCGTTGTGTTCGATTAACCAGATTTCATTGCCAATGCAAAACGCAAATGGACACGTGAATGGGGGTACATTTGTGTTAAGAAATGAGTTTCGATTCTGTCTGTGGCAAACTGAAAATCGACAACATATACGGACTGTAGTGGCGGAAAGGCTTATCATGCTGTGATTTAAGAACGTCATACAGCTCCAGCCACTGGTTTCATGGTTTGGGGGAAATCAGTTTCGACAGCAGGACCGAGTTGGTTGTTGTTGAAGGCACAATGACAGCCCATCATTATGTGGTCGGGAGGTTGCACCTTATTGTGATACCCCTCATGTCCACAATCCAAATCACATCTTGAAACCCGTCCTCATACTGTGGCCATCACTACACAAGCCTTGCAAACGGTTTCGATCACAATTTGGACTGCACGGTCTCCAGATTTTTTCCCAATAGAGCATGTCTGGGATGTCATGATTTGACACAGTAGACCACATGATCACCCAGCACGAACTGTGCAACAACTGAAGCAGGCATAGACAGACATACCGCAAGAAGACATCCGAACACTTATGGATTTGTTACCGTGAAAGACCGAAATCAGAGAATGTCGACATTCACCGGTGAATGTCGGCAAACACCAAATACGTCGGTGAAAGATCGAATATTTCATTACATTCTTGTACATTCGGACCCTCACCGGTGTATGTCGACAATCACAGATATGCTCTGGTGGAGGTCGAAAAGAGAGGAACCGACAAAGAGGCGACTGGCTGTTTCTCGGCAAATCCGCCAAATCCTTTGTTCTGGTGGAGTCTCCCGCCAAATCCTGGCGACTGGCTGTTTCCAGGTGTGCTGGTGGAGTCAGTCAGCTTTGTCAGTCTTATGCATATACAAGGTTCGATGGTGAGAGCAAAGTTTTCTTAATTTTTTTTTCTGACTTATACAGAATGGATACTGCAGTGAATCGTGATCTTTTTCTTGAAAAGTTAAATGTATTAATTGCGGGTAAACGAGAAGACAATTGCTATTATTTTTCTCGAGAAAAGTACTCAAATACTTTCTGAAGTGGTTTCTGCTAAAACTAAGTGCAAAACACCTATGGATTACAGACGATTAAAACGTTTTGACGTTTTAAAAATTAATGATGAGGAGAAGTTAATTGTACCATTAAAACCAGGAGAAACGAATATACAGTATTATGTTACCAATGACGAATTGTACAGTATACTATATGAAGCTCACACCAGGATAGGCCATGGAGGAAGAACACGTATGCTTAAAGAGTTGCAAAATAAATACAAAAATATTACATATGAAGTTGTAATGTTGTATTTAAATCTATGCAAACAGTGTCAAATGAAACACAGTGCACCTAAGAAAGGTATTGTTGTGAAACCAATGAAGATGTCAAGTCGATCTGATAGATCTGCAGTCAAACTCAGATGGTGAATACAAGTTCATAATGGTGTATCAAGATCATTTAACTAAGTTTGTCCAGCTACGACCTTTGAAAACTAAGAGGGCTGAAGAAGTAGCGTATCACGTTCTTCCAATATTTTTAACATTTGGTGCTCCAGCAATATTGCAATCAGATAATGGTAGAGAATTCAGTAATCAAGTCATATCGGAAATATGCGCTATGTGGAAAGATGTTAAGATAGTTCATGGAAAGCCTCGTCACAGTCAAACACAAGGCTCAGTTGAAAGGGCCAATCAGGATATACAGAATATGCTAAATGCATGGATGAACGATAACAATACAAATAAATGGTCAGAAGGTTTACCCTTTGTTCAATTTGCCAAGAACACTACATACCACGAAGGAATACGCCAAAGTCCTTATGAAGCCATGTTTGGCATTAAAGCGAAAAGAGGCATAGCATTGTCTTTTTTGCCTAGCGAACAAATCGCAAGTATCGAAACTGAGGAACAACTTGAAGAAATCGCCAATACTTTTGAAACCTAAGAACAGCTTGAAGAAACTGGTAATACTTCTGAAAAAAATTTGAGCGGTGGTCAAACCGAAAACCAAATTCCAAAGAAAAATATTGAAGACGATTTGCAATCTACCACGTCTTCACATAAAGTTCTGAATGAAAAACACGAATTAATTTCTATAAAAAGAGCGGCCGCGAAAGAGAATCTTCTACTGCAAGCAACAAAAATGTTGTGAACCTCACAAAATCAATTTCCTCCTGCTCAAATTGGTGATACTGTACGAATACAAGTCCCTGATGTCGACCGTTGTCGTACAGATAACCGAAATGTGTTAGCGGTTGTTGTTGGAATAGAAGACTCCGACTTCTATAAACTTGCGAATGAAAATGGTACCCTCAAGCAGCTTTACACACGTAATCAGTTTGAAATTTGTAAAGATAAGCTCCTTTCCATAGATAAGATTTATTTTCAAGAAATTTCGCTGAGAGAAGCAGCTGCAGCTAATTTGAGAAGTGGTGGGCAAGGCTATACACGCTGTCATTGTAAAAGGAAGTGTTCCCCAAATAAATGCAGTTGTAAAAGCAAGGGCCTCTTGTGCAATTCAATGTGTCATAATAGTTTAAGTTGTTGCAATAAATAAGATTTGATTCACATAATTTAGTAAGTTTTTTATTACTATTATTTTATTTTCTCATTTAGTACGTACTGTATAATTAAGTAAGTTTTTAACTTCTATAATTTTCCTTTCTCATTTTGAAAGTACTGTGTGTTTTAAGTTCTTAGTTATTCCTCTCAGAAAGAGAGGCGAAAAATTTATCGCGACTGAATTACGGAGAAAAAAATATAAACCTCGGACATGTTCAACATTCACCATTAGTGCATGGTGAATGTCGACATTCACCTGTGAAAGTCAGGAATAAGGGTATTTAGCAAATATTTCGGACATACACCAAGCGACTATGTGAATGTTAATATTCACCGGTGAATGTAGACATTCTCCAGATTTCGGTGTTTCACCGTAAGAGATTCAATACTGGCAAGGATACACGAATGTATAGTGCTCAAGGTGAACGCACTTCTTACTGACACTGTATCTAAAGGTAAGAAACTTACCTGGTTCATTTCAATTTGTTATCCTTTCTGCTGGGTATGACCCTGGATTTATCTACAATGTTTCCTAAAAAATTAACCATTCCCTCTTGGTGTTGCACTTTTCATTTTCGCCAGTGTAATGTCCACACATCCAGGTGGAATTAAGAATAACCGTTACGGTCATTACTTTTTCTTGGTCTGTAAAAAAAAAAATTGTTGTTTGGATGTAAATATTTTACGGGCATGTTAGTGGCAAAGAATTCGCTGTAATGCTTCTGACCCTGTGCAAAGTCATTCAAAGTCCATATGAATAGCAACCGAATCCCGGCCTGTCCGATGCAAGACCTCTTTCGCAGGTCTCACCCCCTTCCTTGCTATTACTATCAGCTGCCGGATATTGGCGTACGCCACCTCTGTCCCCTATCAGGACGCCGCCGTTTCCATTCGGCAACGCCGCCATACGATAAGCTTTTGCTGCCACTCGAACCACAATGGGGACAAGAGGACCTTTCAAGCCTCGGGGGTAACTCGACGAAATTATTTTGTCGGCTGCAAACAGCCGTTGATTAAAATGTCAGTTCCGAATATGCCGCGAATCGTGCCTTCTAGCTGTTTCGAGGTGCCCGTAATTTACTTGCCATTTAACTTTTCGGCATGTGTTGTTAACCGCAATACAAAACGCAAAAAATAAAAACGAAGAACGTGTCGCGTATTATTAAGTTCTATGTTTGTCAGTGCTTTTGTGTTAAGTCTCTTGTCCAGTTTCAATGGAAACATATGACCAACAGGAGATTAAAAAGATAAAAAGTCTATAAATATATCTTCAAATTACCTATTTCTGATTGTAAAACTCTCTTTGGTGAACTCAGTGGCCTGTTGAAGACAAACAACAAAAAAACTAATTTACACAGCTGAAAAGAAAAATTATGTTTTTGAAGAAAATAAATGATTACTTTCGAAGTCCAAAAAAGACAGGAGTGTTTTTTCTTTTTTACTCAAATTTGAACCTAACGTAACACATAGAACAAATTATTTTTTTGATAAAATGTGCGATACAATCAAACTCTGTTACTAAGTCGTAAAGCTACTATAATATATTCATATATGTCAGGTACAAAAAGCGAATATACAGTATATATTAAACGTTTAAATTAGATTGTTTGCAGATGACATAATGCTATAAAATTGTTAAAAAGGTAGAGGAACGTAAACAGTTGCAGGGTGATCTGGACAGGATATCTTGTTGGGTTGGTAAACAAGGGATGAAGATAAATGCAAAGAAGAGTCAGTTTATTAGATACACAAATAAAAAACTAAAGGTTGATTATGATTATAAGGTGGGGAATGAATTGCTTGTTGAAGACTTGAAGTGTAAATATCTTGGAATTACATTTAATAACAAGCTTAACTGGGCAGGACACATTGGTCGGGTAGTAGGAAAAGTTTCAAAATTCTGCACTTGTTGGAGAGAGTGATGAGGGGATGTACGAAAGAAGTAAAGGAATTGGGTTACTAAACTTTTGTCAGACCATTGCTTGAATATGGTAGTGTAGTATGGGACCCACATTTTGAGTATCAAATACAATAGTTGGCGAGGGTGCAAAAATGGCTGCTAGATTTGTTTCTGAAAATTATCGCAGAATGCAATCAGTAACAGATATGATAAAAGAGCTGGAATGGGATTCATTGAAAGACAGGAGGAAGGTGAAGAGTGTCATGGGAGTGCAAAGGCGTATATTGGTGATAAGGCGTGGAAAGATATTGGTGTAATAATTAAAAATAATGCATGGAAGGGAAAAGATGACCATGACCACAAGCTGGCACTCGATTTCAGGCACAAGAGTGTAGGAAGATTTTCTGTTTTTTAGGTAAGAGTGTGGGAGTATGGAATAAGTTGCCAATAGAAATGATGACTAATTTACCAAAAACGCTGAAATAATTTAAAGTTAAAATTTGTAGAGTGCAAGTTTAGGTGGGTGCAGGAAAGGGGGAGATGGGAGTGCAGGAAAATTGCCACCGGAGCATGTGCTCCATTGCAATTCAATTAAATATTAAATATTACTCTGGTGTTAAGTAACTTGGTTTCCTTAAAATGATTGCTTTCATATAATACGACGAGTTTAAAAACGTATTGCCCGAAAATTATTTGCAATTAGGTGGCTTTCGGATAACATCAAACTTTGCTGAAACCCAAAGAAATTATCTATCAGCGTGATAGGTAATTGGTTTCTTGAAATAATTAGTCTAAAGAATGACTTCTTAATTTGTTAATTTTTTCCGTGCGCTTTACAACATTACACAAGCATCATCTCCAAAGATACTAAGAACCAACATACAAACGTTCGAACCATTCTAACTTCCAACCGACTTGCAGTTCCGTCAAAGTAATACTTTCAGAACTCAAACTCGTCTCTGCCGTTCGGTTTATAAAGGCGCTACAGAAATTTCCAGAATAATATAGAGAAAGCCGCCCGATGTTTATTGAACGGCGACAATGCAGCTAACAATCAAAATCACATTAGAACAATAAGAATTAATACAAAATTATTCACAATCATTATGAAATACACGGAAATGCAAATTAAAGAATATTTACAGGTATTTACACACAAGATTATCCAAATAAATCAGTCCAAACCGTCACAAATTGTCCTCAAAACATGGTAGGTCACATCAATACTCACAATTACAAACTTTTTATCAATGTTTCATACATAATATTGTTCTTGATAGTACTGCATAGCATTTACATAGTTTCTTTCCATAAAACAATGCTCATTTACACAAATTAACAATTAACAATTAATTACAAGAAAAATATATAAAACCACATTTAATAAACTCCCAGCTTGCTACACACAATTCTTAAAATACAATTTCATTAAAGGGCTGGTCTGATCGCTGTTATAAGCGTTTCACTTAATTACGATAAAAAAGTTTTAATTCGAGAACAAATATTGAAATGTAGGAAACTTTACGCATTTTTTTTATGCCTCGGCGATATCGAGATAATTAAATGTGGGAGAAAACTGGGGACAAGGAACGGGATGAATTCTGCCGTAGCCTTTTGAGGGAACCATCTCGACGTTGGTCTGAAGTGATTTCGACAAAGCATGGAAACGGAAACCTGGATGGTTGTACCGGTATTGGAACCCGCGTCCATACGAACGCCATCTCCGTGCGTTACCGCTCACCACAAGGGCTTGGTAAACCAAACGATAATACTAAAGTACACAAGAATAATGGCGCTGGAAAATATATTTGGTTATACAGGGTGTCGAGGAATATAATCCTGAACCGCAGGTAGATCACATTATTTCGTGCCATATGCCAAAATTTTATTTTAGATGAGTCTCACCATTTTCAAGATATTGAATTTTTTTTTCGAAACATGTGTCTTTGTTCAGTTTATTCCATGCCATTAAAGGTAGACCTGTTAGAACAAAAGTGTTGTATAAAGTTTAAACAGATCCCTATACTTCCGCGCGGAAAATAGCTCGCAGAACAGGCATTTCAAAAAGCACTTTAGACAAAACCATAAAAAAAATAAATATATATGCACCTATATCACGTGCAACGGGTGCAAACTTTGCTACCTGCCGACCACCCATGAAGAGTATTGTCGGAAAATGCTGAGAAAATTTTGTGAAGATGGTTCATTTTGGCACAAGATACTGTGGAGAGACGAGTCTTCGTGCAGAAAAGACGGCTACTTGAACTAACAATCTGCATAGCCGGCAACTATAAAACCCTCGCGCCATACACCAAGACCGCTCGCAAACACAATTTAAAGTCAAAATTTGGACTGGGTTATTAAACGGGCCCTTATGAGCTGCCACAAACTTTAACAGGAATCTATCTCGACTTTTTACAAAATCAGCTGCCGAGCCTTTTGGAAGATGTGCCACTCGCAACAAGAGAAGAAACGTGGTTATAAAACGATGCCTGCCCAGCACATTCCGCCCGAGCGGTCCGAGACCAACCTAATTAATGATAGGCACCCAAGAAGGTGGTCCTTGGTCCTATCTTATGGATATCAAGATCGTCGGACCTGAATACATCTGATTTTTTTTATTGGGTCTACATAAAAGATTTAGTTTACACAGCTACGTGAGAAAATAAAAATAGCTGCGGAACACATTAATCGCAAAGGTTATACTCGCCGAATAAAAATAACATGTTTCAATAGATTTAGGGAGCGCATAAGAACAAATGGTGGGCGCTTTGAACAATTTTTATAATTAACAAAATAAAAAAATATTACTTGCATTTATTCTGTCTATTATTTGAATACACACCATAGCAAAAACCTCTTTTTATATCATTATCATAATTTTTAACTACATGTTTAAAATGCCCAATAGTCTCTCTAGCAGATTGAAGCACCATAAAACTATCATTTTAAAAGAAGTATAAAATAATTATACTGTATCATTTAGGATTTTTTAAATAAGGTTTTTAACGTTTTAAGAAAAAGAACAGTTTTTTAGAAGACTTAGGGATATCTTTGAGTAAATTAAAAAAAAATCAGGGTTCAAAAATATTAATTTGTAGAAATGACATGTTATAAACTGAATCACCATTTTCGAAATACTGATTTCTTAAAAAAAAAAAAAAAATTCAAAACGTGTGACCATGTTTAGTTTATTCTATGCCATTTCTGCAAATTAAGACTTTTTTAAACTTGGTTTTTTTTTTTTATTTAATTATTCAGAGATGTTTGAATCATCTAAAACAATGTCTTTTTTTTCTTAAAACGTTAAAAAAATTAAGGTTTTTTTAAAATCATTGTCATAATAGTTTACTACGTGTTTAAAAAGCACAATGGTCACTCTAGCAGATTGAACTACCATAAAGCAATAATTTTAAAAGAAGTATAAAATAATTACACCTTTTAAGATTTTTTAATAATTTTTTAATGCTTGAAGAAAAAAAGAAAATTGTTTTAGACGACTCAAATTGAGTAAATTAAAAAGAAAACGGGTTTCAAAATGTTCTAATTTGTAGAAATGGCGTGGAATGAAATATGTCACATGTTGTAAGAGCCCTATCTGACTCACAGGACTGACAGGGTAGCCGAGGGATAGATTTGGGTTCGTTATGGACTTTAACTGTGGTGGGACTCTAGAGGAGAGTTTAACTAACCTCGTGACGTTCTTGCAGCTGTAGAAGTCTCTTCTATCTTGATGATCTTGAGCTCTTGCGTCTTGTGGGCTAATTAATAAGATGTAATTTGTCAGGAATAATATGACACCAGCCGATTAGTAGGTTCGGCAACCAGGATAGGGGAATGTTGTTACGTGTTAGATGACCAGCTGAAATTCTATCCTATTATGAATGATAACATGCATCTAGCAGTTATGAGGTCCCATTTAATGTCATTGAAAGCCGTGAACATACAGTCGCTAACATGACTGCGAGGATCCTCCCGACAGCGCCTAACTAAGATGCTAATTGCATCTTACTGAGTAACAACTCGTAGACTAATGGATTGTTGTATGATTGGATGGCAAGCTAAGTGGCTGATGGTATGCCGCCCCCATGATCTTGCAGGGCCTACTTGGTGAACAGACTTGAGCGAAGAGAGTCGGTTTTACTGTTAGAAACCCATATTGGCTGATGGAAGCTACCCGCGGAGAATGAGCTATCTACTCGTCAATGACTGCCCACAGAGTGAGAGCTAATAATTTGTTGCTACCTCGAAGGTGAACTTTATTGACGTCAGAGAGTCAGTTCCAACTAGTAATATCGATCGAGTCAGCGTCTCAGCACATTCCTAACAAACAACACTGCGCTCAACTCGGCGCGTGCGAAGACTGGCCTGCTCACTACTGAAATGAATTCTAATACAATATTCTAATTTCCTTTTAATAAACATATATATCCATTACGATCCTGACAATGTTTCGAAAAAATATTTAAAAAAATCAATATCTCGAAAACGACGAGACTTTTACTAAAATAAAATTTTGTCATTTAGTAGGACATGATGTTTCCTATCTGGGGTTGCTGGATTATCCTTTCATTCCGGGTCTTCCTGTATATTTACCATCATACCTAGAAGCAGTAGGACCTGACTCTCTCTTTCTGAGGAGAGGCGAAAGTAAAATATTTTCTTCGTGTGGTACATCTGCATGTGGCATGGCAGGGTCTGTGGGTTGGCCACGTGCCGCTTCTGTGATGGACATTCCCATCAGCGAACGGCTCCCCTCTGAAAAATCCGGCCTGCCTGCTCTGCCTCCAGGTGATGGATTGGAATTCCTGCTACAAAGTGGCCTGCGGGACAGGAATTTACAACATGCTACACGGCTACTGACCCCCCGGGGAGGTATTGTGGTTGGAAAAACGGGAACAACCTCCGTACACCGAAAAAATAAATGTTAATTTGTCGGTAAGTTGCGTAACGATTTGTGAGAGAGATTGACTTTAAGATTCCTGTATTGGGTTTTGGTAGTTGGTAAGTGAGAAGTTGTAATGGTAACGTAGCTTTAATATTTTTCTAAATATAATTTTAAATTGCGATCGGACGCAAAATTTCCGGTTATTAAGAAATTTACAAAATTATGTAAATAAAAAAGGTCGTCTCGCTCCTTATTCCCCTCCCGCTGAACCCAATTCAGCTGTTTCACTCTGTGTTCAAAAATTGATAACAACTGGTCGCATATCTGACTGTAGTGAAGCGATTGGTTTGTTGTCTCATTTACCTACCCGACACGTTACATATACGTAATGAGTGATTTGCCAAAGAAAGTACCTAAACCTTATTATTGTTTCAGAGAGGAGTGGCTCTCAAATGACGATTTTAAAACGTGTTTAAGTAAAGAAAACGATTCAACCGCATATTATCAAGTGTGTAAAATAATTTTACTGTAAAATTTGGCGGTATAAAAGCAATGAAGTGTCATGCAAGACATTTCACAGAAGGACATGTGAGGAAAACAAAATCTACATCTAAAACAGCAGGTTTAAACAATTTTTTTATTTTTTAAATGGCTGTGCTGAAGAAGACACTGTTTCTTCTGCAGAAGTTTAGTTGTATTTATATTATTGCATTATTAATTTTATTAAATATTTGTGATTGTTATTCCAAACAATAATCGTTACTTATTTTTTTGTTCGCAATCGTTATAAGAACAATTAATTGTAAAAATAAAAAACGATTGCTCTGTAAATTTTACTTTTTCTAACATAAATACTCCCCGCACTCCCCCAGCCACCCCATCCTCCCCCGTGGGCTTTTGTGCGGTCGTGGAGATCTGAAATGTTGGCATTTGTTTGGCCGTGGAATTCTGAAAAGTTGGCAACCCTAGTGTGGGGTGATAAGCAACAACCACTGAGTTCTGGGAATATTGAGTAGTCTTACCAATTACAAACAGGTACAAATCAATACCGGATACTGTTTCTTGTAAATTACTTTAATGCTGTTTTCAATAAAAATTATAGTTATTGGATTGTTATTATTCGCCCCGACAATGTTGTTAACTTAGCTCTTGTAGTGTTAACGTTATCAATTTTTGTATGAAATGCTGCAATGTGACTGGATGGTACAGTCACCATCCTTTGAGAGTCGTGAATAATTTCACTCGTGACTTGGTTTGCTGGTTCAGTCTTCTAGTTTTTTGGCTTTACGCATTGTTGACGTCGAGGTTATTAAAGGCGGGAAGAGGCCGGTGATAGGAATGCATTCGGATATGGCCTTCACTCTTCTAGGCATTTTAAAATGTTCGCGTAGCATAATGTAATTCAACCATGTTTTGTTACTTGGTCGGTGATATATGTCTATGGGGGATATCTTTACAAGAAGATTCATTAGAGTTGAATTCATGTACGAGTATACAACGAGTTTCATTTATAACAGATAGCGGAGTTCACGGCGTTGCCCGGTATAGTTGGCGAACACTATTTTTGTTCATCAGAAAGTATTCATGTTTACCAAGCTTCTTTAATTTGGTATCAGCCATTTCCAGTACTAAACTGAACGGTGATTTTATCTCACAGTTCTAAAAATGGCATGTGTTGGATGCTTTGATAGGGAATGTTTGTTCCACATTTAATCCAGGCTACATTTCGACCTAATTACATCTGCTAATATTGCTGCTCGAAACTGAAACATCTACCCTAAGCACATTAATACATACTACATACATAATAATGTATCTGGTATGTCTGTTCATTCTGGCATCAGGCAGAAAATACAGATATTAAATGAATTTTCAGAAGTTGAAAGCTTGGGGTGAAAGTTAAAATTTAGTACATGTCTTAAGATGGTACGAAAAATTTATTTTACGAACACTTTAGCATTACCTAAAAGCTACTGAATCGATTTTGACTGAGTTTTCATTTCTTGTATCTCAAAATTGTTGAAGTTAACCTCATAGATTTTAACAACATATTTCAGTTTCCTTCACCAGGAAATCAAATTCCACGTGGATTTACTACTATAACATTAATCAGTAAAGTGTATAAACTTTTATGAATAATCTTTAAAAAATAAGAGCATTATCAGTGCCATTAAGGGCAAAAAATCTCTTGTGCGTATACAAATATCGGGGATTCTACGATAACCGAGACGCCTCCATTTCATCAAGGATTCTCATCTAACCCCATAATACAAAGGGAAAGTGAAGTATTTTTTCGATATTTCGCTTATACTTCTCCATAAATCGCCTCTCAAAGCTGAGATGGCTAGGTTAAAATGCGGCCTAGACGTGAAAAAATGTCGCATAAGTCAGATTTGATGATGGATTCTTATCTAACTTGAATGTTGTGATATATCGCTTAGTTCTTGAGATATTGTATCGCTAAATTGAGGTGGTTAGTTTGAAATGCAACCTGGATTAGAAAAAATTTCGAGAAAATTACATTGAACTACACGCTGGACATGCAAATTGGGCGTTTTAGTTTTTTCCTTGCAGTTGTGGTTAGGTTGAAATGAGGCGTGGACCAGTATAAAATCGTCGGCACAAGCGCAAGGAACTATACCTATAACTAATTTTTTACATTCGATATCTCGAAAAATAGGCGATATATATATAAAAATCTTTACTTTCGATTTGTCCATCAATTTAAAAATTGCGGCTCCACGTATCGTAGAAACTGCATTAGTAAACAACGGAAAAAGTTATATTATGTATAGCGCAGAATGTAATACTAAAAACATTCAATTGTCCTAAAATGTTCTTATTTCCAACACTAAAGTTTAATACATAATTCTATTGATGTTAAAAACCATCAACCTATGCATTAATTACTGTAGAATAAATCTACTTTCAGCTCCAAAGCCAGGTATTGTAGCTGACATTCGATATCTCGAGAATTTAACAGATAATAATATGAATAAATGCTAGATTATGTCAGAAACTTACTTGCGTAGCGCAGAATGAAATACGAAAACGCTCGATTTTCCTACACTTTATAAATTTTCAACACTAAGGGCTTAATACAAAGTTCTAATGTAATTAAAAACCAACATAATCATTAATTACTGTGAAGTGAATGAACATACTTTCTGCTCCAAACGCTAGATATTTTAGCTGTGTGAATTCAGCCATTTATGCAAATTATGCAAATATCAAAAATTAATTACTGACAAACATAATCGGAAATAGGTAGGTAAAAAGAATAAAATATATATTAGTGATGAACTACAATACCATCTCAAATTCCACGGAAATTATATCAGTGTTACCTATATGATTGAATATAATCATTCAGAATAATATTATCGTAAATAAATTAATGTTTTATTGTAACAGAACACTAAAGACGATAGCCATAGACATTGTAGTTGTGCTGCCAGAGATCGTGATCAAAGAAAATCTCTATTGTTTTTTCGTTATTAGTTTCTCGCATTCAATGCGGCCATCTATGGCTTTTAAAAACAGAAAACACGTATTAAAGGAAAGAATATTTCAAGTTTCGTTTAGTGTACAGTATACAACATAGTTATCGCTGTATATTGCTTTTATTGCTTTCATTAAAGGTTGTTTCCAGAGACATTGTAATTGTGTGTTTAGGGCGGAGTATGCAACATCTAGTGGTACCTTTGATATTTCTCACCATATGTCCAGAATTTTAATTAATGCTCCAACGTTATGTAAAGATGAAACATAAGATATACCAAAAAAATCAATTGAGATACTAATCTTCAAAACAGAGAAAACCCCATTAAAAGTTGCGCAGTAGTTTTTGACTTTTTATGGAACAAATGTATCCTGTTTTCGTTTCATAGGTATACAGGGTGTTACAAAAAGGTACGGCCAAACTTTCAGGAAACATTCCTCACACACAAACAAAGAAAATATGTTATGTGGACATGTGTCCGGAAACGCTTACTTTCCATGTTAGAGCTCATTTTATTACTTCTCTTCAAATCACATTAAACATGGAATGGAAACACACAGCAACAGAACGTACCAGCGTGACTTCAAACACTTTGTTACAGGAAATGTTTAAAATGTCCTCCGTTAGCGAGGATACATGCATCCACCCTCCGTCGCATGGAATCCCTGATGCGCTGATGCAGCCCTGGAGAATGGCGTATTGTATCACAGCCGTCCACAATACGAGCACGAAGAGTCTCTACATTTGGTACCGGGGTTGCGTAGACAAGGGCTTTCAAATGCCCCCATATATGGAAGTCAAGAGGGTTGAGATCAGGAGAGCGTTTAATGTGATTTGAAGAGAAGTACTAAAATGAACTCTAACATGGAAAGTAAGCGTTTCCGGACACATGTCCACATAACATATTTTATTTGTTTTTGTGTGAGGAATGTTTCCTGAAAGTTTGGCCGTACCTTTTTGTAACACCCTGTAGAAGATAAATCCATATATTCGATACAATTACTTAAAGGAGAAGAGAAATTCGTCTATCTAATCGACCAATCAAAGAGGATAATTGTGACAGAGCACCAGATATCAACTCGAATCTGGACATCAAAATAAATTAATTAATCCACTTTAGCACAAGACAGCGGCCAAATTGTCACAAAGCGTTATTTTTCGGCTTTTATTTCAAAGATGTGTGACGGAAGGAGATGTTGTTTTTCCGATACACGCTGGAAGGGAAAGCCAATCAGCCTATGGCGACTCCCAGCAGTGGGGAAAGATGTGTTGGCAGGGGAGGAGGTGCAGTCAAAACGGCTGACAGAGAATAGACAGTTAAATGGAGTTGGGTTGTGGTGATCTGAACTGTGGGCCGTAACGGAAAGAGGATGCTCCTCTCATTAACTCGACTAACCTGGAATTATATTAACAGTGAAAGACTGGGTTTCACAGGGAATTTTCTGTCAATAAATAGAGAAACAGGCCTCAATAAAAAGCTTTTATTTTGGAGACTGACATTATCTCACTGTACATCAACCAGTAGTCTAAAAGCTGTATCGAAATTTATGATTCGATTGAAGCTCTGTCTAAACAGTCATTACAATCTTAAAAAGCCCACTAAAACTGATCCGTCTCATATATGTTCAATTTTAGACTTCTCCCTGCAATTCTTTTATTACTTCGAAAAATCTAACAGAAGAGATATTCTCGAGATAGAAGAAATAATTATTTTTTTTTCGTATTTTTTGAAGGTTCGCAGTATCGTCAATAGATTTAGCAGAAGTTTGGAAGCTGGGAAAGTGAAGGAATTCGGCTAGGGTTTTTATGAAGGAATTATACTTGTAATCATTTCGGGAAACCACGGGAGACCGAAAACTAGATGCTTGTATCGGCGATGAAGCTGCAACTTGGAAATGCTGGGCTCGAGTGTTACTGCTTACCTACCACATGAGTGTTCAAGGTAGTAGATTTTATTATCTCTGAGAATTTTAAGTTGATACAGTTTGTAGTTGGTTCAATAAAGTTTTGGTAGCTGTCTTACAACTTAACGGTCTCCCAAAATAATTTGTGAAATAATATCAATAATTTTCAATATTCAATTACATTTGTATGCCTAGTCATCAATCCAGATGAATATCGGTTACATAAGCAAAAGTTTAGTTGTCGTGGTTACGTACACAGAGAGGTAAAAGAATAACACTGGTGTATGAGTCGAGGTTGTTATGTGTAAGAACAGTCACTGCCAAAAAAGGAATTTGCATTTCTTCGGATATCAAAAATATTACTTCTCTGATGTAATTTGGTGTGAAAATAATATTAATAATAAAATAAATATTAAAGTTTTGTCTTGTTCAAACATAAAAAACTACACTACACTACACTCTGTAATTCGGTACAACTCAAAGAGGTGATAAATTGAACGAGACTCGTGTTTCCTGGCGGCCACAACGAGCAGAAGATTATCCAATAACGTCTGAGATATTAGACATCCTGTATGGTAGACCTTCGGTTTTTTATGCCCATTGATTTTACCAGTATAAAAAGATTCGTTAAACGATAACTGAACTATATCGTAGATTTTAATTTAAAATAAATAATCCCACATGTTACGCAACCATAACATCACTTGACGAAGGTAAATATCACCTGATTTTCGTAACAGGATAGTAAACGTACCATCGTGGAAGGCGTTTCACAGGGTATCACTTTTTTATTATATGATTTTTACTGTCAAATTTTTCTCTGTTATGTTTAGACTTTTGGTATGTTTACCAGGCGTAGAGTGGGATCTCTGGTCAGACTGAACGAACCATTCAATAAAAATGAACAACCGGGCCAAAATCGTTCAAGACTGGTTTGGGGGAACATTCTGGACGATTAGAACGAATGTTTTGCCATCTAGATCTCCAAAAATGAATCTAATCGAAAAACCTGGGACATTATCGAAACGACAGTTACGCACAACGTCCTGCAATACTTTTGCAATGATGGACGGTTGTAGAGCAAATATGACTGAATATTTCTTCAGGGCACTTCCAATGTCTTGTCGAGTCAATTCCACGTCATGGTGTTGCACTTCACCGGGCAAAAGAGGGTTCCACAGGATATTAGAAGGTACAACATGACTATTGACATTTCAGTTTTCAAACAATTTCTCCCCCATAATCAACATAAGATACTACTTATATGTCCACTCTCAATGTAAACTGCTTGAACTGCTTTCTCTTACATTTAATAAATTGGATCATATTGCTCCAGATTCCATCAACATTGCTTCAAATAATGCAATATTTAGCATTATTAAGTTGGATAAGTTACGAAATAAATTTTGTATTTCTACAATTCTTCTGATACTCGATTTATAAACATGCGAGTACCCGGATCAACGAAAAAGTTCTAAATCTTCTCGTTAGCCGATAGCTAACATACCTACGCCATAAAAATGAAACAGATTAGACGATGTTTGAAAGATTTTCCATCATTAGCAGTAATTCTCTCTTGTAATATAAAACGAGGCAGTTATGATGAATTCTCGGTCTCTAACGCAGATTAAAATATTAGATACGGTTTTTAAATCTAAGGTGAGTTAAAGTGAGTGACACTGCTGAGCATTTGAGTATTTATAACGGTCGTGAAGCATGGTTTTTGCAGGAAGAAATGTACACGAAAAAAGCTTTACGCATGAATAAATCATGCTGCTAGAAATTCCGGGCGAGTTTAAAGGAAAATTAAACTGATCTTGTGCTTAGATATTGGACTTGGATGTAATATTAGCAACACAAAACGACAAGATACTGAAAAGAAACCTATTTTGGAACACGATGAAAGGGAAATTTTATTCTTCCTATAAGGAAGGTACGGACGCTAAACGAATTTTATAAATGGAATATCGGGGAAATATTTAATCAGTAGCCGGTATGCTGTTCCATACTTAAAACAGATAAGATAAAAATTCATAAAAATTTTCTGTCCTCGGAAAAAGGAATTAATTTTTAGAAATACAACTTAATAGTGAATAAATGTTTAGACGTATGCAATTAAGGAATTTAAAACAAAAAAGGCGATGGAGAGTTGCCATTCCATTAATTTAGCCAAACAATCTGTCGTGGTTTTGCAGCGTTTGCATATACGTCGTATGGTGGCTATAGAAATAAATGGAAGTTCTTTTGGAGACAATTAGTGGTCATGTAAACATGAAGATTGCAGACTTCGACTGAGAATATTCCTGCAAACGTCTTGGAGTTATAAAATAACGCTGCAGGAAACACTTGTTAAATTTTCTAATGTGTATGTACACTCTTAATATTTTATACGTGAGCATTCTACCATTAATTCGCTAAATATTGGTTTAATCAGAACTTCGTTCCTATACATGAGCGGAACCTAACAATTTGCTCACTATGATATGCTGTAATATTAACTTTAGCAAAGAAGGCATTTTCTAAAAAAAAAAAAAAAAAAAAAAAAAAAACATCCCAAAATTTTGTTAAAAATGCCCTCTTTGCCTCAAAAATTACCGTTTATAGATTTTAAAATGATAAATCATATAACAAACAATCTTTAGGTTTTTGGAGGGAAAGGACGTTCAATGTTATACGAATGTTGTTCATGATTTTAGTGAAACAAATGACAGCTGTGTAGCAAAATATTGACGTTTTACAGTTGGCGATAACGTTGACGCCATATTTTATTTCGGACTTGTATGCTCAACATGCTGTTGTTACTGACAGAGAGCTACATTTAAATTCTCTGGCAATTAGTAAATCAAATAAACAAGTTTTGCGGAACATATTGCAGTTAGTCAACAGTTCATCATATTTGAGCACTTGATTAATTGCTCTGTGTTTGGAGCCGAGTAACAAAGTGTGGGAATTGGAAAAAGGTGGAAGGGGAAGGGGTAGGGGGGGGCGTTGCCTAGCCGCTTAACCTTTCAATTTCAGATGCCTCCTGCCTTTAAATTACGTAACAGAAAAGTATAACGATCATTGTTTTATACATATCACTTGGAAAATGAATATTGGTTCTAATCAATCGTAACATACTTACTGTCAAGTTACACCAGATTCTCCCAACGGTTCGGTAGAAATATAAGTGTGATAATACAGATGGTTGTAAGAGACGTAGCATAATATATATATATATTAACAAACACTGGGAACTGGTGCACGTATGCTTTAAGGGATAAATAATCCCTTTTTATGTTTTTGAACATAAGAATAGTTATCGTAGTTTACTTTCTTATAATTTACTACAAAAATTAATATCCGCGCCATGAAGGACAGGAGGAGTGGGGAGAGGATGGGAGTGGGTATGAAAAGGAGATGGGGAGACAGGTAAATCAGATTAACTGCGTACATATAGTATTCCTCTAGTCTTTTTCACTCGCCAAACATGTGTGCCTCGTTTGGAGAAAATCTGCTCATATGAGTTTAATCTGTGAATCTGTGAGTGAGTCACAGATAATGGAACAATTAATGGCTTTGAGAAACCAACCCCAACCTATAAACTGCACTAATGAGTGGCATAGCTACACATAACATCCGAAGTGATGTAAAGAGGAATGAATAAACCAATAAAAATCAGAACCACTCAAAAAATCATCTCCATAGTCACGAGGGGACTGCGACAAGGCTGAGGAATAGGAAAAGATGTTTCAAGACTGCGAAGCCACTTCAGCTCGTGCATGGCAAGAAAGTTCAACTGGATGGAGATAGAAACAAGCACCTATTCTAACAGATGCATTAATAAGAGGAGTACCGTGAACAGAATAAGAGCAGGGGCGACCTTACCAGACTGAACATTGTAAAGTGTGATCTCGCTAAGTTAGAATTATGTTACGAGGGTGGTTTGAAAAGTTTCCGACCTAACAAAGATACAAGACATTTTTTCTGATTTTTTATTTTTCAACATAGTCTCCTTGTAACTCTACACACTTCTACCAGCGATGCTCCCATCTCTGTAACCCGTCCAAATAGTACTCTGCACGAAGGTGATTGCCTCTTCATTTGACGAAAATCTCTGTCCTCCGAGCGCAATTTTTAGATGAAGGAACAAAAAGAAGTCGCTTATGGCTAGATCTGGTGAGTAAGGCGGATGGTCAAGCAGTAAAAACCATAATTCGTGAATTTTCGCCATGGCAACCGCTGAGGTGTGAGACAGGATTTTCCTTTTTTGCAAATGTGGCCGTTTTTCCGCAAGTTCTGCCTTCAGCTTGTCAAGTAATGATGCGTAGTATGCTCCTGTAATGTTTTTTCCTTTTTGAAGGTAATCGATTAAAAAAACTCCATGACTATCCCAAAAACAGTCGCCAGCACTTTCCCAGCCGAAAAAAACAGTTTTTGCTTTTTTTGGAGCTGGTTCCCCCTTTGCAGTCCACTGTTTGGACTGTATTTTTGTTTAGAGCGTATAATGGTGTATCCAGGTTTCATCTACAGTAATTAATCGGCACCAAAACTCGGATTTATTGCGCCTAAACTGCGCCAACAGAGCGTTGGAAATGTTCATTCGAACACGTTTTTGGTCTAATGTGAGCAAACGCGGCACCCAACGCGCGGACAGCTTTCTCATACCTAAATGTTGATTTAATATGTAAAAAACACGTTCTTTTGAAATGTTCATAACCTCTGCTATCTCTCTCACTTTAATTCGGCGGTCCTCTAGCACCAATTGGTGAACTTTGGCGATATTTTCGCCGGTAGTTGCAGTTTCTTGACGTCCCGAACATTCATCGTCTCCCAAGCTCTTAGGGCCACGTTTAAATTCAGCTGCCCAAAATTTCACTGTAGTAAGTGATGGTGCAGAGTCCCCATACACAGAATCCAACTAATCTTTGATTTGCGTAGGCGTATTGCCATTCAAAAACAAATATTTAATGATAGCTCGATACTCGATTTTGTCCATTTTCACAAAAACACTCACATCAACTCACTCAAACGACTGTTACATAACAACTCCGCATCCAAAATGGCTGAAACTTTGGTGAGTAACTGTCAACAGATAAACAACGAAATTCACTAGCTTTTATTTACGAGTGCTGCCATCTTCACGTTGAGGTCGGATACTTTTCAGACCACCCTCGTACTTTAGTGAAATTTAGAACAAGCATTTAAGCTTTATCTGTGGCTTGAACAATTTTGTTCATTAAGTTCGGATAGAAATGGGCTAACGTGACTGGACTCCAGAAGAAGAAGAAGTTTGAAAAATAATTATATCTCTACTAAAAACTAAATATCGTTTTCAACACTCTTTGCTACTTATACTGTTTCTTTGATCCTTGTGACATGAATGAGCCTTGTCGAGAAGCTAGGTTCTCTGTTTCTTCATTTCTATTTTAATCTCACAAACAAAGGTATGAGAGAAACTGACAGTAGTAAAAATGTGTTTCATATAGTGGTTATAATTCCCATGGCAATATCCATGCGCCCCCCATACCTACATATGTTATAAATGTAACTCCATCCTCTTCACCTACTTCCAGGCTCCCATTGATTTCCAACCGCACCGCACCCGAGCCGCACCGCACCGTCACTTTTCTTATTGTTGTCGCTCACTCGATTGAAGTGAGTTCAAAGGACACCGCGTGTCGGCCGACACACGGCCGTGTGTTGGCCCTGATAAATTTGGTTTATATTTTGACGGTGCGGCCCGGTGTCGGTCTGCTGTCGGGCTGGTCGATATAGAGAACTGTATAGAAAGAGTTCGGAAATTTCCGGTCCTTTACGACTAAATATTGTTTTAACGTTACTGATTGCTTTAGAAATGTGTCCTTTTTTTTTCAGCTTCACTTCAGGTTCATCAGATATTCGTAAAATGTAGTTACAGTTCTTGCATGTTCGCATTAACAAATCAAATCTTTGCCAGTGGTGAAAGTTGATTTTAAGGCCTGTAAAAATTGCATCCGAGATCCGGATTTTGAACCGGGGACCTTCCGTACCCAAATCACTCGCCGCAATCATCTGAATCTAGAAGTACTGGAAAATATGTATTCAATCATATAATAAAGTACATTTGTGTTTTGGCAAGGCAAAAATAAATTATAAGTACGTTTATTTTATTATGTTTGAATAGTAATTTTTGATTATAACCAGATTTGTCTCTTGTCTCAGAAGGTTATGGCGTATGATTGGGGAAATGAAAGTCCCTGGTTCAAATCCCTGTCTCAGCTGTAATTTTTATGGATCGTAAAATTGACATTCACCTCTGGAAAAGCTTTAATTTGTTAATGCTAAAATGCTAGGACGCTCCGTGTTACGAATTTCACGTTAATCTGTAGTTTTCCTTTTCAAATTACGTGACAATGATAGAGGTGTACTGCGCAGCCGATAAGTAACTCCGTGACTGGAATTTTTAGATCACATGAAATTATTATTATTTTACGGAATCTTTGTGGTCTGCATTAAAATAAAAATGTATAATAATCTTATTATTTTTTGTTAAAAAAAATATTGAGTGACACGAAAAGGAACCTCAATCAAAACAAACACGTTAAATGTGAAGTGAGTGACGCTTGACATTTAATCGTGACTATATAGAATTACACGAAAATCTTTCAATACAGTGTGACGACCATTTGTTAAAACAGTTTTGGAATACTATTTTTGTGCGTAAGAGATCAAACAATTAGGAGATAACAGGAGTCACACAAAAAAAGTATTTTAACGTACTTTATTCCCTTCGTAGATTATAAAGTACAGTACTCTATAATAAAGTACGGGTGGTTGCCGCAGCTACAATACCGAAATCACTTTTAAGGTAATTTTTTAACATTAATTCCGTGAAACAGTCAAGTGTACGCGTTAAAGGAGACCGAGTAGGAACCCGTCCGTCACACGGCCGTGCTACGGACCAGTGTGGACGCGAGGGGAGCGAGCCGACACACGGCCTAGTGACGGTGCGTTGCGGGCCAGGTGCGGTGCGGTCTAGTGTGGCCCGACCTTCACACGGACAAATCTAGCTGCCCTCACGCTTTTTCCTGCTTCTGAATTTTATATCCACAACACTTAAGAATGTTTCTACGATCGGGTGATAATTTTTATGATGTACAGAAGATCTGCTGTAGATTTAGTGGGTGATTAAATTTTTGATCACTTGAAAATTGATGTCTCAATCTGGATTTCAGCCTTTACTGAGCTATGGAGGCAGTTTACAATACAAGATGCATCACGCAGTTGATGTCTGTCTGTGTAATTGTTCCACTATTTCTGTAAGGAAGTTGCAATGTAATTTGTTAATTGGCATTTTCATTATCCCCTGGCAGTAGTTGATCATGTAACATTAATCTGAATTACTATTTGCTGATATTTAATTAATTCCAAGATTGACGGTTGATTTGTCGTCCTGTGATGATCTTCCTACTAGAGCAGTTGAATCTTTAATGCAAAATTAAATTTCTAAATGAAAAAATTTGAGCTGTACTTTATACTGCAAATTTATTGAAGAAAAACATTCAAAACTGCATGTGGGATTCGTCACCGAAAATAATGGCAAATTATAGACAAAAATCATGCGGCTACATCTTAGCAGCTACACCGTAGCCTTGAATCATTGAGGACGAAGGCATAAATCACCGTCTGACCATGCAGATTTGGGTTTTCCATGCTTTCTAGAAACCTTTCCAGCGAATACTGGGATAGTTCCTCGAAAACGCCGTAGCCAAATTCCTTCCAGTGGCGTAGCTAGGTCAACAAGGGCCCCGGTGCAAAAAATTTATTCTGGGCCCTCAGGCCAGATGGGCGACCTTTTCTGTTTGTTTTGTGTTGCTGCTAGGGGCCCCTCTGAGCATTGAAGGCCCTTAGTGAGGGGCTCCCTGTGTCTCAGGGGCCCCCTTAGACGACGGTAGAGCTAAAAAAAAAGGCCAGTTTGCCTTGAAGGTCCGTGGGCCTTCTAAACTGCGCTTAGGGGACCCCTGAGGTAAGCTTCGGGGCCCCCTGAGCGTAGGGGCCCCGGTGCACTGCACCACCTAGCCCCATAGTAGCTACGCCCCTGATTCCTTCCCGTTCCTTGGCCTCGAAAGCTACCCCCACCTAAAATGACCTCGAGGTTGACGAGGAGTAAAGTCCTTAGAAAGGATTAATAACAATAATAAAAAAATACTTTTGTTACGTCCTACATACAATTTAAGGTATTTTAACGTTACTTCGAAAATAATAAACTATTTATAATCATTGAAAGTGAACGGAATAAGGCTGTCAACATCAGTTAACAGTATTTAAAATAGAGCACGGAATATATAAATTAATTAAGTACAAATTCAATCACATTATCATCATTATTATTATTTAACTTATAGCTTTACGCCTCATCGACGTCGAGGTAATTAGAGACGGGAAAGGACTGTGGACAAGGAACGGAAAGGAATTCGACCATGGCCTTTTGAAGGAAGCATCCCGGCATTCGCCTGGAGTGATTTGGAAGAACCATGGAAAACCCAAATCTGGATGCCCGGACGGGGATTCAAACCGCGGTCCTCCCTAATGCGAGGCCTGAACGCTAACCTCTCACCCAACACGCTCGGTCATTCAAAACAACGTAATATACAAGGAATTATATCATGCATTAGCAAACCCATCTCACGTTACTGCAATAAACTAATCTTATTTTTCTACGCCACCTTGATGAGTTTCCTCCAACTTTTCTGGTCTACAGTGTTCTCACTTTTCAGTCCTTTGTTCACGAGGGCCTTCTTAACTAGATCCTTTCCCCTTATCCTTTGTCTCCCTTTGGATCACTTTCCTCCCACAGGCATCCCCAACGCTTTCTTGATTCTCTCTTCCTCACCTCTTCGAATGACATGACTATCTTAAACTTCCCTGTGTGGTGACTTCACCTATACTAGCGACTCCAGCTATTTTTCTTATCTCTTCATTTAGAAGTCTTGCAGAGAAATACTCAATAACTTCCTTATCGTCGTCATTTCCGTCCTCTCCATATGGGCTTCCTCTGTATTACGTAAATCGAATGTTTATGTTTTATGAAGGATAACCAGTCTTACATGGTCGTATAAACTTTTGCTTTTAGGAACTATAATTAACTAATGATTTTCTTTATTAAAATAAACTTATTTAATTGAAGGACAGAACGTTGCCTGTTCTGATACTGCCATTTAATCTCGTTCCCTCATTTTAGTTCCGCATATTGAGGCTATCGTTTCGAATCACAATGACGGTATTAACAAAAATTCGTTAGCGGAATTCTTGAGATGTCAATAGGATGATTCCTTTCGTGATCAAATTGTAGATTTGGTGTATAGTTCCCAGAGGTGGGATAGTATTAAACAGTAAATATACAAACGTTTCTGTACAAAGGCGACATACTTATTGTAAAAACAAAAGATTCGTACTAAAATTGATCGAAGTTATTGATTTTGTACTTTAATACTGTAACTAATCCTTGAACACTGAATGAAAATCTTTTTTTTTTTTTGAATAGAGTTGACGGAATCGAATGAAGAAATGGGCACTCACCATTTCACTCATGTACTACACTTTTAAAATAATAAAAAACTAATCAGGCTATCCTGATAAAGGGCTTAGTAAACTTTTCTTTAATGATTCAGGTGAATTCTGAAGCGGTACCCAATTTCTAACCGAAATGTTGCGCAAAAAATTAACATTTATTCCAGAGAACACTGTTTACACTATTTACGAGCAATTATTAATCAATGTGGTAATTGAGCGTATTGATCACGTCAAGAAACAGATACTACATTAGAGCGAATTGGAGCTGAATAAAGTATAGAGGCGAGAGGTGAGAGTGGCAAGATAAAACTACAATCTCCACAAGACTCAGCAGAACGCTGTATCCCTGACATTGGTTCTAGATGATTTTTTTATTTATTTATGTCTTTATGCCTTGTAGACGTCGTGGCCTTTAAAGGCGGGATGTGACTGGGAACGGGAAGGAATTCTGCCATGACCTTTAAAGGAAGCATCCCAGCATTCGCCTGGAGTGATTTGGGGAAACCATGGAAAACACAAATCTGGAATCCCGGACGTGGATTCGAACCACCGCCCTCCAGAAAGCGAAGCCAGAACATTAAACGTACAGCCACCACGCGCGGTTCTAGATGGTGGTGGAAACGTTGGAGGAGAGTGCAGCAGAAGGTACAATGGTTGGAGCGTAATTCGCGAAATTCTTTTCAAAATTACGGCTGCGATAACCAGAAAATCTCTTTTTATTTAACGTTCCAACCACGATTTTTTTCTTTTGATGTCCGGCGAGTGATTTGCTACGCGGACTTAGATTGTCTGCTGGTTTTGAATTCAGAAGCGTTGACGAAGTAATGGGTCTCTCAACTCCAGCGTTAATTGTTTTCAGTATCCTACTTTACTGGATTGACAGTTTTTACCAAATGCCTCTAAAGGCAGCTGTTTCAACCACTTTGTACCCGCACGCTATTAAATCTTCGGTGGACGTTCGCCGAATTTGCGGGTATCATGCGCCTAACTACCCACTCATCTAAAAGCCAGCAGTCGAGAGAGTAAGCCACTCTTATCGCAGCCCACGCGTTGCCAAAAGGTACGGAAGTTGTAGGTTTAGCACAAGGCCTCCCCAGCAGCCGCTTTATAGGCGCTAGAATCCGTCATCGGAGGTACCTGAATTGCTTCATCCCCCCCTCAAGAATCATACTGCAAAGTAGCTGACCACACTAATTACGTCCCCGCCGCAGAATTGGGCTCTTCCGAAGTACCTGCTATTACAGCAGGAGCGGTGAGGCAAGGCGCCTTCGCCACCCCTTATGGGTGCCCACGGGGAACCAATGCGGAGTAGGTGCCCTCCACGAACCAGGCCGAAGACCCTCCAAAACCTGGCCTCTCTGTGGTGCCTGCGGGCAACAACCGGCTCCACCCGTACCCCGCGGGGCCTGGCGGAAGCCGTAGCGATCAAGCGCCGCGCTGGAGTGCCTCTTCGCATGATCCACCGCACCAACCGACCGAACGTATCGTCACTTAATACGCCGGCTTTCCACACTAAGGCGCGCTCCTAGTGCACTTTCCCCCGTACCCGCCCGACACTCGTGTCCAGTGCGACCACGGGATCCCACGCACTCGTCCAAACTCCACAGAGCACCGTCGTAGCGCACGATCCCGCTGCAGAGGCCCGAAGGTCCCCACAACTTCCACGGGGTGAATGCTGCCCCACTCCAGGTAAAACCCATGCACTACCAGTCCACTCTTAAATAGTAGATCTAGTATGGCAGCATTAGAGACGGGTCCCCCCAGCAGTAATGCTACCCCTGAGACCCAGGGGCCAAACCCATAGGCGATGAACCGAAACCAAGCACAGCATCAAGACCGTGTTACTGACCCCTTCCTTCGACTCCGGGGATTATGCTGCACTGGCAGCAGAGGTGCAGTAAGTCTCTGGGGTGCTTGGTCTTCACTCACCAGGACATCCCCAACATTGGAGCAGTCAGGGAAAGTTTGCTCAGCTGCGGCCAACACCGTAGTGCGCCAAGATGCAACTTGACCACCAAAAGCCTTCCGTCCAGCAGGGGACGCGATCTCCTCTGAACCCCCATCCAGAAGACCGGGAGCGACGGGACTGTGCGTTGAAAGGTAAGCACCTATACACTGGGTGATTCCCCTGCGTCAGTCGCATATGTGAGAAATACTGGCAGAATTGGAACCACTACTTGTCTGCTGATCGCCATCTAATCGTATGAATATTGGAATGGTGAGATCATCATAATTAGCATCCAAGTCAGTCACAAAATGATGTGGTCTCTAAGAGTCGTGATCTCAGTGTAGGGCAACTGAATGCGAACTATCCTATGGGCTCTACTCCTAAACGACTTTTGTCTAGCTTTCATCGTTTCCTCATCCAACATGGCCGGCTTACTGCTATTTAAAGGTGACTGGTATCTGCAATATGTCTCGAACCTTTATAGCTGTTTTGATACCGATTCCTCTTTCTTTTCTTCCTACTGTAAGCCAGCAATGACCTTTCCATATCTCATTGGACTGTTGTGTGTGTAATAACCTATTTACAAAAACTGATATTGTTCAGTTAGTAAATCCTTACGTTGGGTGCCATAACATCCTTTCCTTTCTTTAGTTTTTTATATTTAAACTAGAGTCAAAGCCCATCAAAAATGGCAGGTTTAACGGACTGTTATGGTAATTTATTCTCCACAGTTGCTTAATTAAATAGAATTGTTATAAAATAAAACTAATTGTAATTTCTCGTCCCTTGTGTTGTGGCAAAAAGCATCAGTTGTCAGCTTGGTACAGGTTGAATTTCAGAATAACCACAGTATCCGATAATATTGCCGCAAGAAAAGCAAAGCTTCAATCACGCGCGAATTAATACATTTCGTATATCAGTGTTGTCATTCATCGCGATGTAAACTTGATCACAAATCTTCACGTCTTCTTAAACCTTTCTAATTCTATGATGAAGATAGATGTTTTAACGGCCGACACAAGTTACATGCGGCTGAAACGAAGGATTCTAAAACTAAATCTTAACAACTTACGCTATGCCACGTAATATTAGTTTTAATTGTGGTTTAGGCCACATATATCGCGATCAATTTGGATCTTTTTTCATTCAAACCTCATATTGAATTTAGTAAAAAAAAAAAAAAAAAAAAAAAAAAAAAAAAAAAAAAAAAAAAAAAAAAAAAAAAAAAAAAACCAAAAAACTGCTATTTAATATGACAATTTAAATGAAATACATACTTTTCTAAGAGTGTTCTGGCAATTCATTTCTTAACAATTGACTAACTAAATATAATTGTTATAAAATAAAATTCAGTGTAATTCCTCGTACCTTCCTTTGTAGCAAAAGGTTTCCGTTTCCAGCCGGTCCAGGTTCGATTTCATACTAAGCACATACTACGCTAAACTTGTCGACAGAAATACTTCAATCTTACACATATCAATTCATGTACTGTATAGCATCTTAGTGGCAATAATGCATCGCGATATAAAATTGACCAAAAATCTTCACGGGTTCTTATACCTTTATTCGTGTTTTATATCGATATTAAAACGTTTGAATGGCTGAACTAACAGCCTCAGTAATATTGCTCAATGAAAGCAAAGGAAATTAAACTAAATCTTATAAACATACATATGCCACGAAATATTTGTTTTAATTGTAGTTTAGGGTGCACAGATCGCGATCAGTGTGCACTATTTCCGTTCAAATGAATTAATAATTTCAATAATAGGACACAGTTTCAATTTTTTTTTTACAACCTAAACCATTCATTCCTCTGCTGTAACGTCAAATGTCATTTGTAATTCTGACCCATGCTAAGTAACAATCAAATCAAAACTTTCGGTAACACTCATGCTCGAAAATTAAAGCTTTTATCTTACATATCTATGGACAAAGAATTTAAGGAATACTGCTATATATCAAACCAATATATGTAAATATAAGCATCTAATGATTGATAAGTCGATTTAAACGCAATACATACTTTTCTTTCAGTGTTCTGACAATTAATTTATTCGCGGATACTTAGAACTGTTATTAAATATTACCCAGACCAACATCTCTAGTCGTAAGTTGGGCTACGAAGGAAAGAAGCGCGATACCACTGTGCGACACTTTTAGTGAATCGCGGAGTATTAATAATAATAATAATGTGACGTCATGGCGTGACAGATGACCAAAACTTGCGTTTTATAGGTATAGATTTTTAATAACTGTAAACTCAATTGCTTTGAATATTTACTTTGCTAATGACAAAGGTTTATTCTGGAATGACAGATCGTTTACATGTAAATGTGGCATTTATTGCGCCTCCATGGACTAAAGAAATGATTTTTCCAACATATCTTTAAATAAAAATAATCTATCACTTTAATATTAATATCCATGAAAGAAATATTTGATGGCATTTGGTTTCCAATACAGATTATTTATTTATGCCGAAGTCAGTATAAAACACCAACATATTAACGTTAATTTGCATACAACAAATGGAACATAAGATTATTTCTAATTTTCAAACACATTTAAGTATTTAAAATCATAAATTGTTACAGTGTCTACAAAGTTGCAGTCTTTTTAATCCTGCTAACTTAATCACGCATTATGACTTGGTTTTATAATGAGCAATGAGATTTAATTGAATCCTAAGGGCGCGCGTTACGATTATTCAAAGATCACATTACTAATTGCTGAATGGTGACCGGATTCGCATCTTGCAAGTACATCGCGTGGAAACTCAACGGACTGGCTTCCATTAAGATCGAAACTAATTGTTCCCACCACACTTCTGAGAAGTCTTATGTACCACTCTTCGTTTATAGTTGTATTGATCTTGCCGCCGGTGTAATAACTGTCCGATCTCTCTCCACGATGAAGAATAATTTTCAAACTTTATGACAGAGCAGCTGATCTGTCATTCATACTTGGAGATTTATTCACAGCTCAACGCAGAACTATTCTAACACCCACAGTTAAGCATATGTTTACTGACCTACCACCGAATACATTTTCCTTCACGCATGCGAGTATAGAGATCCGCTACTACCTTCTAAGACAGAATGTTCCAATAATGGTTGCATTTAGGTTTTATCCACCTCTTATTGTCCTTCTTATTTTTATCATCGTCGTATGTGCTTATAATTATTCGGAATTCAGAGATTGGCTCTCCTGATTTTGAGGAAGTATCTTGTTTGATTTTCAAATTAAATTCTCTGTAATGCTGACTGAGCCGACGCGAAATGGCCGAGGTTGTCTTTGATCCCTGAGATGCTGTTTGTAGAGAGGCTACTCTAGACGGCTTCATAAAATCTCTGGCTCGACATCCGACTTCCGCTCTATGATCTATTAAGTTCTCGAGATATCGAATGCCAGCCAAAATATCTGGCTTTTGGAGCTGAAAGTAGATTCGTTCTATTCACAATAATTAATACGTAGGCTGGTGGTTTTTAATGTAAATAGAACGTTGTATTATGCCTTTAGTGTTTCAAATAAAAACAGTTCAGGACACCAAACCAGCTTTTCTTCATTTTATAATTTATTGCGTTGTTTAGTAATGCAGTTTCTATGATAACCGTGCCACCATAGTTTCTAACTCCCTGAAACAAATCGAAAGCAAAGAGTTTCTTTTTTCATATCTCGCTTAGTTCTGATTACTTGATATACAACTCTGAATACCTGATATTCACCTATACAGGTACGGAATAGATTTTAATTTTGACCTCCAGTGCCAGATGAAGTAGCATAATGAGAATTTTTTTAGCTCCAGCGGCAGATGAGTCAACATAATGACACACATCTAATGTTTAATACTATGAAAACTCGGTCAAAATCGATTTAGCAGTTTTCAGGTAATGCTCGATTATTCGTAAAATAAATGTGCCGTAGACATACGTTAAATTTTAAATTTGATCCCAGGCTTTCAAATTCTTAAAACCCATTCAAAATATGTATTTTCTGCGTGATGCCTGAATACACACACACATTCCAGATACATATTTATGTAATTGGTGTGCATTAATGCCCGTAATGTTTCGATTTCGAACAGGTTATTTAGGGTAATTAGGTTGAGAAGTAACCTGTACTTTAATGAAAACTTACATTCCGCATCAAATCATTCAAACCACTCCATTCTTATTAGAATTGTGCTGCAAAATCACCGTTTAGTTTAGTACCGGAAGTGGCCGGTGCGAAATCAATGAAGCTTGGTAAGCATGAATCTTTTCAAACGAATAAAAATCGTGTATAGGTAAATAACTAAAACCCACTCCTACCGAGCGTGGTGGGTGAGAGGTCAGCGCTCTAGCCTCGCATTCGGGAGGACGGCGTTTCGAATCCGCGTCCAGACATCCAGATTTGGGTTTTCCTTCAAAAGGCCATGGCCGAATTCCTTCCCGTTCCTTGTACCCAGTCCTCTAATGACCTCGACGTCGACAAGACGTAAAGCCACAAGTAAAAAAAAAAAAAAAATCAAAATAAATCAAACCACTTCTTTCGTGGTAGGGTGCGGGTGAATCTAGTTTGCTTTAATTCCGGAAATGGATGGCGCGAATTGTATGAAACTGGGAACGTGATTCTCATTGCGCGCATAAAAACAGTGTATGGTTAAAACTGCCGTTACTTGGGAAATCTTATAAGATTTTCTAATGAAGCGGTTTCCTCTTGCCTTCTTCATCCTAATGCCCTTGGCCAGAAAAGTTGGCTCATCCGCCTTAAGAGCTAATTCTTACCCTATGGACAATAGAATGCACTTTTACTCCGAGAAATGGACTTGGAAGCTTAGCCCGGTTTTTTGTTTGCGGTTTGGTCCACTAGGCTCTTCCGCTCTCTCCACCATTTGGAACCTGGGATTCCTCTTCCGCCTTTGAGACCGTTGACCATGTTTCGCCTGTAACCCTAGGCAGGGTCCCTTACAGGGCATATGCAATACAGCCATGTTGGTTGCAGGAGATACGTAGATATGAAGAGGAGGGCAGAGAGTAGAGCTGTATGGAAGACTGCAGCAGACCCATCACAGGATTGACTACCGTAGAAGAGGAAGATGGGTAAAACAGCGCCAACTAGACCGGGCAACGCCGGAAACTCTGCTAGTTAACAATACACAATTTCGAAGAGAACTTGTTCTCGATGTTAGTGGCTTGCTGTCATTTTCACGCACATATAAGCTCTACTTTTCCATTGGATGTATTACGACTTTGTTATTTCGGATCGTTCAAGAGTATTCCAGTACACACTTATAATAATTATTTTCACCGAGAAGATTTAGTTGCAATAATTATCCTCTTAGGAAATATTTTTATTTTACAATCGTTTTAACTGTAGATCAACACAAAAGTTTTCCTTTTGTAAATTATTTCAATCTCAACGTCTCTCTGCAGTAATCATCATGGCAAGAATACACTGATAGTAATCTTTTTTCTTCAGATTTGTGGGCACATTTGAGCACAGAAGAATGTTTCCCGTAAGCTTGTCACACCATCTCCACGCGGCTGAAACTTCTGGTCTCAAATTTACTGTCATATTTACAAGCTCGTTTAGGCTTAGTGAAACTTTCGAAGAGATTTTTTTCATTCGTATGTTACAAGCTGATGCAGTTATGGACAGCAGAAGAGCAGGATAGTGTAAAAGCCCTCAAACAAAAAATTTAATGTAATTGTATTTTGTGAATAATTGGTAGTAAGACAGAGTTTGGTTGAATTTGATCTGGTATTTTTGTTTTACTATTTCCTGTAAATCAGTGTATATAGACTTTGTTTTATGAAAAGAAATTATTTAGATGCTATTTAATATGTTTAAGAATAGAATTGTGCAAGAGAATTGCCTTAATGTTCGTAATTCCAAGTGTTAATGCAAGTTACGATGTCTAAAGAACAATTTTCTACAGTTTAAAATGATTTCTGTGAATAATTTTGCGTTAAAGTAACTTTAATTTCCATTTCTGACCATTTTGTATTGACGGTAAATGTTAGGTCTATCAGTGGGATTACTTCATAAAAGCATCAATTATAATTTTTTTTTAAATTCTATACATCTTAGTTTAAAGATTCACGAAAGCTATCAAATATTTACATAACAATACCAGTGGTTTTCCCGTCTTTATAAAATAAATTATTATCTGTATATAACCACCGGAGTGTGTTTAATAAGGTATTTGCTACTTCAGTAGATGCATAATTACTTAATTTTTCTTTAAGACATGACAGTATAGCGCAACACGTAAGAAAAGCGTATTCAGCGCAATTTGGCATTGTAAATAAGAGATGGCTTTCATCGAGGGCATCTCGGGCCGTGACCCTGGGTGGCCGGACCCCGAGCTAGGGGCGGCGTGTTAACCTAGCCCAGATGGTATCTCGCGGCAAGACGTACGGTTACTGCAGCTCTGCTCGCAATCTGCCCGCCGCATCTCTCGCCCGACTCCGCTAATGCACGCGGCGCAGCGGCCCCGGTATTCCAGGAATGTCGAAGCGTTGCCAAAGTGCGGCGCATTGTTTCAGCGCGCGACAGAGGCGGCGAGTGTGGGAGGTCGAAGTCTGCCTCGACACGCCGTGCCACTGGCCAGCAAGACCGACCGCGTAACCGTGGGCTGTATATGCTTCCACTGAAGAGTGTCGTTATGACGTTGTAATTTATTCAGCGTTATGTCATCTCAGTTGCAAGATTGGTTTAGCAGGATGCAAAGTTACAGCAGTATCTCTTGTTGATAACATTAGCAGCATGCAATGGCGGATTTACATAAACTTTGAAATTGCCGTCTCTTCAGAATGAATTTGCTGTTTTGCCGCCCCCCTGATGGTTGCCGCTCGGGGTAGTAGAGCTTAAATACGTTATATACATATAGGATAAAATATATGTACATGTTAAATAATGGAAATAAGGGCCCAGATTAGATACTAGGTGCTGGGATATCTCATCTACATATACATATATACTCTGCAATTCACAAAATTGTGGGTGGCAGAGGGTGCACAGCACCAAAGCTAATCTCTTTGCTGTGCATTCCAATCCCTAATGGTACGAGGGAAAAAAGAATTCATATAAGAATCAGTCCAGCACCTTATTTCTCTAATTTTATCTTTCCTGTCCTTCCGACTCAAATAGGTTGGTGGAAGAAGTATTTCAGTACACTCAAAAGTGAAAGCGGGAGTACGCATGTTTACCAATTATTTTTTAAACGAAACGTGTGTCGTCTATCTACCAGAGACTCCCAACCTAGCCTACTAATCAGTTCTGTGACGCTTTCATAAGGACTGTAGCAAGCGGTCAAGAATCGAGCGGCTCTTCTCTGTACTTTCTCTATACTTTCGACCAACCCCTTACGAAACGGATCCCAAATGGCACAACAATAGTTCAAATGTGGACGCAAAAGAGATTTGTACGCTATCTCCTTTGTTTGTTTGTTGTTTGTCCATATGTTGCATATGGAAAAAAAAAAAAAAATACAGCTAAAGAAAAATGTCGCCACCATACGCATAAGCAATTTAATGCCCTGATTTTTCCGCCCCCCCCCCCAAGTTACCACCCGGTGAAAGCACCCAGGTTTGCCCCCCCCCCCCCTAGATCCGGCATTGCTAACATGCTCGTCTAGAGCAGCTGTTGATCTAGGCTGATATCGGGCTGGTCAGTGACAAGTATACTAATGAATCTATACTAATATTAAAAATGCGAAAGTAACCCTGTCTGTCTGTTTGATACGTTTCTTGGGCTAAACGACTACTCCAATCGTGATGAAATTTGACAAGGAGATGCTATTTGACATTAGGATGGACATGGGATACCATATTGTGTATAGATAAGAATATATTGTCACTAAATTATGAAAACTATCTGAACTGTGAAAGACAAACGCACACTATCTATATGTTTTTGTAATGCATAACGTTCTAGAGCAATGGCAGCGTAGCGCAGTGGTAAGGTGCTTGCTTCTTAAGAGATCTCCCCCTCTGGCTTCGGGTTCAGATCCCACTGGGAGCAAAAATCTTTATGAACTGTTTTTCATAGTTTGAGCCATGCCTAGGATTTTGTAGTAAGGATACCATGTTCTGGCAAATCTTTGGCGATAGAATAGTGCCCTAAGCGATTACTTTATTCAGGGTATACTGGTTCCACAGGCAGTTTTTGTGTGATCTAAACTAATAATATTTTATATGCGAAAGTAAGTCTCCGTCTTTTTTTACGTTTTGACGACTATATGTGTATACCGATATACCTAAATACTTTGTATCATTAAGAACGAAATAGGAACTTTTTTCCGATATGAATAAATGAGACAGGTTCGACGGTAGACTGGTACATCGATAGAGTTCCCGTCATATTATGCCGACATATCTTAGGTAACTTTTAGCTGTGTGTATCGAATTCTAGCAATCAAATTCTAAATCCACGCGTACGAAGTCGCGGGTAATAGGTATCTATAAATCAGTTGATCATTAACCATGACATAGTCTACCGGGTTTCATCGTTCCCGGAGTATTGGGAAGATCTTACAGCGGCGCTGTATCTCCTTCCAGTTCATGTAGGTTGTCATGATTGGTGTGGCGTTACTGGATTGTGATTTAAGGTGTTTTTTCATTGTTGTGCCCTAAGCAAGCGTCCCCGTTGAACCCCCCCCCCCCCCCCCCCCCCTAGATCCGGCACTGCTAACATGCTTGTCTATAGCAGCTGTTGATTTCGGCTGATATAAGGCTGATCACTGATAAGTATATTAATGAATCAGTAAATAAGTTGATTATTAAGTTAATAACTTATGGTACCACTACCCTGGACATGCCTAAGTGGTGTTTGGTAGCAAAAGTGACGGAATCTGTAACAGTACAGAGTGTCCTACAACACATATGCCCCTTATGACGGATAGTGGGGGAACACACACCTTCGTCTACTGATTTTGGTTCACAAGTTCACGTTTGACAAGATCCAATAGAAATAAAATGCGCGAAAATTTTTTGAAAGCCAAAAACTCCAATAGTGCTCTCTCTGAGTGGAATCTTACAGGCTCTTTGTTTTTGAAGTGAAACTTCTTTGGCCGTGGTAGGGATAAATTTGTTAGCTTTGCGCGTTAGGAGTTACGCAATCAGTGCACATGCGTCACAACGTTCTGTGCATGCGTAAAATGTTCTCAAGAAGAAGGCAGGGCAGTGGCGGATTGACAATAGGAAAATGTAACAAAATTAAAGCTTATAACGATTGTAACGTCTTGTTTGTGACGTTATTATATTTAGAATAAAATAATGAGCATTATTAATTAATAAGTTAATTTGCAAAATTAATCCCGGGTAGGCGCCAAGAATGGAAGTGTTCTCTATCCGAGAGAAGCGACATTCCAATTCTGAAATACTTTTAATCAAAGCAATTGTAATTTTAAAATACCATTAAAAACACAAATCATCATCTAATCAAATGATATACTGGTACATTGGAAAGGAAGTTATTGAAAGCAAGGTTTACAACACCTATTATTTTCTTTGAATATAAAATTGATTGGTTTATTGAACAGAACTGAATATTAAAAGTTTCTTTTGAACAATTTAGAGCACGATTCTCATCTCAGAGCATTGCCTAGGGTTGAATGACGCAAGAGTATCTATACATCGTTGGCATTCTTTACCGTAGCAGATGACGTGCAGATAAAACAGAGTCTCATAGACCCTGTTGGTCAGCTGGGCGAAGGTCACTTGGCGAGGTAGCTCCCCGCAGTTCTCCGGCAATCTCCCGTGGTGCGCCGGTGTGGATTGTTTGGTGGCCAGAAACAGAATGTCTTCTTCCCCGCTTGTTCGCTCCACTGAAAACTTGCAGGCTCCCGAGTTTTAGCAAATGCGGGAAATTTCAGCGAGTCACAGCGTTTGGCGGGTCTTCCACGATCTCCATTGGCGCTCCTCATACAACATAAAAAACTTATGGTTTCTAAAAGTTCGTAACACAGTTTGATTCGCTGGTTCCCAACAGAGGTGTTCCGCAACCTGACTTTCTCCGAAGCATCGTTTCTCTAGGTTCAACTTTCTACTGTACCAGGAAATCCTCATTTCGGCACAGTCCCTATACTGTCCTTTGAATTCCATTGAATGCGTAAAGCTTTTAACTTTACGGCCTGCCATAAATCATTCGGTCTTTTAGCGCAGGTATGAGTCACCTGGCTCTCGCCGATGCCAAAGAAACGTGGAATTCACACGCATTAATTTACCATCACCAAGGGATATTACACGATGGAAAAATAATTGGTAACTGAGTCGCGTTTATTAAGTATGTGAGATATTTACCAGTATTTTTAATAGATTTTTTGTTTATTAGATGCTTTTTGTTTATTTACATTCGTTCAATATTGATGATATCATTATATGCCCTACCTCGACTCGACCATGACCCCTCACGTCGACGATGCGTAAAAACATAAGCAAAAAAAAAAAAAAGGTAAAAATATAAATTCTTCCACTGCTTGTGAAATTTTTCGCATAGTATAACTTCTAACTGTGTAAAGAATCGACACTGGTTGAAGTAATAATCCACAGTGTTCTACTGGTTCTATCGTATTCATGAGTAAAACTATCCTGTATGGTGATTGCAGTGACCATTGACGATGAAAATAAACCAATCTCAACACCGAACTCACCAGAAATCCAAACCCTATATGAGCTAGTTAAGCGTAACTGGAAACTTTAAGTAGCTCCGGCAGCGACCGAAGGTATCATTGACTGGCGAGCACTTACATCTCCCGAGTGGAGTTAAAACCGATCAGTCTGAAGGCTCGTTCCCACGGCGCGTCCCTCGGCGCGGGCTATCATCTTTGCCGCATATGCTAGCGGGGACGGAGCACCTCGACCCACCGCCAGGCGGTAGAAGATGAAAGGTGCGTACTGCCCACCACGCACCGTGAGAATGGGCCTTAATATCAATCAGTAGCTTCGGTAGAAAGAACGAGTGCCCTCATAACGGGCGTTGTGGGTCAAATCACGAATCACGTATGGCGAAGTCTACAAATACTGCTCTGTATTTTCTTAAAAATAGTATCGTTAGTTAAAGGTAACATGTCTATGAATCAAGGGGCACCGATTCGAATATCATTTACAGACCACATTTTCAGAGGCTCTTAAACTGTCTGCTAAAGAGTGTTTCCTTCATATGCAATGCGCTTGGACGGTGTGTGGGTCGGATTCCCCTGTAAACAGTTGTTCCCCTTGAACAGAAATTATTAATGGATCTGGTCAGATTGCAACGCCAGAAGTTGGTTGCGTGGCAGATGAAACCCAGTCAGAATATTTTTCTTGTCACAGCCACTGTTCATTACGTGGACACAAACTAACTGTTTGCTGTTGTAACTATTGTAACTCAAGAGGTTGGGGGAGGGGAGACGTGGAGGCCCCCCCATTGTTCGAACCATATTTAGTATATATGGGGCGTTTATCCTAAGGGCTGAATGTTGCGAAACGATTATCTTGTGTTCTGTATGATAAGTGTATTTTTGTTTGTTAAATGCCTAGTTTATGACTGGAGACAGTCCCAGCTTTCGCCTAACTGACTGCGAGAAATCGACTAAAAACAGCAGGAATCGAACCTAGTATCTTCTTATTTCTCAGACAGATCCAGCGTGATGGTGCGCAGCCAAACTAATAAGTAACTTAGATGATGTACTCTACACTTCATGTTTTCTAATACAGTAATCATATACGTGGAATCTTCTATATATTAATACGCTAAGCAAAAACTTATGTTACATTAATAAGAATATTGCGCGCACGGAGACGTGTGAGATTTGGCATAGTTAAAGATTATATGGAGAAGAAGGAAGGAAGCTAAAATCTATAGATAATATGCGTTACAAATACATTAAATTAAGTAAAATAAAACGCTCGGTCGCCTACGTAGTTCGCTCAGATGGCTGGTAGATGGCGCAGCTAGCGGCCTTACTTTGTCTTCTTTGGTGTAACAAAAGTTGAAATTAATCTCTGAACTTATATAGAAGCAGAAAGCAACATTTCAAGGGTTGGTAGATAGTGCAGCTAGTGGCCAAAATATTGGGCGAACGGAGGAACGTAAAGAAATACAGAAAGCTAAAATTATATTTTACAAACCTTGGAATCGATATAAGCAGTCAGAGATAATCGATTGCTTCAGTTGTAAACAAATGCGCAGTTTGTCTCTGGTTTGCGACATGGGCTGGACAGAACGATTTCTCGTAAACTTTTTACTCTTGGTCCAGGCCGAATTTCAACCTAACCATGATCACTATGACAAAACGAACCTATATAGGTTGAAATGATCCCTGTACCGATAATTTTTGTGTCATTTCTACAGTGCTGCTAACATTTCGCGGTTGTGGAGCATCCCATATTTCGGTATTTTTAATTTAATTCGTGGCGACTTTTCCGGAAAATGAGAGTGCTAAACGTGAAGAGGACACTATAAGGAAACACTTAATCTAAATTTCAACAGGTCAGTAACAGTTTTTCACTGGTGGACAATGCCCCACCCCACCCAAAAATGTAATAAGCATAGTTAATACATGTTACAAATAGATTATTAAAATAAAAAATTAATTTGCGAACGTGTGTGTGCGCGTGAAATAGGATTGGAGCCAACGTTCTTACGTGAATTCCCCGCATTGAGACACTCTGTGGTCTTTGGTAAAACGAAAGACTCGGATAAAGTAGAGATTAATGTTTGAAGTTATGAAAGGAATACTTTGAAAAGGAATGTAGTGATTCTGCCAGATACTGTATGGTCATTTGATTATTTAAAATGCCTAACTTTGGTTAAGTGTCTTTTGATTTTTTAATTTCAGTTATTTCATTAGAGAGAGAGAGAGAGAGACAAGAAATAAAGAATACTTATTTGCGTGAAATTCAAAATGATAATAGACCAAATTTAAATAGCGAACACACAAAATAACGAAATTAATTTGATAGATACATTTAAATGCGCATATTTCATAAAGCTAAAGCAGTTTTGCGGCCTAAATGAACCATCGATAAATACATTTCATCATTTGTTATGGTTAGATTACAAAATAAAATTTAGCATATAGTGACGCGTGGAGTGTATCGTTTTAATTTTATAGATAATGCAGAGAATTACTAGATTATTACTCTTTCATGAAAGAAACTAAACATCTTAATGAATTATGGTCAAATTTCGATCGCTGGGCGATCACTAGTATTATTAGTCAGTCTTACACAGTGATTCGCGTGTGGATATGATATAACATCGATGCAATCAAGAACAACTACGCAAAATTCTATATATTCCAACGCGAACCATGATGGTCAAACCTAAACACTCAAAGATAGGAAAGTGGCCATCATAAAAATTCTAGATAGACAGACTAGTTTAGAACGTTGTGAAAAATACAAAACTGCTCAAAGATCTGATCACGGAAAAACTCAAGGAGAAGGCAGGGTAGTGGCGGTTTGACAATAGGAAAATGTAATAAAATTTAAGTTTATAACGATGGAAAAATAATTGTTTATTGGTAAATGATGATTCTACTCAAGATATTAAAAGAATTAGAAGTGGTTGCAAAAAGTCTAAATGTATACAAAAAATTATTTACTGATTCTAAAGTTGAGAATAATAATTTGCAACATCTGTTTATTAACGGATCAGTATCAAATATAACAAACGTCAGACCGTTTTTAGGAAGGAATTGTTATTTTTGTATTTTCTTCGTTGACATAAAACACTTGGATTCTCCTGAATTCCTTTTTAAAAATTCAGGAACAAATCCAAACAGAATAGAAGACATCTACTATTAATAAAGGAAGATTAGTCTTAATACGATACCCGATACGCTTAAATTACTACTACAACAACCAGCGTTGAGTAATTTGTACTGAATTATGAACGGAATTTTGTGTTTCGCGTTATTACATTCTGAAAATAGAGAGAATTCTTATTATACTGTTCGTGGATGAAGGTAAACGATAACTGATATTCTGTTTCTCCGAACCAAGCCTTTCACTTTATATTCAGATGACACAAGATTCATGATTCATACTACAGACAAAAGAATCTGGTGCTCATATGAGATACGTAAGTAATAGTGCAGATACTGCAGAACTGTACACCTGAGCAGCGGTAGAGAATCACATCACATTTTCTGTCGAAACTGATTTTTCTTTTGACGAACTTGTTTGTAGTTAATCATCTTTTCTAAGAGTTATACCTGGAAAACCTTCGTTGTAAGTTAATTCCATTCTTCGGCTTAAATAAAGTTACTGGAATATTCCCAAAAAATCAGAGACGCAGAAAGAATTGCGTTGTGCTTGTCATCTCCTACGTGATATCTGACGAAAACGCCGTGAATAATTTATGAGTGCAATTTTATTTGAAGAAGAATATTTTGAAATTCCTATCAGATAATCTCAGGAACTGAACTGAAATTCTCAACTACTTTTCTATTTGAGTAAAAAAGGTAAGGTCGCGATCAGAACCAGAGGGGATTCGCGGAAGAAGGTCTCCGTATTCCCACGCTAGAGGTAACGCACTAAGGGAAGAGGTGACTAACATCGAATCTCTATCGTCAAGCTGGAGTGAAAGGCTCAACAATTTGAGATAAACAATTTGCAGCATGATATCATTTATCTTACATATGGAGTGAATTAGGACCACTTCTTTTTATAATTTTTATAAACGATCCAAGAGACAATGTTAATAGCGGTTAGAGATTGTTTAATGATGATGTAATTATCTACCGCGATATGAAGAGCTCTGCCGATTGAGTAGAAATTCATTGCAACCGTGACGTTATTTCGACACCACGCAACACGTAACAAATTTTATACTTAAAAAAAGCACAAGGAGTTGCACATAATGAACAAAAAGAATGAAATGAAATCTTCACAGGAGTTCAAGTCTAGTTTGTGATTTCAGGTAATAGACCTGATGATGACAACCGAATTAGTTGTCGAAACGTTGTCATTTTTCAACGCTATCCGTCTGAACTACTGTAAAGAATTCATTTTATCAATACGTCAGGAAAGTCTCCACTCAATAACTAAAAGAATCTCCTTGTATTCATGCACAATGTATTATGTAGAGCACAGGGTCGAATTTCGAACTATTGCAATGCACGTAAAAAAGCGATATTTTTCAAACCCACGTGCGTCCTCATTTTGTACTGTACGGGATCCGTACTGCATAGAATTGATTACTAGTATCGATAAAGTACAGAGCAGAGTCGATATCTTTGCGACCCTTGTGAAAGTGTCACCGACTTTGTGTAGAGGTTGGGTTGGGATTATTTGGCAAACCGACGACGTAGTTTTCGATTGAATTTACTGGTGAACATCCGCACACACTTTTATTTTGTACTAGTGTAAGCCCGTGACCGTTTTTTCGTATCGCCACGGGTCTAGAACAGTTCCGGTTTCAAGGATGAAAGATTATGACAGGTTGACCTGATTTGACCAAATGTAAATTTTACCAGTGTTTCAGGGTGAATAAAATCTGTTAAGCTTGAAGAACTCAGAAGCATTAATAGAGGTAGGCATTAAACACGAACACGGACTATAGCGCAATCGTATAATTGTTTAAATACAAACTTACTTGTATTTGACCCTTAAAGTTTGCAAAATTTTAAAAAATTCCTGTTTGCTTCGAAACCATCACGTTTTTTTAATGAGACTGGTCAAATACTCATAATGTAATCATTGGTCATAGTATCTATAAAAGCCAGAGAACTTAATAAATATTCCATATTATTAAACAGTTGAGCAACTCTGGAGAAATGAATTTCCATAATACTCGATTCGGTAACATATTTGATCAGATGTACACTTAAAATAACCTAATAACTCACGTACAGCGAACATGAACAAAAGACCTTAACAAAACTGGTCAATAAAATTCCTAAAAAACAAATAAACCGTAAACTTTGGTCAAATAACAACATTAGTGAAAATTTTAATTAGATTGTAAATTTTCCAAGCCGGAATTACAATTGTCATTCATGGTTACAGCAGAGACCATTATTATTTTATTTAAGTTTTTTTTTTAGGTGTTTTCATTAGCAACATGGTCCTGAAAAGCAGATCCACTTTTTTATTCAGCCGCAAATAATTTATCAATATTTCTTTTAACCATGAAATGCTACGAAAAGCAAACTTAATAACTCTATTATCGATATTAATTTGGTAGTAGTTGCTTAGGTATTAAATTGTGGACATAACCACGAATTTCTTATAATGGTGTCTCTGGTCCCTTTTTTGCGAGCGAAGGCTGGCCCATGACGTCATCATTTTCCAGCCAATACCTATCGAGGAGAGAGAGTGACCTTACGAAATTATCTAGTAGATTTACGAGGAATATTTCCCGCACATACAAATTTTGGTAGAGATAATACCTGGGGAAAACTTACTGAGCTTTCATTGAACGTATTCCTTCTCCTTTCGTACAATTAGGGATTCGAATGCCCAGAGAAGAGATTAATTTTAGTGCAACACACTCTCTACAACCACAATTTTGCGTGGCTGCATTGAATGAATGTAGACCATTTTCTACTCGAATTAGGTATTGTAGTAGTACGTTGGTTTCGGAAAGGTTGAAAACTTTATAGTTCTCTTCATCATTAAATTTCCCTACGTTCCTAATTTATTTGGTACTTGTCACGACGTACAGACAGAGCCTTATTCAATTTTAATATTGAATACAAAGAGTCTCGAATGAAATGCAATGCGCTGCCTCGTCTTACATTTTCCAATGAAAAAAAAAAAAAAAAAAAACACTCAACCCACTTAGAAAACAAACATTTCATATTTGATTTTCTTTAATTCCCTTCAAATCGTCATTCTAATGATCGGGTGCAATACTAAAATGAATTAGGTTAGTATGAATTGTCGGGTGATAGGGTATTTTTAAATTACCCAAAAAGTTTGTGTATCCTTCAAATATACAATTGTTAAAATAACTCGCGGCTTTAAACAATTACTAGCTCAGCGTAATCGGAGGCGAAAATTCTTAATCGTTCAAAATCTCTTTTGACTGGGCCGTTACAGGGCTGGTCTCAATGATTTGGAGTATAGCACTGTTAAGTTCGTTGCGCATTTAGCATAATGGAGTAGGCTGCTCCGTCGATGACGAAATGTTGAGCATGTACTAGCTACAGACACTCAAGTCATTCTTGACCTGAGCAATTCTGCCTACTGCCGAATCAATGTATGCTTTCCTCTGCAGAAAACAGTGTACATGGAGTACTTAATTACAGTAGCTTGTACACACTCCCAAGGGTACGATCGTCTCAACTGGAGGTCTGGTCTGGGGAATCAACCTTGTCCACTCGAGGCCAGGTACAGAATGTCCTCAAAAATATTCTCCACTGTGACTCTCCCGTCTTCAGGCGGCTCGACGACGTATTTCCAACAAGAGGACAAAAATACGCAGAAATTAGTATTACGCGGAGATTTTTACTCCAGTGATTGGTTCTACTACGGTACCTCCTCCTCAAAAAACTTTTCTATTGACTAAAATAATTTTCTGGAGTTTCGTGAGAGATCGGCGAATTTCGACAGCAACCGGGGCGAGTCCCTTCCAAAAATCACGGGTTAACGAAAGTTAACAGTCAGTCAAACACATTCCTTTCGAAATTTTACTGGACCAATCACCGTTACTCATAAATAGAGACCGATTATATCCATTTGCATTTTTGCATATGCATTTGCTTATTAAGCCATTTTCACCGGTTATTGCATATTTTACCTAAATCCATGTGATGATGCATGTTTTCGCTATATTTACAACATTTTTCCGTAATGTGCATAGTTAATAAGTAAAATCTTAAGTTTTAGCCGGCAAAACCTACTAGCAGCACTACAACGACTCGCTGAAGAACTGAGATCCACGTTTGGCAATGTAGATAAACTGATTTCATCAACAAAGGACGTGGTTCTTAAGGAACGTTCTCGTAACAATGCCTATAAAAAAAATGCCAAATGTGTCTTTACCTCCGGAACCAGTGCTAACTCGATGGGCGACGTGGGTTGAAGGTGTATTGTTTTACAGTGAACATTTGGTGACCATTAAAGGTGCAGGAAACGACTTTGATAGTTGAGAGGCTACTACAGTTTGTCGGTACAAGGAAGCATTTAACAATTCTAGTATTAAAACCATAACTGTGATAAGCACTCATTTTTCCCACCTATCTGCGAGTATTAAAAAGCTTGAAACTCAAGGTTTGACATTGACCAAATCTATTCAGTTAATGAATAAAATCCGCATTGCCAGAGGAATTTCAGTGTAATCTTAAAGTGAGGTTTCAAAATATTTTCGACAATAACCCTAGTTTTGAACCTTTGTGTCAAATTGATAGTTTTAGTAATCGGACGAGTGAACGTCTTCTAGAAACAATGACTGCTAACATAGAACCTAATTTCAAATTTTTTTGCTGTCGTCAGTCTTTCGACTGGTTTGATGCAATCCTCCATCCTTTCCTATCCTGTGCTAACCTCTTCATTTCTACATACCCCTTACAGCCCACGTCTTCAATTATTTGTTTCATATATTCTAATCTCTGTCTTCCTCTACAGTTCTTACCTTCGACTGTTCCCTCCACTAACAAATTAACCAATCCAGCATATCTCAAAATATCACCTACCAGTCTGTCTCTTCTTTCCGTAAGCTTCTTCCACAAACTTCTTTTCTCATCCATCATTTCCAAAACTCGTTCATTTCTTACTTTTTCTGTCCACTTAATTTTCAGCATTCTTCTGTAGCACCACATTTCAAATGCTTCAATTTTCTTTATTTCCGGTATTCCTAAAGTCCATTACTGCCCATTTAAATCAGTGTATATATAACGATCCATATCCACTTATAAAAATATTTCGAGAGATCGAAGAAACAATTTTACTATCGAATATTTGGAACAGTACCCGATTGTTTACTTTTACATAAGTAAGGAAAAAAGTTAAATAATTATCGAATTTATAAATGTTATTCAACTACTTACTTATTGCATGCTGATTTTGAAGTAAAAAACATAAAAATTACTATTTTTATGTCTTATAATTTTGCATATTTTGACACTTTTCATGCATATTTTGAACATTTTTCATGCTTATTTGTAAGCACATTTCAAGCTTTTTGTGTTGTATATAATCCATTCTCTACTCATAAACAGGGAGTAGGTCTTTTGTCCGTCCCTGAGTGCCCGGCGTCTGGCTGGCGTTTGCCTGTTACATCGAATTTTTCTTGCTCGGCCGTAGCTGCAAGTTCTACCTACCACTGGTTGCCCTTAATATTAATAATACAAATTGTACGGGATGACCCACTTTCATAATTCTGTTACAGTATTTAAATCTAGGCAGATGCCAAATATTTGCACTTCATGGTTAATTTACATCGTAAGAAAATTATTGTTGTCTGGTTTGTTTATGGATTGATGCGTACTTATTATCCACCTTATTGCTAATTCTGCTAATAATATTCAACAGAAATGGCTAATGCCTACTTATTTTCTTAATAAAGATACTTGGGCATGCATCTGTTACATCTTCTTAAATTAGTGTAATGAGGCATTTAAGAACTGCTTATTCGTTACAAATAGCACATGAAATTTTCATTTATTACACTAATACACTAGATGGCGTCCGAAATTTATTTTATCGCCATGAATAAACCAGCCAAGTGCGATTTGTAATTAGGGTTTCGCATTCTATTTATCTGTTACGTGTACCTCGAAGATAATTCAGCAGTTACTTGGCTTATACAGTAAATAGGAGACTTGTCCAAGTTATTCTCGTACACACATGAAAATTATCAAAAAGTTGAGCCACACTTCGGTAGGTTACAGAGTACTGCAACGAGCCTTAGTCTACAATCTGTGTTTGTAGTTTTCGTATTGGAGAACAACTTAAATAAAATTATCTGATAAACGTTCTTGCAATCAATAGGATGCAAGATCAGCAAAATAGAATTTTCATTTCGAACGAACAAAAACTATTTTATTATAAAGGTATTTACAGATAGTATGTTGTGATGATGATGATTGTTATCAATATTTATTATTGTTATTATTATTATTATTCTATTTCCGTTTGGTGAATTGTATCATATACGATTGTAATCAAAAGTTTGGTAACGGAAATATATGTTTCACGTTTAATACGATCCACTGTCTAACATAAACTAAAATTACTGCGAACACAATCGTATCTGCTTACATCAAAGTATCATTAAATGTGCTCGAGAAGAAGTTAAGTTCCCATTCGCAGATTGTTGCAGCGCGTGAGCACGTCAAGCGTAATGTAATCTGTGAGACTTCTATCCTGACCGTCACAGCTATGAACGCAAAAATTGTGACTTTTAAACTCCAATAAAATTTATCATCTTCTAAGTTAAACCTAACACATCGTTTGCGGTTTAGTCTGAAATATGAGCAGTTTCTGTAAAATAATGTTACTATGTGCAAAATAACAGCGAAATAGAAATTTTTACTTGAGTGTTTTTTGTTTATGTTTTTATTTTATTTTTTTGTTGCAACTTATAAATTATATTAGAAGAGTAAGCATTTTCGGCAATTGTTGATTAAATACAGGGTATGGCCGATATACTAGTTTTCCACGGTTTCAGTAAATCGCTCCAGGAGAATCCGGGATGTTTCCTTCAAATCGCCATAGTAATATTCCTTCCCGTTCCTTACCATAAGTTCTTTACATCATCTAATAACCTCTGCCTGAAGCCATAAACAAAACAAAAATGCCATGTCACTGTTGTACTTCCCCCCAACATGTCGTCTCATACTTCATATTGTTACATCTCTCACAACACGTGGAGGTCGAAACGGAAGTAAGATGAGGCGTGCTTAAAAATTACAATTTAATACCGTAAAGAATCAGGGAACGCCTCCATCCGCAGGTAGACTGTTGGCAATTGTGTTATCAGATCGCTGTGCCGTGATCTATAACGATGGGTGCGATGCGGGTAGAATGAACGGCAGGGGCCACCTGCCGCTAGCGGTAAACAGCTCGGGGTAGGCGGTGGTGATGGCAGCGCCGTCATCCATCTTGTTTTCGTCGGCGAGCACTCGCCCCGCGTCACTATGTGGGCGTATTTCAATTCCAGGAGGCAATATTTCTGTAATGCGCCGGCATAGGGCTGGGGCCGGCGGAAGATGGAAGCTGCCGATGACGTATTTTTGCCTCGCCCTAAATGACCCTCGGGCACCGAAGCTATTAGAGGGTTATGCAGCTATCGGACGGTGCTGGCACGTCACAGGCATCACCTGGAAGAGTCACGGAAAGTGATTACCACTCGGAGCCAAATCTAGAAAGCTCACGTGCTGTACGGATATACAGTAGAACCTCGATAACTCAAACCTCTGTAATTTAAAAACCTCTATAACTTCAAAAAATATGTTCCCTTCCCATCAGAGCCCAAAACCTCTATAACTTAAAATACGCAACCTCTATAACTTAAATAAGTAATCTCTGTATTGGCCCTCAGTAACTTAAAGAAATGTTTCCACAACCTCTATAACATAAAATTGTTTGTCATTTTGAAAGAGTGTGAAAAACAAAAGGTTTCGGTATTTATTGCTTGCACGTGTTCACTAGTTAAATTGTTAACGTAAACAATGTACAGTACATATGTCACCTATTGTTTGCTTCTTCGAAATTCTTTAAAGCTTTGCGGCGGTTAGCCTTAAGACAACGGCTTACTTGGATCATAAGTTTTTGATCATTGTCCTGGAAACATCGCTTTACCTACTGTGTGATAAAACTGGCTTAAAATGAGTTCGAAAAGAAAACTAACAACACTCACATTCGCTGATAAATTAAAAGCTATAGAAGCAGTGAAAAAGGGATTGAAAAGGAAAGAAGTTGCGGCTCAGTTTGGGATACATGAGAGTACATTATCAATCATCATTAAAAAAGAAGCTGAAATCTTGAAGAAACAAGAATCAGGAGAAAGTCTTCAATGTAAAAGACGAAAAATTGACGAATTCCCTAAATTAGAACAATGTTTGTTTACGTGGTACAAACAGTGTCGAAACAAAAACATCAGTGTTAGTGGACCCATACTGAAAGAAAAAGCTAATTCGCTGAAAATCAAAAATTTTAAAGCCAGCAATGGTTGGTTAGAGAATTTTAAGAAACGACATGATTTAGCCTTTAAAAAATGTGCGGCGAAAGTGCGAGCGTAAGCAAATCAGTCTGCCAAGAATGGAAATCTGAATTACATAATTTAGTGAATGATTATGATCCCAATGATGTTTTTAACGCTGACGAAACGGGTCTATTTTTCAAATGTCTTCCCGACAAAACATTAACATTCAAAAATGAGAAATGTCATGGAGGAAAGCACAGCAAAGAACGACTTACGATTCTACTTTGTGCAAATTCTACGGGCAGAAAAAACTGAAAACTTTAATTATCGGCAAGTCAACAAAACCTCGGAGCTTTGCAGGCCTAAAATCACTACCCATGGATTATGAAGCCAATAAAAAAGCATGGATGACAGACGAACTTTTTAAAAAGTGGCTGATTAACATAGATAAGCAAATGGTAACTTCAAATAGAAAAATTATTCTGTTTATCGACAACTGCACAGCACACGGGGACATACCACCATTAAAGGCAGTCAAAGTACAATTTTTTCCACCAAACACAACATCACAACTTCAACCTTTGGATCAGGGTATAATTAAAAATTTTAAAAAATTATACAGAAAAGAAGTTGTTAGAAAAATGATAGCTGATATGGAGCAAAATACCATTTCTTCTATCAATGTTCTTCAAGCAATGAGGATAGTGGACAAAGCTTGGCGAAACGTAACACCTCTTGCAGTAAAAATCTGCTTTAGAACCTGTGGTTTTTCTTCAGAACCTCAAGAAATCATTGAAGAGGAAGATAATAATGTGCCTGAAGAATGGAATAAGCACATGTCTGGGTCAAACATTACTTTTGAAGACTTCGTTACTTGCGATGATGAAGTAGTCACAACAGGGACGTTAACAGAGGAAGAAATATTGGAATCAGTAAACAACTGCATTGAAAGTGATAAAGACGATGATTTTAACGACGAGCCACAAACTTCATCTACGAGCGTATCAATCAACGAAGCAAAAAGAGCTTTAACAACTTTACGATCATTTAGAGCAATGTAGCAACATAAAAGATAATGTATTCTCCTCTCTACTTGTCACTGAAAATCAAATCGATTTAGAAACTGTGAATTGTTTAAAACAAAAGAAAATCACAGACTTTTTTTTTAAGTAGACTAGCTGGTACCCACGACTTCGTTCGTGATTGTAAAGAATTCATATTGACAGCTATAGACATCTAACCACCCTAGTGCACGATGGGAGACTCGATACTATTACCACACACAAGTACCAGTCTTCTGCGCTATGTAGTTCCGGCAGCAAGGTAAAATTTACGGATACACACAAGTCTTTGGATGAAACACGAAAATATTCATGATCGACCAATTTCAAACACCATATCTCACACACTCCCACAGTTACCGAATTTCGGCCAACGTTGTGATCGATGGGAGACTCTGTGTTACTACCACACACAAACGCCAGTGATCTGCGATTGATAGTTTTCACTTAAAACTGATACACCGTGACACATGCGTCTTTGGCAGAAATATGAAATTGCCGCAGGTCGACAACATTCATCCCCCATATCTCCCACACCCCCATAGCTATAGACATCTAACAACCATAGTGCACGACAACAGACACGATTCTACTACCACACATAAACACCAATGCTCTATGCTATGTAGTCGTGGTAGAAAAGTGAAATCTGCGGAGACACATGCCTTTCGTCGAAATACGAAAATATCCTTGATCGGCCAATTACAACCACCATATCTACCACAGTACCACAGTTTCTGAAATTCGGCCGCTATTGTGATCGAAAGGTGACTCTGTGCTACTACTACACACAAACGCCAGTTATCTTTGATCTATAGTTTTCGCTGAAAAGTGATACACCAAGACACTTTTGTCTTTGACAGAAGTATGAAACTGCCACAGGTAGACCACTTTCAACCCCCATTTATCCCACACCCCCATAGTTGCCGACATCTAACAACCATAGTGCATTACATGAGATACGATTCTACTACCAAACACAAACACCAATGCTCTATGCTATGTAGTTGTGGCGGAATAGTGACATATGCGGAGACAGTCGAAATACGAAAATATACTTGGTCGGCCACTAACAACCACCATATCTACCACAGTACCACAGTTTCTGAAATTCGGCCGCTGTTGTGATCGAAAGGTGACTCTGTGCTACTACTACACACAAACGCCAGTTATCTGTGATCAGTAGTTTTCGCTGAAAAGTGATACACCATGACACTTTTGTCTTTGGCAGAAGTATGAAACTGCCACAGGTCGACCACTTTCAACCCTCATTTCTCCCACACCCCCATAGCTACCGACATCTAACAACCATAGTGCACTACATGAGATACGATTCTACTACCAAACACAAACACCAATGCTCTATGCTATGTAGTTGTGGCAGAAAAGTGACATATGCGGAGACAGTCGAAATACGAAAATATACTTGGTCGGCCACTAACAACCACCATATCTACCACAGTACCACAGTTTATGAAATTCGGCCGCTGTTGTGATCGAAAGGTGACTCTGTGCTACTACTACACACAAACGCCAGTTATCTGTGATCTATAGTTTTCGCTGAAAAGTGATACACCATGACACTTTTGTCTTTGGCAGAAGTATGAAACTGCCACAGGTCGACCACTTTCAACCCCCATTTCTCCCACACCCCCATAGTTACCGACATCTAACAACCATAGTGCACTACATGAGATACGATTCTACTACCAAACACAAACACCAATGCTCTATGCTATGTAGTTGTGGCAGAAAAGTGACATATGTGGAGACAGTCGAAATACGAAAATATACTTGGTCAGCCACTTACAACCACCATATCTACCACAGTACCACAGTTTCTGAAATTCGGCCGCTGTTGTGATCGAAAGGTGACTCTGTGCTACTACTACACACAAACGCCAGTTATCTGTGATCTGTAGTTTTCGCTGAAAAGTGATACACCATGACACTTTTGTCTTTGGCAGAAGTATGAAACTGCCACAGGTCGACCACTTTCAACCCCCATATCTCCCACATCCCCATAGCTACCGACATCTACGTAATAACCATAAGCACGACAGGAAAGACGATTCTACTACCACACACAAACACCAAAAGTCTATGTTATGTAGTTGTGGCAGGAAAGAGAAGTATACGGAGATACGAATTTTTGGTTGAAATATGAAAACGCCCTGCACTGACCAACTTTAATCATTATATCTCCCACATCCCCACAGCTATCGGCATTCGTCCAACGTTGTGCACGACAGGAAACTCCATGCTACTTCCACCCACAAACATCAGTGATCTGTGCTAGGTAGTGGTGGCTGAAAAGTGAAATATAGGAAAAAACACGTCTATTTTTATATATATATATATAAGATTAAACCTTTAATTATTGTTTTATTTTTATGTAACGTGTGCAATGTGAATAAATAAATATGAATATTTAAATTTCTGTATTTTATTGAACCAATCCTTCTGACGCATTCGAGTAAAAATAGGAACAGGGGTACATACATACATATGAACATACCAACCTCTATAACTTCAAATATTTTGTGTTTCCCTTGGACTTATCGAGGTTCTACTGTATCTATACGAGTAAGTCGCGCTTATGTTGGTAGTGCCTTCGAGGTGAAATACCAGAGAACGTACATGTGACATAGTTTAAAAGCTTTTTGCTGTCACCTCTGTCTCTTGAACAGTCTCATTAGATCTCGCACATTTTGATATAATCAGCTAATATCTTCATACATGTTGCAGCCTATGACCTTGATTATCTGCCTCATATATATGAGATAGATAATTGAGGACATAGGCTGTAATCCTTGTAGTCATTTACACGTTTTATCTTTGGTAGTTTCCTTCAGTAACTAGTACCAATTTATAAAAATGTGGCCCACCATGCTGCTTTTCACTATTTTCGGAACAATTAAATTTTATATTTTGTCAGTCCACTTAATTTGTAACATCTGTGTAGTATAACATTTCAAATATTCAATATCTCAAACTCTCGCTAAAAAACAAAGTTCACATTCGAGAAGTGTGCTGTTCCTTACATCCTGTACCAACAAATCAACCTCAGTTCTAGGCGAATGTTTGATGTTAAAAGATTTCTTTCTAAAGGAAAAACTACTTCCTTCTATTGCTACATTTCTTTTGAGATTATTCTTTCTTCGGTCGTCAATTATAATTTTTCTTTGTAAATCATATAAAAAAAAAAAAAAAAAAAAATCTCAGCGTGTCTGCGATCCTGTTTTATGTGTATCTTATCGTTATCATTTCCAATACATTTCAAAACCTTTTTTTATTCATTTTTAATTCAAATTCTTGTTGCAATATTTTGATCCTGACATTCTACCATTCCTCATATTCTCATCTTTATCAACAGCGGTCGGCAGTATATAAAATTTTTCTGTTTTAAACCTTATAATGCTTTAAAAGTTTTCTTTTCTTTCCTCCGTTGCTTTCTCCACGTATCATTTGATTGTTAACACAAATGTCTGTTTCTTTTTATTCCTTAAATTTACTATGGAATGTGTGTAAAGATATGTAAATACGATGTCTCTCGAGCTGTTAAAAACGTGCCAGTGGAAGGTAATAAATGGAAGATTGTGCTTCAAGAAGGTAATTTTTAAATGCATGAGAAGTGACGGTGGGACTGTTGATTTACTTCGAGCGGCTTGGATTTTTGAACGTCTTTGCTTTCCTTTTGGAATATCAGCGCAGTTATGGTGATCAAAGAAGTCCTCATTTTTTCCTTGCGGCTCATTTGAATGGTGACATGAAGGAATATTGGCAAGGAACTGGGATAGAATCAGGTGTGGATCACACTGAAGAATCATGCTGTAATGACGCTGGTAAACAATGCGTAAAAGAATGAATATCGAATTACGACCAAGATCTTTGGTAATGCCAATCTTGGTAGGAGAAATTCAATTGTTGTTCTATGTTCTATCAAAGCTAAGAAGGTTAAGAACTGTCGTTTTTACGCTTAAACTGTCGTTATTGCAATTCATAAGCCGCACGACAGATTTTAGACTAATCCTCACTTTTGTTCCTGGCATGATACAGGGTGTCCCTGATTTCAAAATTAAATATCTCGAAAACAAAGATCGATAGAGGAATGCAGTGAACGGTATGTTTATTGTGACAGCTGTAAGAAGTGTATACAGCAGTGTGAAATAATAGTTACAAAAGCTGCTAACAGATGGCGCTGTACGCTGTACAGCTCGTATCAGCATACATAAGTGAAATAATCGTATGAAAACAATCTTTGCAAAACAATCACATCACAATGTTTTCAAAATGTTCACCATTGGCACTACAGAGGTGGCGCAAACGAATAATGAAATTCGCCATCACATTTCGTAGTGTCTCGACCGAAATGGATTCACATGCCGCAGAGATCGCCGATTCCAGCTCGTCCAGCGTGGCGGGATGCTTCGGGTAGACCATGTCTTTCACTGTGCCCCACAAAAAAAGTCACAGGGAGTCACATCTGGCGAATATGGAGGCCAATCCATGCCTGCACCAGTGAATTCGGGAATTTCCCAAAGCAATGACTCGATTCCCGAAGTATTCCTCAAGAAAGCGGAACACTTGTTCGGTCCGATGTGGTCGGGCCCCATCTTGCATAAACCATTCAGTACCTGGTCGATCCTCTAACGCTTGCTGTGTGGCGACAAATTGTTCCAAAATTGCAACGTAACGTGCACCAGTGACCGTTTCTCGAATGAAAAAAGGGCCAACAATGCCTCTGCTGCATACTGCAGCCCACACAGTAACTTTAGGAGAATACAGGGGTTTCGCTTAACACCAATATGGCTTTTCGGAACCCCAAAATCGACAGTTCTGCTTATTCACGTAGCCATTCAGGTGGAAATGTGCTTCATCTGTAAACCAGATGCAGCCAACATCAAATCCTTCACTATCAATCATTGTGAGCATCTGAGTCGCAAAGGCAACCCTTTGTTGCACAGCTCGTCCGGGTATGGCTGGTGCGTTTTAATTTTGAATGGAAACATGTGTAGGCTCTTTCGCAGTATTTTCTGCGTGCTGGAACGCTTCAAACCAGTCTCCGATGCAATTCTACGGACGGATGACATTGGATTTCGCTGAATAATTCCAGATACTGTGGCGATATTTTCAGGCGTAATTGCGGTTGGCTTTTGGCCAACATGCCCCACTAGATCATCAGTTACGCTGCCTGTTTGTTGAAATTTTGCGAAGAGCGTACGAATGGGTTTCGCATCGGGTCCTTTTGGAACATTAAATCGTGCTTGAAAATTTCGCCGTGTTGCCGTAGGACTCTCTTCTAACCTGTGGTTCTCTAGCACCAGAAAAACGCGTTGTTGAATGGTGTACATGGTTTTAAACTCTTCCTTCGGTACGCTAACCTCCTTTCACGTTTCAATGGTGGAACTGATCGCCCTGAGCTTCGGATCACTATTTAGGCATTACGTATGGCGATTACAGCGCCATCTGTTAGCAGCTTTTGTAACTATTATTTCAAACTGCTGTATACACTTCTTACAGCTGTCACGATAAACATACTGTTTACTGCATTCCTCTATCGATCTTTGTTTTCGAGATATTTAATTTTGAAATCAGGGAGTCCTTTTCTGGACACCCTGCATCTTCGCTGCAAGTGTATAGCAGAATTGATTTCAGAAAACAAGTGTCATAATGGTGCAGTAGCCAGAGCTGAAAGATACGTGTTGACAGACGTTGGACAAGGGCTGTATGGATGTTGATGTTGTGTCAATAAGTTAAAGCGCAAGAAACTGTTGTTTAACAACTGTGGCGTCACAAATTCGCTGGATTCAGGTATAATATTTTACAATAATCCTTCATGTTAAGATACAAAACATACAAGTCGTAGAGAAGTGAATGTCTTGATTCCTGCTTGAATCTAATTTGATTACGTGAAGTATCTGCTGATTAAGTAGTATTTTATTGAAAAATAACCCCATTTACATCAATCGTTTCCCATCTATCTAGCAGATCGCTAAGCTCTGTGGTGGCGATCCTATGCCGGCTCGACAGTTTGCCTTCCATATGCACAACAAAAACCATACAATATTCTGATAACCCTGCTGGGGGCTTTGCTAGAGCATTCCACCCTTAGATCATTTTGGTGGGGACAGATTTAGTCGGTTGCAGAACGGTCCAGTACTATTTTTTTACAGATACTGGTTTTGAAATATTATTTCATTCTACCTAAGCCCATTCTGATTTTTTTTTATATATAGAGTATTAATTTTTTAATTTCGGTCTCCTTCTGTTTTTGCGGTAACTGCTCAGTGATATTCAACAACACTGTATAGCTGACGCATGCCTTACTGGTGATCGACGCTTTGAATATGAATTTTAAATTATGATTCCCAATTAAATTAATAAATCCATAAACTACTTTTTTATCATTTAAACCATTTGTTGAGCGTAATGCGACAATCAGACTAAAAGCATTAGTCTATGGGCTTCTATAGTGTTTGCCTCAGAAAGAAGTGATTAGTCCTGAAGTTGATTTCTATAGAGACCTGTAGTTAACTAGCATAAAGGAACGGCGTAAAGAAAGATTTTATGTCTGAGAAACGGTTGAATTTTTATCTCATTATCATACCTTTTAAAAAATTAGTGAATCTTAGTAGGAGATCATTAAGGTAATTGACTGAGATACAAAAATTCTGAATTGTTAAGTAAACCTTCCTTGTTGGTTGGAAGACCGAATATCCTGTCAAACATAAAAAGTGAGTAAGAGTATGAGAAGAATACTTAGAAATTGAGGTTCTGAGATCTTATGTATTTTATCTGGCAGAAGAAACTGAAAGGTTTATTTCAAAGAACAGGGGTTATAAAAACAATCAGGATATTTCATATATTCATATTTTTCAATTGATCTTCAAATTTAAGATGGAATATTAAAAATAGGAAAACTTACGGAGTGTAGATCAATATATAGTAGCAGATGCAGTGAAGAGCACGAGTCTATGGAATTCTGTTTTAAATGGAATTCTGTTTAAAAAAATTTGGAAGAAACATTTGTCTCGAAATGAAATAAAACCAAAGGAATTATTAGTGATTTTAAAAAGACTTTTTAAAATATTGAAGTCATTCAAATCACCTAATCAGTTGTAGTTTTCAACACAATTTAAGTTTTTTGGAATAATGCTTAACATTAAAATTAATTTCAGTAAATAATGAATTTCTTCACTTTAGTTGTATCTACGTTTATGAAGCTCTGGTAAAACGTTACAAATATCAACAGTTCTCAGGGTAAATGCGATGCTTTCTCCTCAGATATATTTGCGACCATGCAAAGTGCCATATTGGAGCTTTAATCTTAAATATATTGCAGTTTTTAGTCTCAAGAAAGGACATTAGTAATGTAGCACTGAACATTAAGGGAAATTTAATGTTGCAAAACAGGAAATGGACTTCATTTCTCTACATGTGATGTAGACCGTATGATAAACAGCACAATAACGAAATGCGTCTCAATGTTAACCTATTATGCTTCACACGAAACTTTACGACACTATAAACGTAAAAAATAACATCAGAGTATGTTCAGGATTGTCTTTAAATGAAATAAATGTTTTTATGGAACATAAGGAATTATCTGAATACACATTTTAAGCGAGCGCTACACAACCAAAGCTATAACAGGTAAACAATTTCTCTCCATTCCTATATTTTTTTTTTTTTTTTTTTTTTTTTTTTTTTTAAATCCCATGGCTTTTGAAGAATCTTCGAATATAATTGTGTAATGCCAACAGTCTCCATAATTAGTTTCTCTTCTTCTTTTATAACTACCACTTCCTTGTACCCGTCGTTCATAACAGTTTATATTATATTATATCACAGATTTTAATACCAAGCTAGGCGACAGGTGAGATCCACAGATCAATATAAGAAATTACAATAAATCAAGCAGTGGCGTAACTATAAGGCGACTAGAGCGACTAAGGAGACCAACATTTTTTTTTTTTTTTTTAAAGAAATCTCTACTACTGCCTCGGGCGGCGACAAGGGACGGATCTTGGATCATGGGTCAGAGGGCCATTCCGTCTGGGATCCCTTGGCATTTTTATCCGTCCTGCCACCCTATTGCTACGACACTGATATCCAGAAAGAAAAATAAAGGAGCAGTCATTGATTTACCTACCATAAATCGTATTACCTGTTAACAACTCTTTGTCTTCAGCGTTCCAGAAACCAATTTTTTTTTTCTAATTAAATTATACAAATCACTTTGTACACTTTAGCACGATTCGAGTGAGAGGAAAACTGATCGAGCGTGGTAAGATGTATCGGACTGCTATTCTGGCTACACAAATTTTGGGTTCGTTTTTTGAAATAAATTTAGGTGATAGACGAAATTCTTTCTTCAGTTAGGCTATGGCCAATTTCTTACCCGCTTCTTATACACTATCCTTTCCCGACTCTGAGGGCCTCATCTAACAGTAACTGAAAAAATAAATTATTGATAGTATCTACATTACTATTTAAACTTTCAACTTTTTCCCCTTCCTTACTTTATTCTGTAGATTACGTTTCATTGTTCCGCTAATCATGTTAAAACTTTTAATTTTCTGATGGATATCAACCTAATCCAAAAATGAAATACTGCGCCATAAGTACTTAACAATCTTTTACTTCTTAAACATTTTTATAGTGTATTACAATTTGTATTAATGTTTTCCATAGTATTACGTTATTTTACCTTAGTCTGCAATGTCTGCAAGTTGTGAAGGTAAAGGTCACGGACTGGCCTCACATTCGGAAGGACGCAAGTTTGAATCCCCGTTCGGGCATGCAGATTTGGGTTCTCCATGGTTTCCCCAAATCATTCCAGGCTAATTCCGGAATGCTTCCTTCAAAAGGCCATGCCCGAATTCCTTCCCGTTCCTTGTCCCCAGTCCCATCCCGCCTCTAATAACCTCGATTTCGACGAGGCGTAAAGCCAAAATAACTCTTTTTTTTTTACGGTGTTCGTACAGATTCCGCAGCTTCCCGTAGGATTTGTGGAGGTAGAGCATTGGCACAAGAATGGGTGAGATTGTGTCAGCTCCACGCTCCCGCCGTTCTTTACCTTCCAGCGAAGTTTCCCCCACGGTACTCATCTGATGACAGACTGAGGGAGCCTGGCTAGCCGTTACGGCCGTCCAACTTCGAGGAAAAATCCTCGGTCTCGTCGGGGATCAAACCCGGTCTTCCGGATCGCAGTCAGACGCTCCAGCACCCGAGCTACGCGGATGCCCTTCTGCAAGTTATATGGAGGCCAAATTCTTACTATTTACCTTACATGGAGAGAACTCTTTCGTATACGGAAACCCAAAATAAAATTAACAAGAGCACTGCTGTTTAGGAGTGAGAGAAACTTAAATGAAAAGAAATGACATAAATCTTCAAAATTATTCATGTGTTATAAAGCGACTACATTGATTGAAATTTCTACAACTGTTATCCTCAATCTTGTGATTATACAACTTAGCTGATTCCAGCGCTGGATATATGTACAAAAAAACCGACAGCAAAAATACACATTGTAATATAACACTCTGTTTACATTTATTTGTTCTTCTTCCTTTGATACTAACAGATGTTAAGAGTTCCAGTAAGCAATGTTTCTGTTCCAATGAATATCTGTTTCTATTTTTGAAAAATATATATTCCAGCTTTTTTTTTCTCTTCTCAAATGTTATTTTTTGGCTGTTTTAACTTTTATTTTACTGATATCAGAATTGCATGGATTTCTCCTGTAGGATATGCAGTACGAATACCAAATTTTATCTTGACTTTTATTTTTATTAATCTGCTTTGTATGTGCTGTTAGTTCAGTGGATTTATGTTTGATATTACTGTTTAGTAGTCTAACTCATTGTATTTTAAGATATAAAATCAATATGATCCTTTAATTTTTGTTTCTCTTTTCATTATTTACGATTGAATCTTCTTTAGGTCTATTTTTAATCCGGATATTGAAATTTCTCACAAAAACTACATAACCTTTATCGTTGGTTTCATATAGTAGGTGAAGATATCTACAGTAAACCTCTATTTCATCCTTACTTCTTCTGGTGCATATATCACCTTGAGCGAGAGGTTCTTTGAGATATTAATCTTCCGTTTATTTAAATCTTGCCATTGTTAGTTTATTAATATTGACACCCCAGCTGCTTCATTGTGTTTAATTACACTGTATATAATGGAGCAATTCCTCCATAGATTTTTAGTTACTTCTGTGTAATTCCTCATTTCAAATGAACGTTTGTTAATTCTTGATTGTTTCCGGGTAACGAGCTTATTTTCTCTGTACAAATTTTTAATGTCATTAAGACTAAAAATCAGTTACGTTTTAGTCTGTAATTTCCCCGTCGTCAAAGTATCTATCCGGTTTTTATTCTTCTCGTTTTGCAGTGTTAAGAGTATTTATATATTCATTAAAAATTTGTTACCAGCACATTACTTAGGAGGTGTAAGATTGCCACATGCAGGTCTCGTAAACTGTTTGGATTTCTGTCAGGATTTTGTTCCCTAGCCGGAATGTTCAAATTTTAAGGCGACTTGTATCCTTCTTTTTATCCAGCCTCGTTAGTTATACTGATAATGGAGAGCACTGTCTATGGGCCATCCGGTTTTCACTGTAGTTGATGTAAGAGAAGTGTTTGCTGACAAGTAAAAATTGAAGAGTCATTTCTCAAGGCTTTTATCTTCAGACTGTAATGAGACTGCTTTAGGAGGGGGGGGGATTTTAAATTTAATTATTTAAATAATTCAATTTTGGGTTGGCAAGAATCTTAACCTTGCCAGATCACAATGAAACTGACATTGATAATTTATAATATTCAATTGGCTTCTACACCGCTAAGCATATTTAACGTTACCATTAATACAATAATCACTAGGATATCAAGCAAGCCTAGACGTTACAATTGCCCGATTTTACCAAGCAAACAATTGTATGAATTTACTTTAATCTTAAATCGTCTGACGAAGTTAAAGTTATTGAACGATAACAAATGTTCACAATATGCAACAATAAGAACAGCCAGCAATTAAAACATGAATACATGAAAATGAACATGCATCTCTGGCGCCGTTAAATAAAAGAAATACATGGAACTTGCGATTTGCAAGGCTTCCACAATGTTCAATAAAATTCCAGCTAGCTCAGGGTCAGATTTGCTTAAAGAGCACAAGTTTATTTCTCAAGTCGTTTACGGGTCATTCGCAGTCTCATAAGAACACAATAATTCAAGACCTGGTGTTAACACATTACCCTTTCATAGGCAGCTGCACTGGTGTTAGTCGCACAATCAGTCCCAGTGCGATAGAAGACCATAGGCGGGTCATTGTACTGCACCAAGCCCAACCGTCTAGGACCGCAGCCCAGCCAGAAGTAGTCTCCGTCCTCTTCGGAAAAGATGGCCTCTCCTCTCCGCCAAGGAACATGCCGGGCAGAAAAGATTTTACTTATGAAGACCCCTGTCGATGATTTTTATTGGCAGGTTGGAAATCACGTGGTATCGTCGCACATTCAGATTCACGGCATTTTTTTGCCAGCGTTCTCCCGCGCGTCTGTCTTTGGTGGGGCGGGGGAGAGCTTCATAGCTCCGCTATACAAGCCAAGGGACGACCAGGTGGCCTTGACCGGCGAGTCTGCCTGTCCATTGTCCCTAGGCGTCACTGTGGTGGGCTAACGGTACTATTTCCGCCCCTTGCTTTTAAACAGAAATCTTAGATTTTCATATTTGCGCTGAGTCCTCTCAAATAAACACCCTTGCATATTAATTTAAAAATATACAATTTCGGCTGCCCGAGATCAATTTAATTTTTAAACTGAATAAAAAAATTAAAATTAAAAACAACTTAAAAAAAAATCCAAATTGTAGCGTGGCCTGATAACGTCCCGTTACAAGACTTCTATTATGAGCCATGATTCTTGAAATCCTAATAATCTTTGGTTATGACGGAATCACTTTTTAAAATAATCGTTCTCGTTTAAGTACATAGCTTAGCACTATGCAGTACTATCGACAAGTTATCATTGTTTATATACTAAGTTTCCATATTTTTACTTTCACATATTAAACTATTCTCTAACCGTATTCTTGAAGAGACTCTAAGATGTTCAAGAATACTTGAAATAATTTATTTTGCCACTACGCTCTGAGCTAATCATTTTTATTATGACCTACTACGACGATGTTTAGCAACCTTTCGTCCTCGCTTCTTTTTTTACTTCTCTCATATATACTTCAAGTCATCCTTGCCTTCGATTAAGGAATGCGTCATTAATACGTATTTCTGCAGTATTTTCTCATTTTCTTTATAATCTGAGTCAATATTTTTCAGAAAGGATAACAGGTGTTCAGCTCCCATTATTTGCGCCGATATCCAAGTTCAGACCAGTATTAAAAGTTCGAGGAGCTAATATATTCTCCACAAATTGGCTCCGAAGTCACGTCTCATTTTTTGGCTGCTATATTGTACCTTCGTCTGACGGAAACTCTAACTCAAAGCTTTGATAATACAGGAAATGTCTTTCAGTCGTTCCACTGCGCGTGTATTGCAAGAGTTTCTTCGCCTTTTCCTCTGTGACAGGGCGCAGTTCTTAATTAGTGATATTAGCGACAAGCACAGTAGCTCGTTAAGGCAGCTGACACTACCGCTCACCCCTCTTCGCCATTTAGCTCGCTGACCTGCAGTCTCCTAATAATTTGTACACCGAGAAGGCACCGAAAAAGGAGGACGCAGCACGGAAGCGAAAGAATTAAAAAAGTTAAAAAAGAAAGAAAAAAAAACGTGTAGGTGGCAGTGAAACAGCTCCGTGCTCCGGGAGGCGACCTGTTATAATTATTGCTTTATACGGGACAATTATGAGGGAGGCAGTTGCCGCCGGAGAGCCATATTTCGGGGCGGAGGTACGGCTCTGTTGCGGATGCTTAGCGGGCGTGCCTCGCAGCGTTGCGTAGGCGCAGCACGGCGTTTTTAATTAAGCGCTGTAGAGGCGAGATGGCCATAACGTGCTTGTTGTCATTCGGCTCACTGCCTCCAGTATTTCGCGCAATTTGCGCTCGACTCGTTGTCGCTTATTGATAACCGTACGCCCACAGGTAGATGGCGGTGTCTTATCAACAATATTACAACCCATGATTCCACACTGACTTTTTAACGGATCCAGAAATATTTTAGACCGTTCACGCTACATCCACCTCAGTATTGTCCACAAGACTTTTGATAAATTGGTTTACTATATTTTAAGTCAGCGGCAATGTTATAACCCGTTATACAAGATCTCATGGGAGTAAACGACGATATTCCCGGAGGTGAAAGAATTTGTAATTTTTTAGAAAACATTCCTGTTCCTCATATTTTCGAGATAAAGCCGCTTCCAGAATGAAATATTTACAGTAAATTGTCAAATATTCATTGGGGTTCCTGAAAACACACGTTGTCTCCACGTCCCCTGATTTCGCCAACAATGCATATTTTTTATATACTTTTCTACTTTGTCCTTTACATGTATTGTTTTAAGGTGATACAAAGATTTAAGTATTCCATTAACTGATAGTTGAGTGGCTCATTTTTCTTGCTAATTCTTTTTACTTTGGATACACCTGTGTGTATACAATTTATTATTCTTGTGAAATATTCCTGACTAAATGCACCATAACAGAGGTAATAGACAAAATGTTGGATGCACAAAAAATAAACTACAACGTATACATTAAGGAAGCACTCAGGATGTAGCTCTCTATCGCCTTTGTTAATATTGATTACTGAATTAGAAACTCGCATTAATCGTTGTGAACCAACCCAGGAAGCACGAGAAAGCTCTCGAGGAAGAAACATGCCACTTCTTATTAGAAAAAAAACCTCCATTAAAGTTGGGGGAGGAATTTGTTTAAAACAATAATGTTACAATCCGTTCTCTTTGTGAACAGATCTTAATGTGGCTTTATTTCAGAAACAAAAGGTAACGGAGATAAGATAATCCGAGATTGCCTATTAGCTTACGGATTTCCACCAATATTATCACACCAAATCCAACAATACAACAGCCTAAATTCTTCAATTATGCCTTCGGGAGAACGGCGGTTCGAATTTCCGTCCGGGAATCCAGATTTGGGTTTTCCATGGTTTCCCAAAATCACTCCAGATGAATGCAGGGATGCTTCCTTCAAAAGGCAATGGCCGAATTCCTTCATGTTCCTTATTCCCAGTCCCATCCCGCCTCTAATGACCTCGATTTCGACGAGGTGTAAAGCCATAAGTAAAAAAAAAATCAACTATGCCACATCGGTGTAGAGATTATTCCTACAGGTTAAGGGCAGGGACAAGAAGTGAGAATGAATTCAGCCAAGAAATCATCCCGGCATTAGACTCAAGTGATTTTACGAAACTGTAGAAAACTGAAATCACAATGGTCGCATCGGAGATTGAGCCTGTATACTCCCGAATGTCAGGTTGGAAGATCACAGCTCACACACCAGGCTCGGTCAAACTAAACGAAACTAAACACATTCTCTCTACAAAAATTTTCTCTTAAATCCTCCCAGAAACATCTTTTATTATTTGGCTATACAGCGAGAAACGATATACCGTTCAATAAATGGCATTTGCCAAGTGAATTTGAACTGGGGTGGATTCCCCAGGCCTTCTTCTGTATGGAAGTGTCTGAGTTGTTGTTTTGTATGTTAGGACTATGATATATGTGTGTGTGTGTATGTGTGTGTTTAGTGATGTCTGCAGTGGGTAAGAATGAAATAAGAAGTAAGAAGAGCGTGAAACTCAATGTCGGCCTACTCTTCCGAAAGACATCAATAAGTTTGTCAAGTTTTACATGTCAATGTGAAGGATAGACCACCGTCAACAGTGGGGTATATCCTCATCCAATACACACTGCATTGTTATTTGCGAATTAACCGAGTCTGGTATACCATCTAGCGATTAGAAATCGTGCATCACCACCTCCACCACCTTCCCCGTCATGTGCCAATTGTAAAACCTTCTCAGATCAACTGGATTTAAACCAACTAAACCCTCTTCAGGGACCTAATATCAACGTAGTGTCACAACGACGCAAACGAGGTTGTTAATCCTGTATTTATTCTGAGGAAAAATGATGTGTTTCTATTTTTCATCTACGGTTTGCATGACCGAGAGATCCCCATAGAGTTTGACTACCTAAGGCGTAGTTTTGAATGCTCGCATTTTTCGCCACTGACTTAAACACCACTCTAATGAGGAATGGTCATCTATTTACGAAACTTGCAATCATCATTATGCATGACAACTGTATATAGGTGTTTGTGAAATGTGTAATCTCTGACGTGGAGCATTGTCTAGATCAGCATTTGTCAACCTTTTTCAACCCGAGGACCAGATTTTTTTTTTTTTTACCTGTGAGTATATTATCAACACCTGGGACATAAACTGGAAGTGATCTACTAAAAGTTAATTACATATTGACCAGTCTCTAAATATTAAGTAAACCAAATGAATTATGATGTTGCTATAGGTTGGATGCTACACTATACCATTGCTCCACATGGGCAAAATAAAATAAAAGACTCCACAACTCTTACGTTACTATCCCAACCTTGTAATGCGGTCCGTCACACCTATTAAAATGTCCCCAGAAAACGGCTATTTACTTTGTTCTTAGACAAAAGGTGCTCTTTCTGATGCCAACTGAAAACCAATAGATTTTTGTGCAAAGAATGCCGTCATTTACTCATCCTCGAAATTCCAGATTTCTGCAAGATCCATGAAATATTCGTGGCTTTTAAAGAGTTGGATTTATGGTTTATTCTCGCTTATATCCTTATACGGTACTATATGGTATCTGCCTTTGTAATATTCTTCCTGCGGATCACCTAAACCATCTTCGCGACCACATGTTGACTAAAACGGGTCTAGGTGATTGCGGGAAATCGCAATAAGATGACCCCTGCATCACGTCTGGGATTTGAACCTAAGTTCGTTATACATCTCTGATCCAGTGTGGTAGCACTTTAACCCGCACTGCTACATCGGTGGATTATGTTTCTATTAAGAAACGTTTCAGATTATGTTATCATTTCTCCCTGTATTAAAGAAACATGCTCAGAATTTCTTGAGAACAAACTGATAAAATTATTACTAGGCTATAATTGTAGAAAAAGTAGAAACCGGTTAGTGAAAATTTTTCCGTACTTCCCATTAACTGTGATCATATGCAATCAGCACATTGATTTTTTTCTTCCCTCAGCTGTGTAAATGCAATGCGTGTTTTGGTTCATTAGGTAACGTATTTACGAGCAAACGCTCTTAGTCGCGGAAGCTGTAAAATAATGAGTAATAATGTGCGCCGTTCGCAATATTTGGTAATAAGCAAAGCAAATTACAGGCTTCCTAGTTTCAATGTAAATGGAAGCGTAAGCTTTAAAGTCGGTAAAAACAACAAAATTACCATAGCGGGCATCCTCTGCTTTAAAATGTAAATTTAAATCAGCAGAGCAGAATCGAATTTTTATAATAGAATCTCGGCGCAGAACCTGCCTCCAAATAAGTTTTGTTTTTCGGCTGCTCTTTTCAAGCACATTTTGTTTTTCGGGGCATAATCTACAAAAGAGGCAGTTTTCCCGGATGAATATCGTAGGAAGTAGTCGATGTTATTCCGTGAGTAGAGAAATAGCATAGAAATAATCGCACTTCTTTCTGTATTTATTCGGCTACTGAAAGGTTACAAATGTTTTTAACAATTATTCTCGCAACTAATGAAATACATTACTGGTAAATTTCTTGTTGAAATAAATGTTTATCAAATTACAATTCATTAGGTCTATGAAGTAATTTGTCATGGACCGAAAATACAATATTTACATATAATTAGGTATTTGATCGCAATCAATTTCTATTAACAAAACTGACGTGAATATTGATTTATAATTATGCCAATAAGATATAAAGGATCACGGGAAGCAACAAACATTAATTATTTGTGTAAACAGTTCCCCAAAACGCAGTTGTCGGCATTTATTTGAGTTTTAATTTATTAGTCGCTGATGTGTTGTGTGCTATCAGTTAATATTGTCATTTTAAATTAACTATTTCAGTTTATTAGTATATGAAAGTGTTTTAAAACAGCATGCAGACCACAAATAGACTGATTAGATATGAAATGCATTAAGAATTCATTAAATTCTGCATGGTCAAATAATTGCCATGGCAAAAAAGACTGTCTTCAATTTCATCGTAAATTTTTCTCACTCATGGTAAAAACATAATTACTCAAATAATTCGGGTGCAGTTTTGTAGCATATAAAAACTTTTTGATTACACTAAAACTGCATGTAACGGATACTAAAAGTCAACAAGAGAAGTTTTGAAGCAGTCTCAAATTGTTAATCCTCACATTATAATTTTATTCCGGAACTGGTTTTCTAGTCCTGTACATCACCGAGACGAAATATAACCTTATTGGGTCCGATGCGAGATTATGTTGGTGGTGATGTTGGTGGTGATGTTGGTGGTGATGTTGGTGGCGATGTTGGTGGCGATGTTGGTGGCGATGTTGGTGGCGATGTTGGTGGTGATGTTGGTGGTGATGTTGGTGGCGATGTTGGTGGCGATGTTGGTGGCGATGTTGGTGGCGATGTTGGTGGCGATGTTGGTGGCGATGTTGGTGGTGATGTTGGTGGTGATGTTGGTGGTGATGTTGGTGGTGATGTTGGTGGTGATGTTGGTGGCGATGTTGGTGGCGATGTTGGTGGCGATGTTGGTGGTGATGTTGACGTGCTCCGTCGCCATCCTCAGGTTCTGTGCGCATAGAACCGGAGGATGACGCCGGAGCACGGCGTCGAAAGTTGGTCTCTTCATATCACTTAGCAGTGGACCTACGAAGATTATATTTCAACGACACACCAGAAAAGCTTCGTTCACGGTAACGGATTTTCTTAGCCCAGACTGATATGAAATGTATAATTTCTTAGTTTAATGTTTGGCATTGTATTTAACGCGAATCTCAGTTGGTGGGATATATGCAAGATATTTAAGATGAAATGGACAAGGGAGGCAAAATTGATAGTGTAGCACTAGATCTGTCTAAGGCGTTTGACAGAGTAAGCCATAAAATGGTAGTAAATAAGGTAAAAACCATTGGAGTTGATAAGAAATTCATTTGCTGGGTAGAAGAATTTTTAAAAGGTAGAAAACAGAAAGTTAGGGTAGGAAATGTAGTATCAAAAGAAGTGGAAGTAAAAATGGATGTGCCACAGGGTAGCGTATTGGGACCATTGCTATTCATTATTCTAATGAATAATTGTGTTGATTGTTTACTATCTAAAATTAGATTGTTTGCAGATGACATAATGCTGTATAAAAGAATCAAAACGATAGAGGATTGTGAACAGTTGCAGGGTGATCTGGACAGGATATCTAATTGGGTTGGTAAACATGGAATGAAGATAATTGCAAAGAAGAGTCAGCTTATTAGATACACAAATAAAAAACAAAAGGGTAATTATGAATATAAGGTGGGGAAAGAATTGCTTGCTGAAGACTTGAAATGTAAATATCTTGGAATTACTTTTGATAACAAACTTAACTGGGCAGGACACATAGGACAGGTGGTAGGAAAAGGTTTCAAAGTTCTGCACTTGTTGGAGAGAGTGATGAGGGGATGTATGAGAGAAGTCAAGGAATTGGGTTACAAAACTTTGGTCAGACCATTGCTCGAATATGGTAGTGTAGTATGGGACCCTCATTTTACGTATCAAATACAGGAGTTGGAGAGGATGCAAAAAAGGGCTGCTAGATTTGTTTCTGGAAATTATCGCAGAATGCAATCAGTGACGTATATGATAAAGGAGCTGGAATGGGATTCATTGCAAGACAGGAGGAGGATGAGGAGGGTAATGGGAGTGTACAGGGCATATACTGGCAATGAGGCATGGAAAGATATTGCAATAGGTATGAAAAGTAGTGCATGGAAGGAAAAAGATGACCATGACCACAAGCTGGCGCTCGATTTCAGGCACAAGGGTGTAGGAAGATTCTCTTTTTTAGGTAAGGGTGTCAGGGATTGGAATGAGTTACCAAGAGAAATGATGAATAATTTACCGAAAACTTTGAAAGAATTTAAAGATAAAATTTGTAGAGGGCAAATGTAGGTGGGTGCAGGATAGGGGGAAGATGGGTGTGTAGGGAAATTGCCACCGGAGCCTGTGCTCCATTGCAATTAAATTAAATTAAATTAAATTAAAACGTAGGGTCTTTAAGCACGCTGTTTTACGATTCACATAGGAGATAAATTTGGGAGATGCTCGAGGAGGATAATTTCGAGGTGCCTACTACTTCCAGTAACCGAACAATTCGTGTGTAGGAGTGGGTTATGTTCGATCACCTTCGGGTTCATTGTAATAGTCTGAAAATTGCCCAATCATAGTGATGTGGTATTTAACGTTCTGTAATGCATCTGAGAAAAATCAATTAAAAATAATGCTGGTAAATGTAGGTTATAAAACCTTTATGTTTATTTGGATACACTTCTGTATTATCTTTTGGACAAAAAATTACTTAGAAAATGTTTACTGAACTTAGCTGCCACTTCTTTGTAAATCAGTTAAATTAGTTAAAATATTCCAGTTTAAATAAAAAAAGAACTAAAGAAAGAAGCTATACGTCATCTTGAAGAGGTGGGTTTGGCTCCACACTATAAATTATCTGATCTAATGTATTACGATAGTGAATGGAGGGCTAGGTTGTAGTAACCAACTTATGGACGGTTTTAATCATAAACATAATCTAAAAATCACATTATTTTACCGATTAGAGAAATCACAGACAATTTTAAAGCATACGTATGTTCCATTCGCCGAATTTTCGTGTTCACCTTACTTCCTTAAATTTTTTAAAGCTATACAATATGAATTGGGTCGGCTGAATACTTGAAATCGTTGGGGTATGTCACCGACGGCTATTGTGCCACGAAAGGAATGCTCAGCAGCTCAAATACAAAGACAAATTGCGCGTCCTTCGCTCAAGTAAATCAGTACTCAGCCTCGTTTTTTGTTTGTCATGTGGTTGTAATGTTATGGATATCAAAACTGCATCGACTTACGTTACCGATCTCTTCGCCCTTCTGGTTTATCTGCAACAGAAAATAAATTATAAGTCAATTTAATTATTTAAGTTATTGGACCTCGTTCTAAATGAATTAAACTGGAACGGTATCACGTTATAAACATACATAAGGTTTCCGACATTTTAGGTTTGTTTGCATTAATTATTTATTATATTTTTAGGATTATTTTGGTATTTCATATTAAATAGTTGGATTTATTATTGTTAAGCATTTCTTTTGGGGTGGGGTAGATAGAAAATAAGGGAGCTGTTTGCTGGTGCGATGTTGAAGTTCAAAATGTTAATTTGTTTATAAAAAAATGCAATTTTGGAGTACTTTCTATTTTGTGTTTATAAAAATGTAATGATTGTGAACATTGGATTTCTTCATGTTTCATTTCATATCTTTCAGGTTTGCTATTAAATTCTTCTTATCACAATTTGTGGTAATCTTCTCATAAGCCGCATATCTTCAATATAAAACATTAAATAACTATTATTACTATCTGAACACAAGCTTTCGGACATAGCAGGTTTTGAGAATGTTTTAATTACAACAGAACTCACAATAAACCGCGACAAATTGATTTTGCCCAACAAAAATCCAGTCACTCTTACCTCCGTTATTTAAAAACAAGTTTCTTGTTTTGTTCAGTACCCTTGTTATTGACTCTCACATCACTTCTTCATAGAATTGTTTCGATTGCAACCTCTATACAACTCCATACATTTATATTTCTGTCTGCTCTCGTACTGTGTTTTGGGTAGCGGCCAACTCGCTGCAAAGATTCTCTTAAACAAAGTGAAACACTACTAGCTACAGTCTTTGTTTTTCGATTTTTTGTTTAATTCCCTGCTTTCTTCTTTAAATAAAATATATGATCATTAATTTTAACACAATACAAGAAACAGTTATATTTTGTTTTATTGAGCGGAATCCTGATATTTATATTTAATACAATAAAAAAGTCATTATCAAGTGATTTAGTTGGTAGCACCTTCACGTAGTCATGGGTGGATTTTTTTGAGATACACTTATCTCGGTTTAAACGAGACTGTCGGTTACGCTAATGGTTTTAGTGGCCATTCGTACTGAATCATCAACCATCTGATATTTACCTTCAGTTAAATGAGCTCAGTTGTGGTGCTATCAAGTAGGCAGTCATGAATGTAGACTTCATGTGGTTATTTATTCAACATATCGTCTTACCAATTAGCAAATCTCTTGATTTCATTTGTTTGGTGTAAAACATCAACCTACATAACCAAATTCAATTTCTGTAAAACATGGAAAATGAGTAAAAATTCAATGTGCATAAAATCAATAATTGTTATAAGAATTACCCGTAATTAAGAAACATATATTAGGAACATCGATAGAAATAAAAATCGGTTTTTGTTCGTTTGTATTTTGTCGTTTAGGAGACTTACTAATAAATATAACGATATGGGCAAAATAGGCATCGAACTATTTAGAATTTCATTCATACAGACAAATAAATATCTGCTCCATAAACAGACTACCCGTTCTGACTTTACAGGTCATTAGAGGCGGGAAAAGATTGGGTACAAGGAACGGAAAGAATTTCGCCACGGAAATGTGAAGGAATCATCCCGACGATGGCCTGAAGTGATTTCAGGAAACCATGTAAAATAGAAATTTGGATTCCAGATGGGTATTCGAACCCACGTCCTCCCGTATGAGAGGCAGGAGAATTACCACTCACCCACCATGATTGGTACACACTTCTATCATATTTAACAAACCACACATTTTCCTTCGTCATATATGATGATCAGGCATAGACAAGCTGCGCTGCAGATTTTGCACACCCAGTTCTGTATTTATTTTAAATTAAATTTCAGTGACACATGAAATGAGATTTATCAAATCTTTCTACGACAATTTTAGTTCTTCCGTAATAGGTACGGATATTTAAGGAGATTGAATCTGGTAAAGGGTGTCTAGCATGAAGCTATCAAGTGGACACTGTTACCCGTTTGGTTCAGAATATCAACTGTGCGAAGGAATGGTGTGAGTAGGGATGGCGATCTGAGATCGTTTAATCGAAGAATCGATCTTTTGGACCAAAAAAAATCGATTTTTTAAATCGATTTATAATACTGAATCGATTTAGTGAATCGATATTTCACCCCTGAAAATTGAATGTGAAAAAGCACTTTCTACATGTAATGCACTTGCACATTAAAGTCAGGGTTTAAACGAAGAATTTAAACACTATTTATCGCAAGCATTTGTGCACCTGACGTATGATCCTATACTTCACTGGCAAGAACAAAAAAATCAATTTATCATCACGTTGACTCAACTGCCAAAAAGTATATCTGTATAGTGGGATCATCAGTACCTTGCGAGCGTCTTTTTTTTTTTTTTTTTTTCCTCGCCGACAACATCGCAAATGATGAGCGGAACCGCTTGGATCCTAGTAGAGCACAGAATGTTGTTCCTGTGTTGTTCCTGAAAAGCTTGGACACTAAGCACTGGGAACTGTAAACTATATCATTTCAAAACTGTTTTATGTAACCAACAAATTTGTGAAATAAATGTCTTTTTGTATACCTGATAATTCGATTTAGTTGTAAAACAACTCTAATTAGTTTAAAAATGATAAAAGATCGATTATTACGGTGTCCTATTTGTTTTTAATGATTGGAATTATATTGAAAATACGAACACCAAAAGCAAATCGAAAAAATCTATAGTTTTTTTAGAAAATCAATCCTTTAGACATCGATTTTTTTGTGAATCGATTTATCAAGTTTCGATTCGAATCTATTCAAGAATCGATGTTTTTCGGAAAGAATCGCCATCCCTGGGTGTGAGTAAATATATATAAAATTTAGTAGTCTCGATTTTGAGAGAAGTATGGTAGTTTAAAGGACACCACCACGACAAATATTCTTTACAGCCAAGCGGCACAGATTTCCTCAATATTCTGATCTTTCAAAACATGCCATTTACCAATTTGCAACATGACATAATTGTTGACTGTTGTCCGAACAGTTATCTTAACAAAACTACTTGAAACTGTTGGAAAAAACTGATCATAGTGACCTACTGGGATGATAATATAAAAGTAACACTATTTAATCGTTGTGAGGAAAGACGCCAAGAGTCGAAAGCGACTGAATATACTTCGGAGAGGAGTTCAACTTGAGCACTGCTATTGCCAATGTACCTAGGAGTTAAACTAGTTAGAGCTCTCACTTTTAAGATGTGTTTAAAGAAATTAAAAGTCAATATTAACGTAAGAAATTGTTTTCTAGTTCCAGCAAATCAATTAGTTTAACGAATGGGAAATCGAGCAATGGTTCTGCGGCCATCTTTTCTGGCGCTCTACTTTTTAGCTGGAGAATATGAACCGCCGGTATGGGAAACATACGACTATAAAAAAAAGTAGACGTGGTGCTAAATGAAACATTATGAACCTTCGCAGGTTGTCTGAGGTCAAATCTACTTAAGAAGATGGAACCTTTAGCTGGGATAACACCACCTAACCTCAGGCACAAGGTAGCTGAACAAAACAAACGGCAGTAGCAGATGCGAGACGCAAGACATCCAGTGCATGACCGCACCACCCTACCTCCAAGGTTAAAGTCACGTAAGAGCTTCATTTAGAAATATAAAACCACTTGAAATAGAATCAGAGAGGTGGGGGGTAGCCGTGTAGAACAAGGCAGATAACCTATAGAGCAGCTAGGAGGAGGACATTAGCAACTATATGAAGTTTGGAAAACTGTGAATCGACTGTAAACTGCAGTAGTGAAGTGCAAGGCTAATATGGTTTCTTGGAGATACGTTGAAATCACATTTTGGGAGTGAGGAGAAATTCAGAAAATGAACCACCTGATAATATGTACAAAGATACTCACAAGAAATCTTAATTTATTTAATAACAAGGCAATAATTACTGGACAATGAATTACTGTGTAATATATAATAAAATAATTCCGTGTGGTCGTAATGACATAGTGACGGGGTTTCTATTGGCTGCGCATTCCGGCCCTCTCGTAGCCGCATTAACTTAGCCCAGCAATCCTATCGGGTATAGGGGACCTACAATTCAACGTGGAATCCTAACCACGGAAGCGTTCTGACGTACTTCACATTACACAGCAGGAGGTGCCAGAGGCGAAGGACGGGTTAAGAGCCTATGAAAATTCCCGCCAAGACAGGGATTCGAACCGAGGACCTTTCGATCTCCAGTCACACACCTTAAACACTGAACCACCGGATGGCTATGTATATCGTATGATAAATGCATTAATTTTTTAACAAGCCCGTGATGCTAACAGCAAGAATCACGTATACCTGTCATAAAGAGGGGAATGAGAACGGCTGTTCAGAGGTTTTTTTTTTTTTTTTTTTTTTTTTTTTTTTTTTAAATTCCTCCTTTCCTCATTGCACTTAGTCGTTGAAATGTAAGAAGTTCCGAAATGTAGTAATTTGAGGTATCTGCCTCGGAAACGAAATGTTAACATTTGTGATAATCACCATGACAAGCAGTTTTGACAGCCGTGGGTTAGATTCTAGCGGCTTCTAGTCCGCTGAACTTCTTCCACGTTCATCTGGTGGTAGTAGTATTCGCCTTAAATATTTATTGTATAATATTAATAATATGGACTCCAAAAGCACAAACCTGAAGCCACTCGTGACCAAATACGGAACTATCAAACAAGTTAAACAGTTTAAGTACTTAGGAGAAATTATTGGTAATACTGGAACTGAGAAAGAAGCACACAAGAACCGCGCTGAAAATCTGTAAAAAGCATATGCTATTACTTGGAATACGTACAATAAGAAATCGCTTTCCACCAAAGCCAAACTCCATCACTACCTCACCGTCGTTCTTCCAGGAGCACTGTATGCGACGGAGACATCATCATTAACGGTAAATGTCAAAGGAATAGAAAAAATAGAAAGACAGATACTGAGAAAAATATGCGGTCCCAAAATCCAAGATGGCATCTAGATGCGCAAAAGCTCAGAAGAACTGTATTCACTGACCGAAAGATTCACCTCACTTGCACGGAAAAGACGCATGAAATTTTATGCACATATAGCACGAATGGATGACTCACGACTTACCAAGAAAATTTTCCACATCGTCAACGGTCCGCGACAAAACAAAGCACGCTGGTTTGTAGAAACCCAGAAGGACCTCGCAGAAGCCAACGTTGACCCATTGACATCCACACGCAGTAAATATAGACAATTGATCACCTCACATAAATTTGCCCCTAAGAGCGCAACATCAAAAAATATGAAACTCAGAAATGCATGGACACAAGAGAGACGTCAAGCCCACAGCGAAAGGATGAGGAAGTTTTGGGAAAATAAGAAGAATAAGAAGGACAATGCAAATGAATGGTTCCACGCGCTCCTTAGTGGGCTAAACGATATAATAATAATAATAATAATAATAATAATAGAGTGCGTTCGATAATCCATACTGTATTGTTGATTACGTTTGAAGACTTCACAAGAAACAAGAAAAATTTCTTGCCGGAAATTATCATAATGTTAATGAAAACCAGCAATCAATGCTGCGTGTTATAGCTTGTTGTGAGAAGAACATTCTGGGGAACAAATAGAATTGTTTTCAATAAGATGATACTGACAAAAGCATGATTAAACTTAAATGTTTATCCGCAATGGTATGGCTTATTTTTTATCTGTTTAGCGGGAGAGATGCAGAAAATAGTAAAGGGTTCGTTTATATTCCTCACAGTACTTTTTTTTGGCACAGCTTCGAACACATCTCTCCCGGAATCCAAGCACTCATGCATTATGCGCCAGCCTGCATTATGAAAACATCGTATCACGTTTGTGGCACTTTCTATTGTTATTCCCCTGTCATGTCGGACGCCTACTGCATAACGGCATATTTTCTTTCCATGAAATTTGAATTTAGAGTAGGTCTGTATTCACTGGTAGAATTGAAGTGTTTGTGAGCGACTCTTTGAATGGATTTCTCTCCCGTTTAGTGGAACAACAATCTTCGTTCTGCAGGCTATCTATTCTTATTTTCTTAGAATACAATTACATAGAGGAAATATTGTTATCGTGCTAATTTCAATACCAATATTGGGATGGATATTCGGTTTTGTGATCTACTGAAGTCATTTAGATTATTTTTGCCATTGGTAAAATCAGCCGGCTTGTCATTTGAAGCGTTTTAGATTAATTATTTCTGTCAATTAGACTCGTGAATAAATAACGAACAGTCTTATGTGTCTGATTTGCTAATCTTCAATGCAAGTTCTATTCTAGAAAAATTCCGTCTGGTAATACAAATTACTGCATATCTTTACTGAAATTCAGTGGCGCTGAAATTTTCTCTGAACACTATTTCTATTTTTAATAACGCTGAAAAAACTGTTTTCGTCCAGTCGGAAGATTCTTAGAACTGTGAGACTACCTGTCCCCTAAAATGTGATAGGTTCAGTGATAAATGGCGTTAGAAATATCTTGCTAAACTATATGGCAAACTGTTTTCATATCCTGGTATTCAGATAGGATGATGCAATGAAATTATATTCGCCATTCTGGTTTTTTAATATCAGGAACATATTCCATGATTATGAAATTAATTATTACTTTGCCTTAGTTTTGCCACCTGTGTTGGTTTACGGCAAGGCTGCTCAACCCCAGGCCGCGGGCCACAATTTGGCCCGCTGACGTATTTTAACCTCTTCAGTCCCGAGCTCATAATAAAAGTGCAAAAGAACTACTATTGTGTTATTTACTTTGTGTTAATTCTAATTAACAATTAATGACCATAATTTATTTTTTTGAAACAATAATTAATTTTTTATAGGTGGTATATATATGATACACACAACTTTACTGCTTCATGTTGCTTTATTTCATGGAAAAAATATATGTCTTTCCCTTTATTTCGACGAGCTATGTTGTACAGCTGCAGGATCCCAAGTTTCCAATCAGGGCTGTCAAAAGCAGAAGATCGAACATATGAGTTGTGAGAAGCGCTATGTATATTGTAGATGATATGATAGGCCAGAAAAGGTTCAGCTGTGCAGTGGCCCAAGAAAAAAATAATTCCTGAAGGTATCATATATCATACCTCGGGGCTAAAGAGGTTAAATGGCCCGCGTAGGCTAGTTTGAGCATTCCCGCCTACTTTAAAAACTGTTCCAAAGACCAAGTGATACGCGCGGTCACGCAATTGGCTCGCCTGCTCGCTAGGTCAAACACCGGCAGCGCCACGGTCCCTTTGTGCTTCCAGAATTTTAATTAATTTATCCAAAAAAATATTGCCCTTTTCCCCATACTCAAAGATTTGAAAGAAAAGCTCAATATCGTCACCATCAGTTGTTCCAAGTACGAATTTAAAATTAGGTGCTTAATACAGTCGTTTCAGAGCTGATTCCAGGATTCTGAAAGTAATAAACAAAATATATTTTTTTTATTTTTTTGTGAATTCTCTCATAGTCAGTTTGATTGAAATAGTCAGTCATCCTGCCAATATTCAGTTGGAACTCGCCGAATTAAAAAATCACTCTGCGCTAAAAAAGTATGCTACAAAAAATAAAAAAAATATTAAAGGCCAGTTTTTATTTTCCCAAATAATTTTTATGATAATAACAAATACTTCCGCTTGGAGGAACCGCATATCGCCGCCTTTATGCGATCAAATTTCACAATTAAAGTAATTGTACACATTTTACAATATGCGGCTCAATCGTTTTCCTTATGCAGCCAAGTTTTAAAACCTTCTTTTGACAACCGACCATCTCTGGAGCGACCATAACGGTTCTGTGTTTTCTTGGTAACTTACTCATTATTTATTTGTAACGTACAAATTAATAACACTATTTATTCTTTAATTCTCCGCGAACTACGAAGTTCCTTCTTCGACATAGTGCAGGTAACTGAAACAATAATCCAATTACTTCACGATAATAAGTTTTGCGACTTACTGTCATAAACGTTTGAACACAGAGATACAAAATTGAATTACGTTCAGCGAATGGGGGAATAAGGAGCGAGACGCTGCGTCCTTGTTTACTTCTTACACATTTGAGAAACTATATACCCGTAATTTTTATTAAAATTTCTTAATAACCGCACATTTTGTGTCAGATCACTTGTAGTGATCCGGCCACGGAAAATCGCGTCAGATCCGGACAGTCCGGTCGAAATCCGGACAGGTGGCAACCCTTGTACTGATTCGTGACATTTCCAGGGTAGGCTAGTTATGTTGTTTAATATCTTGGTACTTGTTAGAATTCATAAATCTCTTTGTTACAATTAACGAGTTGCAGTAAAAAACACTGAAAAGAAATCTTCACTGTTGGTACAAAACAATTTGGTAAATGAGTTATGGCAGCCACTTGTTTGGTCTTTGTTTGCCCATCCGAGGAGTAGAGAACGTTGTGCAGTTTATCAGTCGATAACACCTTCCTCCTCTGCTCTCAGGTGGAATGACTTGGTATTTCGGCACAGTATAAGGATCATGGTCGTTAGTAAATATGATCAGGTGGGCTCCTCCAATTAGTGGCAATTCTGCCACGACCGCTTGTAACGGAGGTGGCACCTCACTAGCCGAAGTGTAGGGACGAGCACGCGCCGCAGGTTAGCCCTCGCTTACCTCGCCGCAACCTCCCCACCACCTAGTGTCGTTTGGCACAGAGCACTTTACAGCAACAGAAGGGGTGCGCACCGCTGCTGCAAACCGATGGTAACAGCGCTCCGTTACAGACGCCTGTGATGTTTACCGACATAGAGTAGCTGCGTCTCATCTCCGCTAGCAGAGGTGGCCCTGTTCCCATGGCGTGTTGTTGAGTCTCTCGTCCCGTCCCGCCTTCGTTAAAAGACGTCGTGGGAACGCGGCTTAAGAGAGAGTGTTGACACCACTGAGTCTGATAAGAAATTTCCGAGTTGAGTGTTGATTTTATTTAGAGTCGCAGTACTACTGGAGTTATGATTTGTTACCTGCTTCAGCGACAATAGTATAGATTGCAAGAAACTATGTAGTCCTTAACGACTGAGAAATCTATGAAGTACAGCCAAAAATGTTTGCGCCTTTACAGCCAATTTCGTTTCTGTCTCCGTTAACTATTTTCACTGATTCACAACAGTTACTTACATTGGTTCCAAACATTTCTATTTTACTCATATAAAATGACTCTCATGTGAGATCGCATTTGAGGTAAGTACTTTTGGAGAACATGTCTGCATAGCTACTTTTGATTGCTTAGAATACAGTAATGATTTTGCTGTGTTAGGAAATTACTTCAGAATTTTGAGAAGGCACTGAATCGTACGAATAACAGTAGTAGAATAATTTGGGATGAATTCAAATCAAAGCAGGTAAAGACATAGAGAATAGCAGAAATTCCAATTATTAAAATAAACTACATTTTTAAGGATCTTATATAAAAGAAGTAACATAAATATATTATTTAGAAAGTAGAATTACAAGTAATGGCAGAAGCTATAACGATCTAAAAATAACATTAGCAAACACAGCATTTTAAAAAAATATTTTAATTTCAAATATTGATCCATAACTGGAAGTGAACTTTATAAAACTGTGCGAATGGATCTCGTAATTAAATTTAAGTTTGAAATTCAGAAATACGTAAAGCAATTATAGCTGAATCTATAATGTACAAAACGATCATAATCTGTAAATGAAACTTAAGAAAGAAAGTTGGGGGGAACAGTTTCGCAGAGTGCATAGACAGGATGCAGGACCACATTTTAATCCATATCGGATAATTTAATTTGTCGATGAAAGCAGCAGTCGATGAGAAATACACAGTAGGAACACACAGATTATGGAGTATGTCGATTTTAGGTGGTCTGTGCTTAGATAAAGGATTATCTGCCTACAGAATGAGGTATGGAATGGTATTAAGTCATTCCAGAGTTTGATGACGGGGAGAAAGAAGTGTATCATTAAATACGATCATTATCACTACAGTTAATCAAGTATCCATTAATCATCAATTGCTTACAGAACATCAGCGCAATTGCACTGTCAGCAGACACTGGGAGGAATCTGATACAGAGGTTATGGAGTAACTTCGCTCTCGTCTGGGCTGTAGGAAATGCAGAGGATATTAGTGGTGATGTAAGGCTCGCCTTCGCGGGCGGTATGCAGAATGTTATGTCGGACGAGGGCACTTCCGGAATTTATTGCCCGTCGGCGGACTTAGTTGCTGGGTCGCGTGACGCGGCCGTCTGCTTGCTCACTGCCGGGTTGTCATCAGTCGACTAAATGCCCACATTTCCAATTCGCAAAACTGCCACAATTTCACTCGTTCAATCATTTTAGCTCTTCTGCAAACACAGTAAATAGTGATATATTGTTCAGCGGCCGTGGAAAAAGCAAGAAATGATCGTCTGGGTCAGGAGCAAACATAAGCAGACTTAATACAGCAATCACAATGGTCAAAGGAATACGGATTTTAGACCGGGCAAAAACTTGAGTCGGGAGGTATTAAGATCAGAATAGCTGATCATGTGGTAAACAGGTATACAGAATACAGACTTAGCGAGGCCTGGAACCCGGCGATAAAAATGTGCAAGATGCAGGAGGGCAAAAAGGAACAAGATTGGGAATGCCTTCAATGGCGAAGGTTCGTCAATAAAATTTGCCAAATATGGGCGTTTAGCTCACGGAGGGGCATCGTCCCTCAAATCCTGCACGTTATAACGGCAGCAGTACCCGCTCGTCCATCTACTTCATTTGTCAGAAAAGGGGGTGGAGAATTGGACACTAGAAAAGTCAGAGAAGTGCGACATTGTTATAAGGTTGGAAGATCCATAAGTTTTTAACAACTGAAAACATCGCGAAACTCTTCGATCTTCTTCTTACCCCAAAATCACAAGAATTCTTACGGAAAGTTATATACCAGGCACCGTTTTCACAATCAGTATAAAGCAGGACCTATTTCAAGATGAAGTTGCCAGCGCGGCTCCATTAGCAACCAGAAATCCTTAAGGAGGTCATCGGCCCATGTGCTGTCACAATAATCCTCGACACGGTTTGTGGCGGCGCCGCTTCCTTGTGGTTCCCCGTGGTTGGCTAACGGCGTCTCCCTACCAGCTTCACGGGCAAGTAATTCTTCAAACCACAATCCTGCGGCTGGGATAGCTGCTGGGCAGTTTGGAATTGGCGCGGTAGGAATGATCCGCTCACCACAGTCACTTTGGTTACAGTCATTCCAGGTCGATGAACCACATACTGGAACATCTGTGTCAGAATACAGCCATGATACCACCATAATACTAACTTCGTAGCTACGGCTACATTTACTGATGCTTTGTGCCTCGTTGATATGTTGGCTCCTAGAGCCGGTAGATAATTCAGGGCGAGTAACTGAATGAAATTCGGAATGCATTTTTGAAAGAATCATATCGGAATTCATCTGTGGGGATTTTTGCGAACAGTGGAATGTCAAAATAGTGAGGTTGGGCAGGAGATCCCATCAGCGTCTTTCGTAATGCCGGACTATGTCGATGTTACAGGCTTCACACAGAAATTAGGCTGGTTATCCTGGTACCCAGACGGCGTATTATCTGCCTGAATTGAGTGACTGGTATGGGAGAAACTTCTTTTATTTTAATTTGCAATGAGATACATTTACCATTTTATCACCGCAATTACATTGTAGATAAGATTAGGAAATAAGGCGTCGTACGATGTCTGTACGTGCTATTTTTGTTTTGTTGTTTTTGTTGTGTTTTTGTGTTTTGTTTTTGTTGTTGTTGTTTTTACCTGCTGTTGTGGATTGAATTACCCAAGAGACATTTGTTTTCGATATTCCAGAGCATAGATACTGATAAACCCTTCCATTACAAACAATATCCACGATCGCAGTAAGTCACATTACAATCGCATACAACAAAAATTAAATATATACTCATAACACATTTATGTTTTTCAGCCCTTTGTTGTTAATCAGTTGGCACCCAGTGCTGACTGTCACATACCATACGATCATTAAATAATTATTATTTCACGCGAAAAAATACCCAGTCTACACGTAGGCTACCCGTGTCCGAGTTTCGGTTTTTCTATTTATGGTAAATAGAGGAACGGCGCATAAGTTGCTTATCTAAAAATTACTAAAACACTTATGATACACAGCTAACGTTAGTCGTACGTTCTACCATAAGTTTATTAGTAGCAGAAGAAATAATCAAAGAATCAAACATTACAGGTTTTCATTTTCCAGGATAACACTATGCACATTCCAAAGTTGGTATCTATAACATGAAATAGGAGAAGAAGAAACTCAGTGAATATCTGGAACCAAAAGATATAAAACACATTTATAATTCATTTTTATTACCGCTCACAGCTGGGTTCTTTCTGAGTAAATTGAAATTTTGTTTACATTACGTGCAAATGAACGAACTTGAGAAATTCAAACAGAGCTTATACGTATCAAAAAATTTATAATTACAAGTGATGAAAATAATACAAATACAAAGAATAATTTTCATCTTGAAACGCTGTTACATTTTAAGAAAAGAAACGAGAATTTATTAGTGAACCTTCATTAACACTTACTGGACTTTATTCAATGGATCTGATGCAAAATTGGATGGCGCGCGAGAAGATGAATGGTTCCGTTCATCTAGGAATACAGGAATACGCCTCTTAGCTCAACTTTTGTAGCAAACATTGATTTAGATGATAGTTTTTGTACTAGATTTATTGTGAAAGGTATTACAGTCTTGGGTGCATAAGCTTCTCGCAAACTTAAAATTTATTGCCCAGTCGTGCTGCATCGAGTTAATGGAGAAAAGCAATGTTTACTTGGTGTTCTTTGATGAACGGAACTTGGGTTTTTTGTACCTGTAAATCAGAGCACTTACCTAAATTTGAGAATATATGAAAGAACTTTCAGAACGTGGGAATAGTGGTCTAGGATAAATGTTACTAAATCCCTTAGAATCAGATGGCTAGTTTCGATTCGTTTATTTTGAAAGATGTTGTGTTGTTAAACTTTCTTGGAATAATGAATCCTAATAAACGACATTATTTCTTTGATTATAAGTATTACACTACCTAGACACATTTCTCCATTAGTTTGCAACATTCATTCTAAATTATTACACTTATAGCCATACGTATTTGCTTTCGGAATGAACACAGATACTAATCTGAATTGCAGTTTCCAGTCTGTAAATTTCCTGGCTGTGGCTATTTGAGAGCGAGTGTATTAGCGCCTGGAACTATTCGTATCTGAAAAAAAAATTGTTTTAGGGATAAATACTCTAAATTAAAATCTGTTAATATTTATTTATACCAACATTCCTGTTGGAATTTTTTATTGTTGATTTTGAAATTATAGAATAGTTCACACCTTGAATACTTAATAAGCGAATAAAATATTATTTTATTTTTTCTCTCTATTCATGTATTTTTTTTTTTCAATTTGGTTTATCAAAACTGGCTTTTATTTCTGCTGTGAAACAAGGATATGCTTCTTTGGAATTATTTTCTCAGTTAAAGTTTTTCCAAAGCTAAAAATAACTTCAGGTTAATGTTTTATTATATATAATACACAAAAAATAATTTGTGTGATATAATAGTATTTCTGGTACAAACATAATGAATCGACTGCAGTTACCAGATATCTATATTTTTATAAAAGCACCAAAATCTATAATTTTTCTTTCGGCTCTCTGGAGCAATATAGTTTGTCAAAGATTTTCGCTGTTCTTTAAAGTAATTTAACAGAAGTTTTTGAAAAATAAAAGTGGGGTTTCTCCTCTGAAAATTGAGTAGATGCGCTGAGAATTTCTGTGGAATATTCTGCGTTTTGTACTCAAGATTGATTTTATATGTTTTCGTATGAAACAACGAAAAAAGGATTTTTCTTATTTAAATCCATTAAAATATATTGTAAAAAAAATTAATCCTGAGGGTACACATTCACGTCCTGGTGAGATCCTGTAGAATCGATTTTTGTGGGTATTGCACCTAACATTTTTTTTGAAGATACAAAAAACCGGAAGAGCTTCTATCTGAACAAATTGGTAATAATAAAAGTATTTTTGAGTATTTCTGCTTGTGTTTAGAATTTTTAACTTTGTATTTTGAAACCGAAATAGGCGATCGACATGAGTAACTGGGTGTAGAAGTTAAATATTTTATCCACCTCATGAGCAATGTTTTGCAATAGTCTCTCAGGTACCGATCAACATTTTAAAACATAAAACAATGAAAGTTTCAGTTTATAACTCGAAATTAGTGAGGAGGAGTAAATACGATTATGTTAATCTTAGCGTTTATGCTGACATAATATATTGAAAAATTATGACGGTGCTAGATGCAAATTGGATGTCTTCCTTTCCCAATCAAAGAATAATTTATAATTTTATTTGCCTATTCCAATCACTTGTTAACCTCTACTATACATAGGAAAGTTTTCAAAGACGAAAATGTGACTAATGAATGATTCCAGATTTAAGGCATCACCAATGAAATGTAATCTTCATGGCTTCGCCGTAAAAGAGGATGTAAGTAGGCGAATTTTCTTTGGCGTCCTCTCAGGACCTTACGATGGTGCAATAACACACCATGTAAAGCTGTAGAGGAATGCAAAGATTATAATATAGGAAGCAAATGATTGTAAAATGATATGCCAAATAAAGAGATAAGTTCAGAATGGGAAAAGATAGGAGACTGACTGAAGACAGAAAAAGGATGAGCAGAAGAGTATAACGGAAAAGTTTCTGTAGAAAAGGGGATGATGAAAATGCAACTGATATTGAAACTGTATACAATGAAGCTAAAGAGTTTTCAATTAATTCAAGTGTGGTATAAAGGTTTAAAAGAAAAGAGTCATTTATCTTCGTTTTGGTTATGGCACAGTCCTATTTCACGGTTAGAGAAATTATTGAACGTTGTGAAGAAAAAACTGGGTAACAAATTAGGACTGAATGCAAACTAGAAAATCAATAGTCAAATAAGTACAGAAGAAACACCATTAACAACAAATATCAGAATAAAAACACTTAATAGATGAAGAAACGAATTTTTATTCCGTTTACTTACATCCACAGAAGGAAGAAGCATGATATAAGGTGCAGATTATTTTGATCAATTGTATCCTTCTTCAAGCAGTAAAATATTTTCGTAATTAAAAAATGAGCTATGAGTCATCGTCAGAAATAATATCCAACAACAGTGTAAATACAAATGAATCTTGCATTTTATAAATAATAAAAGGAAAGAAAATGCGCGTTCAGTTTGAGTCGTATAGAAGGTAATTATGAGTACCTAGGATAGAAGCATGAGAATGTAATATCACACCCAAGGAAGAGGCTGATCTAAAATAAAATTGTTTAATGCATGTAAAATTAATTCAAAGGAGTCATTTCAGAAGCAGTACTGTGTTAAGCCTTGGCTGCTTAGTAGTGGTAAGGTGGAAACTGTTTTTCATTAACTATACCCACAACTCTGATATGCAGCTCATTACCTGCACACAAGTTTGGCTGCATTGTGATAGACTGGAAGCAATTTAAACTCATTCCGAATTGCTCAATTAAGGTGAAGATGTGGTAGAGGTGGAGGTAGAACACCAAACGTACACGATGCTGATGTCGCGGTTAAATGCAGTAGCAGAAAATGGCTGATCAGTTGAAGTTTGCTTTTGGTAATTCAGATTTCAATTTTCCGAGGTTTTCAGATATCGCGCGATGACGAGATGGTTCATTCACAAAGGAAATCGGAGAATTTTTCTCTATTTCTTAGCCACAATTCTGCTTAGGTTACCAAATATGAAGTTGTGGAGCAGCTGCTACAATTGTTTATGTTCAATAGATTCTAAAATTGAATTTTTTAGTAATAGAAAAAATCTGTAGGTAAATTCTACTTTAGTTGGTCTACACATTTATCAATAAGCCCGGAGCTAATAATAATTAAATGAAATGTGGATTTTACAATGAACCAATTTATCACGGAAGATCGAAACGTTTCCTATTACTGTGACATTTTACTTAATTGGCAGAGTCGTATCCCTTTCTAATGATCTACAGATATAATCTACAGATACGCTATCGATGTTTTGAACATCGTTGGTTAGTTGCATCCCGTGATCCTTTTAGTCAGTAATAGTTCGAAAACATGTTTTTCTTTTAGCCTCTTGCATCTGCCAAAAATTTATCAGAATTTAACATTGAAGTCTTTCTCATTTTTATTTTTATTTTTTTTATTTTTTTAGAGAGAGAGAGACAGGGATTTACTAATAATATTTTTGTTTTGAAGCATGCGTTCACTCCTACTTCATTCAGGCGAACAACTAGTACTACAATGTTAGTACTTCTTACAGTGTCTCACATAGTGTTAACAACTCTGCATTAAATTTTAGAGGCTCCTACTTACGATAAGCCAAACTCAGTTTAAAAGAACTGAATTTTTTGTGTGGTTGTACTCTCACAAAATCGTCGTTATTTTGTGATAATTGCTTGAAAATCTCCGCCAGTAAGCAATCATTGTCTTCTAGAAATGGGAATTAATGGAGCAAGCCAATGTGGTTAATAATTGTTATTAGTATTGAAGATAATTGAATACGAAATTAAAATTGTTTCACCTTGAAGATAGAAAAAAATCCCGATATGATTTATGTCAATCCGTAGTGAACGAAACAACTTCTGATAAGAATAAACCATCGACTTGGTTTAAATACATAGACGACGTTCAGTGTGCCAGCGAACGAGGACAGGAGGTGTAAACAGCCACCATCAGCCTGAAATAGACCTGAGGAATGCCCCAGGTTGCGTGCCCAGACTTTCGCGAAAACCGCAAAGTAAGTGGAATTTTAGAAACATGACAAATCCAAAAGCATAAAATTTTATACACGGATAGTTCCGTTATACCGCCAACAGCTACTACACGTCTTGTGTCTGCTTGAAGTTTGGCAGCGTTGAGTACCAATACTGGAGCGCAGAGTGATTGCCGTGATCCAAGGTCGTACCTCGAGTGTACTTGCGCAATATTAGACTGTCATGTCAGTTTTGTGCCGCCTTCCTTCTGCACTACGTCGCACTGTGTACTCAATACAGTGACTTGCACTGAATGTCCATCACTGAATATCTGTCTTGTACTGCTCCTCTCCGGATGCAATGTCTCCGTGTTTTACAGCAATAATCTTTCGTCTTTCTAACGTAACACGACATATTGCAGGTTTCTGTGTAAAATGGTAGACGTTTGCTGGTGAAGATGGCTGATTTTTTGCTGATGGCTTTACGCCTCGTCGACGTCAAGGTTATTAGAGGCGGGATGGGGCTGGGGTCAAGGAACTGGAAGGAATTCGGCCATGGCCTTTTGAAGGAAGCATACCGGCATTCACCTGGAGTGATTTGGGGAAACCATGGGAAACCAAAATCTGGATGCCCGGGCGTGGATTAGAACCGGCATCCTCCGAAATGTGAAGATGACTGCAATAACAAAGATGTATGGTTGGCATTTAAGAATATCACGTGACAGTAGCCATACACGCAGCTTTGTATAATGCTCACCGAACCTCGTGGATGTGTGGTATCTTGGAGGACGCGAGTTCGATACTTGGTTTTCAATATTTTTCAGAGATTACTCCTGGTGGATGCCGAGATAGTTGCTCCAAAAGTCATTGCACTATTCCTTCCCATTGTTGCCAGCCCACAAGCAACTTGCATCGTCTCCTGAGTGTAATGACCTTCACGTAAAAGAATATGATTTTGTTACAACATTTCTTCTATAAGTGTCTCAGCTCTTTGATGTTGTAACTATTGAACTTGAATCTTTCAAAAGTAAATCTATATCTAAATATATACTCTGCAATTCACAAAATTGTGGGTGGCAGAGGGTGCTCAGCACCAAAGCTAATCTCTTTGCTGTGAATTCCAATCCCTAATGGTACGAGGGAAAAAAGAATTCATATAAGAATCAGTCCGGCACCTTATTTCTCTAATTTTATCTTTCCTGTCCTTCCGACTCAAATAGGTTGGTGGAACAAGTATTTCACTACACTCAAAAGTGAAAGTGGGAGTACGCATGTTTCCCAATAAGTTTAAACGAAACGTGTGTCGTCTATCTACCAGGGACTCCCAACCTAATCTACTAATCAGTTCTGTGACGCTTTCATAAGGACTGTAGCAAGCGGTCACGAATCGAGCGGCTCTTCTCTGTACTTTCTCTATACTTACGATCAATCCCTTACGAAACGGGTCCCAAATGGCACAACAATAATCCAAATGTGGACGCACAAGATATTTGAACGCTATCTCCTTTGTTTGTTCATTACAATTTTTCAAGATTCGACCTATGAATCGCAGCCTAGACTTTTGCTCTACCTACTAACGAATTAATTTGTATGTCCCATTTCATGTTCCTTTGTACTGTTACTCCCAAATATTTCATAGAATCAACCATATCAATAACTGAACTGTTTACCTCGTATTTCTGAACAATCGGATTATTTTTGTTAGTTATGCTCATTGTCTTGCACTTTTTACAATTTAGAGTAAGTTGCCACTCAGCGCACCAAGCCAAAATAACATCCAGATCGCGCTGTATTTCTAAGCAATCAGCCAAATTTCTTACTTCCCTATAAATAACCGCATCATCAGCAAACAATCTAAAAAGGCTTTTCACTTTGTCTCCGAGATCGTTTATAAAAATTAAGTAAAGAAGTGTTCCTATTACACTTCCTTGAGGTACACCCGATGTAACATCTAGATTAGATGAACTTTCTCCTTCAACGACAACATACTGTGACCGACCAGTTAGAAAATCCTTTATCCATTCACAAAGCTGATCCGATATACCGTACGCTCCAAGTTTAGCTAAAAGGCGGTTGTATAAATTCGGCTGACTGATTGATATATAACATGCGAAAGATATGCGTGTATCTTCATACGAGAAAACATTCCTGTGTCTACGTTAGAAAATATTTTAAATTAAAAAAAATTACCATTATTTGATTAATAGTTTTTTTGGCGTTGAATACTTATTTCACTTACAAGACTCACGCTTATTATTAACAGAGAAAAGATAATAATTTCGGTATTCTCAACTCTTAATTAAAGAATTTTCTACCCACAACAGACCAGAGTGCTTCCCTCGATGCAATTGTCCTAAAAGAAAAAGGAATGAACTGATTGTATTGCTATTGTTACCAGAACGCCTCTCGGCCATTACTCGTTACATAAATTTCAGTTAGAAACTAAGTCATTAATTAGCCTTATTTCTGTGATATAAGGAAAAAAGCCATCAAGATAATTTGAGACTATTGTTCGTGACACCTGCAGATAGTTTCCAGCAAAACTAAACTTTTAACTTAAGTTTTTTGTCTACTATCCTCATTTGAGAAAATGGTATGTCAACTTCGGTGCGAATATCAGAAAAGGAAGATCATTGTTGTTTACCTTCATACAATATTATAATGTTTATTAATTTAACACGATACAGGCTACTTCATGCACAGTTATTTTCTGAAATTCCCGCATTTAAAGTATCTTCTAAAACTACGAAAAAGTAGGTAATTTCTTGTCATCCTCTAAGTATTGTGAGAAGTTATCATCGAGTTTGTAGTACCATGACTCCCTATTCTTCCTTTTGTTTCTTAAAAAATATAAAGACCATATTGAGTACTTCGGGATAGACGTTATTGATTTAGGGACTTGAATTCTGGCAGTTAACCTGCAATTGTTTTTACTTCAAGAGAAATACCAATCTTAATATTCCTCAAGTACCCTTTATCTGAACTTATTAACTTTGTCTTGGTCATCCACAAATATTCTGTCTTGATTGTGAATATCTCAATCTGGTAAAAAAATGTGTAAGTGAATAGAAATGCTCCCGTTTTTTAATGCTTTTAACGTAAATTGCATGCATAATCATTATTTAATCTGTTAAACGAAATAAGGTAACAGAAGTTTTATATCAGAAATAATTCACTATTATCGATTGAAGGGGAATCTTGAAATAGATAATTCGATAACTGGAGACTCCGCTGGAATTACTTCACTGGATATTTTCAGTCTTGGTGAAGGTAGTATACTCTCGGTATGTTTCAAGTGGAATTTTAACTTTATAGAACAGACAAAAGTAAGATAGATGTATGTGGCAAATAATGGGTAGGCCCATGACAACATGCTTCTAAGGATTAATTTCATGGGGAAACACAGGCTACAAGTTGCAGAGACTCTGTCTCTCTGTATGTTTGTTACGTTTTCACGATTTTGACTAAATTTCTCAAGGAAATACTCCGTATCATTAGGAAGAACGCAGAATTTTTTTTTGGATAAATAGCGTAGAAAAATTCTAAGCCTAAAAATATAAAACCAATTTGACATTTACCAAATCATTTTTATTTCTCAATATAGTCTCCCCAAACACTGATACACTTAGTCCAACGATGTTCCAAGTTCATTATACCATCCCTGAAGTGGCTTTCTGGAAGGCTTGCAAAATATCCATCTACAGCTGCAGTCAACTCTTCATTTGAAGAAAAATGCTGACCACCAAGAAAGTTTTTGAGTTTTGGGAATAGATAGAAGTCGGAGGGAGCCAAATCTGTAGATTGAGGTGGATGCTCTAACAAGACATAGTGCAGATCTCTTAATTTTCCCATTTCCAAAAGACTGTTGTGGGCAGGTGCATTGTGCTGATGAAAGATGATTTTCTTCTTCCTCAAACTGGGCCATTTTTCATCCAGGGTGTCTAAAAGATCGGAGTAGTATTGTACAGTTATTGTTTTACCCTTTTCAAGGTAATCAATGAACAAAATACCATTAACATCCCAAAAAAATGATGCCATCACCTTCCCTGCTGATGTAACCGACTTGGCCTTCTTTGGACCTGAAAAACGCTTCTGTCCACTGCTTTGACTGCAGTTTTGATTCTGCAGTGTAATGGAGAACCCATGTCTCATCCATAGTTACGAATCGACTCACAAAATCAGTTTTATTTTTGTTGAAACGCTCTAAACACTGTTCAGAAAGTCTCATGCAGATGCGCATTTGATCAACAGTGAGCAAATGCGGCACCCATCTTGCACAAAGCTTCTTCATATGCAATACTTCATACAAAATGTATCCCACACATTATTTTGATATCCGTACGGTCTCAGCAATCTCACACACTTCTATTCGTTGATCATCCAAAACCATATCATTCCCTTTCTGGATGATTTCTGGAGTTGTTGCACTTTTCGAACGTCCTTCGCATTCATCATCGTCGAGACTGCTACGGCCACGTTTGAACTCAGCAGCCCATTTATTAACTGTCGAATATGAAGGAGAAGAGTCCCCATACACTTTTAAAAATCTTCCGTGAATCTCGGATGGCGTTAAACCTTCCTTTACAAAGAATTTTACAACTGCACGATACTCGATTTTTCCCATCTCTGGTATAACTCCGCACCGTACCTGCATCAAACAACTGTACAGACCAAACTACAACGTAGAATGACTTGCAATTTCTTCCAGGCACGTCTAGCACATGCACCAACTTGCATGGAAAACATCACATGAGTAGTGCTACCATCTATGGTCGAGGCCGAGAACTTCTCAGACAGCCCTAGTATTATGTCATGAAAGTGTGAAAACTAACGGAACGATGACAGACAGCGTGTGAGTCTCTCTAAAGTTAATCGGTCACTCGGGCATTGTTTCTGTGGAAGTCTCTTTTTGCGACTCGTTTTACGCAACTTACAGAATTCTATGTCCAAGTACAGCAATAAGACCCTAAAACCACACGTTCGAAGACGCAGGTAACAGCTACTACACTATATACTTCGCATTACTTTGTGTTATGAAATGGTTTTTGTATTCTCTGCGTATGTGAACAATAACGTCAATTTCACGCATACTGGTGAAACAATTTGGGTACATATTTAAAACAAAATGCAGCTTTCCGATTATGTGAAAGCACGAAATTTCAAACAGTATATTATACTAATATTACAATAATAACCTGAAAGGATTAACTTTTAATAAAGTATTTACGAATGTTTTAATTGTTTCTATGAACCATAATGCTTGGCAATCCAAGAGAGAGACGCGGTCTTAAAAAAATGTGTTCAGTTTCCAATAGTTGGAAAACTGTAAACCGGTAACTACTTCCAGTTTCATATCTGGATATTCATTTGGTGTTTTTACTGCGGAATAATACTTTCGGTCATGAAAATAATTCATTTATTTTCTTTTTTATCTGATAAATATCAGGGATGTGGTTGAAGCATTGCTAGTGTTGATGTATAACGCGACTGCAAGGGAGCCTTTTCCAAACTGATAAGGAGTCAAAATGATTTTCTAGACACGAATTTCAACGTTGCGAATATCTTTTGAATGATATCTTGCCCATACCTATGACTGTATGTATTAAAGGCGTTTCGTCAAATGAGCGAAAACCCAATATGCGCGAAACAGAATAGTCCAGTCACAAAGATTCCGATACAACAGTCTGCGGATTCGGGTTCCATCACAATGATATTTAAAAAAAATCATTATTTCTTCTTCTTTTTTTCTCGATAAGTACATTTTGATACGTTTTCAAATAGATAAGCATATGTTATTTATTTTCCTTTCTTTCATCCTCATTCTGATACTCCTGTTTTGTGAAACAATATTTTATACGAAATAGATTACGTAAGGTAAGTAATTTGATCTGTTGTAAATGAGTAAGTTAGGTAAACACTAAATCTCGATCCTGGCAAGGACTCAGATTCGAGTCCCTATCAGGCCATCCACGTTTCGGTTTTCAGTGATTTCCAGAAGCCATTCCAAAGGTAATGACTGATTTTCTTTCAATTACTTGTTTTACATCCTCTCCTGTATCCAAAGTAATTGACCTCGACAAGCCGTGAAACCCCAGGAAAAAATATTATCAGATGAAATGTGCTTATGGAAGAAATTATTGTGTGTCGAAAATTTAAAAAAAAAAAAGAGATATGGTTCTCAAAGCGAAAATGAGAAGAGAAATGTGTCAATGCTTATGTGGGACGTAATTTCGTTGACGGTTTCACCTCGTTTTCAATTATCTTCATTCTCAACATATTTGTGCAAATCATATTACGAACAGAAACAGTGTTATGTTGAAAAAAAATCAACCGTACTCAAATTCGAATCCGATTTCCCAGAGTATTTGTGGGAGAAGACCCTTCCATACGAATATATCAGAAAATAACGCTATTTTAAGGAACTATTTTGTCACGAGTGTATGGCGGAAATACCCTTAACCATTTTTTGCGACATTTAAATCTGTTTTTTTTTTTTTAACAAGTCTGATTGTTCCCATCTCCGAGAACTACTCGATTATTCAAAAATCCAAAATTATATATATCTATATAATTGATCTATGGAGCGCTAAGAGAGTTTAATATTTAAAATTCTACGTTTCACTGGAGATAGTATTATTTTCAGCATTTAGAATGAATACAGAAACCAAAAACCTGATAAAATGAAATAAACCTGGAATCATGAGTTTTTTTCAGCACTTAGGAGCAACGAATAATGAATTATTATTGCAGATTGGAACTATCATGAATTAGTGGGCTAGACTGATACTCTACAGGTTATTAAATATGAAAATTTTCATCTGGCACAGGAAATATTCAGTACTGTTGCATTCGATTCAATTTCCTCCAGTCTTTACACACTATCCAGTAACAGCAACATAAAAGGGTATATTTCTGAAATTGTTCCGTATCAACTGTCATACCAACATCCAAAAACAAAGGCGGCACTTAGTTAATTCGCTGTTGCTATTCAAACATGTGAAGAACGCAAAAAAATACTGGAAATGTCGAAAAATAGATTTTCTTACGAGGGCGGTCTGGAAAATTCTAAGCCTGAATATATAAAACCAATTTGATATTTACCAAATCATTTTTATTTCTCAATATAATCTCCATGAACACTGATACACTTAGTCCAACGATGTTCCAAGTTCATTATACCATCCCTGAAGTGACTTTCTGGAAGGCCTGCAAAATATCCATCTTCAGCCGCAATCATCTCTTCAGTTGATGAAAACCAGCAAGAAAGTTTTTGAGCTTTTGGAATGGACAGAAGTCGTGGGGAGCCAAATCTGGGGAATAAGGTGGATGCTCGTATTACTTTTTTCAGATTCGCTTAAATAGCGAATATTTCATGATCATATTATTATATTACAGCGGATAGACGAAACTGGAATGGTTTATTAATTTTATACTTATTTCTTATTGCATGAATGTAAGTTGCGAACATCAGTGAACCCTCCTAATTCCGAACAATGTTGCGCAGTTGAAAATGAAAGAGTATATCTGTGTTTATAGAGCTATGTTAGTGCAGATGTTATTATAAACTATAAAACTTTTACCTTGAATCAATCAATAAGAGCATTTCTTTCCCCATTCTGTTTGTACTAACGATTGAGGAGATGGCTTCCATTATTTGTTGAGTGAATCCCAACGCTTCCGAGGCAGGGTCTCGATGAAAAATGTTTCGTTACGAGTGGGAATCTGTCTCATCCATTATTCATCGGAGATGTATTTTTATATGCGGACAGCTGCAGTTCTAAACACGTTAAGGGATATGGTGAAATGGATTTATCCGAGTGGCGGAGTTGTTCAAATCGGATCGAGAAAAATTCGATTAAGGTAGAGCGATCAGGGGAGGGGAGGGCTGTGCCCAAGGCTGACCGAACAATACTGCAGGCAGGCAAGCTACGTAGCCTGTTGATTGAATGAGTGCGCTGTATCGATTGGCGCATAGCAGGTAGCCAACACGCCTTCCTGCGAACAAGAAGTCCAAATTGAAATTGGTGTGATACTCGTGGGAGAACGAACAAAGAAATGATCTCTGAAGACATATCAAACTAATCTAAAAACGTGGATTATTAATCCGAATTATTGTAGGAGATTTGAGATGACAGTTTGACGCCTTTCTAGTAATACATGGTGTGTATAATATGGATTATCTCTGGGCAATTGACGCGAATAATCAAGCAGGTAAAATGGCATAAATAAATCAGTTAACAGACTGACAACATTTGGCACAGTCTTTCCGGATGTTACTTGTAAATGATAGGTGATTAGTGAGATTAGTAATCAATATGTATGATCGTAATTTTTCACGGCGTTGAATATTAATATATTTTTCTCGGGCTTCCAGCCGTCTTAAGATGTCACAATTGTGGGACGTTTCGAAGGCGTCCATCTCTGCCTTCATTCTCAACCAAATGTCAGTGATTAACTGTTTGTTTATTCAGCCGCTGCTACGGAAACGGTGGAAGACAAAAACCAACACAACGCGATTACGTCATCCGCTCTTCTGCTAGTTACCGACGCGAAACTATTTCACAATTTCAATGGCCGGGTTCAAGGCCGCACTGAGTTGATAACCAGTGTCCCTGTTGACTAATAAATAAGTTGATCTTATTTCTACAGCCTCTGTAATAACGCTGGCCCAAAAATCTTTGACCCGGGCTATAATAGTTATTTTTTCAAATTCAAAAGTGTGACCCTCTTGCACCCTATTTTAGGCCACAGCAGATTTTTCTTCTTGCCCAAGACGAACATTTCTGGCGTGCTCTACACATCGCTGCACAATGCATCGCTGCGTCTGTCCGATGTAGCCGCGGCCACATTCACATGGTATATAATATACACCAGGGGTTCGTAAACCTAGGTCATCTTTAACGCTGCCAACCAAGTTACTAATTTTAATGGGTGGTCTATAAATTATCTTGAATCCGTGTTGTGATAGCAGTCTACCTATTTTGAAACTTAGGGCACCCACAAAGGGTAGAAACGCAAGGCCCTTGGTATCAATCTGATCTCTCCGTCGATTTTCCTTCTGTTTAAACGCACGAGTAATCTGTCCCTGATTATAGCCATTATTTAAAAACGTTTTCCGGAGATAGTCCAATTCACCAGCCAGGCTATGTTTGTCACAAATCCTTTGTGCTCTGTGTACCAAGGTAGTTAATACAGAGTTTCGTTGTGCCGGATGATGACAGCTGTTGGCGTTTAAATATAAGTCGGAATGGGTAGGCTTCCGATACACAGTGTGTCCCAGCGAACCATCGGCACGTTTAATAACAAGCACATCAAGAAACGGCAGAGGGTCACACTTTTGAATTTGAAAAAAAACAACAACTTTAGCCCGGGTCAAAGATTTTTGGGCCAGCGTTATTACAGAGGCTGTAGAAATAAGATCAACTTATTTATTAGTCAACAGGGACACTGGTTATCAACTCAGTGCGGCCTGGAACCCGGCCATTAAAATTCTGAAACAGTTTCGCGTCGGTAACGAGCAGAAGAGCGGATGAAGTAATCGCGTTGTGTTGGTTTTTGTCTTCCACCGTTTCCATGGCAGCGGCTGAATAAACAAACAGTTAATCATTGACATTTGGTTGAGAATGAAGGCAGAGAAGGACGCCTTCGAAACGTCCCACAATTGTAACATCTTAACACGGCTGGAAGCCCGAGAAAAATATATTAGTAATCAATATGATAATAGTTTAAGCCCCTGACCGTAACAGATCTAGAATAGTTGCCTACCGAGCGTGGTGGTGTAACGGTTAGCGTTCTGGCCTGAGGACGGTGGTTCGAATCCCCTTCCGGGCATCCAGATTTGGGTTTTCAATGGTTTCTCAAATCACTCCAGGCAAATGCCGGGATGCTTCCTTTAAAAAAAGGCCATTGCCGAATTCCTTCCCTTTCCTTGCCCCCCATCCTTTCCCGTCTCTGAAGACCTCGCTGTTAAGAAACGTTAAGCAGTAAAAAAAAAGGTTGCCTTTGTTAGGGTCAAGGGTCAAAATTTATTACAGATTTATCGGCCAAATACGAATCTGAACTGTGTTTCAGCTTCAGGGATAACTGTGTAAAAATTTGAGCTTGAAGAACTTAATCTTTTAATAGACTTATTAAACGCAGTCAGAGATAATCGCTTTATCGTTTAATCTATTCAAAGGTTGTTGTTGCTAGACTGGAACTTGTTGAAATACAAACTTGACTTGTATTTCACCCTAAAGGTTCACTCTTCAAAATTTCTATTTAGCTTAAAGAGAGTGCGATCATCCACAATTGCTTTCAAACTATCACGTTGTTCTTGGCAGAAGCTGGCCAAACATTCACAATGAAATCGTTGGTCATCGTGTTCGTAGCAGCCAGAGAAGTTACTTTAGATTCCATGTTATTAAATAGTTAAGCAACTCCAAAGAAATGGATTGCCAGAATACTCGTTTAGGTAACATATCTGAAGTCTGATGTCCACTTTAAATAACCTATTAACTCATTTACGGTGAACACAAACAAAGACAATTAACAAAATTGGTCAGTAATAGGTAAAATGTAAATAAACCGTATAAACTTTGGTCAACTAGAAAGGTTAGGAGAAGTTTTAATTAAATGAAATTTAGTCTAGGCCAGTATGATAATTGGCATTCGATGTAACAGCAGTGTTTTATGTTGCTTTCATTAGCGGTATGTTCACTAAACAGTAGTTCCACGTTTTCTCACCGAGGAAATTTTTCCACATTTTTTTAAGAATGAAATGCTACGATATGCTAACTTAATGAATGTATTCTGGAAATCAGTTTCATAACAGTTGCTTAGCTGTTACACACTGCACATAATCGCTAATTTCTAACAATATCTCAGGTCGCTGTTAATTTGCAAGCTAAGGCTGGCCTGTGACGTCACTTTTCTCCAGGTAATAGCTGTAGAGGTGAGTGAGTGAGATTACGAAATTATAAAGCAGATCTTAAAATCGTAGCTATATTGTATCTGTGCATTAAATGTATTTAAAAAGGAGTAATTGAAGTGTGAATTACTGATGATAGAGATGCCACCAGCGTAAACTTTATACTTTTTGTCAGTGTGACTGGATATTCGCGAATCAGGCATAAACTAATTGACGGATTTTAAGTAAACTGCCTATTGTAATAAGTTGTCAGTCTGTATATAGGAGACTTTATATCCCGATACATTAAAAATTCTTATTTATTGATTAACATTGTCAGGCGAGTAGTCTGGTGGCTCTGTTGGTTAATGAGCGTGAAAGGTATACGGAATTTCAGTCTGCGCCGAGTTTTTATGGGCCTTAGAATTGACCATAATCTCTGCCAAAAATTTGCTATTTAATAAGAAGATACTGTATTAAGTTGTAGGTCCTGGTACGATTTCCAGGTTATGTTAGGCTACAGTAAAAGCGCATTGTTTAACCAGTAAGATCCTGTGTCTCCAGGTTTGTGAGATCACACGAGATTATTTATTTCCTGGTGGCGATTTCTATCTATCCAATATTTCTTTGATAGTTTATATATGAAGTAACAGCGCAAATTAAAAATGCCGCATGCCTAAGTAATGGGCGCAGCTAGTGGAGAATACAGTTAGTTTCTTAATAAGCCGATATAACACTTTCGAGGAGTTGGAAAACCAACCACCAAGATTCACGCTAAATAAAACAGTACAGAAAATAAAATCATTATCAGCAAATTATATTTCTACCAGGGCAAATACGTGTATTAATATGTCTAATGGATTGTTTAGAATGGAAACTCTTCATCCATACGGGCGCTTATTTATTTATTTTTTTAATTTCATCTACATCTACATCTACATATATACTCTGCAATTCACAAAATTGTGGGTGGCAGAGGGTGCTCAGCACCAAAGCTAATCTCTTTGCTGTGCATTCCAATCCCTAATGGTACGAGGGAAAAAAGAATTCATATAAGAATCAGTCCGGCACCTTATTTCTCTAATTTTATCTTTCCTGTCCTTCCGACTCAAATAGGTTGGTGGAAGAAGTATTTCTCTACACTCATGAGTGAAAGTTGGAGTACGCATGTTTTCCAATAAGTTTAAACGAAACGTGTGTCGTCTATCTACCAGAGACTCCCAACCTAATCTACTAATCAGTTCTGTGACGCTTTCATAAGGACTGTAGCAAGCGGTCACGAATCGAGCGGCTCTTCTCTGTACTTTCTCTATACTTTCGATCAATCCCTTACGAAACGGGTCCCAAATGGCACAACAATAATCCAAATGTGGACGCACCAGAGATTTGTACGCTATCTCCTTTGTTTGTTCATTACAATTTTTCAAGATTCTACCTATGAATCGCAGCCTAGAATTTGCTCTACCTACTAAAGAATTAATGTGTATGTCCCATTTCATGTTCCTTTGTACTGTTACTCCAAAATATTTAATAGAATCGACCATATCAATAACTGTATTTCTGAACAATCGGATTCTTTTTGTTAGTTATGCTCATTGTCTTGCACTTTTTACAGTTTAGAGTAAGTTGCCACTCAGCGCACCAAGCCAAAATAACATCCAGATCGCGCTGAATTTCTAAGCAATCGGCCAAAGTTCTTACTTCCCTATAAATAACCGCATCATCAGCAAACAATCTAAAAAGGCTTTTCACTTTGTCTCCGAGATCGTTTATAAAAATTAAGAAAAGAAGTGGTCCTATTACACTTCCTTGAGGTACACCCGATGTAACATCTAGATTAGAAGAACTTTCTCCTTCAACGACAACATACTGCGACCGACCAGTTAGAAAATCCTTTATCCATTCACAAAGCTGATCCGATATACCGTACGCTCGAAGCTTCGCTAAAAGGCGGTTGTGTGGCACAGAGTCAAAGGCTTTCTGGAAATCTAAAAAAATTGCATCTACTTGTGAACCTGTATCGATAATTTTCATTACGTCGTGTGTAAATAGGGCCAGCTGTGTTTCACATGATCTTTTCTTCCGAAATCCATGTTGATTTGTTGTAAGCAAATTATTATAATCTAGAAAATTCATAATGTTCGAGCATATAATATGCTCCATAACTCTACTACAAACAGATGTTATAGATATGGGTCGATAGTTCCCAGGATCACTTCGATCACCTTTTTTGAAAATCGGAGTTACTTGCGCGATTTTCCAGTCTGAAGGTACTTTTCGCTCTTCTAATGATTTACTGAATATATCAGACAGAAATGGCCCGATTTCTGCAGCATACTCTGAAAATACTCTTACTGGAATTCCATCCGGGCTATGGAAAGCTATGAAATTAAAATGATTCAGAGTAAGAAAACAATCTGAGATATAGTTGCACAGGGACATGCAACGGTAAGATATAAAGGAGTAAATCATAGATCTTCGTATACATAACGATAAAAAAGTGACACTTAAAGAAATTGGGCTCAGAGAAGCGTTATATAGATCAACAAGTTCTGAAAATTTCCTGACGGTTACGTTTCTTTGTTCATTCCTTTAAAAAAAAAAAATGTGTTTTTGGCTATTACCGTACCTTTAGACAGAAACTCCTATAAGCATTTATTACTTAAGTTATTCCTCTTCGACCGTATATACGAGAATGTTATGATCCTGCAATTGAAGTCGGACTCAAATCTGCAATCTCTGCTAACTCTTTCGCTGCCAGGTCGACCTTTCAAGAATTATAAAAGTATCTAGATGTATAATACCCTTTAAAAAGTAATAAGAGAAGCAGGAAAACGATGCAGATCCCTTGAACACTAGAACATTTTATTCCATTAATTTATTACATAAAATTCTACTTCGGTTGATACATTCATTGAGATTAAAAGGAATGCCTTATTTTTTTAATTTCAAAATGATAGGCAAGATACCTAAAGGAAACCAACATAGGAAAGCTTTCCCCATCATCTTAGGTAAACGTAAGATGCTGGAGTTTATTCTACGTCAATACAGAGAATGCCAGTTTTCCCACATTGTGAAGTGGCCAGAGACCATATTCTTCAGGCATTCAGAATGCCAGGAGACGTGGCGGGCATACTTGGACACACGTGGGCAGCCAACGCATTCCTGGTATCCTAGCACGTGAGGTAGGCCGCCTCTCGTCCGCTGTATTGAATAGCCGGCCACCGATCTGCCGGCACAGATATTGGCAACCTCGAGCGAGGCTTCGCTGGCTGCATACCAACCAGGCGCAGACTGGACTGAGGTACTGCGGGCAGGTCACCTCGCCTTCAGCCGCCGAGGGCAACAAGAAGTAATGTTATCAGTATATGCATGTCAAGTACTAATGGCACGAGCCTCTTTCATTAGTACAGCAATAATAGTAATTAAGCTATCTGAGCTCAGAGAATTGACAAGTATATTTTATCTAAATGGAAATGTTTATTTTATCTATATTTGCGAAAATGATAACAGAAGTTCTTGATAATTCAAGAATTCCAACTTTATGTGATAACTACAGTGCTTTTTCCGCCTACGAAGTTGAATAAACTGGTACACAATTTTAACTTGTGACCAACGTGTAAAATAATTTAGCTATTTGATTATTTTATTAAGTTGTAGAAACTGGATATAAAGTGATAATGTCAGCTTTTATACAAATCACACTACCTGTTATCAGTAATTCTGTTCAAGATATCTAGGAGCATTTCCAAAATGGTCTAGACGAACCATGGGCTGGGTTTGACTCGTCGCGTAAAAAGATACACATTTCATTTACAACAATTAACGCAGCACTTAGTAGTATATACACTAAAGGGCCAAAAGTCAAATAGTATTTCCTAGTATTGTGGAAGACCCACTCTTGCGGGCGAATTGCAGCAACACGACGTAGTATTGACTCAAAAAGTCGTTTGACGCACCCTGAAGAATTTTCAGTCATGCTTCCTATAATCGTCGATAATTACGAAAGTGTTGTGCATGAAGTGACCTTTTGATCAGGTACCAAGTATGTTGGATTGGATTCATACCTGGCGATCTCGGAGGCTAAATCATTCGCTGCAATTGTCCATAATGTTTCTAAAACCAATCATGAACGATTTTTGCCCGGTGACATGACACATCGTTGTCCTGGTAAAGACCATCGTTGTTTAGAAACATGAAGGTCATGAATGACTGCAAATAATCTACAAGTAGCTGAACGTAACCATTTCAATCAATGGTACGCTCAGTTTGATCAGAAATCCCAGTCCATGCTATCTAAAACTACTCCACATGCGTGTGGAGCCACCACAAGCTTTTACATTGCCTTTGTGACAATCTCGATCCATGGCCTGGTGGGTCTTGTGTCACGCTCGAAGCCTACCTTCAGCTCATACCATATGGAATAGTGACTTATCTGTACAAGGAACTTTTCCCAGTCATCTAGAGTACAACAATTTTGACTTCGGTTTTTTTTTTAAGTTCTCCTAAGATCATTTTTACTTCTAGTGCCATTATTGTGTATTTTATGATTCATTTGAAACAGGGTCCAATTGGTGACATCAAAGGACATTGATGCACTCGGCCACCAATGTTAAAATATCGAATTTTTTGAATAGCTTTCTGAACAACGTTCTATCCCTAATTCCACACATAATTACTCCTTTCTGGGTTCTGAATACTTTGTCTCTATGATTTGAATTGACCGGGAAGAATATTACATATGATATTAAGAAGTGAAAAAAAGCAAAATAAACCAGTTTCTTCGTACTGAGAACACCTATAGCTGAAATTGTATGAATAGCAAATGTTGGTGCACCGAGTCGATTTGAAACGACAGAGACATACACCCTTTCATTTAAATTATAGTCATTATGTCAACGTAAATATTTCACACTCTCTACCTCTTGAATAGTCAATTCTATAAATTTTGTATGTCTGATGTTAATATGTGTGATATTAAATAGAGAAATATATAGTATTTTTAATTACTACCCTCGTTATATGCAAAAATATCTAATTTCGAGTTTTCAGCTGTTACACGGAACAGATCATTTATATACATTAAAAACAAAAGTAGTCCTAATATAGAATGTTGAGATACTCCACATCTGATGAACCCGCACTCAAAAAACTGTGAACCACTGGCAGTAGCATTAAAATGTTCCAGTGACACTGTTTGTTTGCTATGAAAAAGGTAAGAACTAAGCCATTAGTTAACAACGCAACTGTACCATAATACTTCAACATATATATATATATATATATATTATAATTTCGTGACAAACACAGTCAAATAACTCGCACAACTAAAAAATAAATTCTACAGATAGCAAATTATTATTTATTCCATCTAAATATTATTGGTGAACACAAATATAGCTTGGCCCTTTGAAAACGGAATTTTAACTTAGTTGGTTTAGTTGGAAATTAAAAATGTTTTATGTTGTAGATTGATTTTGCAAAATTTTGCGACAAGGCTGTTATCAATGAAATAGAAGCTAATTCGATACAACTGACTTATCACCTTTTTGAAGAATAATTATGCGGTGTTGCCGGTACGGAATGGCGTGTACTACCGGAAGTCAGAGCTGAATATTTCCGTATCTCATAAGGTGTGTTAAAATATTTTCAAAATAACAAGAACACACATGGTGTATTGCAACATTAATCTCGGTCTTGCAGTGTTCTGTTTTGTTGGAACAGCCACTTGCAAGCTGTGAAGGAAGCAGCAGGAATTGAGACAGCTGCGGGAAGGACCTCTGGTGTTGAAGGAAAGCGTCTGTCCATCTTGGGCGGTGGTCGTGAGGACTCATGGGAAATGAGGCCATCTCGCGACAGTCCCCGGAGGCGCACACGTCATATCCTGTCTGCGCTGCCAACGCCCTCGCGATTCTCTGAGGCTCGCTTCCGAGTGACTCAAACAGACAACGAAAACTATTTCTCACTTCCCTGACTCGAAAAGGAAAACTGCCTTTTTTGTCGACCAAGTTATATTGCTATCGAAGATATATAACTATATTCACTTTTCCATGGTTTTTTCTTTCTTGACAAATTTTAACGTCCTGTAAGCAACTCAGAAAATTAAGAATAATATAACGTTATAAGGCAACCACCATATTTCGGTTAAACATAAAAGCTTATTTCTAACGAGTTTTTTGTTGTGTGTATGAAACATGGTTATCTGTAGCAGAAATTGGAGACTGTTGTAATGTCCCTTGGTGACGGTAAAATTATGCGTGTGAATTCCACGTTTCTTTGGTATCGGCGAAAGCCAGGTGACTCATACCTGCGCTGAAAGACCGAACGATTTATGGCAGGCCGTAAAGTTAAAAGCTTTACGCATTCAATGAAATTCAAAGGACAGTATAGGGACTGTGCCGAAATGAGGATTTCCTGGTACAGTAGAAAGTTGAAACTAGAGAAACTATGCTTCGGAGAAAAAGTCAGGTTGCGAAACACCTCTGTTGGGAACCAGCGAATCAAACTGTGTTACGAACTTTTAGAAACCATAAGTTTTTTATGTTGCATGAGGAGCGCCAATGGAGATAGTGGACGACCCGCCAAACGCTGCGACTCGCTGAAATTTCCCGCGTCTGCTAAAACTTCGGAGCCTGCAAGTTTTCAACGGGGCGAACAAGCGGTAGAGAAGACATTCTGTTTCTGGCCAGCAAACAATCCGCACCGGCGCACCCCGGGAGATTGCCGGAGAGGTGACTACCTGCGGGGAGCTAGCTCGCCAAGTGACCTTGCACCTAGCTGACCAACAGGGTCCGTCTGATTTCTCCGCAACTCATCTGCTACGGACCTACGATAAATAACGCCGCCGATGTATAGACACTCTTGCGTGTCATTCAACCCTAGGCAACGCTCTGAGATGAGAATCATGCTTTAAATTGTTCAAAAGAATCTTTTAATATTCAGTTCTGTTCAATAAACCAATCAATTTTATATTCAAAGAAAATAATAGGTATTGTAAACCTTGCTTTCAATAACTTCCTTTCCAATGTACCAGTATACCATTTGATTATATGAAGATATGTGTTTTTATTGGTAATTTTAAAAGTATAATTGCTTCGATAAAAAGCATTTCAGAATTGGAATGTCGCTTCTCTCGGATAGAGAACACTTCCATTCTTGGCGCCTACCCGGGATATATTTTGCAAATTAACTTATTAATTAATGCATCTCATTATTTTATTCTAATTTTAATAACGTCATAAACAAGACGTTACACTGTTGTAGCGGTAGCCTATACAACTGTGGACTCTCAAAAATCGGAATTGAAGTTATATATGCAGTAGCCGAACTTAAGGCATGTAATACATCTCAAGAAAGTGTTCGGTCATATGATCTGTAACTGCGGTTGATCTGAAAATAGCACAGTGCTTGTATGTTTAAAGTCATCCAACAATACAGTTTATTGAATTTAATTAATCGTTAAGTAAATCGAGGCTATCGGAATTTTTATTTGCAAATAATTAAAATTAGAACAAAGGAAATCATGAAAATATGGAAAAGGATCACTATAGAAATGAGAAAAAATGCGTACTTTGGTCACATCATAATGAATGGGAAATAAAAAATGTTACAGATATACGTTGGAGGGAAGGTAAACAAGATAGAGCGTGAAGTGAGATGTCTTGACTACATAATATACGAGAATGACCAGGATTAGTGATACTGGAAAGTCTGTCAAAACACCAAAAGACAAACAAGAGATACAAAAGAAATAAAGTAATTGATATGCAGTAGAGGAATTCAGAAAAGTCGTTAAGATGATTTCACAGGTAATAACCTAACAGTACATTAATTATCTGAACTGTTAGAAAATTCGTTTTAATTATACTTTCCGATGTCATGACCTACCTGTAGTTTAGTGTTTTTATTTAAACCCATCAGTTGCAATAAATCTAGTTTTAAATTGTGACTAACAATAGTCAATTATAATTACAAGTTACACGGTAACGCCCAATGTATTGTTTGATATTGTTATACTCGTAATTTGGGCTACAGGTCAAATGTCACTATTTGCTATTTATTATGTCTCACCCCTTCCCTCCCCCACAAGCAGTGACAGATTAATTTTCCAATCTTAAATATAAGCTAACAACATAGATGGATAAATTTACCGGTTTAACTCAATTTTTTTCTAAATCCAATGTTAAATATACGGTGGACTACAATTGACCCAGAATTAAAATAAACATTAAAAAAAATTATTTACGAAAGCGACAATTATTGCAAGTGTGTCTCCACAGTTATAATAACTACTGGAATAAAATAATTACGGTTAAGGAAATTATTTCAATTGCTTACTGGAATAATCTGGAACAGTTCCAAGATAATACCCTCGTATAACACGCGTTGGCCTAGAAATGTCTGTATCTACGGTGATATGCCCACTTGCCTCCTACGGTGAGGATAACAAATCCACAAAGTACAGGATGACTGGGGCCACAGGTTAGAGTAAAGTCCAGGTATTTGGCAAAACAGCTACTCAGAAGGACAAAGACCCATCCAAACCGTTTAGAAATGCTTTGACCAAGCATACAGAGAATTTAATTTGAAAACTCAATACGTCACACTCTTAAAATAGAGACAGCCATTGGAGTTTATCCAGGTGTCGAAAAAGCTCTAAATTCTAAAAAATTCTCAGCATATATAACGAAAAGAAATTCGTGATGGATGAGCTCTAATTAATGATTAGTGGATTGAAATATTATTTCTTAGAAGTGGAGAACGGAACGGTTGTAATTTGATCTGCACCCCGAGCAAATCAGTTTTATGACAAAGTATAAAATGAAGTAATTCTATGTTTCTGATATGGAAGACAAGAGTAAGACTACATTGGTTATATAAATGAAACAGCTGTGAGTTGAGGTATCGAGTGTAACAATTCTTTGAAGGAGGGTAGGCGAAGACAACTAACGTTTTTATTTTGGGTTACGCTGTTGAGTCCCGAATGCCATTACATTTAACATGCCGAATTATTATTACTTGAATTGTTTACCCTAATGAATCTATCAACGCAACAAGGACATAATTAAATCTAATTTCTCACGCAAAACCAAGTCATAAAAAGGTATTAATTTTTTCATTTACCTATCAGGATTTTAAAGAATGTAACTCTGTGCATACGATAATTTATGATTTTAAATTCTTTTAATGCATTTCATAATTTAATATAATTTCAAGTTTCTTTTGGTATTATGCTTATATGCTAACTAGGGCATAAATAAATAATCCATATTGTAAACCAAAAGTCCTAAAATATTCCCTTTTCAATCATTAAGGTTGAAATAATAAATCGAATTTAATACAGGCTACAATAATCATTTATTTTAATATGATGGCGAGGTAAAAGTGATGCTTACTTGAATCACAATATACATTTTAAAATAACCTTTAAGTCACTTATAAAATTCGATTTTCTTGTGTGAAGAAAATGATGCTATAATTAGAGAAAATAATTGAATAATTGTAGTCCTTCATTGATACAATTGAATTGAAGCAGTGTTTATTTCTAGTGGATGAACTCCAGAAATTGGTAAAAAAATTAAAATATAAATTAATAATAACGATAAAGGAATAGATTTTTAGTTAATTTGAAACAGAAATGTAAGTGAGTCATTTATTAACATATAGTAATGACGTTATTAGTCGGCGACAGGAACGAAGCCTTCAATGGTGAGCTGCAATGATGCTGAAATGGCATTAAACATGTCAAGCTTCAGAACGACGTGGGAAAAATACAATGAATAACTGAATTACTATGTAAATACATCAGACATACGGACAGTCAAATGGTCGTAGTTTACGGGTATCAAGAACTGATGAACGAATTAATGAGAGAAAGAATTTTGCAGTTGAATGATGTTATGTACAAGATGAAAAATATAAGTGACCTAATTATTTTAAAATAAAGTTTTATTGATAAAATTAAGAGAATGAAAGATATTCGTGTATTGAATATTACAACAATGTAAAGAGAGAGTCATTACTTCAGATAAGTTAGAAGAACATCGTATGAAGCAGAAGCTTTTAGGTTCGAAAGTTACAGAGCTGTTGAATAATAATGTAGCAAATTCAAATGAAGAGAGATAGAAATTGAATTACAAACTAAATTAAAGCAGTTAAAGAAACCCCTAACGTGTATTGAGAATGATTAAAAAAAAAGACGTCGCAGCAAAGAGGGGCTATACATAGAAAGTTAAACGCAGGAATAAAATGCTAAAGCTACGAAAGAAGTGTGATTTTTAATATGACACTTATAGGTCCAGAAGTTACCTCAGGAGTTAAGCAATCGTTGGTTGTTAGAATGTTAGCGTAAAAGAACGAGCAAAAAGAAACATGGGAAGAGAATATCTGAAAGGTAAAAAATTGGTGTTTTGTACAAGCACTCGTATATTTGGAAAGTGTGGTACATGGGAATGGGAGAAACAGTAACGAAATAAATCAGAGATATAGGAAAGTACAATAATTTTTCAGACGTGTTAAAGAACTAATTCTAACTGGGAAGCTACTACAGAAGCATAACAGAATAATCAGTGCGATTTACTACGAGCTATGCAGTTTCGAAGAATGGATACTAAAAAAATGGATTTTTAGCAAATACAGGCCATGGAAAAAAACTTTCGAAGGTATAAATGGAACAAATAGAATGGGAAAATGGCGAAAATGAATTTCATGAAAGCAGTAGGTAAAAACTGAAAATGAAGTGATATGGGAGCATGAACAGGATTACTGAATGAAGAGTGTCAAAGAAAATGTATAATTCGAAGAGGGAAGTAGGGGAGCGAAACAAATGAGTACGAGAATTGTTGAATGAGTAAATTACAAACTGGTGGGCCGACATAAGACGCTGAAGTTATATTTAATGGAACGTAGTGGGATGAAATTATGATAAGTGTACGATAATACGTATTCTTTTCATTTTACTGATTGTGATTTTGGAACCATTTATTTATCAGTAATATAACTGCGATGTTTATTATCAGGAAGGAAAGTAAATAATTTATTAAATCTAAAGAAACATGACTGATTATAATGTTTGAAAATGATCTAGCAGGTAATAGAACAGACGATAATCTGAGTATTGTTGGTGGACAGGGAGCATAGGAAAACAAATATGTAAAAATCAGTTTTATTGATCAAATGCTCATCTTCTGCCTGCGCGAGGAATGACTCATCACGAAAAGTTGATGTTAGTAGTCGCTGCTTGTATTTAAGCTCAATTTAATAATCGCCCTACATCCATTCTTCATGGCTACGTGGCAGGACCAATGTGAAGAAACCGCTCTCGCCAGCTCGGAGAGTGATGTCGATGCACACGCCACGATTTTATTCCAAATTCCACACACCTAGCGTCGTGGGTGAGTGATAACGATTTAGCCTCATATTCAGGAGGACGAGGGTTCGAATACCCGTCCAGCCTTCCAGGCTTGGGTTTGCCTTGATTTCCCCAAATCACTCCGGGCAAAACCGGGAATGGTTCTTTAAAAAGATCATACCGAATTACTTCCCGTTCCTAGTCACAGCGCTTCCCCACCTCTAATTACCTCTATGTCGACGAGCCGTAATGCCATAAGCAAAAAAAAAAAAAAAAAAGAAGCAAATCCCACTTGGAAAGACAAGTCTGGGTCTTTCGCTTCACCCGGAGAATTCGCTGCCAATATAATCACTTCGTCAATGAAAGGTCAGTCCCAATTCCTCTTTCTCGGGAACAAACCACAAGTTCTTGCTCAAACAAGACAGTCAAGTAATGCTTATTCAAACTTTTGGTATTTACGTTAGGGGAATGAACCAGAAATTTTTATAAAACTGTCCGTCTATTAGATTCATCGCATGACATTGTCACTGTGAACGTAACATTTTCATATGAGAGAGGGATTTGCTGCCATTTATTCCTATCTGGAATGCTGTTTACCTGTTAGCCATGGTCCGCTACGGTTTTTTAATTTTGTTACTGTCAAAGATGTTAACAGAAAATCACATCAAACTTCTAAGAGAGAGCAGAGATAAAGTATGGGATCATTTAGAAACTTTAATACAGTATTGAAATAACTGTGAAAAATGACGTATGTTGAATTTTATTTTATTTTTACTTCAACCTTAACAATTCGCCTACGTGTGGTTCACTAAACACGAGTTAAATCGGAACAAGGAATGGAAACGTTAGGAAATTTTTCCATGGCTTTTTGAAGGCATTTCCCTGTTGTGATTTCAGAAAACCATGTATGTCGGACAGAGCATGGAATCATCGTCACTCCAGTCCCGAGAGTTAAAAGCTCGTCCAACAACATAGCTATTGACTGATATAATATCGTATAGTTTTTTGAACAGCAAACTTGAATGGACCAGAAACGGGTTTCCTTCACTTATTAAAGTATGTCACGTGAAACCAGAACAGGAAATGAAAATCTGTCCTTAACACCAAGCTTTTTTACATGTCATCTGGTTTAACTTGAAACTATTGTACTAATTTTGACAGAATTCACGTCTGAATTCTTAAATCTAGATTTAAAATTAGAGGTGTGTATAATAACGCCATTTGAAAATATCGTACAACGATCAAATTATTTTAGTATTGCCTGATAGTACGAAACAGGTACTAACTGATTTTGACGAGTTTGAAAGATTTTGGTTTGATCTAAAAATTTGAAATGTATTTCACCCCGTTATATAACTAGACAAGCAGTAGAAAATTAATATGTGATCAAAACGGTATCAAAGAAATTTAACAATATCCTGGTGCGAATACATAAGTACCGGGTATTCATCACGTGAAACTAATTCATAGCCCTAGTGCTTGAAGATGACGAGTTAGAATGATAACAAATTTATAGCTCCTCAGAGAAGAATGAACATGAAGTTATTTGTAGTTTGAACAAACCTTTTAAAACAGTAGCAGGTTGTTCAATGACAAAACTGTCAAAATTACCAATTGATGGTGCTGTTTTATAATATAATTCGTACCGAATGCTAGTAAATTAGTGATGAATATTTACAGATCGACAATACAATGAATATCAATTTCGTTGCTCCACACTGAGTCTGGTTGGTATTCGGCAATGCTCTGACAACGCTCGCAGGTTCGAATCCCCGTCCGACTATCCAGATTTAGATTTTATATTTAAGAACGAAGTCTTTCTCGGCGTTGAGAATGTATAAACTGCTCTCGGGTGACTAGCCGAGTCAAGAGTGCGTTGTCACACGATATTTCGGCGACTATATTAATTGCCGCCATCTTCTGGTGAAGTGGAAGATGGCGGTAATGATTCTAGTCGCCGAAATATCGTGTGACAACGCACTCTTGACTCGGCTAGTCACCCGAGAGCAGTTTATACATAGATTTTATATTGTTTCCCTAATCATTTCAGAAGACTGCCGGAATGGTTACTTCGTGTGACCGTGATCAAATTCCTTGCCCCAAACCTTACCTAACTCTAATGAGCCAAGAGGAAACATATATTTGTTTCAAGTATAATAAGTGAATAGAAAAAATCTAGTATTTTGTATTTCCATCTTCGCAACATATTGTTTAGATAAAAAATTGTGGAAAATTCAATAATTAATATCGTTGACAGTATGTAAAGGATCCTTATGTTAAAGAAGATTTATAGGAAAATATTCTTATACAGGAAGCTGGTTCGGTTATGGTTAGTGGTTTTTCCTTTAAAGATCTTAAGAGGCGTTTGGTTCCCCGTGCTATCCTCGTCTTGTGCTGCTGCATAACTGTGTCGCCTGACTGTCTTCAGGCACTCTACTGTGTAATTAAAGGTGTCTCCGAGTGCCGGCACCTTGTCATGCGGTCCAAGCTGGTGGTATCCTCTGTGTCAACAAGACCTGCTTCCAGGCATAAACTCCTCGTCAGTGTATACAAACTATTTTCACATTCAGATTTTATTGTAGTGCCGTTTGAAAGTGATTATCAAAACAAATCAGTAGAAACGTGAAAACAGTTTAATCCAAAGAAATTTTTTTAATAATTTCTAATGAAGCACGATGATCTACTAAAAACCTGATGTCAGTTAACCTTATTGGGTTTTCTGATCGTTATGTGTAACATACAGGTGAACGTCAGAAACGTAGATTTTGTAAACAGCAAATCTTACTGAGTTTTCACGGATAGTAGCTTTCAAATACAGGACTATACTGAAATAGATACTGCTTCACATCCAACTTTTCTTTGCGAGAAATGTTCTTCTTAGCATCTGGAAACTGGAAAGGATAGCAAGCATAGTACATGGTTTAACCCTATCGTCACCGTCTTCATCTTTTTACGGACTCTTTCCACATTCGCGGGTTAGTCCTGGCACTTCCTCTTTCCAAATGCTTTTGCTTATTTTGAAAACATATTTAAAAGTCAGACTACTGACTAGCTACGGATGTCGTAGTCTTATGGGGAAGCAGATGTGTTGCCATCTATCTGAGAAACTTGAAACTACGTCCTGTGTGTAGTAACGTATTTTTTTAATCAGGGTACACATTCAGGTACCAAGGACAGTCTATGTAAAACAATGCTGATCTAGGATTTAACATAATATATTGTGCACTTCTAACTAACACTGAAAATGATGTGCAGCTTGAGGATGCTAAATGACTGGCCTGTAATGATGAGCTTGGTTTTGATAGCGATATTCACTTCCCCCATACTGTTGTCACATGGTATCTAAGCGAGCGTCCTATATAATAAAGGTCCACTAGTTGCCTTCCAAGTATTACAGTGGTTGTCATTTAGTTGATCGTTAACAAATCAGTTAGCTAAATATCCTTACATTAGAATCTATAAGTTTACTCTCTATCTATGAGTAACATCAATTTTCTCAATTCCACTTAATTGTTGTAGTTCTTTTGTGTTTTCAGTGTGGGATTTTCTCTCTTTTCGTATTACGACATGACAAACTAAACTTCCGTCAGGATCAAATTTGTAGTGTATAAGCTCCACTGATCTTGATAACCGAATTGTTGGTACCAATTTAGGAAACCATTCTCTAATTGAAATAGTGTTAAAGAATTATAAAAAAACCTTTAATGATTTATTTAGCTGGTATGAAATGTTCGTTTGTGACTATAGATATATTTATTCACATATGGGGGTAAGGAACTAGAGAAATACAACATATTAATGAGAATACTGTGAAGAAAATACTCATAATATCAATAATTACAAATTAAGTACTATTTTAAATAACAACCACTTAGCGAAAATGGTTAGCGCAGCAGTTATGCGCATTTCAGTCTTATGTCTTTCAGTCTTTATCAAATGTTCTTTCTACGCTGTAATGGCAATAAAGTAAATTAAAGAAAGGTATTATTAATTTTTTCTTAAAATACAGAAAAAAAATTAATCAGCATAAATCAATGTTGATGCAGACAATTCTTTTCTTTGTCTTCTAGCTTTACACCTCATCGACGTCAAAGTCCTTAGAGACGGGAATGTACTGGGGTTAAGGAATGGGAAGAAATTCAGCCTTTTGATGGAACCTGCAATTCTTCTTCTTCCTTCGTTACGCCCAACTGAGCAACGCGAATGAACTTATTTAGCAGATGTGTTTTTCTTCTGTTTCCATATGTCTCCATCCTCTCGCTGAGCTCTTTCCTACATTCTTCCGTCCAAGTGTTCCTCCTTCTAATATACTGCTTGTTGGCAAATTGGTGGTTATTGTCATGCTACTAAATCGACATCTGTCCTGTATTACATCGTCTCTTATTCCAATTTCCTGGAGATCATTTTCGATTTCAATTAGCTAGTAGCTTTTGACTATTATTGAAATGGTCAGGTTTAGAATTCTTTTGGTTAGTCTGTTGTTACTCATTCTGATTATATGGCCGTAGATTTTAATTTGCATTTTCCTGAATGTGTCTGAATTTTTTTTCAGAATGCTGATATAGTTCGTGTGATTTTCTTTTCATCCAAATTCCTGTGGTGCAAACTGGGTCAAAGGTTTTCCTTAAATTTTTCAATTCTTGCTTTTCAATACCTTTAATCAATGATCTGCCCCAATAATCAAAGATTCCGATGCGTACAGTGCATCCGGCTTGATTACAGTGTTCTCGAAATTTCGGGATATTGACTTTTTGTTGCATCTGTTCCAGGTGATTCTATAGGCTTTTTGTAATTTAGTTATTCTCTCCTTGTTTGCGTCACGAGTTTGTCCTTCAGGTTGAATAATTTTCCCTAGGTATATCAAGGGTTGTCCAGTTTGGTACCGCGAAGATCCTTCCATAGATGAGATTAGGAGACCACATTTAGCTGAAATTTCATGCAGTTTTTCAAGGGCGTAGATTGTATCTTTCCTGTTGTTGGAGAAGAATTTCTGGATCATTTGCAAAGCCCAAACAAAGGTGAAGTTTATTTCTAAGTAGCTTTCCAATTGTTATTCTTTTTACTCCTTTCTCCAAAACTTTGATTACTTTGTTCAGAACAAGACTGAACAAAAGGGGAGATAGTCCAACTCCTTGTCGAACTCTTATCCAGATTTTAACAGGTTCACATACCTCACCGAAGACCCTACCTTAATTAATGCGAATGCTGGGATGGTTCCTCACAATAGACCATTGGCGCCTCCTGCCATATCCCGTATATCCCTTCCAAACTATTACCATTTCGGATAGGTGCAATGCACCCTCCGCCACATACTTTTAGTGAATCGCGGAGTAATAGTAATAGTAATTAATTAATAACTGACGCGCTTCCCGTGAGGGGGGCACAATTTTTTAAAACTGATCATGTAGTTTTAATTCAAAATAACTTCTTTCTCCATTGGCTATCAGAAAAAGGTAAAATAAACTTATAGATCCAAGCTGTGAATTTCAACCTTAAACCTTGTAACCTTGTCTATTGCTCATGTGATTACAATGAATTCTTGTTAGTAAATAATTCAGTGATTTCACAGGGATATTAAAATGCTTGCTTTAAGGCTTAGAAGTGTAAATCTTTTCAGGCAGATGGGATACGTTTTACACTGAACAAAGTGAATTAGTTATGTACTTAAACATTTTAATCACCAGCGTCCCGGCCCTACATCTCACGACTGGAATTTACTAACGAAAAAAAATGAGAAGTGCGCTTAGCAAAAAAATATTAAGTAAGTTTATTTTATTCCCAGTGGTTTACTTTTATGTTTTTCAATGCATTCATTGCAACGCTTGGTGATGAATGATATTTTTCGTCTTTCCGTCCGGAGAGTAAATGAATAGTGCTGATAGTATACCGACTCTCGGGCACTCTACATGCCAATGCCCATAGGAAAAATAACCGGCGATTCAAGGTTTATTCCACATACTTCTAACAATGGCCTTGCAATTTATTAACCGTCGTTGCAAGTCTGTTTGAATCAGTGGTAATCTTGGAATAAGAACATCCTAGCCTTTGAACTTAATGATGATTATCGTTGCTTCAATTACGTTGTTAATCAGCTTCTTAACAGCGAGTCTTGTTACTTAGCATACTTTCGGTTGGTTCAGATTGCGTGACATAATTATCACCGAGCCGGCTTTGAGTTGCAAATTGTGTGGCGGCATTACTGGCAATTTAAATGAATTCAGGAATTCAATTAGATACTTTACGACTTCATCTGGATCGGTAATTGAATCGATCGACTTAATTGAATGTAATTGTTCAGCGATTTGACTTTGAGTTTTTATGTTCAAATCGTTTACGTCCTTATTTTTTACTGCCAAAATGGCTCGTTCGCTCAACCAAACGTGGTTTTCGTCATTTCCACCAGATTTTGGTAACACTTTAGTGGTCAATTATTCTTTAGACGTTGTGAATTGACAAAAATTGTACGGAAACGAAATGAGGCCAAGGGAAGGGTCCACCGGAATTTTTCCATTCCCAATGTCTAATAATTGATTGGAAAACCGTTCTGCTGATTTTGTAACGTAACTCGCATATTCGTAGTTAGTTTGAGAGTTTTCATGTATCTCTACAAACTTGATAACTTCAATCAAGCCTTTATTTCATCAGCAGCTTTTGATCTTGGAATCATCGGCTGAATTTAGCGAAAATCACCGGCCAGCAGAATCGTCATAACTTAAATGATTATTGTGCAAATCTTTCAACGTTCAATCGAGTGCCCCCAATACTCGTTTGTGCGCTCATCCCAAATGATTATTTTGCAATTCTGTAGTACCTTCGCCATTGCTGTTTTTTTTTTTTTTTTTTTTTTTTTTTTGGCAATGTTGCACTTCGGTTTATCTGTCATTTGAAAATTCAAAGGCAGTTTGAATGCAGAATGATCCGTTTGTCCTCCATCTAACAATGTGGCAGCGATCCCAGTTGCTATTGCGGCCTCGCGCTGTTTGACATTGTGCGCGAATCGAAGCTAAAATCAATGAAATTAAGAACGTTTAGTCAGTTCTGCTGGGTGCATTGAGGAGGGAAATTCCTCCGTAGCCGTCGTTGACTGCAATCATCAACGTGTCGTACTCGGTTTTCTGCTGCTGATTTGTAAAGTGGGATCTTTGTTCGTTCTGATTGAATCAAGGCATCTCGATCGTATTGCTGTTCACGTTCAAATTCTGGATTCAAAGCATCGTGCATGGGGCAATTCGGCGTTGGCATTCCTAATTCGTGCAACATCTTGCCGGACATCATCAGGTACAAATCCTCCATAGGAATGAACTCCTGATTTTGGAGCTCCGTGTTAAATTCAAGTTCGGGATTCGCTGCTGTTGTACGCAATCGTTGAAAAATGTCTTCAGCCATATTATCTTCGTATTTGTTTGATGGAAAACACGTTGAAATGATGATGGAAACGTCAAATTTGTTGCACAGTAGACGAAATAACAGCATCAGGGAGTGAGTGATCTCAATTAATGTCTTTCTCAAGCAAATGTAAACACTGACAGGGTTCTCGATATGTTGCGCGCAACTCACCATTGGCAGTTTGTAGAAACTCAAATGAAGTCGGTCCACGAAAGTTAACCAATAACAAACGCAGGTAAAAACATTCGTCATTGCTCGGATGAACTGTGTAAATGAGGCCCAGTGCATCGGTTGAATATACATTCAAGTATCCAGGAACTGGCTTTCCGTGTTTCCGACGTTGGAATTTTTTTGATGATGTGTTCCATGAGAAATATTTCGGCATCTCCCAATCAAGCAGTATTCTTGTAAATAATTCGTATTTACTTTCAGCGTTATCGCTCTGCTGCTATCGTCTGCAGAGCGACGACGATGTAGTGGTTAACCCTCATTGCCTGTGATTGTGTTGACCAGCAAGCATGCAGATAACGTATGCAACATTTGTTTTCGATCATGCTTGGTGATTCTGGGTTGTGATCGCCACATGGCCCATCAGCCATATTCGTCATACAACTATGGATCTTTTCAAGATCAGGAATATCTGCGCAGATGATGGGGTCAATTTCATCCGGTCGTATTTTCTCGACCATCCACAGGAGAGGATGCGCATGAGGCATGCTACAGAGTACATCCAAGATCGCACGTCTCCGAAGACATGACACTTCACAATGTAGTCCATGAGCGCGGTGAGTTTCTGCTTGAATACTTGAGCTGTAATGTCGTAGCTATCTCTGGATGATTGATGGGGTAGTAACCGCTGCGTGATTTCGAACCATTTAGGTTGCAAGTGAAAGTGATGAATAAATCTGGTCAGCAGTATTGGCTCACGAAGGTAATCGCTTCTTGCGCGTATTCGTGCATGTGCCTCGGGCTTATAAACATACGTCGCTGGAAGAATGGTAAGTCGGCCAACATTGTTTACATTTCCATCTACATTCATGGTATCACGCAGATGAATGTATTCTTGCGTATACAATTTTTGCTGATTTAAACGTAAATGTCAGACGTTTTGATACTGACATACATATTAACGGCGAACATATGTAACGATCTGCGGCATTTCAGTATGTGATTGTCCTCGTTTCAACGAGGTAGGCATAAAAATTCACCGAGCTGACCTTTCTGTTTATTTCTTGACCTGTAAATGAAAAATGATCTTCTATTAGGAATGGAATATATAAACGATTAACAACATTGCTCCGTACCAGTTAACGTATTAAACACCTTGTTCAAAAAATGATATCCATCCTCTCCTCGACAAAAGATGAGCGGGTTTTGTAACGCATGATACAAATGACAGGTTTCACAGATATCACCACCACAATGTCACCAAATTTTCGCCAACAACCACAATGGCAACTTCATTCAACGTCGGTGAATTGAAGCGTCTTTCACGTTCACCTGCTGGTCTTTTTTCTGCTCGGATCACTATTTTGAGGTCACCCGGAAAGCATCATTCCTAGTGCAGTCTTGAACAATTTAACCAATTGATTGTGTTCATGCAAGAGTTGTTGCAGTTGCGCAATAATCTCTCGCTTTACCGCACGATTGATGGCACAACGCTGATTGAGTTCATGATCAGATTTTTCAATTAAATAAGTCTGAAGATATTTATTATCAGCATTCACTGGCGGCAACAATGCCCCTGTACGATGGTGAATTTTCCGTTGAATCTGTAAAACTGAATACAAGTTTTTCATTTATGAGAATCGGTGAAACGTTTATGTTAGTATGATGTGTGTTGCGAATCGAAAAAGAATTTACCTTACACGTTAGGTCAAAACTTCGTTCTTCGATAATAATTGCCCCAAATGATGCCATTTGAAAGGAACTGTTGTACTTTTGTATATTCTGCAAGAAATGTTTGGATCGAGGTTCTTGGCCAGAAAGCAATGATGCCCGTGGCTTTAGTAGCTGTGTCAGTTGTGGGAATTTGACCTTTCCGCTTTCACAACATAATTCTGTCGGTTATAATAGAAACCTCAAAGCATTGCAATGTTGACAAACTGTGCTCATTGTTCCGAAGTCGATAGATACATTTGCGTCGTAATCGACTGTTGGATCCTACCTGAACGCCAAACGTACACACTTTGACAATAAATTTGGCCGCCGCTGAAAAATTCTGACATCAATGCCATCCCAGAAAACAGTAATACAATACTGGCTAGCCAGTATTGCATTACAGTTTCTTAAGATGACATTGATGACACATTGTGCAAAGTAAGAGTGATAGAATTTTTCAGCGGCGGCCAAATTTACTGTCGAAGTGTGTACATTTCGAATTGTTACGTTTCGTCGTCTGTTTTTTCGACGTACCAAATTATTTTGTGCGTCAACTTCAACTGAGCGAGTCGAACGCGACTGTATCCATTATTGCAGAGTCATAATGAATCGCGCTGGCGAAATTCTTATTCGATTTGCTTCCAAACATTGTCTACGCTCTTCGTCAGTCTCAGTGACGCGACGATCACATTGTTGCCTTGCGTTACGCGTACCAGCGTCGCATTTAAGCAAAGGGTACCTAGGAATGTAGCCTTGGGGCCCGCACCACAATGGGGAGCCCGCATCTAAAAAAAATGGAGCCCGCACGTCAAAGGGGGGCCCGAACCACTAGGGGGGCCCACACCACAGCTGGAAGGATCCCTGCCTATGTCGGCAGTAGAGAAAAAAAAGGGTCAGCCATAAAAAATTACTATGCTATTGCCGATAGAGGCCCACACCACATGTATAGCCAAGGGGCCCACAAAATCTAAATGCGGCCCTGGCGCGTACGCCGACCGATATGTCCACGCCCACTGCTGGAATTTTTAACTAAGAAATAAACCACGAACTGAAATTTAATATTTGCAACACACCAAATTACCACGAACTGGCAACACACCAAACTGATGAAGTTTACGGTTTTGAATGCACAAAGATATCATCAGTACCGATAACACACTGAAATGCCGCTTTCAATTCAATTATTTTTCGCAGATTATCAAAATTCTACACGGAATTTGTTGTTAAGAATTAAATTCTTTTTCGCAAAAAATTGGTCACAATATTGCATCAATATTCAATGCGGGATTTGTTGTTATTATGAAAACATGTGACAGCAGAACTTTCAAATTGAACGTCATATTTTTTCGCAAAAAAATCAGCCAGATCGGACAATCCGTTTTCAATTGAAAATCTTTCTTAAATGCGGCAATAGAGATTTTCAGCCATTCAAATTTCCGACTTTTCCACTGGATTTTCCAAAAATTTCATTCATACAATCCTTGTCCTGACAATTACGAACACACACAAAATTGGCAGAGCCTATAAGACCATTGTGTCCTTTTAGAATGGTTTTAAGTAAAGTACTGATCACAGTTAATCAGTTCTGTAAGTCGCCTCGTAGTTAATTAATTTACTGATTAACTAGACGACCCGTGCAAAAATTTTGCTAATAAAATACGATGAATAGTGAGGTTGAATGCTTGTAATATAATGAAAAGTAGAACCGTACTTTTGTAGCAAATATTTATTTATTTAGTGTAATAGGTACGCATCGGAACATATTACGAAACAGTTAGGAAAATTTAAAACAAACTGTATGTATGAAAATAACTGTCACTGAGCTTAACAGAATAAAACCAACCTGAACAAAATGCACACAGCTTATCAGCACCTCTGTGATATGTGTTGCTGTGCAAATAAAATGTTTACATTGGAATTTATAGCAAAAAAAAATCTGTAACAGAAAAAAATATCCAAAAAGCTACTTATTGTATAAAAAAACAGTTTATTGACATCTCTGCGATATCTGCTGCTGCGATCTAGGGACTTGGATCTCAACTGTCATACACGCCACCACTTTAAGTATCAAATTCCGAAAAAAAACTCTTAATTTATTATTTTACCTAATTGGAGACTTTAATCTTTAAAACGGTATGTCATTTTTTCGATTTCAGTTATGTATCGAAGAGATAAATGGATCTTAATTTTTAAAAAATAACACGTTGTAGAAATAATATTGATACTTTCGCGCTTTAAGAGCCGAATTTCGAAAAATTCGTTTTCTTAAATTTGTGTGACCAAAGCGGACAGATTGGTCTTTAAAATGATACCTCATGTATCGATTTCTGTTCGGCATCAAACGAGGTAAAAAAAAAAAAAGTTTTAAAAATTATGATAATTAAGGGTTGTAATTGTTGGAGAAAGATCTTTCTTCAGTCACTTCCTGATCGCCGTACCGGCAACATCGTTCCGAAGCGAGTCAGTGAGTGAATCTTGTTTACAGTTGAGTGCGCCACAACAAGTTCGTCGGATAACAGACTAGTAACAGGTTGAAATATTTCTACGGGAATCGAAGTGTGATTATCAATCTTCACTAAGAGTGCTCCAGCTGTAAGTTAAAGCCTGCAGCTAACATAATCTCCACCATGTTCGGTGGAGATTATGGACAAGGGGGCCAAATCGGCCTTCCAAGCGGTAGTGCAGTTAACGAGAACAGTATAGGTTCCAACATCGGGGAGGTAGTAGGTGAAGCTTTGAACACCGTGATAAACTTGGACAACTCTACAAAAGTGCTCACATCACCAGAAGAAGAAATGCCTCTACAAAAGCAGTCGAACAAGCGCCTGCTCCGAGACATCGAACTCACAACAGCAGACGCCAACGCAGAAAAATTACCGAGGGTGGAAGCCGGCAGAAATCAACATCAGCAGCCCAGCATAACAACACCAACAACAGGAAGCAGCACCACTACAATACCTACTGCGGTAAGTGAACAACGACCAAGCGCTGGCCCAGTGGTAAAAATAACCAACAAATACGAATGGTATGACGGTGGCCCGTATATCATTTTTGTAGAAAGCAAAGCGAACAACGTTGGTAGACTACATCCCATGGCAGTTGGCAAGTTGATCCACCAAGAAGGTGAACTAGTGACCAAAAACATAGTGAACATTACTAAGTCAGGCAGAAACCGTATTAGAATAGAGACAATTTCCGGCCCTAGTGCTAACGCTCTCGCACAGAGCAAAATTTTTCCTATGCACAATATGGAAGCGTACATTCCCATATCCCTAACGACCCGCCAAGGTATTATAAGAAATGTAGACACGTCACTATCTGAGCAGGAAATAATGGAAGTGATAAGATGTGAAGTTCAAGTAGTGCGAGTAAGACGGTTCACCAAAAATTCAAGTGATACCGATAGAGACCAGAGAAGACCCATTCCTGTTTGTGCAATTACCTTCAAAGCGCAGCGACGTCCGGAATATGTAATAATTCACGGAGTAAGATGCCCAGTAGAACCGTACATCCCTTCGGTCCTTCAATGTTTTCAATGTTTAAGATACGGTCATAATAGTAAACAATGCCGCAGCCAACCTCGATGCAGCCATTGCTCTGGAAATCACACTTTCAAAGAATGTAAAAATTCGGGACCCCCTACTTGTGCTCACTGTGAAGGTCCCCATCTCTCTACTGATCGTACCTGCCCCCTATACCAAAAACAACAACAGATTAATAGGAAAAGAGCTTACGAGGGAATATCCTACCAGGATGCACTAGCAAGCATTGAACAAAAAACTTATGCTACGATAACTGCCGAACAATTGACTCAGAATAGAGAGAAAACAACTTACAATCAAGTATCCAACCTCCCAACGATCAGAACTACAAACCAAGTTAGGAAAGCCCCAATCGCAGTCCAGAACACCCTGAACCCATCACCAATGGCTCCCATTACGACACAAAGTCGAGCAGAACAACAAAGAGGACCCCTTCCCAGCCAACAGAAACCAACCTTCAGAATAGACAGCAGGGATAAAGAGCCTAGCAGGCCACCCAGTAGCATTCAACGAACCACCCACAGAAATACCATTCAGGTCCCCCAAGAGCTTTTTATAAGGGTACCACCCCAGCCAGAATTCCCAATTACTAACAATCCTTACAGCCAAAACGCCCCAACAACGAACGAATATCTAGTAGAAAAGATACAAAACTTGATCACTGTGATCTTACAAATGGCATTCTCCGGTATTACCACACAATATCAGAGACCTTGTTGCCAACACATTAATGGACGTGCCGCAGTGCCCCCTAGTAACCCAGGAACAACATACGATAGAATTTCAACCTCAACCTGGAATAATTCAACCTGACAACGGAAATAATAGGAGCCCATTAATATAATAACAAGAAAGTAACCAAAGTAGTAATACAGCTAAGAATGGATAAGAAAAACAACACCACGTTATCCCAACATCTAAGTATCTTACAATGGAACGGAAGATCAGTATGGGCGAATAGAGAAAGCTTAATTTCAGCACTCATTCAAAACAATATTGATATAGCCATATTATCAGAAACGTGGTTCAAACCAAACAAAGAAGTAATTTTCAAATCCTACAAGTTGTACAGAAATGATAGACTGGATGGCAAAGGAGGTGTAGCGATAATGGTACATCAGAACGTTCCTCACGAACCGATTGTCCTCAATTCAAGCAAATTACCCTTTCAGGCAGTAGCAGTTCGGATCCGCTCCACCCAGACCCCAATCACCATTATTTCCATTTACTGCTGCCCAAAATCAAAAATCACCCTAAATGACTGGAGTAATCTTACCAGCCAAATCAATTCACCAATGATTTTGGCTGGCGATTTCAACGCACATAACCAGAGCTGGGGCTGCCACTACAACGACGCGAGGGGAATGACAGTTAAGGATATGGCAGAAGACAACAATCTGGTCATAGTTAACGACGGAAACCCAACATTGGTCTCCTCACCAGGAAGACCCGGATCGGCAGTGGACTTAACTCTTTGCTCCCCAATGCTGGCGACCATAGCTACATGGAGAGTACTGCAGGATTCACTAGGATCGGATCACTACCCGATACTCCTAAATATTGGATGTCCACTTACCAAAGAAACTCCAGCACATCCAACAATCAGATGGAACATCAACAAAGCCGATTGGGCCCAATACAGGAGACGAATTGAGGAAAATTCCAGATACATTACAGATCAAGCCACGGGAAATGAGATCTATAAGAAATTGATAAAAGTGATTTCAGAGGCAGCAAACAAAGCTATTCCACGGAAAAATTACAAGAACGCCACGAGAAACCGCCCACCAGTATGGTGGAATTCAACATGCTCGAAAGCAATAGCCCAAAGACGACTCGCCCTGAGCTTATACAGGAAGAACCCCGATCAACAACATTACTTAGCCTACCTACAAATCAACGCAAGAACAAAAAGGACCCTCAAAACTCAAAAACGTCAAACGTGGATACAATACTGCGAAACCTTGGGGAAGGATTCGAATATCTCCTCCATTTGGTCCACAGTGAGAAAGCTAAAGAATAATGGATTCAACAACGGCTCCCCGGAAATCAGCACATCAATCCTAGAAGACATGGCAGACAAAATCGCCCCTCCCACAGTCCAGGAGGAGGACTCAAATTTTGATCTAGCAACTCAGGAAACATCGGACCACCAGCTATGCACGCCATTTACCATGATAGAACTACAGCAAGCATTAAAACGATCCTCCGACTCTTCCCCTGGAACAGACGGAATCCATTACGCTATGCTAACAAACATGTCTCTCTCGGGCTTGCAGGTGCTCTTAAACACCTTCAACAAGATTTGGATGAATGAACCTACCCCGGCGGAATGGAGAACCCAGGTCATCATTCCAGTATTAAAACAAGGCAAAGACCCCACCAAAGCGACCTCTTACAGACCGATTTCGCTTATGTCATGTGTAGGAAAAACACTGGAACGACTCATCAAAAACAGACTAGAATGGTGGATGGAATCGAACAACCTAATTCCCAACTCACAATCTGGATTTCGCAAGGGGAAAAGTACTCTAGACAATTTAGCAACCTTGACGTCTGATATCCACCTAGCATTCCACAATAAGCAATATTTGGGAGCGATCTTCTTGGACATCCAATCGGCCTACGACAATGTCAGAATTCCCCATCTGATGCACAAACTGGAGGCTATAGGGGTACCGAAGAAGCTAGTAAGAGGTCTTTACTCCCTCTTAGCCAAGAGGATAATCTATGTTAGTTCGAAGAAGCATCAAGTAGGGCCTCGTACGGCAAATCAAGGATTACCTCAAGGAGCAATCCTTAGCCCAATTCTGTTTTTGCTGTACGTAAGTGATATAATCAACTCTATTCCCACGAAGATTCTCTCACTCCAATTTGCAGATGACGTGGTTATTTATGCCAATGCGGAATCGCAGCAGGAAGTACATAGTCTATTGAGCAAGGCAATGATATTCCTCATCAAATGGCTACACATCAATGGACTCGATCTTTCTCCAGAGAAGTCATCGGTTGTCTTTTACTCAAAAAGAAGAATCCTCTACGACTCGGACTGTATTCAGATAGGACCATATAAACTGCCACTAAAGAAACAAGGACGATTCCTGGGAATGTTACTAGACAGCCGTCTTAACTGGACCCAACACATCGACCAGCTGATAGCAAAGTCGAACTCCCGATTAAACATAATTAGAATGGTTTCGGGCACCTGGTGGGGTTCGCACCCTAAAACACTCCTACTGCTTTACCGATCACTAATCAGATCGCTGTTGGAATACGGCTGTATACTGTACCAATATGCTAGGAAAGACGCCCTCAAAAAGCTAGATAGGCTTCAAGCAGCATGTCTAAGGGCGTGTCTCGGAGCAATGCGCTCAACACCAACGAACGCCTTATTAGTGGAGGCTGGAGAACTGCCACTCCACATACGACGAACATTTCTGGAGGAAAAATTCATAATGGAGAAACTGACACTTAAAACGCACCCGCTCCATCACCGGCTCGAGAGGATGCAATCACTAGCGAAAGAAGGAAGGAGACAACTTAAGCTCCCACTACTTAATGCCTACAAACTTTGGACTAAATATAAAGATAAAATAGATGCATATCATATGCACCCCATCTTCCAAGAACCGTACGAACTCCGATTAGAAACAACCCACATTCACTTTTTAGAAGAAGACATAAACCCTAACATAAACCAGAACCTAAATAGACGCCTTGCGGAGATGGGGGAAAACTTATTCAGAATATACACAGACGGCTCAAAAACATCCGAGGAAAACAGAGTAGGAGCAGCTTACTTCTGTCCAAGCACGGGTCACTCAGCGCAATTCTCGTTACAGGAGGAAACATCGATCTTTACAGCGGAAGCGAAAGCCATACTGGAGGCGGTCAAGTACAGTCAAACGATCCACGCGGAGCAAATCGTTATACTAACGGATTCCATGAGTGTCTTAAAATGCCTACACAACAACACGTGGAATTATCACCTTCCAAGGACAATCGTAGAAATCAGAAAACAAATAAAATTCAGCAGAGAACGAGGAATCACTACCTACCTGGTATGGGTACCAGCCCATAGAGGTATAAGTTACAATGAACATGTGGATACCTTAGCAAAACAAGCCAGCCTCAAAGGAATTAAAGACGACCGGAACCTCCCAGCTTCTGACATAGTCCACACAATTAAAAAACGAGTAAAAGAGAAATGGCAAGAAGAATGGAGCGCATCTCTAAACATCAAAGCTTCGCACTATGGGAGCATTCAACCAATCATTCCGACCAAACCGTGGTTTTACAAATGGGTAACAAGTAGACGGCTAACAACAATGATCTCCAGACTGCGTTTCAACCATGGAAGATTTCCCAGTCACCTCTTTCGTCTAGGCCTGAGGGAATCTCCCTTCTGCGATTGTTCAGATCCGCGTGGTAGGAGACACCAACCACATTATATTTTCGTGTAAAAAATTTAAACGGTCCCAGGATTCGATGATCAAAGAATTAGTTAGAAATGGAATCCCACTCCCCACTAACCTAACCCAGCTACTGGCGAGCGATAACAGAGCAGTTTACAACAGCATTACCAAATTCCTAAAAAATGAAGATATAGACCTTTAAGACACTATTAACGGTAAACAGACACACAAGACAAGCCAATAAGATCTGAATACGGGGGTAACTATTAGCCAGGGGCAAATAAATGATCATAGCTTTCATCAAATAAGCATAATCGATAATAAATCAAGAACGCAGAACAACTAACACCAGATCGGTATTGCCTAACTAGTCCTACAGGAAGATACCAACAAACACAAAAGGAACTATAACAATTGCTGCATCGAGGCAGGTTTATACTTGGAAGATTGTAACAATGACTAAATAAGCTTGACTGAAAATTATAAACAACAACCAAAATGTATAGTATAAGTATAAAGATAAATAGTAAATACAAGATTGTAATTAGCATAGCCAAAACTGTAAATAATCAAAACAGTAAATAACCAAACTATATATGATAAGCATAACGATAAAGAGCAATACAAGGTTGTAATTAGCATAGTCAAAACTGTAAATAATCAAAACTGTATACAATAAGCATAACGATAAAGAGTAAATACAAGATTGTAATTAGCATAGCTAAATTTAATTAGTTAATTAATTAGAATAATGTAACAAGTGATGACTGTATGGTTATACAACCGAATGTCAATAAAATTAATAAAAAAAAGATCTTTCTTAAAAAATGATGTCACCAAAGCAGATACCTTAATATTTTAAAAGATACCTCATTTACCGATTTCGGTTAGGTATTAAAGGAGATAAATGGCTAGTGACATAAATATGCGTAGTAGGAAAATTAATACTTTTGCCCTTTAAGGGTCGAATTTTGAAAAATTCTTTTCTTAAAGTATGGTGGAAGCAACCGAAGACTTTAGAAAGACCTCAGTCTTTAAAATGATGCTTCGTTTATCAATTTTGTGTAATTATCGAGTGAGATAACTGACTCGAGACACAAAAAAAAAGAATTTTTGAAATACTGATATTTTGCTGTTTAAGTATTAAATTCAGAAAAACATCCATTCTTAAAACATGATGTGACCACAGCGGTGACTTTAATCTTTAGAATGGTACCTCATTTATCTATTTCGGTTACAAATGAATTGAGATAAATGGCTCGTGACACAAAAATGCAATGCACTGCATTGTTACTTTTTCCCTTTAAGGGTTGAATTAAAAAAAAAAATCTTTCTTAATTAATGATTTCAATATCTTCATAATCCTACTTCATTTATCGATTTCGGTTAGATTTCCAGGGAGATGAATGGCTTGAGACACAAAAAAAGTATTTTAGAAATATTGACATTTGATGGGTCATATTACAAAAAATTCCTTTCTTAAAATATAATGTTACCACGGCGGAGAGCTTATTCTTTAATATGATACCTCATTTATCTATATCGGTTAGATATTAAGGGAGATAAATCGCTCGTGACACAACAACGAATTGCATAAATATTTGTACTTTTTCCTTTTAAGGGTCGAATTCCGAAAAATTTCTGTCTCAATACATGACTTCACTAAAGCGGAGATCTTAATCTTTAAAATGATGCTTCATTAAACGATTTCAGATAGGTATCCAGGGAAATAAATGACTCGTAACACAGAAAAAAGCATTTTAGAAATATTGACATTTTCGCCCTTTAAGGGTCGAATTCCGAAAACTTCATTTCTTAAAATATGATGTGACCAAAGTAAAGACCATAAGCTTTAAAATGACACCTCATTCATTGATTTCGGTTAAGTATGAAGGAAGATACAGGCTTGTGACAAAAAAATACCTTATAGAAATAATATATATGATTATACCTCATTATTATAGTCCTAGTACCCTGGAATGCACAAAATTTTAAATGTTATGAAAATACGTCCATTCAAAGAAAAAATAATTTCCTTCTCGCAGTTTAATTAATTACAGATAGTTATATTAAAAGTCTAATGCTTTGAGAGACTGAATTTTTATGTGTCTACTTGCATTATTATGTGTTCTGGTTTGATTAATCAATATAATAGGAATTTGTGAAAAAGGGGGGAAAAAAAAAAAAAAAAAAAAAAGGTTTTGGGGTGTGTATTCAGTTACTCTGTCAGTAAAATATTTACCTCTGTACCCTTCTACCGATTGCCTATATGTTCCTACTGAAAACGGCCAAATATCTTAATCAGGGGAACCAGTTGGGAATGACTGTATTGGTTGGTTATGCTCTGAATCTATACTAGACAGTGACAGGTACTTATATTCCTGAAGAAATGACAGAGATTCTGTTCTGGCGACAGGGGGAACAACTTCCCACTGAAAATTCGAGACCTGTCTTCTGTCCAGCAACGTACATTACTGTAGGACCCTTCGGCCATCTTGATTTCATAACCGACAATAGTGGGTGACCACTATCGTTCAGCACTCCGGAGATCGCGTGTTCAGTCTCATATGTGGCAAACGGCTTTTTATGATCCCTTCACACAGATTTTATTTGCTTGATAAACCATGAAGTCTGTGTATAAAATAGTCCCTTAAGTTGTATTCCTAATGGTATGAAAAATAATGGTAGCATGGGTAGCTCAGTAGTGTCTACAAGAGATTTGCGTGAGAATAGCTCATAAATTCCATCAGTTCAGAGCTATTGGACGTGTGTCGTTGATTATATAATGCCACCGTCAGTGAAACCGAAAACCGATTCACTGTCTTAATTCAGATAAATGTTACCCATAGCGACGTATGAGAGACGAAAATGTGGGGTGAAATATCGAAACGTTGTCGTCAACTTTTTGTCGGTGTAATCTGGCGGTCGCGTGGGGGATGGGGAAATGTATTTTAGCACCCGCGGCCCAAAATGCATTTACGCACGCGCTTCACCGTTGCTTTTTGTTGCCGTGGCCCTGAATCAGTCCACGTGTTGTCTGCCGTCAGCAAATTTGCACGCGCGCTGAATGGAGTCCGGCTCTTTGGTGCGGACGGCTGTTATATTCACGCGCCCCGCCACGCACGTTATAATCCTCCACACCCCCACCTCTCCATCCGCCAGTGTCGGCACATACATATCGAGTTTTGTCGGCGAGAGCCGGAGTTCCGCGCCACAGACACGTTCCCATCTCGTGTCCTGTGTGTTGGTTAAATGAAAGCTATGCGCATTGTGACCGTAAATTCATCAGTGAGGAATTCTGTACCACTGTCGAGCTTACCCGAATTATTGCTAAGACCTGTTCAGTAGCTCATTGAGGGTATAAGAGACAAAACCTGTAGGCTGAATACGACAGCGAGTGTTTATGGAGTTAGTGGTGTAAACCCCTTATGTCCATCCCAACGGGGCTTTATTGTAGCATCCTGAACTCTGTAAACAATAAAATTAAACACTGCAATTCATTGCAAATAATAAATTTCGTCAGTAAAACGATTATCACATACCGAAGCGATGGTTGTGCACTTTATGAGGAACATTAAATAAATAGTTTTGTTAAATTTTGAATAAAAGGGCTTCTATTTTTAATTATTTTTTAAAATTGCTCTCTCAATTGCTCTTATTCGTCACTTTAAGATAAAATCGTTTTGTAAATAGTGCGATCTGTCCACTCAGCGCCTAAGTTGTCTGACTTCATCAAAAGACTCGCTGTTCGAATATCTGTCAAGCATATCACTATCAGGGGTTTTAAATTGATTTACACCTTGATGAAAGCTTTTCTTTGTTTTTTTTTTTTTTTTTTTTTTTTTTTTTTTTTTTTTGTAACAGTTTAACGTCCGTTTTTAACAACGTGGTCTTTAGAGACGGGAAAGGATGGGGGCAAGGAATGGGAAGGAATTCGGCCATGGCCTTTTGAAGGAAGCATCCCGGCATTCACCTGGAGTGATTTGGGGAAACCATGGAAAACCCAAATCTGGATGCCCGGACGGGGATTCGAATTTTCTTTGTTAATCTGAGCTACAGTAAGATACTTTATTGTTGAAATTCCACGTTAAAATGATCGTAGTTCCCTTAGCCCAGTAGTTTTAAGGACCGAACGTGGTGGTGTAACAGATAGCATTATGGCCTCGCATTCGGGAGGACGGCGGTTCGAATCCCCGTCCGGACATCCATATTTCGGTTTTCCATGGTTTCCCAAATCACTCCAGGCAAATGCCGGGATGTTTCCTTAAAAAAAGGCCATGGCCGAATTCCTTCCCATTCCTTGTCCCCATCCTTTCCCGTCTCTAAAGACCTCGCTGTTAAGAGACGTAAAGCAGTTAAAACAAAGTTTTAAAGGGATAACTTAAAGCTACGACTGAGACGAAATACTGAAACTTTAACTATGCAATTAAGGTCGCACGTTATTCATTTATTTATTTTTCTTGATCTTTATATTGAGGAATAAATCTAGAAGTTTGTTTACCTGTAATGAATGCTCGATAACAATTGGATGAATGTGACAAAATTACATCTCGGCGTGTGGGGTAATATAACAACAAAAATGGGAGTATGAAGAGGGGTTTAAAAGAGGTTCGCAGGAGAATCAGGAAAATGTAAAAACAATTAGAGTCCATTTTAGCATTCAAAATTTTTAAAACAAAAAAGTTGAGCTTTGAAATTAATTTCACATAATAATGCACTTTAACAAAACAATGACCACGTAATGAAGTTCTGATGGTGCACTCTGTTTTCATTAACAGCCTGAAGTTAGTGATTAGCTTGTAGTATTTGGTGATAGAATGGCTTTCATTATAAGTTATTATCGCACATTTCATCTCAAAATGTTCTTATTAATTGTTTCTGAGTATAGCTTGATGTTGCATATCAAGAAATCTAGGTATATAATGGAAACCGAGCGCGCTGGGTGATCAAATAAAGCTATTGCCTCGCATTTGGGAAGGCGTGAGTTCGAATCCTCGTGCGATCATCCAGATTTGATTTTTTCTGGTTTCCTCAAATCTTCCAGGCGAATGCCGGGATGCATCCTTCAAAAAGGCCATGGGCAAATTTCTTCCCGATCCTTACCCTCAGTCCTTTGCCTCGACGTCGAGGTGTAAAGCAATAAGTAATAAACATAAATTAGTCATAATTTCGAAATGCATGTGACAAAAATATGAATGTCACAACACAGAATTATATCGTAACAAAATCGTCAAGTGAGGAGACGGTCTAAAAGTTTCAGGGAAGAACAGAAGAGGAGTTTGGCGATTATAACGAGGAAAGGAAACATAACAGTATCAAATTTGTCGTAAGTATTTCTTACGAAAAAATAGTTTCTGCTTCACTCAGTAAATATTGATAGAGACCAATCAGAATGCAGAATGGACAATCTTAATCGTGGTTTAGGAAAATGCTTCGATTGATTTCTCGTCCCCGCAATCAAAGTACACATTTCACAAAGAAGCTAACAATAATTATAAATAATTAAATTCATAGGGCATTAGTATAGTATAGTTCTTTGCCTTTGTTAGCTTCCATTTACCGTATCTAATGGCCATATAACGTACACTGATAACACTGCCAAGGTAAAGGGCTACTACACTAGGAACCCGACTCACGGAGTAACCTAGCAAACTTCACTTCAACAAAGGAAGCCGATGCTAGCGGTGTTGATCAGTTTAAGGACACGTAACTCTATTCGATGGCTGGATCCGTACTGGATACCTACTCGCTTTTCAGTCAGCTTTCCTATCACCAAGCCACCGACCGAGCGTGGTGGGTGAGCGGTAAAGCTCTGGCCCTGCAATCGGGAGGACCCGGGTTCGAATCCCCGTCCTGACATCTAGATTTGAATTTTCCATGGTATCCCCAAAGCACTCCAGACGAATGCCGTGGTATTTTCTTCAAAAAGGCCATGGCCAAATTCCTTAAAGTTCCTTTCCCGCCTCTACTGACCTCGAAGTCGACGAGGCGTAAACCCATAAAAAAAAAATCTCATCGCGCAGTTTTACAATTTCTTTCTTAAGAACGATAGGGAAGATTCAAACGAACGTATGAGATATTGCAGTAGTCTGAATGATAATACAAACTAGTAGCAAAGCCATCAAATAAACGTTCATATAATCCACTAGCTTTTAGTATGTTTGTTGCAAATTATAGACTATCTCAAACTTTGTGTATTTAATGCAGAAATATTTAAAATCCTAAAATCCTGTTACTAGTAAGGAAAGTTCTCTGATTAGGTCTGGTAGAAGAATTCGTTGAGTTATGTAAGTTGTAACTAGAAATATAAAAGAAAACTATCGTTTACATTGTCTTAATATGACTTAAAATAGATGTCAAAACGTAAAAAATTAGCATTAATACGAAGGCAAACCATTTATTTTAATGGGGATGTATTTGATGTCCTTATTATGTTTTCGTGTTTCTTATGTATCACTTCTCAGGAATTGGGAGTAGAGACAGTAAACAGCAATTAATAATGAAAATGCGTTTCTACATTCAGTAAGTGATTTATTATACAGTTACCATTTTATTAAAGTGTGAAGATGCATCTATTTACTCGAAACGTAACTGCAATTCTTATCAAATTCATGGCTGGTAAAAAGAAGTCTCAAAAATAAATGTCAAAATTTTTAGAAACTGCGTCCACCAAAGAATATGGATGCGAATTATGGAAATTGTATTCAATGGAAGAAAAATTCAATAACTGATTATTTAATAATATTTTAGATGAGGTATTCAAGGAATTAATTTCGTAGTGTCTCACCTTAGTTAAATACTGGCTACCTTTTTTTTAATCGTGATGAACAAAAGAAAATTTGTGTGCTGCAATGAACTTTAAAGCGCATTTATAATGTGTGAGAAATTATTTCCCACCAACCAACTAGCTTCAGGAAAATAAAACATCGTTCACAAAACTAACCTTTAACCAAACTTGACTAGTTTTTTAACTGTCATTGCATCCTGTAACATATGCTGAACAATTAAATTATTTCGACAGCCACAAAGGGTTAGAGGAAGTGAAACATCTACATCTTTTTAAAAAGGAAAGCACCAAATATGTAACAGAGTAAATTGTAAGTTGATCTATTTTACTCAAGGATCATGAAGTCTCGTGAAGATAATCTAAGGCTTTTTGTAGGTAGAAACACAAACTCCCATGAGGTATGAAGAAATTTAAAAAAAAGACTCTTGATATATAAGATTGGTTCACAAATAAAGTTTGATAAAAAAAATTAAAAGACTGCAAATGTTGTTCGTCAAAATTTTACGTTAATATTTCTGTGTAGTTTTAAAACGACTTGGATTTTATTTTTTTGCCTTTTTTTCATTACTTGCATAAAAATTTTTATTGAATATTTGTTGACAAACATTCAGCTGCATTCTAAAGCTCATTCAAATCGTAATTGCTTAACATTTGAATGAGTTCGTTGTGATCGATAATTTACATTACTATGGTTTTCAGTGTAATAAATCGGAGTGGTCTGGTAGATCAGTGATTAAGGTGCTTTGTTAAGGATTTAAAACTTAGCCGTATTCATAAGAACAGTGACAATATGAGGTACACCAGGACGGTCCGTGATTCATATTCCATTTTAAGCTGTAGGTCAATTCATGACAGTGGCGGAATACGTGGCAAATTGAAACTATGTTACTATAGTCTGTTCATTTAATAGAGGAGGCTTAAGGTGAGTCTGCGCTATCCGCAATCCTCTCCAACAGATTGATTCTGTTGGCGATTGTCTCAGTATCACGTTCGGTCATCTCCTAACCGCAGAATCACCTAACTTCATATCTTATTTTTTATATCACTCAATGCTGGGCTTGGATGATACGTCAGAAATTCAAATCCGACTGTAGAAGTGGAAGTAAAGAAAATAAACTGAATTGTAAATTAGTCCTCTCCTTTTACAAAATAAATAAGTAAATATTTTAAAATAATCCAGTAAAATAGTCAACACAGCCAATACTGCCAATAGTTCTGTACCGAAAGGCTTCAGAGCCCAATTGAACGAAAGAAGTTTTACATTTCAGATGTGAATGTGATATTGCTGTCCTGAGGGTACACTGGCAGAACTGCAAAATTTGGAATTTTGTGTAGGCTACTAACTGTAAAATAACCCTCTACTTTTAGCTGAACAATGACAAATTTGAAATTAAAGTTTTTTTGCGATTAAAGGGAAGTTAACGTCGTAGTTGAAAACAAGTCATGTTTGGCATAACCTTTGGATTACCTATAGCGCAAGTGTAAGTTGAATTCAAAATTGTGTGCGTTACTCGTTGTCTCTGGCAGTGTAACTTGTGTCAAGAATTGTTTATTACACCAGAATATAATTGATGCAAGTTGAGCTCAAGTCATTATTGCTAACAATTTTATGCAAGTTTTGTGGTTTAACTAGAGTTGTTCTCTTAAATATAATATTTAATTAGGATTAAATAACTTATTTTCAAACATTAAATATCATCTTCCAATGAGTAACCAGAAGATTTGCTACTGGCTCCTTCTTCCCGTTAACACAAATTGTGCTTTGTATTTAATGAACAATTCGGAAAAAGTTTGTGGTTTTGATACTTTCAATTTCAATACAATTGGAATAACAGGAAAAATCATGTCATTGACTCAAGGTCATTAACATCTATAATAGACTGGAGGCAAGGAGCTGAGAAAAACTCTGCCATAAAATTTTGAAGGAAATCGTCCCGGCAATCATTTGGAATTATCTCTATGGAAAATGAAAGTGGCCGGACTGGGATTCCAACATGCATCCTCCCGAATCTCAAGCGCGACTGTTACCACTCATTCATCGGGTTCAATTAGTATTTGAATTTGCTTTGTCATATCCTAATACTATTTTATTGGAAGTGATCTTAATTGATGGTGAATCTAATTGTAAGTGAACGATAACTTGAAAATGTGTCAGGCACTGAGGTATACGCCAAGTAACTGTCTTTTGACTTACCACATGTGATATGTGTGTTTAGGTCATTAGAGTATGGAACTTTAATTGCACGAGGCTGAACGCGCATTTCCCACGTTTTTTTGTTAGTAAACTAGCCTGTACCAGCGTTTCTCGACCTTTTTTAACCCGAGAACCAATAAATTGTCAAAAGGAATGCTTCGAACCACTAACTTATATATATATATTTATCTGCAAACCCTTACCGATTCAGATTATATATATATTTATACAGGGTGTTACAAAAAGGTACGGCCAAACTTTCAGGAAACATTCCTCACACACAAACAAAGAAAATATGTTATGTGGACATGTGTCCGGAAATGCTTACTTTCCATGTTAGAGCTCATATTGTGGACGGCTGTGATACAATACGCCATTCTCCAGGGCTGCATCAGCGCATCAGGGATTCCATGCGACGGAGGGTGGATGCATGTATCCTCGCTAACGGAGGACATTTTGAAAATTTCCTGTAACAAAGTGTTTGAAGTCACGCTGGTACGTTCTGTTGCTGTGTGTTTCCATTCCATGTTTAATGTGATTTGAAGAGAAGTAATAAAATGAGCTCTAACATGGAAAGTAAGCGTTTCCGGACACATGTCCACATAACATATTTTCTTTGTTTGTGTGTGAGGAATGTTTCCTGAAAGTTTAGCCGTACCTTTTTGTAACACCCTATATATATATATATATATATGGGTCTAATTTTTTACCTACTTGTAAATTATTAAAATTAGGGTATATTGTTTTAAATCATTACTGTATAATGAATCTAATAGCATGTTTTAAATTCCGACCAAAACACAGTTATTAAACTGGAAGTGAACTATTAAAAGTTTATAACATATGGACCAGATCCTAACATTCAGTAACCAAATGATTATTAATGACACTGTAGATTGCTACACTATCCTACGGACCTTACATACACAAAATGAATTAAAAGGCCGATCAGCGATGTACACCACACAGCAAACAAATGTAAATAATCAGAAATCAATATATTACAGTGCAGTGAAAGTGCTACGCAATTATTCACAAAGATTCAACCAACTCCTGTAATGAAAACTGTTGCTACATACATAACTGATGCCGAAACAATGTACAATCATAAGCATATGTGATCGATGAAAGAATAGAATCGCTGAAGATTCTTCAGAGAACGAAGCGATACGCGTTCGGAAAATAAAAACAACATATTCAATTGCATTGGCGTGAAAATTATTCATAAATATTGATCCTACCGTAATTGAGGAAATGGCCCACAATATCCAGATGTGAATTAAAAGACAATGGACCTTACACCTTTAATTTTTGTTTACTTCACCGCTCTTATGTTACTAACCCTTCCACATACCGCTATCCCTCGCTAGACCAAGGCTGCAAACCAATTTTGGAGATAGGCAAAAATTTCGATTCTGAATTAGCCTACGGACCACATAATACTTGTCTATAGTTTAGACATTTAGATACAACAAAAATATAAGATAACACAGCTCAGTTACAATCATTGAGACTTTTGCAGGTTTTTTTTAGAAAAGTTATAATCATAGAGTAAAAAACATCAATGAGATCTTTGCAGAGGTTTGTGAGTTAGCTTATTCTAGACCAGGAGGACCGAGAGTGGTGGTGTAACGGATAGCTTTCTGGCCTCGCATTCGGGAGGACGGCGGTTCGAATCCCCGTCTGGGCATCCAGATTTGGGTTTTCCATGGTTTCCTAAATCACTCCAGGCAAATGCCGGGATGCTTCCTTAAAAAAGGCCATGCCCGAATTCCTTCCCATTCCTTGCCCCCTATCCTTTCCTGTCTCTAAAGACCTCGCTGTTGAGAGACGTAAAGCAGTTAAAAAAAATAGACCAGGGGTGGCCAACCAGCCTTGAACATTGTTCCGGCCCGCGAGTTAGGATGCCAGGTTTTTTTTCCCGCTCATTGAAACTTTCGTGGCTTTTAAAAAGTTGGGCTTATCGCATATACCCGCTTATAGCCGGTATCTATATTTATGATATTCTGACTGCGGACCACATGCACCATCTACGCGGACCGCAGGTTGAGAAACATAGGTCTGTACACTACAGAAATTCAACTTCTTGTACCGTCTTTCTGATAGCGTTAAATTCAGAAAATTTATGGTTCAGTCTTCTATAAGATCTTCACATTATAAACTTGTTGCCCAAATAAAGTATGCTGTCAACTACCAATGTCGTTAGTAAAGTGGTTTAGTGTGAATGATATGCATTAACCAACTATTGATTCTAGAATTAAATCTGAATTTTATAAATAACTCCGTGTAAAACAACTGTTTTGGTGACTTTTATTTTTTTATCCCCAAGACGCGTTTTACCCTTGTGGTGTAGGTGTACTGAAAATCTTTTATTTCAGTTATTATTTCGCTGGGTGAGTTGGTGTTAACAATCAGAACAAGATATTCTCAACGTTTCATCAAATTTTCAGCATATTTATAAGGAAGAATGTGCTTTAAGTTACTTTCGTTGTTACAAACTTCATGGATACGATAGAGAAACTGGCAATACTTTTAATTTAATTTATACAATTAAGAAGGAGCGCACGCTCCGGTAGCAATATGCCTACATACATTTTTAACCTTTCTTGTACTCACCAACTTTTGTCCTCTACGAATGTTAATTTTAAATTCTTTCAGCGTTTTTGGTAAATTATTCATCATTTCCCTTGGTAATTTGTTCCAATCCCTGACCTCTTACATACGAAATAAATTTTTTCCACACCCTTATTCCTGAAATCGAGTGCCAGCTTGTGATCATCGTCATTTTTCCCTTCCATGCACTTGTTCTAATTATTTCACTAATATACTCCCACCGTTCCCCCTCTTCTTGTCTCCACAGAACATTTTCTTTTTCTCTTGCATTGAAAGCATGAAAACCGAGCGGGGCGGTGTAACGGTTAGCGTTCTCGCCTCGCATTCGGGAGGACGGCGGTTTGAATCCCCGTCCGGGCATCCAGATTTGGGTTTTCCGTGGTTTCCCCAAATCACTCCAGGCAAATGCCGGGATGCTTCCTTCAAAAGGCCATGGCCGAATTCCTTCCCATTCCTTGCCCCCATCCTTGCCCCCCATCCTTTCCCGTCTCTAGAGACCTCGATGTTAAAAAGAGACGTAAAGCAGTTACAAAAAAAAAAAAAAAAGAAAGCATGAAAAGGATGCTAACCGGGACCAAAGTTTGTTTTAATAACACCTTTTAGCACTAAAAGTCATTAGAAGTTGTATGGTATTCTTCTGTTTATTATTTTTATAACGTCAGTGTTCTAGTTATTTCCTTATTGAATGAAGCGAAAGAGAAAATTTTTCTCGGTGATAATGCATAGCTGGAATTTTTTAAAAATTTCTGAGATGCTGCAATTTTTCTGGATTTATTATCCAGGCTGTGCTTGCTTCCTGACAGCTATTGTTCAGTTGCCCGTCAGACCTGTTAAAATTCGTTTCGTTGTCCGTAATTTCCTGCTTCCCTGGAGAACGTAGCAACCGCCACAGGCAATACGTCGCCGCTCTTTCAAAGTCACCGCGCAGAGAAAAACGAACATTTTCGTCCCTATCTCACAGAATATTTTCTTGACATTCGGGGCTACTGAACTTTTTCCTTACTTATCCTTGAATTTAAGGTAAAGTTTTAATAGTTAGATATGACATCTTTTTATTTTATTAACAGTTGTAACAACTCGGCATTACTTCGTAAATACGTAGTAGCAATCTCTATCTTCCCAGCGTCTCTGCTATTCGGTGCAAAGCGAGATTTATCAATAATTTCGCAAACAAAAATCGAACCAATCTATTTAGATGCCGTCTTGCTAGTGTTTAGACTAGAGTCTGTTATTGTTCAATAAAAGGGCCATAAGAATTCAAGTGTAAAATGTGACTCAAGTTATGTGTAGACTGACTGCAGTAATAAATCAGCTGAAGTTGAACAGTGACGCAACCGAAAAGTAGACCATCTTCATAGACGTCCTTAGTAATCAATAAAGTCAGCATGGCGGGTGAACGGTTAACGCTCTGGCCTCGCATTCGGGAGGACGCCTGTTTGAATGCCAGTCCGGGAATCCACATTTGGGTTTTCTATGGTTTCCCCAAATCACTCCAGGTGAATGCCGGTATGTTTCCTTCAAAAGGCTCTGGCCGAATTCCTTCCCGTTCCTTGTACCCAGGCCCATACCGCCTCTAATGACCTCGACGTCGACGAGGCGTAAAGCAATAAGTAAATAAATAAAGTCAGGCGGGTGTAAAGAGACAAATTCTTACCATTTTTGGCCTCTTGCATTGTTATAACATGCAGTGTAAAATATTGGGGGGACTTCTGATCCATAAAAAACTGACTATGTTTTAAGCTGTGCAGATGCGTTATAATAATATCACAACTCTAGTTTAAACGTCCCCCAAATATGATGGATGTAGTCATAATCATCATTAATTGTGGTAGGAAGCATTTGCTCTGGAAATGTTTCAAGGTATAATTATCTTTTTATTGATAGGTGTAAATTTTGTCTAATTAGATACTCGCAGTAATACTAATAAAAACTATTTTAAATTTGAAATGACAATAATTTTCGACAAAAAACAACCGACCTTCATAAAAAGCAGCTCTGAATTCGTTTTTTTTTTTTTTTTTTTTTTTTTTTTTTTTTTTTTTTTAGCATCTTGCCTTGTAGTTATTACTACATCATACTGTTGTCGTTTAACTGGCACCAGTTACACTTCCTTTTAACACTAAATGCAAATAAAACCAAATAGAGTTATTTATTTGAAATTTCCGTACTGTTCAATAAAAACATAACCATCCTACCAGAAGCGTTATGGCCAGCAGCGCTGTGGTGGCGGCCAGTGTAACTGACACTTCATACGTCATCGACTTGCTGAAGGTTGCCGATCTATTGAGATGATGTCCATTCTCCAGACCCAACGGCTTTTACTGTAGTAGATTTCTTTATTTATCTAGATTGACTGTATTCTTTTCGAGTGTGGCGTATGCCATTTTATCTTTGTAACATTTTTTACAACATGCTGTAAATGAAACAATGATTTACTATTCTTACTGACTTGTTCATTTCCACCCATGTTACGCGAAATTCTTACACGAATTCTACGTCATTACATAATCACTTTAAAGTTAGGTTCAGTAAACTCTTTGAATTCATCAGAATAAACAGATACTTCACAATAAACGAACCTGCTCAAAGTTACGTCAACAGTTGCAATAGTTCAACGTAAACAGCACTGGACAGAACAAGTAATAAACATTAGAATTGAGAGATGAATGTGCGCAGGTCAGTCTAATTGAATTCTAGAAATTTCTTCGTGAGGTTAATCAACTGAACTTCAGCCATGTGTTAGCTTGCCGTGTAGCCAACGCAGCCTAAAAGCGTCTCCTTCAGACTAGGGTTGTAATGGAAGTCATCTTTGCGGATGGAAATGCGGATGTTCAGTGCTTGACATCCGTGGGCGTGGATGTTTTGCGGATGCGGAGGTGGAAAAATAGATTTATAATTATTTAAATTTTATCAAAAATAAATTTAAAATCAGAATAAGAATACTTTTTATCCAAAATTCTACTTTTTTCCATAAGCAAAGTCTAATTCCATGCAATACTGTAATATTGATTTTTTTTGTTCATTTTCGACAACAAATGATTTCACGAGCGAATTAAGTTATTTACGTAACTATGCATGCGTCAAAAAACAATCTTTGTCATATGAACTTTGCAGCTCGAGTAATTCAAGCGTCAAACACAATGCCACGTCACCGAACACCACCGTGCCCACACCTGACTTTCCATCGCTCTAGAGGGCCATTCACAGTCCATCTTGTAGGACCTACGATGATCCGATTTTCCAAAAGAGGACTCTTGTTGGTCTGTGAAAGGGGTTACAGGATTACATGTAGGATGTGTTGAACTCCCAAAGAACCAACACGGGTCCTTGCCGTCCAACAAGCTACAGCGTTGGGTCATGTTTGGAGGAAATATCCTATGAGTGTGCGATAAAGACACTGGCGTGCCGGGAGAAAGTACGAGTGTAAGGGATTGCTTGGAATATTTTGTTGCACTCCTTCTATTAGCGTGAATGGGTGAGCACAATCTACGTTATTTCTAAACGGACGTCCTATATGTTGGACCATGATTAGGCCGCTTTACTTTACATGCAAATTCAAACTTGTAATAACACCGTTCAGTTTATTGTTAATACTATTGCAAGGTCGAACGGCGGTTCGAATCCCCGTCCGGTCATCCAGATTTGGGTTTTCCATGGATTCCCAAATCACTCCAGGCAAATGCCGGGATGCTTCCTTCAAAAAAGGCCATGGTCGAATTCCTTCCCATTCCTTGCCCCCCATCCTTTCCCGTCTCTAAAGACCTCGCTGCTAGAGAGACAATAAGCTGATTAAAAAAAATGCAAGGTCGTAATGGAAAAAACCAAATTGTTGTCAGCTAAGCGACGATGGACCGAATCTCATATAAAGAGAAAAAAAGTAATATATATATTACAATGTGAACAAAACTTCCGTTATACATCCGCATTAAAATTTTCGGCTGTAGGATTTAACGCGAAAGCTCCACAGTTGCGGATGCGGAGCTCCGTTATATCTCTAGTTCAGACAACAATAACTAACAGCAGGCTGCGTAGTTTTCATGTCTTTACAAAAGTCCGTGAGATAAGAAACATACGAAACCTGCCTATACGACCAAAATATAATCGGATTCTACGATAAATAAACTAAGTGATGTCAGTTCAATCAGAAGACTTAGTACAGAATAAGATTGAAAACGTACCCCAGACGAATGAGCTGTGGGAGATAGGTAACACGATCATTTATAACCTCGGTTAAGGTGAGTCTATAAGGAGAGGCGGTTGTTGAGCTGGGTGGCAGAATATCAACTTCGTGCCTTCAACCTGTTTCCACACAAATTGCCACGTGAAAACGCACTTTAAGGTGAAATATCTCATGCTTCAAAACTTGTTGTTTGTAGTTGGCATTAGTCTCTCCCTCGCATTTACTTTCTGAACGTGAAATTCTCTTGATATTACGTGAAACACTTGCAGCAATGTGGCTACATTTAATCTGTCACAGAGTCATTCATTAATTACTGTTTAAAAAGTTCTATTTTTTTTTGTAAGGTACGAATATTAAAACTACACAAAACTAAAAATATATATCACTACTCAGTATCACAGATTAATTCTGAATTTTATCCTTTCGTGTAATTTCATTGAGATACAATAAACAGGTAACTTTACATGAAAACTTGTTTAGTTTAATAGTGATGGAGTGTATGCTCTGGTGTATCACCAGTATGGCTCAGTACGCTGAGGTCTCGCTCACTGGGAGGGTTTTAACGTCACTGGGCTCGATCCCGGGTCCCCACGTACCTGCCGTCATCACTGCGGTTTTTCGGCTGTTTTCCGCAGCCATCAAGTCGAATGCTGGGACGGCCACCTATCTTCGCCTCATAAACTACAAATTTCACAAATGAAAAATACACTTATCACACACAGAACATAGTTATACATTTCGGAGACAGATGGTAATACTTCCCCCATAGGGATTGCAATCCAGCAAAGCTGGATCCCGTAATCCCGCGGGATCCCGCATCATTAGACAGTCTGGCGGATCCCGCACAAAATTAAGCGGATCCGCAATGCGCAAAATGCGGCGAAAATGTGTGTCAGTCAGCGTGACTCGGTCTCTATCGGATGTATTGCACTATTTGCCTGTACCCTAGCAGTTGGCATTTGAGTCGTTTGAACAAACGTTTGTTTTAGTCAACCTTCGTCACTCGTAAGTAAACAGATACACTTTTACGTATTCATTGAAACTTACGTTTGTTTTGAGGACGCATTTCTATAATTTGAGTTATGTTGCGTATTTAGTACGATTTTCTAACTACCTTTATGTAATAAGCATTTTTTATGTGTTGCACAGGTCATCAGAACTATATAGTTAAATCTTTTTATTCAATTTCATGATCCCATTTCCTGTATTTGCAGATAAAGTAATTGTGACAACTTCCTGTATTTGCGGCTGTATTCGGATATTCATTGATACGAAACTAAGTTCTCGTAATTTTAACGATCACTTAGCTATCGAAAGACAATTGTATATCCGTTGACTTAATTTTCTTTTGGCAGCCTCTTCAATGCGTTTGAAACACATGTTCTTTGACGAAAGCGGCTTGCTTACACATGCCGCTCTGGCTTTCGATAATCCATCTGGGGATGATTTGGTCAATTGCAATAATACATTATTTTTGAGGGAATAGCAATTGACCTTTTAACTCCTTGTTATTATTTCGTCTGAAGGCAAAAAAATCTGTAGTGGAGTCTTCACGGCTGTGTCACCGAATTGTGTTGTAAAAACACCATATTTCGACTGCTGCCTCTGCCGTCGTCCTCACGTGTGAAATTTCGTGTTTTTACAACGCAATCCGGCGATACATCCGCGAGGGCTTCAATAAAATCATACGCCGAGAAAGTCTCATTTCATACTTAAATAAATAAAATAAAAAATAATTTCCACTCTGGAAGAGTCGTTACGCCACTTAAAGTAAAATTGAAATACTTGACAGTTTACGTCTTTGGAGAGTAGTTTTTATTAATAACAATGCGTCAGCTATAAGATCAATCAAGGAATCGGGAAACATAATAATAAATTAAAAAAAAAAAAACATTTTTTTTAATAGGTTAATTCTTGTGCTAGTGAAGAGAGAAAAAGTTATGAGATCTTCTTCTGAGCCAAGTCTACACTTTCCAGAGTATATTCACTTTGTGAAATAGAATGCTTTCTCTCTGTGTTATGGAACGTTTATTTGTAATAAAAATAAAAAGCCACCATGTTTTTTTTATCATTTAACATTAAAATTTATTTATTGATTTTTATCAACAAACGTTATTATTTAATTTATTAACGCTTTAAATAACTATGTTTTAAATATATGTGTTAATCCCGCGGAATTCCCCATTAGCGCCCAGTACTACTTGGCAGTAGGTATAAAATGTGGCTTCAGCAATGAGTGAAACTCATTATATCCAAAAGTGCCTGTTCTGATGGTAATTTCCCCATAAATCCATTTGTCCGTTTTTTTTTTTAGCTTAAAATCTTTGATACTAATTTCACCTCCCGCCTAATTTTTCTCTTCTGTAGCCTTTCCCTTGCGTGTCATTAACATGTTCGCTAATTCCTATCAATCACCGACTGCTCTGTTGCTGTTCTAATACCTTCTATCGAATTTAAAGAGACGCTGCCAGGTAGATGTGGATAGTTAGTATTTGCCACTTGCTTCACGCATGTGGATATTGGTGTGTGTAAAATAATAATAATAA
>JARYHS010013631.1:149315215-149344692 GCA_031002005.1 Vandiemenella viatica | reverse complement strand
GTTTGTCTTTTGGTGTTTTGACAGACTTTCCAGTGCCACTATATACGAGAATTACCAGGATTAATGTAGTCAAGACATCTTACTTCACGCTCTTAACTTTTTTACCTTCCCTCCAACATATAGCTGTAACATTGCTATTTCCCATTCATTATGATGTGACCAAAGTACGCATTTTTTCTCATTTCTATAGTGATCTTTTTCCATCATTTTCATGATTTCCTTTGTTCTAATTTTAATTATTTGAGGCAAATAAAAATTCCGATAGCCTCAAGTTATTTAACGATTCATTAAATTCAATAAACTGTATTGTTGGATGACTTGCAACATACAAGCGCTGTGCTATTTTCAGATCAATCGCAGTTAGAGATCATATGACCGAACATTTTCTTGAGATGAATTACCGGCTTAAGTTCTGCTATTGCATATATAACTTCAACTCTGATTTTGGAGATTCCACATTTGTATTGTTTATCGCTACAATAGTGTCCGATTTCTGCCTCAGATAAGCATGGTTCATACACAGAAATAGTTTAGAAATAAGCTTTTATATTTCGCTGAAAGATGGCGGTTGCCCTGTAACGTTATATTATTCTTAATTATCTCAGTTGCTTACAGGTCGTTAAAATTTGTCTAGAAAGAAAAAAATCATGGAAAAGTGAATGTAGTTATATATCTTCGATACCAATATAACTTCGGCAACAAAAAAAGCAGTTTTCCTTTTCTAGTCAGGGATGTGAGAAATAGTTTTCGTTGTCTGTTTGAGTCACTCGGAAGCGAGCCTCAGAGAATCGCGAGGGCGTTGGCAGCGCAGACAGGATATGACGTGTGCGCCTCCGGGGACTGTCGCGAGATGGCCTCATTTCCCATGAGTCCTCACGACCACCGCCCAAGATGGACAGACGCTTTCCTTCAACACCAGAGGTCCTTCCCGCAGCTGTCTCAATTCCTGCTGCTTCCTTCACAGCTTGCAAGTGGCTGTTCCAACAAAACAGAACACTACAAGACCGAGATTAATGTTGCAATACACCATGTGTGGTCTTGTTATTTTGAAAATATTTTAACAAAGCTTGTGAGATACGGAAATGGTCAGCTCTGACTTCCGGTAGAACACGGCATTCCGTATCGGCAACACCGCAAAATCACTCTGCAAAAAAGGGAAAAGTCAGTTGTATCGAATCAGCTTCTATTTCATTGATAAAGGCCTTGTCGAAAATTTTTGCAAAATTAACGTACAACATAAAGCATTTTTAATTTCCAACTAAACCAACTAAATTAAAATTCCGTTTTCAAAGGGCCAACCTATATTTGTGTTCACCATTAATATTTAGATGGAATAAATAATAATTTGCTACCTGTAGGCATTTTTTGTAAGTTGTGCAAGCTATTTGACTGTGTTTATCACTAAATTAGAATATATATATATGTTAAAATATTATGGTATAGTTGCGTTGTTAATGGATGGCTTAGTTCTTACCTCCAGTAGTTCACAGTTTTTTGAGAGCGGGTTCATCAGATGTGGAGTATCTCAAAATTCTATATTGGAACCACTATTTTTCTTAATGTATATAAATGATCTATTCCGTGTAACAGCTGAAATATCAAAATTAAATGTTTTTGTATATAACGAAGGAAGGAATTAAAATGCTATATATTTTTCTACTTAATATCACACAGATTAACATCAGACATACACAACTCAGACATACAGACAAAATTTACATGATTGTTTATTCAAGAGGTAGAGAGTGTGAAATATTTACGTTGACATATTGACTATAATTTAAATGAAAGGGTGTATGTCTCTGACGTTTTAAATTGACTCGGTGCAGCAACATTTGCTATTCGTACAATTTCAGCTATAGGTGTACTCAGTATGAAGAAACTGGTTTATTTTGCTTTTTTCACTCCTTAATGTCATATGTAATAATCTTCCGGGTCAATTCAAATCATAGAGACAAGAGAACCCAGAAAGGAGTAATAAATATTATATGTAGAATTAGAGGTAGAACGTTGTTCAGAAAGTTATTCAAAAAGTTAGATATTTTAACATTGGTGGCAGTATGCATCAATTTCCTTTGTTGTCACCATCTGTACGCTATTTCAAACGAATGATAAAATACACAGTGATGGCACTAGAAGTAAAAATGTTTCTTTTTTATGATGTCCTAAGTCAAAATTGTTGTAATCTAGATGACTGGGAAAAGTTCCGTGATCAGATAAGTCACTATTCCATGTGGTATGAGCTGAAGGTAGGGTTCGATCATGACACAAGACCCACCAGGCCATGGACCCAGATTGTCGGAAAGGCACTGTAATAGTTGATGGTGGCTCCACAGACATATGGGTTGTTTAGATAGCATGGACTGGGATTTCTGATCAAACTGCGCCGACCATTGATTGAAATGGTTACGTTCAGCTACTTTGAGACGATTTGCAGTAATTCATGGCCTTCATGTTTCTAACAACGATGGACATTACCAGGACGACGATGTACCATGTCACCGGGCTAAAATTGTTCATGATTGGTTTTTGAAACATTCTGGACAATTACAGCGAATGATTTAGCCTCCGAGATCGCCAGTCATGAATCCAATAAAACATACTTGGTACCTGATCGAAAGGTGACTTCATGCACAACGGTTTATACCGGCAACACTTTCGTAATTATCGACGATTATAGGAAGCATGACTGAAAATTCTTCAGGGTGCGTCAAACGACTTTTTGAGTCAATACTACGTCGTGTTGCTGCAATTCGCCCGCAAGAGTGGGTCTTGCACAATATTTGGAAATACTATTTGACTTTTGGCACTTCAGTGTATATACTACAAAGTGCTGCGTTAATTGTTGTAAATGAAATGTGTATCTAATTACGCGAGAAGTCAAACACAGCCCATAGTTCATCTAGACCGTTTTGGAAATGCTCCTAGATAACTTGAATAGAATTACTGATAACAGGTAGTGTGATCTGTATAAAAGCTGACATTATCACTTTATATCCAGTTTCCGCAACTTAATAAAATGAGCCAATAACTAAATTATTTTACACGTTGGCCATTAGTTAAAATTGTCTACCAGTTTATTCAACTTTTTAGGCGGTTAAAGCACTGTAGTTATCACATACAGTTGGAATTCTTGAGTTATCAAGAACTTCTGTTATCATTTTCGCAAATATAGATAAAATAAACATTTCCATTAAAATAAAATATACTTGTCAATTGTCTGAGCTCATATAGCTTAATTACTATTATTGCTGTACAAGTGAAAGAGGCTCGTGCCATTAGTACTTGACATGCATATACTGATAACATTACTTCTTGTTGCCCTCGGCGGCTGAAGGCGAAGTGACCTGCCCGCAGTACCTCAGTCCAGTCTGCGCCTGGTTGGTATGCAGCCTGCGAAGCCTCGCTCGAGGTTGCCAATATCTGTGCCGGCAGATCGGTGGCCGGCTATTCAATACAGCGGACGAGAGGCGGCCTACCTCACGTGCTAGGATACCAGGAATGCGTTGGCTGCCCACGTGTGTCCAAGTATGCCCGCCACGTCTCCTGGCATTCTGAATGCCTGAAGAATATGGTCTCTGGCCACTTCACAATGTGGGAAAACCGGCATTCTCTGTATTGATGTAGAATAAACTCCAGCATCTTACGTTTACCTAAGATCAAGGGGAAAGCTTTCCTATGTTGGTTTCCTTTAGGGATCTTGCCTATCATTTTGAAATAAAAAAAATAAGGCATTCCTTTTAATCTCAATTAATGTATCAACCGAAGTAGAATTTTATGTAATAAATTAATGGAATAAAATGTTCTAGTGTTCAAGGGATCTGCATCGTTTTCCTGCTTCTCTTATTACTTTTTAAAGGGTATTATACATCTAGATACTTTTATAATTCTTGAAAGGTCGACCTGGCAGCGAAAGAGTTAGCAGAGATTGCAGATTTGAGTCCGACTTCAATTGCAAGATCATAACATTCTCGTATATACGGTCGAAGAGGAATAACTTAAGTAATAAATGATTATAGGAGTTTCTGACTAAAGGTACGGTAATAGCCAAAAACACATGATTTTTTTTTAAAGGAATGAACAAAGAAACGTAACCCTCAAGAAATTTTCAGAACTTGTTGATATATATAACGCTTCTCTGAACCCAATTTCTTCAAGTGTCACTTTTTTATCGTTATTTATACAAAGATCTATGATTAATTCCTTTATATCTTAACGTTTCATGTCCCTGTGCAACTATATCTCAGATTATTTTGTTACTCTGAATCATTTTATTTTCATATCCTTCCATAAATTAAAAAAAAATCAGCGCCCGTATGGATGAAGAGTTTCCATTCTAAACAATCCATTAGACATATTAATACACGTATTTTCCCTGGTAGAAATATGATTTGCTGATAATGATTTTAGTTTCTGTACTGTTTTATTTAGCGTTAATCTTGGTGGTTGGTTTTCCAACTCCTCGAAAGTGTTATATTGGCTTATTAAGAAACTAACTGTATTCTCCGCAAGCTGTGCCCATTATTTAGGCATGCGGCATTTGTAATTTGCGCTGTTACTTCATATATAAACTATCAAAGAAATATTGGATAGATAGAAATCGCCGCCAGGAAATATATAAACTTCTGTAATCTCACAAACCTGGAGACAGAGGATCTTACTGGCTGTACAATGCGCTTTTATTGTAGCCTAACATAACCTGGTAATCGAACCAGGACCCACAACTTAATATGGTATCTTCTTATTAAATAGCAAATTTTTGGCAGAGGTTAAGGTCAATTCTAAGGCTCATAAAAACTTGGCGCAGACTGGAATTCCGTATTCCTTTCACGTTCATTAACCACAGAGCCAGCAGACCACTCGCCAGACAATGTTAATCAATAAACAAGAATTTGTAATGTATCGCGATATAAAGTCTCCTATATACTGACTGACAACTTATCACAATAGGCAGTTTACTTAAAATCCGTCAATTAGTTTATGCCTGATTCGCGAATATCCAGTCAGACTTACGCTGGTGGCATCCCTATCATCAGTAATTCACACTTCAATTACTCCTTTTTACAATATAGCTACAATTTTAAGATCTGTTTTATAATTTCGTAAGCTCATTCACTCACCTCTACAGCTGTTACCTGGAGAACAGTGACGTCACAGGCCAGAGTTCACTTGCAAATTAACAGCGACCTGAGATATTGTTAGAAATTAGCGGTTATGTGCAGTGTGTAATAGCTAAGCAACTGTTATGAAACTGAATTCCAGAATACATTCATTAAGTTCGCTTATCGTAGCATTTCATTCTTAAAAAAATGTGGAAAAATTTCCTCGGTGAGAAAACGTGAAACTACTGTTTAGTGAACATACCGCTAATGAAAGCAACATAAAACACTGCTGTTACATCGAACGCCAATTATCATACTGGCATAGACTAAATTTCAATTAATTAAAACTTCTCCTAACGTTTTGTCAAACAACTGGGAAATTTGTATATACTGTTTATAACATGTTTGACTTGATAGTTCGATATTTCACTAAGAAAATTGTTATTTGCCTAAGGAAAGGTGTAATAGGACTTCGTTTTAATGTACTTTGGTCGCCACCATTGGATGGTTCGGGAATATTACGTGCACTTCGTAGAAAATAAAATAAACACTCCGTTTTCATAAATACATGAACACATTTATTCTGCTAGTTCCCTAAGCGTACTAATTTCCGACCACCAATGGAAAATAAAATGTTAACACTATTATACACTTCACAATAACATTTATCCGAAGAATGCAATCCGTTAGAGTGGCAAGTGACTTGCAAGCACTTAATGTAATATAACTTCCAACTGTTCTTAATGCTCGTAACGGCTAAATAAACAGTCTTTACTACGTGGAAAGTCACTCCTTGAGTTCACTAATCTCCTTGAGTAACGAATATTGCCAAATTGATTTCACATTAGCAGCCACGGGCAATTATAAACACGGAATAATCACGCCCAAATCCGTCGTACGCATATGCAGTACCGCGTACACTTACTCACACAACCAAAACTCATATGTTTGGTCTCCGACAACTAACACAGGCGTAAAATATACATTACATAGTTAAATCGGGTTAAACACTGATTTTATGTATATACCCATTAAACCACTAAGAGGACAACTTAAAACACATTTTTTTCTACGCCATGTGTCTACTTCAACACTCGCGGGAAAACCCAAAACAAACTATCTCTGACCTACTACAGCTAGTTGTTCAGAGATAACTATATCAGCGACTACATGAAAACACTTTCAATTAATTCCTAAAATTTAAAGGAGGGCGGTTTTGTACACTGTATTGTGACAGTTTCTAGTTGACCAACGTTTATACGGTTTATTTACATTTTACATATTTTACTGATCACTTTTGTGAATTGTCTTTCTTCGTGGTCACTGTAAATGAGTTAATAGGTTATTTAAAGTGGACATTGTTACCTAAACGAGTATTCTGGCAATCCATATCTTTGGAGTTGCTTAACTATTTAATAACATCTACAGTAAGTTCTCTGGCCGCTACGAATACGATGACCAACGATTTCATTGCGAATGTTTGGCCAGCTTCTGCCAAGAACAAAGTGATAGTTTGAAAGCATTTGTGGATGATCGCACTCTCTTTAAGCTAAATAGAAATTTTGAAGAGTGAACCTTTAGGGTGAAATACAAGTCAAGTTTGTATTTTAACAGTCTAGCAACAACAACCTTTGAACAGATTAAACGATAAAGTGATTATCTCTGACTGCGTTTAATAAGTCTATTAAAAGATTAAGTTCTCCAAGCTCAAATTTTTACACAGTGAACCCTGAAGCTGAAACACAGTTCACATTCGTATTTGGCCGATAAATCTGTAATAAACTTTGACCCTTGACCCTAAAAAAAGCAACCTTTTTTTTTACTGCTTAACGTTTGTTAACAGCGAGGTCTTTAGAGACGGGAAAGGATGGGGGGCAAGGAATGGGAAGGAATTCGGCCATGACCTTTTTTTAAAGGAAGCATCCCGGCATTTGCCTTGAGTGATTTGAGAAACCATGGAAAACCTAAATCTGGATGCCCGGACGGTGATTCGAACCACCCTTCTCCCGAATGCGAGGCCAGAACGCTAACCGTTACATCACCACTCTCGGTAGGCAACTATTCTAGATCTGTTACGGTCAAGGTCTTAAACTATTATTATATCGATTACTAATATATTTTTCTCGGGCTTCCAGCCGTGTTAAGATGTCACAATTGTGGGACGTGTCGAAGGCGTCCTTCTCTGCCTTCATTCTCAACCAAATGTCAATGATTAACTGTTTGTTTATTCAGCCGCTGCCACGGAAACGGTGGAAGACAAAAACCAACACAACGCGATTACTTCATCCGCTCTTCTGCTAGTTACCGACGCGAAACTGTTTCAGAATTTTAATGGCCGGGTTCCAGGCCGCACTGAGTTGGTAACCAGTGTCCCTGTTGACTAATAAATCAGTTGATCTTATTTCTACAGCCTCTGTAATAACGCTGGCCCAAAAATCTTTGTACCCGGTCTAAAATTGTTATTTTTTCAAATTCAAAAGTGTGACCCTCTGCCGTTTCTTGATGTGCTTGTTATTAAACGTGCCGATGGTTCGCTGGGACACACTGTTTATCGGAAGTCTACCCATACCGATTTATATTTAAACACCAACAGCTGTCATCATCCGGCACAACGAAACTCTGTATTAACTACCTTGGTACACAGAGCACAAAGGATTTATGACAAACATAGCCTGGCTGGTGAATTGGACTATCTCCGAAAAACGTTTTTAAATAATGGCTATAATCAGGGACAGGTTACTCGTGCGTTTAAACAGAAGGAAAATCGACGGAGAGATCAGATTGATACCAAGGGCCTTGCGTTTCTGGCCTTTGTGGGTGCCCTAAGTTTCAAAATAGGTAGAATGCTATCACAACACGGAGTCAAGACAATTTATAGACCACCCACTAAAATTAGTAACTTGGTCGGCAGCGTTAAAGATGACCTAGGTTTACGAACCCCCGGTGTATATTATATACCATGTGAATGTGGCCGCGGCTACATCGGACAGTGTGCAGCAATGTGTAGAGCACGCCAGAAATGTTCGTCTCGGGCAAGAAGAAAAATCTGCTGTGGCCGAACATAGTGTGCAAGAGGGTCACACTTTTGAATTTGAAAAAACAACAATTTTAGCCCGGGTCAAAGAGTTTTGGGCCAGCGTTATTACAGAGGCTGTAGAAATAAGATTAACTGATTTATTAGTCAACAGGGACACTGGTTATCAACTCAGTGCGGCCTGGAACCCAGCCATTAAAATTCTGAAACAGTTTCGTGTCGGTAACTAGCAGAAGAGCGGATGACGTAATCGCGTTGTGTTGGTTTTTGTCTTCTACCGTTTCCGTGGCAGCGGCTGAATAAAAAAACAGTTAATCATTGAAATTTGGTTGAGAATGAAGGCAGAGAAGGACGCCTTCGAAACGTGCCACAATTGTGACATCTTAACACGGCTGGAAGCCCGAGAAAAATATATTAATATTCAACGCCGTGAAAAATTACGATCATACATATTGATTACTAATCTCACTAATCACCTATCATTTACAAGTAACATCCGGAAAGACTGTGCCAAATGTTGTCAGTCTGTTAAGTTAACGGATTTATTTATGCCATTGTACCAGGTTGATTATTCGCGTCAATTGCCCATAGATAATCAGTATTATACACACCATGTATTACTAGAAAGGCGTCAAACTGTCATCTCAAATCTCCTACAATATTTCGGATTAATAATCCACGTTTTTAGATTAGTTTGATATGTCTTCAGAGATCATTTCTTTGTTCGTTCTCCCACGAGTATCACACCAATTTCAATTTGGACTTCTTGTTCGCAGGAAGGCGTGTTGGCTACCTGCTATGCGCCAATCGATACAGCGCACTCATTCAATCAACAGGCTACGTAGCTTGCCTGCCTGCAGTATTGTTCGGTCAGCCTTGGGCACAGCCCTACCCTCCTCTGATCGCTCTACCTTAATCGAATTTTTCTCGATCCGATTTGAACAACTCCGCCACTCGGATAAATCCATTTCACCATTCCCTTAACGTGTTTAGAACTGCAGCTGTCCGCATATAAAAATACATCTCCGATGAATAATGGATGAGACAGATTCCCACTCGTAACGAAACATTTTTCATCGAGACCCTGCCTCGGAAGCGTTGGGATTCACTCAACAAATAATGGAAGCCATCTCCTCAATCGTTAGTACAAACAGAATGGGGAAAGAAATGCTCTTATTGATGGATTCAAGGTAAAAGTTTTATAGTTTATAATAACATCTGCACTAACATAGCTCTATAAACACAGATATACTCTTTCATTTTCAACTGCGCAACATTGTTCGGAATTAGGAGGGTTCACTGATGTTCGCAACTTACATTCATGCAGTAAGAAATAAGTATAAAATTAATAAACCATCCAGTTTCGTCTATCCGCTGTAATATAATAATATGATCATGAAATATTCGCTATTTAAGCGAATCTGAAAAGTAATACGAGCATCCACCTTATTCCCCAGATTTGGCTCCCCAAGACTTCTGTCCATTCCAAAAACTCAAAAAATTTCTTGCTGGTCACCATTTTTCATCAACTGAAGAGATGATTGCAGCTGTAGATGGATATTTTGCAGGCCTTCAAGAACGTCACTTCAGGGATGGTATAATGAACTTGGAACATCATTGGACTAAGTGTATCAGTGTTCATGGAGATTATATTGAGAAATAAAAATGATTTGGTAAATATCAAATTGGTTTTATATATTCAGGCTTAGAATTTTCCAGACCACCCTCGTAAGAAAATCTATTTTTCGACATTTCCAGTATTTTTTTGCGTTCTTCACATGTTTGAATAGCAACAGCGAATTAACTAAGTGCCGCCTTTGTTTTTGGATGTTGGTATGACAGCTGATACGGAACAATTTCAGAAATATACCCTTTTATGTCGCTGTTACTGGATACTGTATAAAGACTCTGGAGGAAATTGAATCGAATGCAACAGTACTGAATATTTCCTGTGCCAGAGGAAAATTTTATATTTTAATAACCTGTAGAGTACCATGCTAGCCCACTAATTCATGATAGTTCCAATCTGCAATAATAATTCATTATTCGTTGCTCCTAAGTGCTGAAAAAAGCTCATGATTCCGGGTTTATTTCATTTTATCAGGTTTTTGGTTTCTGTATTCATTCTAAATGCTGAAAATAATACTATCTCCACTGAAACGTAGAATTTTAAATATTAAACTCTCTTAGCGCTCCATAGATCAATTATATACATATATATAATTTTGGATTTTGGAATAATCGAGTAGTTCTCGGAGATGGGAACTATCAGACTTGGTAAAATAAAAAAACAGATTTAAATCTCGTAAGAAATGGTTAAGGGTTTCTCCGCCATACACTCGTGACAAAATAGTTCCTTAAAATAGCGTTATTTTCTGATATATTCTTATGGAAGGGTCTTCTCCCACAAATACTCTGGGAAATCGGATTCGAATTTGAGTACGGTTGAATTTTTTCATCATACCACTGTTTCTGTTCGTAATATGATTTGCACAAACATGTTGAGGATGAAGATCATTGAAAACAAGATGAAACCGTCAACGAAATTATGTCCCACATAAGCATTGACACATTCCTCCTCTCATTTTCTCGTTGAGAACCATTTTTTTTTTTTAATTTTCGACACACAATTATTTCTTCCATAAGCACATTCCATCTGATAATATTTTTTCCTGGGGTTTCACGTCTTGACGAGGTCAATTACTTTGGATACAGGAGAGGATGTAAAACAAGTAATTGAAAGAAAATCAGTCATAACCTTTGGAAGAAACTACACCGGTATTTACTTGGAATGGCTTCTGGAAAGCACTGAAAACCGAAACGTGGATGGCCTAATGGGGACTCGAATCTCAGTCCTTGCCAGGATCGAGATTTAGTGTTTACCTAACTTACTCATACACAACTGATCAAATTTCTTACCTTACGTAATGTATTTCGTTTAAAATATTATTTTACAAAACAGGAGTATCAGAATGACGATGAAAGAAAGGAAAATAAATAACATATGCCTATCTATTTGAAAACTTATCAAAATGTATTTATCGAGAAAAAAAAAGAATAAGAAATAATGACTTTTTTTAAAATAAAGTCATTGTTATGGAACCCGAATCCGCAGACTATTGCATCGGAATCTTTGTGACTGGACTATTCTGTTTCGCGCATATTGGGTTTTCGCTCATTTGACGAAACGCCTTTAACATAGTCATAGGGGAAAGATATCATTCAAAAGATATTCGCAACGTTGAAATTCGTGTCTAGAAAATCATTTTGACTCATCAGTTTGGAAAGGCTCCCTGGCAGTCGCGTTATACATCAAGACTAGTAATGTTTCAGCTTCATCCCTGATATTTATCAGATACAAAAGATAATAAATGAATTAGTTTCATGACTGAAAGTATTATTCCGCAGTAAAAACACCAAATGAATATCCAGATATGAAACTCGAAGTAGTTACCGGTTTACAGTTTTCCAACTATTGGAAACTGAACTCATTTTTCGAAGACCGCGTCTCTCTCTTGGCTTGCAAAGCATTTTGGTTCATAGAAACAATTAAAACCTTCGTAAATACTTTATTAAAAGTATTCAGGTTATTATTTTAATATTAGTACTGTTTGAAATTTCGTGCTTTCACATAATCAAATTGTTTCACCAGGATGCGTGAAATTAACGTTATTGTTCACATACGCAGAGAATACAAAAACCATTTCATAACACAAAGTAATGCGAAGTATGTAGTGTAGTGGCTGTTACCTGCGTCTTCGAACGTGTGGTTTTAGGTTCTTATTGCTATACTTGGACACAGAATTCTGTAAGTTGCGTAAAACGAGTCGCAAAAACAGACTTCCACAGAAACAATGTCTGAGTGACCGATTGACATTACAGAGACTCACACGCTGTCTGTCATCGTTCCGTTAGTTTTCACACTTTCATGACATAATACGCTATTTATCCAAAAAAATCTGCATTCTTCCTAATGATACGGAGTATTTCCTTGAGAAATTTAATCAAAATCGTGAAAACGTGACAAACATACAGAGGGACAGAGAGTCTTCAACTTGTAGCCTGTGTTTTCCCATGAAATTAATCCTTAGAAGCATGTTGTCATGGGCCTACCCATTATTTGCCACATACACCTATCTTACTTTTGGCTGTTCAATAAAGTTGAAATTCCACTTGAAACTTACCGAGAGTATACTACCTTCACCAAGAGTGAAAATATTCAGTGAAGTATTTCCAGCGCAGCCTCCTGTTATCGAATTATCTATTTCAAGATTCCCCTTCGATCGATAATAGTGAATTATTTCTGATATAAAACTTGTGTTACCTTATTTCGTTTAACAGATTAAATAATGATTATGCATGTAACTTACGTTCAAAGCCTTAAAAAACGGGAGCATTTCTATTCACTTACACATTTTTTTACCAGATTGAGATATTCACAATCAAGACAGAATATTTGTGGATGACCAAGACAAAGTTAATAAGTTCAGATAAAGGGTACATGAGTAATATTAAGATTGGTATTTCTCTTGAAGTAAAAACAATTGCAGGTTAACTGCCAGAATTCAACTCCATAAATCAATAACGTCTATCCCGAAGTACTCAATATGGTCTTTCTATTTTTTAAGAAACAAAAGGAAGAATAGGGAGTCATGGTACTAGAAACTCGATGATAACTTCTCACAATACTTAGAGGATGACAAGAAATTACCTACTTTTTCGTAGTTTTAGAAGATACTTTAAATGCGGGAATTTCAGAAAATAACTGTGCATGAAGTAGCCTGTATCGTGTTAAATTAATAAACATTATAATATTGTATGAAGGTAAACAACAATGATCTTCCTTTTCTGATATTCGCACCGAAGTTGACATACCATTTTCTCAAATGAGGATAGTAGAAAAAAAACTTAAGTTAAAAGTTTAGTTTTGCTGGAAACTATCTGCAGGTGTCACGAACAATAGTCTCAAATTATCTTGATGGTTTTTTTCCTCATATCATAGAAATAAGGCTAATTAATGACTTAGTTTCTAACTGAAATTTATGTAACGAGTAATGGCCGAGAGGCGTTCTGGTAACAATAGCAATACAATCAGTTCATTCCTTTTTCTTTTAGGACAATTGCATCGAGGAAAGCACTCTGGTCTCTTGTGGGTAGAAAATTATTTAATTAAGAGTTAAGAATACCGAAATTATTATCTTTTCTCTGTTAATAATAAGGCTGAGTCATTGTAAGTGAATTAAGTATTCAACGCCAAAAAAACTATCCATCAAATAATGGTAATTTTTTTTAATTTAAAATATTTTCTAAAGTAGACACAGGAATGTTTTCTCGTATTAAGATACACGCATATCTTTCGCATGATATATACAGGGTCCGGCAATAAAACCTCCCACATTTCACGTAGCCGGTGTGCGGGTTGTAGTGAGGATACTGATGTGGAATGTGGTTTGTTTTAAAGAGGTGTACCTGCCATTTTCAGTGTGCGCCATGTCATGGCTTGGTGAGCATCGTGCGTTTGTTGTGGACGAATTTATTTATAACAGTTGTTCTCAGATTTTCGGAGACGATTCGAACTTGGCCTACATGATCGTGTCCCGGATAAAAAAACTATTCAACTGTGGGTGTCAAATTTTAGAAAGATAGGTTCAGCACTAAAAAAAAAACCTACAGGCCGTCCTCGGACTGCAACAACGCCGGAAAATTTGGCGCGTTTGAGTGTGTCTATGCAACATTCACCAATCTTTGGGGACACTTAAAGTCTATAGTGTACAAACATCGTCCCACAACACTGCAAGCATTTAAAGAGGCCATTACACAAGAATTTTCAGCCATTCCAAGAGAAATGACGCGAAAATGTATGGAGAACTTTCTGGATAGACTTTGTCAATGTGTCAACAATTGAGGGCAGATATAATTTTTAAAACCAAATAATTAAAAATGGCAAAGTATGTATCTTTCATAAATAAAAGTAATTATTCTCTATCATATTTAGTTTTTATGTGACAACACATTAAAATGAGGGAGGTTTTATTGCCGGACCCTGTATCAATCAGTCAACCGAATTTACTATATTTACTTTTGAAAGATTCAGGTTCAATAGTTACAACATCAAAGAGCTGAGACACTTATAGAAGGAATGTTGTAACAAAATCATATTCTTTTACGTGAAGGTCATTACACTCAGGAGACGATGCAAATTGATTGTGGGCTGGCAACAATGGGAAGGAATAGTACAATTACTTTTGGAGTAACTATCTCGGCATCCACCACGAGTAATCTCTGAAAAATATTGAAAACCAAGTATCGAACTTGCGTCCTCCAAGATACCACATATCCACGAGGTTTGGTGAGCATTATACTAAGCTGCGTGTATGGCTACTGTCACGTGGTATTCTTAAATGCCAACCATACATCTTTTTTATTGAGTAGTGATCTCAGCCATCTTCACATTTCGGAGGATGCCGGTTCGAATCCACGTCCGGGCATCCAGATTTTGGTTTCCCATGGTTTCCCCAAATCACTCCAGGTGAATGCCGGGATGCTTCCTTCAAAAGGCCATGGTCGAATTCCTTCTTGTTCCTTATCCCCAGCCCCATCACGCCTCTAATAACCTTGACGTCGACGAGGCGTAAAGCCATCAGCAAAAAATCAGCCATCTTCACCAGCAAACGTCTACCATTTTACACAGAAACCTGCAATATGTCGTGTTACGTTAGAAAGACGAAAGATTACTGCTGTAAAACACCGAGACATTGCATCCGGAGAGGAGCAGTACAAGACAGATATTCAGTGATGGACATTCAGTGCAAGTCACTGTATTGAGTACACAGTGCGACGTAGTGCAGAAGGAAGGCGGCACAAAACTGACATGACAGTCTAATATTGCTCAAGTACACTCGAGGTATGACCTTGGACCCACGGCAATCACTCAAAGCTGCCAAACTTCAAGCAGACGCAAGAAGTTTAGTAGCTGTTGGCGGTAAAACGGAACTATTCGTGTATAAAATTTTATGCTTTTGGATTTGTCATGTTTCTAAAATTCCATTTACTTTGCGGTTTTCGCAAAAGTCTGTGCACGCAACCTGGGGCATTCCTCAGGTCTATTTCAGGCTGATAGCGGCTGTTTACACCCATATCGTCGTTCGCTGGCACACTGAACGTCGTCTATGTACTTAAACTAAGTCGATGGTTTATTCTTATCAGAAGTTGTTTCGTTCACTACGGACTGACATAAATCATATCGGGATTTTTTTCTATCTTCAAGGTGAAACAATTTTAATTTCGTATTCAATTATCTTCAATACTAATAACAATTACTAACCACATTGGCTTGCTCCATTAATTCCCATTTCTAGAAGACAATGATTGCTTAGTGGCGGAGATTTTCAAGCAATTATCACAAAATAACGACGATTTTGTGAGAGTACAACCAAACAAAAAATTCAGTTTTTTTAAACTGAGTTTGGCTTATCGTAAGTAGGAGCCTCTAAAATTTAATGCAGCGTTGTTAACACTATGTGAGACACTGTAACAAGTACTAACATTGTACTCCTAGTTGTTCGCCTGAATGAAGTAGGAGTGAACGCATGCTTCAAAACAAAAGTATTATTAGTAAATCTCTCTCTCTCTCTCTCTCTGTATATATATCTCTCTCTCTCTCTATCTCTCTCTCTCTCTCTCTCTCTCTCTATATATATATATATATATATATATATATATATATATAAAAATTTATATATATATATAAATATATATATATATATCTCTACCTCTCTCTATATCTCTCTCTATCTCTATGTATATATATCTCTCTCTCTTTATCTCTCTCTATCTCTCTCTGTCTCTCTCTCTCTAAAAAAAATGGAGAAAGACTTCAATGTTAAATTCTGATAAAGTTTTGGCAGATGTAAGAGGCTAAAAGGAAAGCATGTTTTCGAACTATTACTGACTAAAAGGAGCACGGGATGCAACTAACCAACGATATTCAAAACATCGATAGCGTATCTGTAGATCATTAGAAAGGGATACGACTCTGCCAATTAATAAAAATATCACAGTAATAGGAAACGTTTCGATCTTCTGTGATAAATTGGTTCATTGTAAAATCCACATTTCATTTCATTTTTATTAGCTACGGGCTTATTGATAAATTTGTAGGCCAACTAATGTAGAATTTACCAACAGATTTTTTTCTATTACTAAAAAATTCAATTTTAGAATCTATTGAACATAAACAATTGTAGGAGCTGCTCCACAACTTCATATTTGGTAACCTAAACAGAATTGTGGCCAAGAAATAGAGAAAAATTCTCCGATTTCCTTTGTGGATGAACCATCTCGTCATTGCGCGATATCTGAAAACCTTGGAAAATTGAAATCTGAATTACCAAACGCAAACTTCAACTGATCAGCCATTTTCTGCTACTGCATTTAACCGCGACATCAGCATCGTGTACGTTTGGTGTTCTACCTCCACCTCTACCACATCTTCACTTTAATTGAGCAATTCGGACTGAGTTTAAATTGATTCCAATCTATCACAATGCAGCCAAACTTGTGTTTAGGTAATGAGCTGCATATCATAGTTGTGGGTATAGTTCATGAAAAACAGTTTCCACCTTACCACTTCTAAGCAGCCAAGGCTTAACACAGTACTGCTTCTGAAATGACTCCTTTGAATTAATTTTACATGCATTAAACAATTTTATTTTAGATCAGCCTCTTCCCTTGGTGTGACATTATTACCTTCTATATTGTGGTGGGTGCCTTGGTGGGCAAACCACATTACAATTATATTTCATACCTTTATGATTAATAATTGTGGATTTTAATTTTAATTTTTATGAAGGAGTGAAAATTACTAATTATGCAAGAATCTCGACGTTAGTTGGAATTTAGGAAAATTGTCACAATATGACATTTATTTTCTTATCACTGGCGATTACAAGTCTGAGCGAATTTACCGTTAACATTAACACAAATTGGCAAAATCATAAAGCAACGCTCAGAGTTACAATTAGCCGTCATGAGCAAGCAAACAATTATATATTTACTTTTAAATATCTCTCAGAATCAAAATGCAAGAAATAATGACAACTGGAAACAATGAAAAATACAAGTTATGACTACCTCAGACAAAGGCATCATAATACTGTGACTTTACAGTTAAAAAGAAAATCATGGGCGCCAGAATGAACAATATATCATTCGAAAATAACTAGTTCTGGCAAATTATGCCGCTAGCTCAGGGGTTTTTACAGTTACAAAGTGAGAACATGGACCTATCCTCTCAAAGTCGCTTACGGGTTCTGTTTCACGGAATGCACAATCACATGGCTTGGTCGTAATCAATTACCATTGTAGTTCTGCGTCTGATGTCTGTGATGAGTGTAGCGGACCCACGATATGTGAGATTATCTCACAAGTCGGCTATAGGCATCTCTGGTCTGGCAATGCGCATCATCGCATTACCGGCTGTGTTGCGGTGATACGCTCGCTCCAGCAAGGCAAGCTGCAGATAGCGAAAGAAGTCGACTTTCCAAGTCAACCTCAGACTGGTGCGATCGAAGTTAGCATCAAGAATCCCAGCTCCTCGCTCTTCGGTCCACGAGGAAACTTCTTGCTCCGCCCATTTGTAGTCTCGAAGCTCACATACAACAAAAATTCCCAGGATTTTGAGTTATACGCTCATTTTGATTGGACCTTCAGGTCGGCACCTAATGTCACGTGATATCCTCGATATGTGATTTGGCCAAAGAATCCAACAGAGGTCGGACATATTCGGCTAAGTTCGCCGGGGCGAGAGAACATTCGGGTTTCGGACGGCAGGCTTTTCCCGCTCGGTGAGTGACCCATCCCCAGGGAGCAGGGTGTGTGGTCTGGCAAATCCCAAATCCGCGACTTTTTGTCGCCAAGGCTCGGGAACACCAAGATTAGCTTCAAACCTACATAGCTCAATAATTCTTGAATATTCGCTTTGCTACGATACACTGTATAAGTTCACCATTTCATTACAGTCCTCACTTGGAATCTTGCGTACTTTATAAAATTACAACAAAAATCTATTCACGTGGTCGCCCAAGATTTATGTAAATTACTCTTATATTATTACATATATAATAAAAATGCACCTTGTAACGTGGCGACAGCGCGGCTCGTTACAATATGACTCAAATTGAACGCGCATTTTCTTTCCTTTTATTATTTATAAAATTCAAGATTCATTTGCATTTACACTGTTGTAGGATGTTATTTCTGACGATGACTCATAGCTCATTTTTTAATTACGAAAAGATTTTACTGATTGAAGAAGGATACAATTGATCAAAATAATCTGCACCTTATGTCATGCTTCTTCCTTCTGTGGATGTAAGTAAACAGAATAAAAATTCGTTTCTTCATCTATTAAGTGTTTTCATTCTGATATTTGTTCTTAACGGTGTTTCTTCTGTACTTATTTGACTATTGATTTTCTAGTTTTCATTCAGTCTTAATTTGTCACACAGTTTTTTCTTCACAACGTTCAATAATTTCTCTAACCGTGAAATAGGACTGTGCCATAACCAAAACGAAGATAAATGATTCTTTCCTTTTAAACCTTTGTACCACACTTAGATTAATTGAAAACTCCTTAGCTTCATTGTATACAGTTTCAATATCAGTAGCATTTTCATCATCCCCTTTTCTACTGAAACTTTTCCGTTATACTCTTCTGCTCATTTTTCTGTCGTCAGTCAGTCCTCTGTCTTTTCCCATTCTGAACTTATCTCTTTATTTAGCATAGCCTTTTACAAGCTGTGTCCACAATCATTTGCTTCCTATATTATAATCTTTGCATTCCTCTATAGCTTTACATGGTGTGTTCTTCCACCATCGTAAGGTCCTGAGAGGACGCCAAAGAAAATTCACCTACTTACATCCTCTTTTACGGCGAAGCCATGAAGATTACATTTCATTTGGTGACGCCTTAAATCTAGAATCATTCATTATTCACATTCTTGTCGTTGAAAACTTTCCTATGTGTAGTAGAGGTTAACAAGTGATTGGAATAGGCAAATAAAATAAATAATAAATTATTCTTTGGTTGGGAAAGGAAGACATCCAATGTGCATCTAGCACCATCATAATTTTTCAATATATTATGGCAGCATAAACGCTAAGATTAACATAATCGTATTTACTCCTCCTCCCTAATTTCGAGTTATAAACTGAAACTTTCATTGTTTATGTTTTAAAGTGTTGATCAGTACCTGAGAGACTATTGCAAAACGTTGCTCATGAGATGGATAAAATACTTAACTTCTACACCCAGTTACTCATGTCGATCGCCCATTTCGGTTTCAAAATACAAAGTTAAAAATTCTAAATACAAGCAGAAATACTAGTAAATACTTTTATTCTTACCAATTTGTTCAAATAGAAGCTCTTCAGGTTTTTTGTTTCTTACAAAAAAATGTTAGGTGCAATACCCCCATAAATCGATTCTACAGGATCACACCAGGGACGTGAAAGTGTCCCCTCAGGATTAATTTTTTTTTTTTACAATATATTTTAATGGATTTAAATAAGAAAAATCTTTTTTTCGTTGTTTCAAAACGAAAAAATATAAAATCAATCTTGAGTACAAAACGCAGAATATCCCACAGAAATTCTCAGCGCATCTACTCAATTTTCAGAGGAGAAACCCCACTTTTATTTTGCAAAAACTTCTGTTAAATTACTTTAAAGAACAGCGAAAATCTTAGATAAACTATATTGCTCCAGAGAGCAGAAAGAAAAATTATAGATTTTGGGGCTTTTATAAAAAAAAAATAGATTTCTTGTAACTGCAGCCGATTCATTATGTTTTTACCAGAAATACTATTATATCACACAAATTATATTTTGGGTATTATATATAATAAAACATTAACCTGAAGTTATTTTTAGCTTTGGAAAAACTTTAAGTGAGAAAATAATTCCAAAGAAGCATATCCTTGTTTCACAGCAGAAATAAAAGCCAGTTTTGATAAACCAAATTGAAAAAAAAAAAATCCATGAATAGAGAGAAAAAATAAAATATTTTATTCGCTTATTAAGTATTCAAGGTGTGAACTATTCTATAATTTCAAAATCAACAATAAAAAAATTCCAACAGGAATGTTGGTATAAATAAATATTAACAGATTTTAATTTAGAGTATTTATCCCTAAAACAATTTTTTTTTCAGATACGAATAGTTCCAGGCGCTAATACACTCGCTCTCAAATAGCCACAGCCAGGAAATTTACAGACTGGAAACTGCAATTCAGATTAGTATCTGTGTTCATTCCGAAAGCAAATACGTATGACTATAAGTGTGATAATTTAGAATGAATGTTGCAAACTAATGGAGAAATGTGTCAAGGTAGTGTAATACTTATAATCAAAGAAAGAATGTCGTTTTTTAGGTTTCATTATTCCAAGAAAGTTTAACAACACAACCTCTTTCAAAATAAACCAATCGAAATTAGCCATCTGATTCTGGGGGATTTAGTAACATTTATCCTAGACCACTATTCCTACGTTTTGAAAGTTCTTTCATATATTCACAAATTTAGGTAAGTGTTCTGATTTACAGGTACAAAAAACCCAAGTTCCGTTCATCAAAGAACACCAAGTAAACATTGCTTTTCTCCATTAACTCGATGCCGCACGACTGGGCCATAAATTTTCAGTTTGCGAGAAGCTTATGCACCCAAGACTGTAATACCTTTCACAATAAATCTAGTACAAAAACTATCATCTAAATCAATGTTTACTACAAAAGTTGAGCTAAGAGGCGTATTCCTAGATGAACGGAACCCTTCATCTTCTCGCGCACCATCCAATTTTGCATCAGATCCATTGAGACACAATTTCGACAGTATAATAGCGAATAAAGTCCAGTAAGTGTTAGTGAAGGTTCACTAATAAATTTTCGTTTCTTTTCTTAAAATATAACAGCGTTGCAAGATGAAAATTATTCTTGGTATTTTTATTATTTTCACCATTTGTAATTATACATTTTTTGATACGCATAAGCTCTGTTTGAATTTCTCAAGTTCGTTCATTTGCACGTAATGTAAACAAAATTTCTTTTTACTCAGAAAGAACCTCGCTGTGAGCGGTAATAAAAATGAATTATAAATATGTATTACATATTTTGGTTCCAGATATTCACTAAGTTTCTTCTTCTCCTATTTCATGTTATAGATACCAACATTGGAATGTGGATAGTGTTATCGTGGGAAATGAAAACCTTTAATCTTTGATTCTTTGATTACTTCTTCTGTTACTAACAAACTTATGGTAGAACATACGACTAACGTTAGCTGTGTATCATAAGTGTTTTAGTAATTTTTAGATTAGCAACTTATGCACCGTTCCTATATTTACCGTAAATAGAAAAACCGAAACTGATTAACAACAAAGGGCTGAAAAACATAAATGTGTTATGAGGATATATTTAATTTTTGTTGTATACGATTGTAATGTGACTTACTGCGATCGTGGATATTTTTTGTAATGGAAGGGTTCATCAGTATCTATGCTCTGGAATATCCAAAACAAATGTCTCTTGGGTAATTCAGTCCACAACAGCAGGTAAAAACAACAACAAAAAAACACAAAATAACAAAAAACAACAAAACAAAAAACAAGAACAAAACAAAAATAACACGTACAGACATCGTACGACACCTTATTTCCTAATCTTATCTATAATGTAATTGCGGTGATAAAAGGGTAAATGTATCTCAATGCAACTTAAAATAAAAAGTTTTTCCCCTATCAGTCACTCAATTCAAGCAGATAATACGCCGTCTGGGTACCAGGATATACCAGCCTAATTTCTGTGTGAAGCCTGTAACATCGACATAGTCCGGCATTACGAAAGACGCTGATGGGATCTCCTACCCAACCTCACTATTTGCGACATTCCACTGTTCGCAAAAATCCCCACAGATGAATTCCGATATGATTCTTTCAAAAATGCATTCCGAATTTCATTCAGTTACTCGCCCTGAATTATCTACCGGCTCTAGGAGCCAACATATCAACTAGGCACAAAGCATCAGTAAATGTAGCCGTAGCTACGAAGTTAGTATTATGGTGGTATCAAGGCTGTATTCTGACACAGATGTTCCAATATGTGGTTCATCGACCTGGCACGACTGTCACCGAAGTGACTATGGTAAGCGGATCATTCCTACCGCACCAATTCCCAACTGCCCAGCAGCTATCCCAGCCGCGGGATTGTGGTTGGAAGAATTACTTGCCAGTGCAGCAGGTAGGGAGACGGCGTTAGCCAACCACTGGGGAACCACGCGGAGGCGGCGCCGCCACAAACCGTGTCGAGGATTATTGTGACAGCGCATGGGCCGATGACCTCCTTAAGGATTTCTGGTTGATAATGGAGCCGCGCTGGCAACTTCATCTTAAAATAGGTCCTGCTTTATACTGATTGTGAAAACGGTGCCTAGTATATAACTTTCCGTAAGAATTCTTGTGGTTAGAACAATTGTGATTTTGGGGTAAGAAGAAGATCGAAGAGTTTCGCGATGTTTTCTGTTGTTAAAAACTTATGGATCTTCCAACCTTATGACAATGTCGCACTTGTCGGACTTTTCTAGTGTCCAATTTTTCACTCCCTTTTCTGACAACTGAAGTAAAAGGACGACCCGGTACTGCTGACGTTATAACGTGCAGAATTTGAGGAACGATGTCCCTCCGTAAGCTAAACGCCCATATTTGGCAAATTTTACTGACGAACCTTCGCCATTGAAGGCATTCCCAATCTTGTTCCTTTTTGCCCTCCTGCATCTTGCACATTTATATCGGCGCGTTCCAGGCCACGCTAAGTCTGTATGCTGTGTACCTGTTTGCCAAATGATGAGCTATTCTGATCTTAATGGCTTCCGACTCAAGTTTTTGCCCGGGCTAAAATCCCTATTCCTTTATTTTTATTTATTTTTAACATAAAGTGTGACCATTATGATTGCTGCTTATTTTTGCTCCTGACCCAGACGATCATTTCTTGCTTTCTCCACGGCCGCTGAACAATACATCACTGTTGACTGTGTTTGCAGAAGAGTTAAAATGATTGAACGAGTGAAATTGTGGCAGTTTTGCGAATTGGCAATGTCGGTATTTAGTCGACCGATGATAACCCAGCAGTGAGCAAGCAGACGGCCGCGTCACGCGACCCAGCAACTAAGTCCGCCGACGGGCAATAAATTCCGGAAGTGCCCTCGTCCGGCATAACATTCTGCATACCGCCCGCGAAGGCGCGCCTTACATCACCGCTAATATCCACTGCATTTCCTACAGCCCAGACGAGAGCGAAGTTACTCCATAACCTCTGTATCAGATTCCTCCCAGTGTCTGCTGACAGTGCAATTGCGCTGATGTTCTATAATCAATTGAAGATTAATGGATACTGTATTAACTGTAGTGATAATGATCGTATTAATGATACTCTTCTTTCTCCCCCGTCATCAAACTCTGGAATGACTTAATACCATTCCATATCACTTTCTTTAGTCAGATAATCCTTTATCCAAGCACAGACCACCTAAAATCGACATACTCCATAATCTGTGTGTTCCTACTGTGTATTTCTCATCGACTGCTGCTTTCATCGACAAATTAAATTATCCGATATAAATTAAAATGTGGTCCTGCATCCTGTCTATGCACTCTAGATAGATAGATAGATATGTTCACTTTGATCCCATGTGAGAATAATCTCGGGGATGTGGAACAGTACATACATGCGAAACTGTTCCCCCCAACTTTCTTTCTTAAGTTTCATTTATAGATTATGATCGTTTCGTACATTATAGCTTCAACTATAATTGCTTTATGTATTTCTGAATTTCAAACTTAAATTTAATCAAGAGATCCATTCGCACAGTTTTATAAAGTTCACTTCCAGTTATGGATCAATATTTGAAATTAAAATATTTTTTGAAAATGCTGTGTTTGCTAATGTTATTTTTCGATCGTTATAGCTTCTGCCATTACTTGTAATTCTACTTTCTAAATAATATATTTATGTTACTTCTTCTTTTATATAAGATCCTAAAAAAATGTAGTTTATTTTAATAATTGTAATTTCTGCTATTCTCTATGTATTTGCCTGCTTTGATTTGTATTCATCCCAAATAATTCTACTACTGTTATTCGTACAATTCAAAATTCTCAAGTAATTTCCTAACACAGCAAAATCATTACTGTCTTCTAAGCAATCAAAAGCAGCTATGCAGACCTGTTCTCCAAAAGTACTTACCTCAAATGCGATCTCACATGCGAGTCATTTTATATGAGTAAAATAGAAATGTTTGGATCCAATGTAAGTAACTGTTGTGAATCAGTGAAAATAGTTGACTGAGACAGAAACGAAATTGTCTGTAAAGGCGCAAAATTGTTGGCAGTACTTCAGAGATTTCTCAACCGTTAAGGACTACATAGTTTCTTGCAATCTATATTAATGTCGCTGAGGCGTGTACCAAATCATAGCTCCGGTAGTACTGCGGCTCTAAATAAAAGAAACAGTCAACTCGGAAATTTCTTATCAGACTCAGCGGCGTCAACACTCTCTCTTAAGCCGCATTCCCATGACGTCTTGTAACGAAGGCGGGGCGGGACGGGACGAATACTCAACAACACGCCATGGGAACAGGGCCGCCTCTGCTAGCGGAGATGAGACGCAACTACCCACTCTATGTCGTTAAACATCACAGGGGTCTGTAGTGGCGCGCTGTTGCCATCGGTTTGCAGCAGCGGTGTGAACCCTTTCTGTTGCTGTTAAGTGCTCTGTGCCAATCGACACTAGGCAACGTGGTGGGGAGGTGGCGGCGAGGTAAGCGAGGGCTAACCTGCGGCGCGCGCTCGTCCCTACACTTCGGCTAATGAGGTGCCACCTCCGTTACAAGATGTCGTCGGCTTTAGACTGGATTTCCACTGCAGATTTGCCACTGATTCGAGGAGCCCACCTGATCATATTTACTAACAACCATGATCCTTATACTGTGCCCAAATATCAAGTCATTCCACCAGAGAGCCGAGGAATTACACAACGTTCTCTAGTCCTCGGACGGGCAAATAAAGACAAAACAAGTGGCTCCCATAACTCATTTACCAAATTGTTTTGTACCAACAGTGAAGATTTCTTTTGGTATTGTTTTCAGTGTTTTTTTTACAGCCAATCGTTAATCGTAATCGTAATCAAGATATTACACAACCTAACTAGCCTACCCTGGAAATGTCACGAATCAGTACAAGGGTTGCCAACTGTCCGGATTTCGACAGGACTGTCCGGATGTGACGCGATTTTCCGTGCCGGATCACTACAAGTGATCTGACACAAAATGTGTGGTTATTAAGAAATTTTAATAAAAATTACGGGTATATAGTTTCTCAAATGTGTAGGAAGTAAACAAGGCCGCCCCGTCTCGCTGCTTATTCCCCCATTCGCTGAACGTAATTCAATTTTTTTCTCTCTGTGTTCAAACGTTTATGACAGTAAGTTGCAAAACTTATTATCGAGAAGCAATTGGATTATTGTTTCAGTTACACGTACTATGTCGAAGAAGGAACTTCGTAGTTCGCGGAGAATTAAAGAGTAAATAGTGTTATTCATTTGTACGTTACAAATAAATAATGAGTGAGTTACCAAGAAAACACAGAACCGTTATGGTCTCTCCAGAGATGGTTGGTTGTCAAAAGAAGGTTTTAAAACTTGGCTCCGTAAGGAAAACAATTTTTTTTTAATTTTTTTTTTATTTATTGACACTTGGCCTGTTGGCCATACAGTCAACATACATTCTATTTATACATATATACTGATTCGCTCACATTTACCCAATCATATATACAAATCACTGTTTATATTATAAGATCAAACATACTTTACGAGTGGTATACAGCAGAAATAATAATTTACATAACATTAAGAAAGTACACATCAACAATGAGGACATAAAATTATAAAGATGGTTAGATGGAGATTAAACATTTTCACAGTAAATTTTGATAATACATGGTTTTTATAGTTTATTAGGTTAAAATATAATAAAACCATTACCGTCTAGTGTTCCATGAACGGTAACTATTTGCAATATTGAAGAGTAGGATGGGATCTCCCGATTATATCTCTGTATTGTTTCTTGTAATAAAATGTACCATCTTTTGGTATATAGAAATATTTCCTAAGGCAAGGAGATGGCTGACATTGACTGGATATCTTATACCCCAATGTTTCAAGTCTTCCCAAAAGATGTCCGTTTCTTCCTTGTATTTATTACATCCAAAGAATATATGGTTTGTGTAGGCCTCGGACTGCCCATCACATTGACAAAAAGGGGAGTTCACTAGCTTTATTTTGTATAGATGGCTTCCGAATCTCCCGTGGTTGAATTTTAGTCTCGATATTATGGTGACTGCTAAAAAAGCGTATTTCTTTTGGTACCACTGTGTCCTTGGTATCAACGGATGTATCTGCCTATAATGTGCTCCTTTGTGTTGGTTAGTGGATTTCCACATATCATTCCAGGTCTCCATACATTTTTGGCGAAATAGTGGGATTAGATCACTTCCTATTAGAAGTTCAACTGGGTTTCCTGTTTGTGCGGCTATTTTTGTAAGAGCATCCACTCTTTCGTTGCCATGTAGTCCGACATGCGCCTTGACCCAAATAAAGGAGATCTTCATACCTTGTTTGTTTATGTCGGTCATCAACTCCAATATGTTATACAAAAGTGGAGTCCTCCCTCTATCTTTGATTCCATCATCCAGTTTTTGCAGTGCCGATTTGCAGTCTGTAAGAACAACTGTATTCTGAATGCGCATCTCTAGCGCATATTCCAGCGCTTTAAGTATTGCAAACAGTTCGGCTGTGAAAGAGGATGTTTCCTCACGCAGCTTAAACAACCTTTCCACTATGTTAGTGCTGTCAAAAAAGGCACTCCCAACCATGTTGCCAGTCTTTGACCCATCTGTATATATATATACCACTCGACCCATACCACTTAGATAGTCATTTAGAAGATTATTGTTGCTAAGGGCGTTCTCTGAATATCTCAGATTTTCTACGATCTCGTTCCGGATCATATGGGTTTCGTAGTCAACTTCGTAACATGGTAATCTTGGGAGAGAGAACACTTGTGTCTGATATTCATTAAGCTCAGCGATGGCCGCAACTAGAGGTGGGCTGTTCCTGTGGGTCCAGTAAGCAGAGGTTGATGTTGCTGCCCACAGGGCGCGTATTTTTATTGTAAGCGCGTTTCCGGTTTTCTGGAACTGTTTTATTATAAACTTTTTACTGAGATATTGGCGCCTCAGTGCGAGTGGCATTTCATTGGTTTCGACTAGCAGTGCATTGGTTGGCGTCGACAGGAATGCCCCTAAGCAGAGTCGAAGAGCTCGGTACTGACATTTATCCAGGCGGTTCAGAAGTTGATCGGACGCGGATCCGTAAAGTACACAGCCATAATCTAGGTGAGGTCGCACCATGGCTTTGTAGAGAGCTATTGAGATTTTGGGATCAGCCCCCCACCAAGCACCGTTAGTGGCTCGGAGTATGTTTATTGCTTTATCACATTTCCCAACTGTTTCAGATATCTGACGCGTCCATCTTAGCTTGTTGTCTAAGTATAATCCCAAATATTTGATACACTTTAGGAGTGGCAATGTATATGGTCCGAGTCTTATGTTTTCAGCTGCCAGTACCTTATGCCGGGTGAAGGTTATTACTGCGGATTTTTCTGGTGATATTTGGAGTCCGTTTTCCTTTAGCCAAGTCTTGAGTTTAGTTAGCGTTTGGCTAAGGTAGAAATAGGTGTCCTGAAGGTTCCTGGATGTTTTGTAAATGCAAAGGTCGTCCGCATATTGTATAAACCAGGTATCTGGTGACAGTGTTATGCCAATGTCACTACAGTATATTATGAACAGGAGTGGTGCCAGGATAGACCCTTGCGGGAGCCCAAAACTTGTACGCCGAGGACCAATTTTGCCAGTTGGTGTCATAATTATCAGAACTCTATTTTGCAGAATGTTCCAAAGATTTAATATAAATGTTTCAGGCAGTTTCATTAGGAGGAGTTTTTGTACTAGAATTTCTGGAACAACATTATCATATGCTCCAGTCAAGTCTGTAAACACACACGTTGTGTACTTGTTAGCTGTCAAGCTCTCTTGTAACTCAGTAACTAGGTGTGCCAGAGCGTCAAGCGTACCCAGGCATCTGCGAAAACCGTACTGAAAATGGGGGAGTTTTATATAGTGTTCCACGTGCCACTCTATTCTGAGCCTAATCATACGCTCCAGGGTTTTATACATACAGGACATGAGAGAAATCGGCCTGTATGATGCTGGGTCGCATGGGTCCTTGCCTGGTTTGAGGATAGGGACTATTCTTACAGTTTTCATAGATTCGATGTCAATGCGTTGTAACCAAACGTCGTTCATTACTTTTAGAATTGCTAACTTGCCTTTTCTTGGTAGGTATTTTCCTGCTTGACTCCCGAGGTATCATATATATACCACCTATAAAAAATTAATTATTGTTTCAAAAAATAAATTATGGTCATTAATTGTTAATTAGAATTAACACAAAGTAAATAACACAATAGTAGTTCTTTTGCACTTTTATTATGAGCTCGGGACTGAAGAGGTTAAAATACGTCAGCGGGCCAAATTGTGGCCCGCGGCCTGGGGTTGAGCAGCCTTGCCGTAAACCAACACAGGTGGCAAAACTAAGGCAAAGTAATAATTAATTTCATAATCAAGGAATATGTTCCTGATATTAAAAAAAAAAAAACAGAATGGCGAATATAATTTCATTGCATCATCCTATCTGAATACCAGGATATGAAACAGTTTGCCATATAGTTTAGCAAGATATTTCTAACGCCATTTATCACTGAACCTATCACATTTTAGGGGACAGGTAGTCTCACAGTTCTAAGAATCTTCCGACTGGACGAAAACAGTTTTTTCAGCGTTATTAAAAATAGAAATAGTGTTCAGAGAAAATTTCAGCGACACTGAATTTCAGTAAAGATATGCAGTAATTTGTATTACCAGACGGAATTTTTCTAGAATAGAACTTGCATTGAAGATCAGCAAATCAGACACATAAGAGTGTTCATTATTTATTCACGAGTCTAATTTACAGAAATAATTAATCTAAAACGCTTCAAATGACAAGCCGGCTGATTTTACCAATGGCAAAAATAATATAAATGACTTCAGTAGATCATAAAACCCGAATATCCATCCAAATGTTGGTATTTAAATTAGCACGATAACAATATTTCCTCTACGTAATTGTATTCTAG
>JARYHS010013631.1:149230096-149314215 GCA_031002005.1 Vandiemenella viatica | reverse complement strand
CGTGGAGGAAACTCCGCGGGAAGGTAAAGAATGGCCGGAGCATAGCGCTGACCCCGTCACATCCATTCTAGTGCCAACGGTTGTACAGGGAGTGCGGAGCTCTACCTCCGTGAATCCTACGGTATTTTGCAGGAGCCGTCAGAACCCCGTAAGCTTTACCTTAGGATCCTACTGTTTTCGGAACGCTGACTTTCCTTCTGTGACAGGACCCTGACTCGTAAACTCAGTAATCAACAGACCTCAAATTTGTTAATTTTTTGTGTTGTCCTAACTCAAAATTAAATATCTTATTTTTAAATTTTGTACAATTACTTTCAAATGGGTGTAAAATTAGTATGGAAAAAAATATACGATATCTTGTGTCGAATTGTTTAAAAATCAAGTAAAGGACTCGAATATTTCAGTTTTATTTTTTAACAGATTTATCTACAACAAAACTTTTATTACCTATAAATTTTGTCTACTATATCGGCCATACCCTGTATTTAATCAACAATTGCCGAAAATGCTTACTCTTCTAATATAATTTATAAGTTGCAAAAAAAAAACAAAAAAAAAACAAAAAAAAAAAATATATATATATATATATATTTTGCTGTTATTTTGCACATAGTAACATTATTTTACAGAAACTGCTCATATTTCAGAGTAAACCTCAAACGATGGGTTAGGTTTAATTTAGAAGACGATAAATTTTATTGGCGTCACAATTTTAGCGATTTTAGGACAGAAGTCTCAAAGATTATACTAAGTTTTACGTGCTCACGCGCCGCAACTTTCGGCGCATGGGAACTTAACGTTCTGCGCGAGCACATTTAATGATACTTTGATGTAAGCAGATACGATAGTGTTCGCAGTAATTTTAGTTTATGTTAGACAGTAGATCGTTATCAAAGCTTTGATTATAATTCAACAAACTGAAATAGAATTATAACAATAATAAATATTGATAACAATCATCATCATCATCATTACAACATACTATCTGTAAATACCTTTATAATACAATAGTTTTTATTCGTTCGAAATGAAAATTATGTTTTGCTGATCTTGCATCCTATTGATTGCAAGAACGTTTATCAGATAATTTTATTTAAGTTGTTCTCCAATATAAAAGCTACAAACACAGATTGTAGACTAAGGCTCGTTGCATTACTCTGTAACCTACCGAAGTGTGGCTCAACTTTTTGATAATTTTCATGTGTGTACGAGAATAACTTGGACAAGTCTCCTATTTACTGTATAAGCCAAGTAACTGCTGAATTATCTTCGAGGTACACGTAACAGATAAATAGAATGCGAAACCCTAATTACAAATCGCACTTGGCTGGTTTATTCATGGCGATAAAATAAATTTCGGACGCCATCTAGTGTATTAGTGTAATAAATGAAAATTTCATGTGCTATTTGTAACGAATATGCAGTTCTTAAATGCCTCATTACACTAATTTAGGAAGATGTAACAGATGCATGCCCAAGTATCTTTATTAAGAAAATAAGTAGGCATTAGCCATTTCTGTTGAATATTATTAGCAGAATTAGCAATAAGGTGGATAATAAGTACGCATCAATCCATAAACAAACCAGACAACAATAATTTTCTTACGATGTAAATTAACCATGAAGTGCAAATATTTGGCATCTGCCTAGATTTAAATACTGTAACAGAATTATGAAAGTGGGTCATCCCGTACAATTTGTATCATTAATATTAAGGGCAACCAGTGGTAGGTAGAACTTGCAGCTACGGCCGAGCAAGAAAAATTCGATGTAACAGGCAAACGCCAGCCAGACGCCGGGCACTCAGGGACGGACAAAAGACCTACTCCCTGTTTATGAGTAGAGAATGGATTATATACAACACAAAAAGCTTGAAATGTGCATACAAATAAGCATGAAAAATGTTCAAAATATGCATGAAAAGTGTCAAAATATGCAAAATTATAAGACATAAAAATATTAATTTTTATGTTTTTTACTTCAAAATCAGCATGCAATAAGTAAGTAGTTGAATAACATTTATAAATTCGATAATTAACAATTATTTAACTTTTTTCTTTACTTATGTAAAAGTAAACAATCGGGTACTGTTCCAAATATTCGATAGTAAAATTGTTTCTTCGATCTCTCGAAATATTTTTATAAGTGGATATGGATCGTTATATATACACTGATTTAAATGGGCAGTAATGGACTTTAGGAATACCGGAAATAAAGAAAATTGAAGCATTTGAAATGTGGTGCTACAGAAGAATGCTGAAAATTAAGTGGTCAGAAAAAGTAAGAAATGAACGAGTTTTGGAAATGATGGATGAGAAAAGAATTTTGTGGAAGAAGCTTACGGAAAGAAGAGACAGGCTGGTAGGTGATATTTTGAGATATGCTGGATTGGTTAATTTGTTAGTGGAGGGAACAGTCGAAGGTAAGAACTGTAGAAGAAGACAGAGATTAGAATATATGAAACAAATAATTGAAGACGTGGGCTGTAAGGGGTATGTAGAAATGAAGAGGTTAGCACAGGATAGGAAAGGATGGAGGATTGCATCAAACCAGTCGAAAGACTGACGACAGCAAAAAAATTTGAAATTAGGTTCTATGTTAGCAGTCATTGTTTCTAGAAGACGTTCACTCGTCCCATTACTAAAACTATCAATTTGACACAAAGGTTCAAAACTAGGGTTATTGTCGAAAATATTTTGAAACCTCACTTTAAGATTACACTGAAATTCCTCTGGCAATGCGGATTTTATTCATTAACTGAATAGATTCGGTCAATGTCAAACCTTGAGTTTCAAGCTTTTTAATACTCGCAAATAGGTGGGAAAAATTAGTGCTTATCACAGTTATGGTTTTAATACTAGAATTGTTAAATGCTTCCTTGTACGGACAAACTGTAGTAGCCTCTCCACTATCAAAGTCGTTTCCTGCACCTTTAATGGTCTCCAAATGTTCACTGTAAAACAATACACCTTCAACCCACGTCGCCCATCGAGTTAGCACTGGTTCCGGAGGTAAAGACACATTTGGCATTTTTTTTATAGGCATTGTTACGAGAACGTTCCTTAAGAACCACGTTCTTTGTTGATGAAATCAGTTTATCTACATTCCCAAACGTGGATCTCAGTTCTTCAGCGAGTCGTTGTAGTGCTGCTAGTAGGTTTTGCCGGCTAAAACTTAAGATTTTACTTATTAACTATGCACATTACGGAAAAATGTTGTAAATATAGCGAAAACATGCATCATCACATGGATTTAGGTAAAATATGCAATAACCGGTGAAAATGGCTTAATATGCAAATGCATATGCAAAAATGCAAATGGATATAATCGGTCTCTATTTATGAGTAACGGTGATTGGTCCAGTAAAATTTCGAAAGGAATTGACTGACTGTTAACTTTCGTTAACCCGTGATTTTTGGAAGGGACTCGCCCCGGTTGCTGACGAAATTCGCCGATCTCTCACGAAACTCCAGAAAATTATTTTAGTCAATAGAAAAGTTTTTTGAGGAGGAGGTACCGTAGTAGAACCAATCACTGGCGTAAAAATCTCCGCGTAATACTAATTTCTGCGTATTTTTGTCCTCGTGTTGGAAATACGTCGTCGAGCCGCCTGAAGACGCGAGAGTCACAGTGGAGAATATTTTTTCGAGGACATTCCGTACCTGGCCTCGAGTGGACAAGGTTGATTCCCCAGACCAGACCTCCAGTTGAGACGATCGTACCCTTGGGAGTGTGTACAAGCTACTGTAATTAAGTACTCCATGTACATTGTTTTCTGCAGAGGAAAGCATACATTGATTCGGCAGTAGGCAGAATTGCTCAGGTCAAGAATGACTTGAGTGTCTGTAGCTAGTATATGCTGCAACATCTCGTCATCGACGGAGCAGCCTACACCATTATGCCAAATGCACAACGAACTTAACAGTGTTATACTCCAAATCATTGAGACCAGCCCTGTAACGCCCATGTCAAAAGAGATTTTGAACGATTAAGAGTTCTCACCTAAGATTAAGCTGAGGTAGTATTTGTTTAAAGCCGCGAGTTATTTTAACAATTGTATATTTGAAGGATACACAAACTTTTTGGGTAATTTAAAAATAACCTGTCACCCGACAATTCACACTAACGTAATTCATTTTAGTATTGCATCCGATCATTAGAATCGAGATTTAAAGGTAAATTAAAGAAAATCAAATGTGAAATGTTTGTTTTCTAAGTGGGTTGAGGTTTTTTTTTTTCACTGGCAAATGTAAGACGAGGCAGCGCGTTGCATTTCATTCGAGACTCCTTGTATTCAATATTAAAATGAAATAAGGCTCTGTCTGTACGTCGCAACAAGTATCAAATAAATTAGCAACGAAGGGCAATTTAATGATGAAGAGAACTATAAAGTTTTCACCCTTTCCGATACCAACGTACCACTGCAATACCTAATTCGAGTAGAAAATGGTCTACATACATTCAATGCAGTCACGGAAAATTGTGGTTGTAGAGTGTGTTGCACTAAAATTAATCTCTTCTCTGGGCATTCGAATCCCTAATTGTACGAAAGGAGAAGGAATACGTTCAATGAAAGCTCAGTAAGTTTTCCCCAGGTATTATCTCTCCTACCATTGCGACCAAAATTTGTATGTGCGGGAAATATTCCTCGTAAATCTACTAGATAATTTCGTAAGGTCACTCTCTCTCCTCGATAGGTATTGGCTGGAAAATGATGACGTCATGGGCCAGCCTTCGCTCGCAAAAAAGGGACCAGAGACACCATTATAAGAAATTCGTGGTTATGTCCACAATTTAATACCTAAGCAACTACTACCAAATTAATATCGATAATAGAGTTATTAAGATTGCTTTTCGTAGCATTTCATGGTTAAAAGAAATATTGATAAATTATTTGCGGCTGAAAAAAAAGTGGATCTGCTTTTCAGGACCATGTTGCTAATGAAAACACCTAAAAAAAAAACTTAAATAAAATAATAATGGTCTCTGCTGTAACCATGAATGACAATTGTTATTCCGGCTTGGAATAATTTCAATCTAATTAAAATTATCACTAATGTTGTTGTTTGACCAAAGTTTACGGTTTATTTGTTTTTAAGGGATTTTATTGACCACTTTTGTTAATGGCTTATGTTCGTGTTCGCTGTACGTGAGTTATTAGGTTATTTTAAGTGTACATCTGTCCAAATATGTTACCGAATCGAGTATTATTGAAATTCATTTCTCCAGAGTTGCTCAACTGTTTAATAATATGGAATATGTATTAAGTTCTCTGGCTTTTATAGATACTATGACGAATTATTACATTATGAGTATTTGTCCAGTCTCAATTTAAAAAAAAAAAAAAAACGTTATGCTTTGGAAGCAAACAGGATTTTTTTAAAATTTTGCAAACTTTAAAGGTCAAATACAAGTAAGTTTCTATTTAAGCAATTATATGATTGTACTATAGTCCCTGTTCGTCTATAATGCCTACCTTTATTAATGCTTCTGAGTTCTTCAAGCTCAACAGATTTTATTCACCCTGAAACACTGGTAAAATTTACATTTGGTCAAATCAGGTCAACCTGTCATAATCTTTCAGCCTTGAAACCGGAACTATTCTAGACCCGTGACGATACCAAAAAACGGTCATGGGCTTACACTAGTACAAAATAAAAGTGTGTGCGGATGTTCAACAGTAAATTCAATCGAAAACTACGTCGTCGGTTTGCCAAATAATCCCAACCCAACCTCTGCACAAAGTCGGTGACAATTTCACAAGGGTCGCAAAGATATCGGCTCTGCTCTGTACTTTATCGATACTAGTAATCAATTCTATGCAGTACGGATCCCGTACAGTACAAAATGAGGACTCACGTGGGTTTGAAACATATCGCCTTTTTACGTGCGTTGCAATAGTTCAAAATTCGACCTTGTGCTCTACATGATACATTGTGCATGAATACAAGGAGATTCTTTTAGTTGTTGAGTGGAGACTTTCCTGGTGTATTGATAAAATGAAGTCTTCACAGGAGTTCAGCAGGATAGCGTTGAAAAATGACAACGTTTCGACAACTAATTCGGTTGTCATCATCAGGTCTATTACCTGAAATCACAAACTAGACTTGAACTCCTGTGAAGATTTCCTTTCATTCTTTTTGTTCATTATGTGCAATTCCTTGTGCTTTTTTTAAAGTTAAGTATAATTTGTTACGTGTTGCGTGGTGTCGAAATAACGTCACGGTTGCAATGAATTTCTACTCAATCGGCAGAGCTCTTCATATCGCGGTAGATAATTACATCATCATTAAACAATCTCAAACCGCTATTAACATTGTCTCTTGGATCGTTTATAAAAGTTATAGAAGAAGTGGTCCTAATTCACTCCATATGTAAGATAAACGATAACATGCTGCAAAGTTGCTTATCTCAAATTGTTGACCTTTTCACTCCAGCTTAACGATAGAGATTCGATGTTAGTCACCTCTTCCCTTAGTGCGTTACCTCTAGCGTGGGAATACGGAGACCTTCTTCCGCGAATCCCCTCTGGTTCTGATCGCGACCTTACCTTTTTTACTCAAATAGAAAAGTAGTTGAGAATTTCAGTTCAGTTCCTGAGAATATCTGATAGGAATTTCAAACCATTCTTCTTCAAATAAAATTGCACTCATAAATTATTCACGGCGTTTTCGTCAGATATCACGTAGGAGATGACAAGCACAACGCAATTCCTTCTGCGTCTCTGATTTTTTGGGAATATTCCAGTAATTTGATTTAAGCCGAAGAATGGAATTAACTTACAACGAATGTTTTCCAGGTATAACTCTTAGAAAAGATGATTAACTACAAACAAGTTCGTCAAAAGAAAAATCAGTTTCGACAGAAAATGTGATGTGATTATCTACCGCTGTTCAGGTGTAGTGTTTGGACAGTGTAGTCGTTTCGTGAAGTTCTGCAGTATCTGCGCCATTACTTACGTATCTCGTATGAGCACCACATTATTTTGTCTGTAGTATGAATCATGAAGCTTGTGTCATCTGAATATAAAGTGAAAGGCTTGGTTCGGAGAAACAGAATATCAGTTATCGTTTACCTTCATCCACGAACAGTGTAATAAGAATTCTCTCTACTTTCAGAATTCATTAACGCGAAACATAAAATTCCTTTCATAATTAAGTACAAATTACTCAACGCTGGTTGCTGTAGTAGTAATTTAAGCGTATCGGGTATCGTATTAAGACTAATCTTCCTTTATTAATAGTAGATGTCTTCTATTCTGCTTTGGATATGTTCCTGAATTTTCAAAAAGGAATTCAGGAGAATCCAATTGTTTTATGTCAACGGGGAAAATACAAAAATAACAATTCCTTCCTAAAAACGGTCTGACGTTTGTTATATTTGATACTGATCCGTTAATAAACAGATGTTGCAAATTATTATTCTCAACTTTATAATCAGTAAATAATTTTTTATATACATTTAGACTTTTTGCAACCGCTTCTAATTCTTTTAATTTCTTGAGTAGCATCATCATTTACCAAAAGACAATTATTTTTCCATCGTTATAAACTGAAATTTTGTTACATTTTCCTATTGTCAAACATCCACTGCCCTGCCTTCTCCTTCAGTTTTTCCGTGATTAGATATTTGAGCAATTTTGTAGTTTTCGAAACGTAGTAAACTAGTCTGTCTAGAATTTTTATGACGGCCACTTTCCTATCTTTGAGTGTTTAGGTTTGATCATCATGGTTCGCGTTGGAATATATTGAATTTTGCGTATATGTTCTTGATTGCATCGATGTTATATCATCTCCACACGCGAATCACTGTGTAAGACTGACTAATAATACTAGTGATCGCCCAGCGATCGAAATTCGACCGTAATTCATTAAGATGTTTAGTTTCTTTCATGAAAGAGTAATAATCTAGTAATTCTCTGCATTATCTATAAAATTAAAACGATTCACTCCACGCGTGACTGTATGCTAAATTTTATTTTCTAATCTAACCATAGCAATGAAATGTATTTATCGATGGTTCATTTAGGCCGGAAAACTGCTTTAGCTTTATGAAACATGCGCATTTAAATGTATCTATCAAAATAATTTCATCATTTTGTGTGTTCACTATTTAAATTTGGTCTATTATCATTTTGAATTTCACGCAAATAAGTATTCCTTATTTGTTGTCTTCTCTCTCTCTCTAATGAAATTACTGAAATTAAAAAATCAAAAGACACTTAACCAAAGTTTAACATTTTAAATAATCAAATGACCATATAGTTGCTGGAAGAATCGCTACATTCCTTTTCAAAGTATTCCTTTCATAACTTCAAACATTAATCTCTACTTTATCCGAGTCTTTCGTTTTACCAAAGACCACAGAGTCTCTCAATGCGGGGAATTCACGTAAGATCGTTGGCTTCAATCCTATTTCACGCGCACACACACGTTCGCAAATTAATTTTTTATTTTAATAATCTATTTGTAACATGTATTAACTATGCTTATTATATTTTTGGGTGGGGTGGGACATTGTCCACCAGCGAAAAACTGTTACTGACCTGTTGAAATTTGGATTAAGTGTTTCCGTATAGTGTCCTCTTGACGTTTAGCACTCTCCTTATCCGGAAAAGTCGCCACGAATTAAATTAAAAATGCCGAAATATGGGATGCTCCGCAACCGCGAAATATTAGCAGCACTGTAAAAATGACAAAAAAAATATCGGTACAGGGATCATATCAACCTAAATAGGTTCGTTTTGTCATATTGATCATGGTTAGGTTGAAACTCGGCCTGGACCAAGAGTAAAAAGTTTACGGGAAATTTCGTTCTGCGCAGCCCATGTCGCAAACCAGAGACAAACTGCGCATTTGTTTACAACTGATGCAATCGATTATCTCTGACTGCTTATATCGATTCCAAGGTTTGTAAAATATTATTATTAATCATTATTGCCCTTGAGGACAGTGTTTAAACTCAAATTATTAATGATTATTCAGTTTTTGATTGTATTTGTTTTCTTCCTCTTCTCTTCCCAAAACCTCTACATACGCTCACTGTGTTCCTGTTTCCTTTGTTCAGTCCATTTTGTTCCTGTTTTCTTCTGTATTTTAAATTTTGTGTTCATAATTTTGTTCTTGAATTGTTCCCTTTCCCGTGTCATTTCCTTGCTGATCCCTGCGTGATTCAAGTCCTCTTCTATTTCCTGGAACCAATTGGTTTTCCTGAGTGAACCATTTACCACATCAAAGATCCTCTTTGTGAGTCTAGTGCTGTTTATTCGCTGTAAATGTCCATAGAATTGTAATCTGCGTCTTCTGATCATGTCTGTCAATCGATCTGTATGTTCGTATAGTTCTTTCGTTGGTCTTTTCATCCATATACCGTCTTTATATATTGCTCCAAAAAATTTTCTAAGGATTTTGCGTTCAACTTTTTCCGCTTCTGTTATGCCTGAAGCCCCAATCGTGATTGTTTCTGATGCATATAATGCTTCTGGCAGTACCACTGTTTTGTAATGTCTGAGTTTGGTCTGTCTTGATATATTTCTTTTGTTATAATATGACGATGTGAGTCTATAAGCCTTCTGAAGCTTTTCTTATCTTTCTGAATTTGATAGCTTGTTAGATCCTCCTACTTGTATGTATTCCCCTAGATATTTGAATTTCTCAACTCTTTTTATGTTTCCAAATTTTGTGTTTATTGTTTGTACATTGTTGTTTTGTTTCTCCATGTACTGCGTTTTTTCATACGAAATTTGTAGCCCTGTATTGGCAGCAATTTGATGTAGCTGTTCCAATGCATCTTGTGCTTCCTGCCTATTGTTGCTGAGAATTGCCAGGTCATCCGCAAATGCCAGGCATCTGATGATTGTTTTGGTATGTCGTGTTCTTCCTAGCTGTATTCCTTTGACCTGGGTTTCCCATTGTTTTATAACTTTGTCCAATACCATGTTGAATAAAATCGGTGATAATCCATCTCCTTGCCTGACACCCGTGCAAATTTTGAATGGTTCTGATGTTTCTCCCATAAATTTCACTTTAGACGTGGTATCCGTGAGTGTTTGTTGTATCAGAGCCCTTGTCTTCTTGTCTATGCCGTATTCTTTCATTATGTCAAAGAGCGTCTGTCTGTCTATGGAATCATATGCCTTCCTGAAATCCACAAATGTTACTACGGTATTGTTTGTTCGTCTTATCTTCAGGAGTGTTCTCAGATTCCAGATTTGTTCTATGCATGATCTTCCTTTTCTAAAGCCTGCCTGGTATTCACCTATTTGTGTATATATCTGAGGTTCTAGCCTGTTCAGTAAGGCTTTGGAGAGGATTTTATAAATGACAGGCAGCAAGGATATACCTCTGTAATTGTTGGTATCCGTCTTGTCACCCTTTTTATGTAAGGGATGTATTAGTGCACATTTCCATTCTTGTGGAATTTTCTCTGTGGCCCAAATATATGTGATAATTTTATGAATTTTCTTTGTGAGATTTTCGTCTCCAAGCTTCCAGAACTCGGCAATAATGCCATCTTCTCCTGGTGCTCTGTTGTTTTTCAGTTGTTTTATGATCTCCTTTATCTCTTCGAGTGTGGGTGGTGTAGAGTCTGGATTTGGTGTAGTTTCTGTTAGGATCAATTTTCCCGTCGGTTTCTCGCAGTTGAGGAGATTTTCAAAGTATTGTGCCAGAATTTTGCAGTTCGCTTTGGTATTCATTTCAATGGAACCATCTAGCCTTTTGAAACAAAAGTTTGGAGGTTGGTAGCCTGTATTATTTTCTTTGAAAGTTCTATAAAAATTTCTTGTGTTATTTCTTTTGAAGTCTTCCTCAATATCTTGTATCCTTTTTCTGTCGTATGAACGCTTTTCTTTTCTAATTTCTTTTGAGGTTTGTTTCTGGACTGTGTGAAATTGCTGCCATGTTTCTGTTGTTCTGTTACTATTGAATTTAGTCCATGCCTGAATCCTACGTTCAATAGCCTCGTCACACTTCATGTTCCACCATCTATGTCTGCGTTTTCTAGGAGGCTGTCCCCAAAGCATTGCATTTGCGAGGTCTTTCCAATTTTCTGCTGCATTTTGATTAATTTCTTTCATGACTTTTTCTCTGTTTTTCTTCAGATATTCTGGGTCTGGTCTGGTGGTTACAGTCTTCTTTGTTGTTTTCCTATTTTTTGGGATTGGCCTGATCTTTACTTGTAACAAGTGATGATCTGATTCAAAGAATCCTTTACGGGTTCTCACATTTAAAATTTCTCTTCTGCGTTTGTTTTATATGGCTACGTGGTCGATCTGAAATTCTCCCCATAAGTAGTTGGGTGAGATCCAAGTCATAAGTTTCCGTATGGGTTTTTGAAATTGCGTTGACATTATTTTTAGGTCAAAGTTCTGACAGTACTTTATAAGATGTTCTCCATTTTTGTTTGTACGATTATGTGCTGTTTAAGGGCCTGTAAATTCTCTGTATTTTTTCTCTTTGCCTAACTGCGCGTTGAAGTCCCCTAGTAGAATTTTTGTGTGTGTTTCAGGTATTTTGTTGGCAGCTTCCTCCATATCTTCCCAAAAATTTTCAACTTCTTGCGGTTTCTTTCTGTTTTGATCATTTGTGGGTGCGTGAGCATTGATTATGGTGTATATTTTGTTACCTGATTTGAAAGAGAGCATGGAGATGCGTTCTGATACTGAGTTAGTCTGTAATGTTATCTATGACTGATTTGTGGACAGCAAATGCTGTGCCAAACATTGTTGGTGTTCCTCTTCTTACTGCAGGTTTGCCCTTATAAATCCTATAATTTTCCTTATTGAAATGACTCTCGTCTGTGAATCGCGTCTCCTGTATTGCAAGGATCTTGATGTGAAATTGTTGTAGTGTGTTTGTGAGTTGTTTAAGCTTACCTACTTTTACAAAGGTATTTGCATTGAGCGTGCCGATGTAATGCTTACGTAGAGGTTTTGAGAAGCTCCGATCCTTCTCTTCACTATGTTCCTGGTCCCCCAGACTCCGATGACCAGGAGAATCCAGCACATTGACTGGGGCCTGGGGTAGTAGGTTATTTCCTTGTCGTTCCATCATGATTATTTGAAGTTGAGGGTGATTGTGGTATACCTCATGTGAAGTATACGGGTGTTACAACTGGATTGTTGAGTTCCAGAGGATAGCCAGATGGAAGGCTTTGGTGCTGTTTTGGTCCACGGGTGGTATTTTATTTCCCACCTACCCTGCATATCTGCAGAGCGTTCCCCTATCCGCCACGTTCCTCCGTTCGCCAAATATTCTGGCCGCTAGCTGCGCTATCTACCAGCCCTCGAAATGTTGCTTTCTGCTTCTATATAAGTTCAGAGATTAATTTCGACAGTTTGGTTACACCAAAGAAGACAAAGTAAGGCCGCTAGCAGCGCCATCTACCAGCCCTCTGAGCGAACTACGTAGGCGAGCGAGCGTTTTATTTTACTTAATTTAATGTATTTGTAACGCATATTATATATAGATTTTAGCTTCCTTCACTTCTTCTCCATATAATCTTTAACTATGCCAAATCTCACACTTCTCCGTACGCGCAATATTCTTATAAATGTAACATAAGTTTTCGCTTAGAGTATTAATATATAGAAGATTCCACGTATATGATTACTGTATTAGAAAACATGAAGTGTAGAGTACATCATCCAAGTTACTTATTAGTTTGACTGCGTATCATCACACAGGATCTGCCTGAGAAATAAAATGATACCAGGTTCGATTCCTGCGGTTTTTAGTCGATTTCTCGCAGTCAGTTAGGCGTAAGCTGGGACTGTCTCCAGTCATGAACTAGGCATTCAACAAACAAAAATACAAGATAATAGTTTCGCAGGGGGATGGTAACAGAAACATTCAAACCTTAGGATAAAAGCCCCATATATACTAAATATGGTTCGAACAATGGGGGGGCCTCCACCTCCTTCCTCCCCCCGCCTCTTGAATTACAATAGTTACAACAGCAAACAGTTAGTTTGTGTCCACGTAATGAACAGTGGCTGTGACAAGAAAAATATTCTGACTGGGTTTCATCTGCCACGCAACCAACTCCTGGCGTTGCAATCTGACCAGATCCATTAATAATTTCTGTTCAAGGGGAACAACTGTTTACAGGGGAATCCGACCCACACACCGTCCAAGCGCATTGCATATGAAGAAAACACTCTTTAGCAGACAGTTTAAGAGCCTCTGAAAATGTGGTCTGTAAATGATATTCGAATCGGTGCCCCTTGATTCATAGACATGTTACCTTTAACTAACGATACTATTTTTAAGAAAATACAGAGCAGTATTTGTAGACTTCGCCATACGTGATTCGTGATTTGACCCACAACGCCCGTTATGAGGGCACTCGTTCTTTCTACCGAAGCTACTGATTGATATTAAGGCCCATTCTCACGGTGCGTGGTGGGCAGTACGCACCTTTCATCTTCTACCGCCTGGCGGTGGGTCGAGGCGCTCCGTCCCTGCTAGCATATGCGGCAAAGATGATAGCCCGCGCCGTGGGAACGAGCCTTCAGACTGATCGGTTTTAACTCCACTCGGGAGATGTAAGTGCTCGCCAGTCAATGATACCTTCGGTCGCTGCCGGAGCTACTTAAAGTTTCCAGTTACGCTTACCTAGCTCATATAGGGTTTGGATTTCTGGTGAGTTCGGTGTTGAGATTGGTTTATTTTCATCGTCAATGGTCACTGCAATCACCATACAGGATAGTTTTACTCATGAATACGGTAGAACCAGTAGAACACTGTAGATTATTACTTCAACCAGTTTCGATTCTTTACACAGTTATAAATTCTTCTACTGCTTGTGAAATTTTCCGCAAAGTATAATTTCTAATTTTTTTTTTTTTTTGCTTATGTATTTACGCATCGTTGACGTGGGGGTCATGGTCGAGTCTAGGTCGGCAATATATTGATATCATCAATATTGAACGAATGTAAATAAACAAAAACCATCTAATAAACAAAAAATCTATTAAAAATACTGGTAAATATCTCGCATACTTAATAAACGCGACTCATTTACCAATTATTTTTCCATCGTTATAAACTTTAATTTTGTTACATTTTCCTATTATCAAACCGCCACTGTCCTGCCTTCTTCTTGAGACGTCGTCACATGATTATTAACATTTTACGCATGCGCAGAAAGTTTCGACGCATGTACACTGATTGTGTAACTCATAACGCGCAAAGCTAACAAATGTATCCCTACCACGGCCAAAGAAGTTTCACTTCAAAAACAAAGAGCCTGTAAGATTACAGTCAGAGAGAGCACTAATTGGGGTTTTTGGCTTCCAAAAAATATTCGCGTATTTTCTTTCTATTGGATCTTGTCAAACGTGAACTTGTGAACCAAAATCAGTAGACGCTTGCTTAGGACACAACAATGAAAAAACACCTTAAATGACAATCCAGTAAACCACACCAATTATGACAACCTAGATGGACTGTAAGGATATACAGCGCCGCTGTAAGAACTTCCCAATACTCTGGGAACGATGAAACCCGGTAGACTATGTCATGGTTAATGATCAACTTATTTATAGATACCTATGACCCCCGACTTCGTACGCGTGGATTTAGATTTTTTATTGCTAAAATTGGATACACAAAGCTGACAGTTACCTAAGATATGTCGGCATAATATGACTGGAACGCTATCGATATACCATTCTACCGTCGAACCTGTCTCATTTATTCGTATCGGAAAAAAGTTCCTATTTCGTTCCTAATGATACAAAGTATTTCGGTATATCGGTATACACATATAGACGTCAAAACGTAAAAAAAAAAAAAAAAAAAAAAAAAAAAAAAAAAAAATGGAGACTTACTTTCGCATATATAATATTATTAGTTTAGATCACACAAAAACTGCCTGTGGAACCAGTATACCCTGAATAAAGTAATCGCTTAGCGCACTATTCTATCGCCAAAGATTTGCCAGAACATGGTATCCTTACTACAAAAACCTAGGCTTGGCTCAAACTATGAAAAATAATTCATAAAGATTTTTGCTCCCAGTGGGATTTGAACCCAAAGCCAGAAGGGAGATCTATTAAGAAGCAATAACGTTACCACTGCGCTACGCTGTCATTGGTCTCGAACGTTATGTATTACAAAAACATATAGATAGTGTGCGTTTATGTTTCACATTTCAGATAATTTTCATAATTTAATGACAATTATGTTCTTATCTATACAGAATAAGGTATCCCATGTCCATTCTAATGTCAAATAGCATCTCCTTGTCAAATTTCATCACGATTGGAGTAGCTGGTTAGCCCAAGGAACGTAACAAACAAACAGACAGACAGAGTTACATTCCAATTTTTAATATTAGTATAGATTCATTAGTATACTTGTCACTGACCAGCCCGCTATCAGCCTAGATCAACAGCTGCTCTAGACGAGCATGTTAGCAATGCCGGATCTAGGGGGGGGGGGGGGCAAACCTGGGTGCTTTCACCGGGTGGTAACTTGGGAGGGGGGCGGAAAAATCAGGGCATTAAATTGCTTATGCGTATGGTGGCGACATTTTTCTTTAGCTCCATTTTTTTTCCACATGCAACATATCCCAGCACCTAGTATCTAATCTGGGCCCTTATTTCCTGTATTTAACATGTACATATATTTTATCCTATATGTATATAACGTATTTAGCTCTACTACCCCGAGCGGCAACCATCAGGGGGGCGGCAAAACAGCAAATTCATTCTGAAAAGACGGCAATTTCAAAGTTTATGTAGATCCGCCATTGCATGCTGTTAATGTTATCAACAAGAAATTCTGATATAACTTTGCATCCTGCTAAACCAATCTTGCAACTGAGCTGACATAACGCTGAATAAATTACGAGGCGCGTCCAGAAAGTAAGTTCCGTTTGGTAATAAAATGAAATTTCACACAGATACAGAAGAAATTTTTATTGCACAAAATTCTACTACTCTTAAACTACTTTTCCACATAACTGCCGAAATTTTACAGGCATTTGTCATAGCGTGTCACCAGATTTTGTATACCTTCTTCATAGAAATCTGCCGCCTGTGTCTTCAACCAGGTGGAAACAGTTTCTTTCAGCTCGTCGTCATTGGTGAAGTGATGACCGCCAAGGAAAGACTTGAGATGTAAGAACAGATGAAAGTCTTGCCGGTTCTTTTCTTCTGTAACCAAAGGTGGACGCCCACTTCGTTCTTCATCGTGCACATCACTACGCCCGCCATTGAACTGTCGGACCCATCTTCTCACCATCGAATCACTCATCGCATTTGGTCCGTAAACATCGCAAATTTGCCGATAAATTTCACTTGGTTTCACTTTCCTCGCATTCAGAAACCTAATCACAGACCTGATTTCACAGGCGGCGGGATTTTCAATCAACGCCGACATTTCAAACAAGCACAACAAAGCGTACGTAACTGACAGCGATCTCCAAATGGCGGACGTTCTTCCCCTTGATACACATCGTCTACAGCACATGTGCGGAACTGCAATCGCAGCGCTGCAGCGGAGATAAATTGAAACGTAACTTGCTTTCTGGACGCGCCTCGTACATCGTCATAACGACACTCTTCAGTGGAAGCATTTACAGCCCACGGTTACGCGGGCGGTCGTGCCGGCCAGTGGCACGGCCTGCCGAGGCAGACTTCGACCTCCCACACTCGCCGCCTCTGTCGCGCTCTGAAACAATGCGCCGCACTTTGGCAACGCTTCGACATTCCTGGAATACCGGGGCCGCCGCGCCGCGTGCATTAGCGGAGTCGGGCGAGAGATGCGGAGGGCAGATTGCGAGCAGAGCTGCAGTAACCGTACGTCTTGCCGCGAGATACCATTGGGGCTAGGTTAACACGCCGCCCCTAGCTCGGGGTCCGGCCACCCAGGGTCGCGGCCCGAGATGCCCTCGGTGAAAGCCACCTCTTATTTACAATGCCAAATTGCGCTGAATACGCTTTTCTTACGTATTTCGCTATACTGTCATGTCTTAAAGAAAAATTAAGTAATTATGCATCTACTGGACTAGCAACTACCTTATTAAACACAGTCCGGTGATGATATACAGATAATAATTTATTTTATAAAGACGGGAAAACCACTGGTATTGTTATGTAAATATTTGATAGCTTTCGTGAATCTGTAAACAAAGATGTATAGAATTTAAATAAAATTAAACAATTATTTGATAATTGATGCTTTTATGAAGTAATCCTATTGATAGATTGTTCGTGGTTTAATTAATATGATAATTAAGTAGTCCACGATACGTTTCTATTTAAACTTGTTCATTTCCTTAAACACGTCGTCAAAGATACTGGTTACATGCAGTCATACAATCCAGAGATTGCATACAACACTTTTCCACAGACAATACAGTTTCCGGCCGTAGCATACTGAGTCGGTGAAAACTACTACTGTATTTCTGCTGATTTCTTTATATAGGCTCTATCGAAGTTTCTAGAACACCTCAAAATATTCGTACAGAGATTTCACGAGCATTAACAATACTTAAACAATTGAAACATATTAGATACAATCAGAATTAATACCTAATCATTTACCGTCAATACAAAATGGTCAGAAATGGAAATTAAAGTTACTTAAACACAAAATTATTCACAGAAATCATTTTAAACTGTAGCAAATTGTTCTTTAGACATCGCAACTTGCATTAACACTTGGAATTACGAACATTTAAGCAATTCTCTTTCACAATTCTATTTTTAAACATATTAAATGGCCTCTAAATAATTTATTTTCATAAAACAAAGTCTATATACACTGATTTACAGGAAATTGCAAAACAAACATACCAGATCAAATTCAACCAAACTCTAGCTTACTACCAATGATTCACAAAATACAATTACATTAAATTTTTTGTTTGAGGGCTTTTACACTATCCTGCTCTTCTGCTGTCCATAACATACGAATGAAAAAATCTCTTCGAAAGTTTCACTAAGCCTAAGCGAGCTTGTAAATATGACAGTAAATTTGAGACCAGAAGTTTCAGCCGCGTGGAGATGGTGTGACAAGCTTACGGGAAACATTCTTCTGTGCTCAAATGTGCCCACAAATCTGAAGAAAAAAGATTACTATCAGTGTATTCTTGCCATGATGATTACTGCAGTGAGACGTTGAGATTGAAATAATTTACAAAAGGAAAACTTTTGTGTTGATCTACAGTTAAAACGATTGTAAAATAAAATTTCTCAGAGGATAATTATTGCAACTAAATCTTCTCGGTGAAAATAATTATTATAAGTGTGTACTGGAATACTCTTGAACGATCCGAAATAACAAAGTCGTAATACATCCAATGGAAAAGTAGAGCTTATATGTGCGTGAAAATGACAGCAAGCCACTAACATCGAGAACAAGTTCTCTTCGAAATTGTGTATTGTTAACTAGCAGAGTTTCCGGCGTTGCCCGGTCTAGTTGGCGCTGTTTTACCCATCTTCCTCTTCTACGGTAGTCAATCCTGGGATTGGTCTGCGGCAGTCTTCCATACAGATCTACTCTCTGCCCTCCTCTTCATATCTACGTATCTCCTGCAACCAACATGGCTGTATTGCGTATGACCTGTAAGGGACCCTGCCTAGGGTTACAGGTGAAACATGGTCAACGGTCTCAAAGGCGGAAGAGGAATCCCAGGTTCCAAATGGTGGAGAGAGCGGAAGAGCCTAGTGGAGCAAACAAAAATCCGGGCTAAGCTTCCAAGTCCATTTCTGGGAGTAAAAGGTCACTCTATTGTCCTTAGGGTGATAATTTGCCCTTAAAGGCGGATGAGCCAACTTTTCTGGCCAACGGCATTAGGATGAAGAAGGCAAGAGGAAACCGCTTCTTTAGAAAATCTTATAAGATTTCCCAAGTAATGGCAGTTTTACCCATACACTGTTTTTATTCACGCAATGAGTATCAAGTTCCCAGTTTCATACAATTCGCGCCATCCATTTCCGGAATTAAAGAAAACTAGATTCACCCGCACCCTACCAAGAAAGGAGTGTTTTTTGTTTGTTTGTTTGTTTTTTACTTATGGCTTTACGTCTCGTAAAAGTCGACGTCGGGGTCATTAGAGGACGGGGGACAAGGAACGGGAAGGAATTCGGCCATGGCCTTTTGAAGGAAGCACCCCTGCATTCGCCTGGAGTGATTTGGGGGAACCATGGAAAACCCAAATTTGGATGCCTTGACGCGGATTGGAACCGCCGTCCTCCCAAATGCGAGGCCAGAGCGCTGGCCAATCACCTAGCTACCACGCTCGGTAGGAGTGGGTTTTAGTAAATTTACCTGTACACTATTTTAATTCGTTTGAAAAGATTCATGCTTACCGAGTTGATTATTTATTTTGTACCTGCCATTTCCGATACCTTGCAGCACAATTCTAATTGGAATGGAGTGGTTTGAATGCTTTGTTACAGAATGTAAGTTTCCATTTTAGTCCAGGTTATATCTCAACCTAATTACATTTGCTGATATTACTTTTCGAAATCGAAACATTACGGGCATTAATACATACCAAACACATAAATATATATCTGGAATGTGTATGTTGTAACGTAACCATGAACGTTACGGTTATATTTGGAGTGGATAGTGTAATCTGAGAGGTATGTAAGGTCTTTGGCGGTGGGCGAGCGCCGAGCGGGGGGAGTCAGTGATTGTCAGTGGTAACGTACGGAACAGCCGGCGGGAGCGGAAGGTTTACGGCAGTGTGTTTATCCCGTGAATACATCGTACGGCCGCTTGGCGTGTGTTCCGTACTAAAGAACACTGTGGGATGTGTGCTAAAGTATATGTTGGACTATGAAGGTTCTTCCGAGAGACCTGATTCAATATAAACTGTGTTTAGTAAACTACTGCAGAATCGGACTATGGCGATTGTTTGTTAATTAGTTTCGAGAATTGTGCTCACTGCTTATTTAGTTGTTTTGACTGTACTTGAATCTGCTATCTTCGGTGACGAAGAAACATTAGTATTATTGTCTGGTGGCATGCTTGTTGACTGTGTAGTCTCAGAGGAATAAATCTACGAAAACTAGTACGCATATGTGTTTTCTTCTGTGACTTTAATTAACCAATTAGCATAGCCGAAAGACTGGCGACCGCACGGCAAAACGAACCTTTAATTAAAAGAGTAATTAGTGGTGGAAGAAAGCTTAAGAAAAATCGTGTTAGGAAGTGTAGCTGCTCAATTGCTTCAACGAACTTTAAACTATACAAACACGAATAGCGTGAGTACACGTTACATGGCTCAACGTGACAGGACAAGTTGCAGTTAAAATTGTTAAGGACGGACAGTGATTAATATAAAAAAGTGCTGGAAATAATAAGCAGTGAGTAGAGCGGGAAGACAACAATCGGCGATGGTACGGCTACTTCGAGGCGGCGAGTGCACAACAATGTAATAAACGAGAGGACCCGAGCTTTCACGATCGGAACCGATCAACGCAGTCTGACGGGAAGCCTTGCCCGAGCAACAACGCGACAGCGGAACAACGCGGGCACGCAGAAGCGGCGCGGCGTCATAGCGGTCGACGGCAGCGCGGTCAGCAACTGAGATTCTTCGAAAGGGAAGTGCGAACAATTTTTTAATTAAAGAAAGACACAAACTGACATTAAAATAATAATAATAATAAAAAATAAAAAAATATACCGTTTCGATTGGAATCACATTTCCGCGGTAGTAATTATTTCTTTTGCATTAAGGAATCTTCAAATGAGCTACTGACTATGCGGATTGCAAATTTTATGCATGCAAGCATAATGTTATTCGGTTTTGGGTCAAGTTATGTCAGTTTCTGTTAACGAATTAATTTGTAGATTTTTTTGTTGATGTTCCAAAGAAGTGCAAGATTTATTTTTCAGTCTTTGTAAAAGCACAAACCGGCACGAATAATTCGCGATTTTTTTTTAAGAGAAAAAAATTAATTATTATTTTTGCATATTGAGTAACAGAGGTTTTTTTTCCTTTCTTTCGTTAACTTATTAAAGTTGAAAGCCGGACAACGGTGCTAGATTTGCTTAGCAAATTATTTTTCAAGGAAAAAAAATAAAAAAATAAAAATATTTTAGAGTTTCCGTAACCTTTTTTGGTCATTGATAGTAGTGTATGTATTCAATTGAAAGTGTATTTTATGACATGGTGTATATCTTGTTTGATAGTTAAGTTAAAAGATTTGGAAACAGAATTTTACCTTTTTTTCTGTGCTAATGTATACTGGTGTATTCTGTTTGCTGGATTGACGGCGTTGGTTACTTCTTGTCTTTTCTACAACGGAAGATTAAATTTGTTGTGTGAAATAATTTCGTAATATGGCATCTGAGCTAGAGGGTGGTGTGAATGGAGGGATGGTGCTGGGAGGTGAGTCCCTTGGTGACGCACCCAGTGTAGACATTAATCAGTCCTCCCTTACTGTGTCGATGACGAGTTTTGCTAGTGAATCAGAAGTTGACAAGTTAAGAGAAGTGGTTAGGGAAAGTAATGAGGCGTCCATATCGGAAATGTTTCGTGCTTTCCAGGGACAATTTGTCATGTCAATTCAGTCCCTTCTTGAAGATAAATTAAATGAAAATAGTATTTCACTTGAATCCAGATTAAATGAATCACTTGCATCCAAATTAAATGAAAATAGTATTTCACTTGAATCCAAATTAAATGAAAATAGTATTTCACTTGAATCCAGATTAAATGAATCACTTGCATCCAAATTAAATGAAAATAGTATTTTGCTTGAATCTAAATTAAATGAAAATAAGGAGAGTATCGAATGTCTTCGGGATGCTTTTGAATCGCGACTAGGGCGGTTTAGAGAAGAATTGACCCAGTATAGGGAACTTTGTAAGCAACAAACTGCTGAAATATCGGGTAAATTGACTCAGTATCGTTCAGACTGCGAACAAGTAACTAGTGTTTTGCACCAAAATATGGAATCCCTAAAGAAAACAGTCGAGCTTATAGAAGATAACCATGATGAAAGATTGTCGAAGGTGGAGACTTTAGGAGAAACCCTTACCGAAAAATACACGGGAGTAAAAGAAGAAGTTGACCATTTAACAGTCGGCGTAGAGAAATTGTCGTGTCAGGTGGAAAAGGTTAAGGCTTCCACTGCAGTGTGGGTGAATGAAAAGTTACAGTTACAAGAGAAGCAAATTGAAAAAAGTCTAAAGTTACGAGTTCCACAAGTTGTGCGAGAAGAGGTTGTCAAATGTCAAATCTTGCCAAATGTGAATGCGCTCACTGCGTGCATGGTAGAAGAGAAAGTGGACTGGGAGGACTTTTGTGATAATGGGGGGATACACCCAGTTGATTTTGTGAAGAAGTTTGAAAATTTTGGGCCGTTCTGTAGGGCCGTAGAAAGAAAGAAGATAGAAATGTTCAGTAAACATATCAAGGGGAATGCCCGAATGTGGGGAGAACGGTTTGCAGATAATTGCGAGACGTTTGAGGAGTTTAAGTCAGCTTTTTTGGAACATTTCTGGTCCATCGACCGGCAAATTGCTGTTCGGCGGAATTTAATGATGGGAAAACCATACTCACCGGGTGGTGGCACTCAGCAAAATTTTTTCTTGAAGTGTGTTAATTCTTGTAAACATTTAAGTTCACCATTTAGTGAAGGGGAATATGTGCGGATGATTAGTGCGCGTTTGCCCGAGTCGACACAGCTTGTATTTGTCAGTCACAATATATGTACCATTGACGAGGCGATAAAGATGTTGGGTCGGCTGGACGAACAAGAGAAAAGTATAAGAGCAAAAGAATATGGGGTGAGGACACCCACACATTACGCGGAGAAATCGCAATTGGAAGGGGAGAGAGGTAACTCCCAACAGCAACAGGAGAGCTACCCTCATTTTGATAACAGGAATCGAGGCGGATACAATAACCGTGGGCAAAGAGGAGGATTTGGACGTGGTCGTGGAACAGGGGGAGGAGGATTTAGAGGTGAATATAATGGACCAACTGGAGACGATTGGCCCCGAGGAGAGTCAGTAAATCAGGTGCAGGTGGCCGTGGTGGAGAGTGCACCACAGGTAAACTAGTGCCTGTCACTGCTTCAGCCTCAGCGGGGACAGGAGACGATACGAGGCTATCAAAAGAAGAACCAGAAGACAATACGAAGGGGGGAGATGAAGATGAGATTTCTAATGAACCAATTACAAACGATCAAGGAGAGGAAAGAGTGATCTGGACGAATGTCGGAGATTATGCTAAACTGTTTATCGCTAAAGCGCGCATTCATGAGGAGGAGAGTGATGACTCGTCAGAAGAGTGGTCAAGTTGGAAGGAGATAAGGTGGTTCGGACAAGAAAAGGCAAAGATAATTTCAGAACTAACCTATAGATCAAATAGAAGAGAAACTGTGAATAAAAATGATGTTTGTGAGCCAGATGAGCAGGAGAAGACTTGTGTAACTGACGACAAAATTGTTAAGAAAGATACGGGAGTAAAAGAAGGAATGAGGTCAGTAGAAGAAGATGGAAGACAGCGAGAAGCAGTCCTTGAGGTGAAAGAAACAGTTCAGGAGAAACCTGAAACTTTGCCGGAAGGGAACCACGAAGTGAAACATTGTATGATGGTAAATGAGCACTATCAATTATGTAAAGACACTAAACAGAAGGTAATTAATGGGAAGAAAGAGACTAAGCAGAATAGGGGATACTATGTGAAGCCAGAAGAATGGTATTTGCTGAGAGAAGAAAGTTGGAAGAGGCACAGGAAAAAGTTACGGTTATATGATGAAGCAAAGAATGTAAATAAGAAGAAAGGAGGAAGAAGAGAAGAGAGTTGGAAGAAGCGTAAGAAGAAGAGGGGTTTAATTCTGTTTGGTGAAGGAAGGAATATTGTAAAGAAAAAGAAGTAGGTACATTAGGTAGAGAGGGTGAGGTACAGTCTTCAGTTGCCTCACTACGCATGATGGAAACATCCATGCATAAATGCCTTAGCGTTATGGTAGGTTTAGGTTATCAGGTTGTTTGGTCGTCACAATTATTTCTTCTATGGTATTGCACAGTGGTTGTATCAAATGTCTTTTGCGGTTGTGCGCAGATTAGCGACCCGCACACTCCTTGTTTTGGTGCAAACGCATTTTAAGTCGTCACGAGTAAAGAAGGAAATACGTAAATTTAAAGTTTTTGTACGAAGGTCCCTATAGGGTCAAAGCCTGTTTGAGGGATAATGCTTACAAATTAGAATATGCCGATGGGAGAGAAGTTGCCGGGGCTTTCAATGTCATTTCTCTGAAACCTTACAAATATTTTGGTGAGGAGGGGAGTGTCGGTGGGGTGTCAGGCACCGGATAGAGGGGCCCACCTCACAGCACTGTCGCATCTACCGCACCTCCAAGCTTTAAGTGTTGCCATGATTTAAGTAAGTTTTCAGTAGTTTCTGGTAACAATCAATCGCAGTCGCAATTAGAATGTGTAAGAGGCTGTGTCAATAAGTTAGTGGGGTAAGGACTTTTGGTAGTTGGGTACAGATTGGTGACCCACGGAGTATTAATACACAGTTACGGAAGGCATTCTTGCTGGTTTGTGTTTCCCAGTAATTTTAGCCCCGATGCTGGACAATGTACTTAGAAGTGCGGTTTTCCCTTTCATTAAAGTGTTAAGATGATTTAAGTGTGGCGCAGCGTAATGTCAGTTTGCGTTTTTCCGCGTGTGGAGTGATCAGTGTTGGTGTACAACAGTCAGTGAATGAGGCACCTGCCTGAGCAGGGCACACTGTCAGTGCACTGTCGAAGTAAACAAGGCACGATTCAGTGCATGTGTCATACATCAGGAAAAAAAAAAGAGAGAAAAAAATTGTTGTCAAAATATATTGTAACTCAATTTGTAATTTCTTGGTTATATGTCATTGATCTAAGCAAGGACATATGGACATTGAAAGGTTTGATGATTTGTTTCATGCAGTTTCAGACTGTGTGTGTGTTATTCTTAATGTGTATGTAATTATGTTAGTTTAAGGATAAGCAAGCAGCCACCCAGACTTCCCTTTATGTTTGGTAAACATTTAATCTTGTATTTTTTTGTAACATGTTTCTATGTATATGTGAACAAGTGTGGTTTGTGATGACAAAAGTCGGTGCTTTGTCAATGCCGACTTTTGCCACATTGTAACGGTGGGGGTGTAACGTAACCATGAACGTTACGGTTATATTTGGAGTGGATAGTGTAATCTGAGAGGTATGTAAGGTCTTTGGCGGTGGGCGAGCGCCGAGCGGGGAGTCAGTGATTGTCAGTGGTAACGTACGGAACAGCCGGCGGGAGCGGAAGGTTTACGGCAGTGTGTTTATCCCGTGAATACATCGTACGGCCGCTTGGCGTGTGTTCCGTACTAAAGAACACTGTGGGATGTGTGCTAAAGTATATGTTGGACTATGAAGGTTCTTCCGAGAGACCTGATTCAATATAAACTGTGTTTAGTAAACTACTGCAGAATCGGACTATGGCGATTGTTTGTTAATTAGTTTCGAGAATTGTGCTCACTGCTTATTTAGTTGTTTTGACTGTACTTGAATCTGCTATCTTCGGTGACGAAGAAACATTAGTATTATTGTCTGGTGGCATGCTTGTTGACTGTGTAGTCTCAGAGGAATAAATCTACGAAAACTAGTACGCATATGTGTTTTCTTCTGTGACTTTAATTAACCAATTAGCATAGCCGAAAGACTGGCGACCGCACGGCAAAACGAACCTTTAATTAAAAGAGTAATTAGTGGTGGAAGAAAGCTTAAGAAAAAATCGTGTTAGGAAGTGTAGCTGCTCAATTGCTTCAACGAACTTTAAACTATACAAACACGAATAGCGTGAGTACACGTTACAATGTGTATTCAAGCATCACGCAGAAAATACATATTTTGAATGAATTTTAAGAATTTGAAAGCCTGGGGTCAAAATTAAAAATTAACGTATGTCTTAAGATATTATGACACATTTATTTTACGAATAATCGAGCATTACCCGAAAATTGCTAAATCGATTTTGACCGAGTTTTCATAGTATTAAACATTAGACGTGTGTCATTATGTTGACTCATCAGCCACTGGAGCTAAAAAAATTCTTATTATGCTACTTCATCTGGCACTGGAGCTCAAAATTAAAATCTATTCCGTACCTGTATAGGTGAATATCAGGTAATCAGAGTTGTATATCAAGTAATCAGAACTAAGCAAGATATGAAAAAAGAAACTCTTTGCTTTCGATTTGTTTCAGGGAGTTAGAAACTGTGGCACCATGGTTATCATAGAAACTGCATTACTAAACAACACAATAAATTATAAAATGAAGAAAAGCTGGTTTGGTGTCCTGAACTGTTTTTATTTGAAACGCTAAAGGCTTAATACAACGTTCTATTTACATTAAAAACCACCAGCCTACGTATTAATTATTTTGAATAGAACGAATCTACTTTCAGCTCCAAAAGCCAGATATTTTGGCTGGCATTCGATATCTCGAGAACTTAATAGATCATAGAGCGGAAGTGGGATGTCGAACCAGAGATTTTCTGAAGCCGTCTAGAGTGGCCTCTCTACAAACAGCATCTCAGGGATCAAAGACAACCTCGGCCATTTCGCGTCGGCTCAGTCAGCATTACAGAGAATTTAATTTGAAAATCAAACAAGATACTTCCTCAAATCAGGAGAGCCAATCTCTGAATTCTGAATAATTATAAGCACATACGACGATGATAAAATTAAGAAGGACAATAAGAGGTGGATAAATCCTAAATGCTGCCATTATTGGAACATTCTGTCTTAGAAGGTAGTACCGGATCTATTTACTCGTATGCGTGAAGGAAAATGTATTCGATGGTAGGTCAGTAAACACATGTTTAACTGTGGGTGTTAGAATACTTCTGCGTTGAGCTGTGAATAAATCTCCAAGTATGAATAACAGATCAGCTGCTCTGTCATAAAGTTTGAAAATTATTCTTCATCGTGTAGAGAGATCGGACAGTTATTACACCGGCGGCAAGATCAATACAACTATAAACGAAGAGTGGTACATAAGACTTCTCAGAAGTGTGGTGGGAACAATTACTTTCGATCTTAATGGAAGCTAGTCCGTTGAGTTTCCACGTGATGTACTTGCAAGATGCGAATCCGGTCAACACTCAGCAATCAGTAATGTGATCTTTGAATAATCGTAACTCGCGTCCATAGGATTCAATTAAATCTCATTGCTCATTATAAAACCAAGTCATAATGCGTGATTAAGTTAGCAGGATTAAAAAGACTGCAACTTTGTGGACACTATAACAATTTATGATTTTAATTACTTAAATGTGTTTGAAAATTAGATATAATCTTATGTTCCATTTGTTGTATGCAAATTAACGTTAATATGTTGGTGTTGTATACTGACTTCGGCATAAATAAATAATCTGTATTGGAAACCAAACGCCATCAAATATTGCTTTTATGGATATTAATATTAAAGTGATATATTCTTTTTATTTAAAGATATGTTGGAAAAATCATTTCTTTAGTCCATGGAGGCGCAATAAATGCCACATTTACATGTAAACGATCTTTCATTCCAGAATAACCTTTTGTCATTAGCAAAGTAAATATTCAAAGCAATTGAGTTTACAGTTATTAAAAATCTATACTTATAAAACGCAAGTTTTGGTCATCTGTCACGCCATGACGTCACATTATGACGTCGCACAGTGACATCGCGCTTCTTTCCTTCGTAGCCCAACTTACAACCAGAGATGCTGGTCTGGGTAATATTTAATAACAGTTCTAAGTATCCGCGAATAAATTAACTGTCAGAACACTGAAAGAAAAGTATGTATTGCGTTTAAATCGACGTATCAATCATTAGATGCTTATATTTACATATATTCGTTTGATATATAGCTGTATTCCTTAATTTCTTTGTCCATAGATACGTAAGATAAAAGCTTTAATTTTCGAGCATGAATGTTACCGAAAGTTTTGATTTGATTGTTACTTAGCATGGGTCAGAATTACAAATAACATTTGACGTTACAGCAGAGGAATGAATGTTTAGGTTTTTTTTAAATATTTGAAACTATGTCCTATTATTGAAATTATTAATTCGTTTGAACAGAAATGGTGCACACTGATCGCGATCTGTGCACCCTAAACTACAATTAAAACAAATATTTCGTGGCATATGTATGTTTATAAGATTTAGTTTAATTTCCTTTGCTTTCATTGAGCAATATTACTGAGGCTGTTAGTTCAGCCATTCAAACGTTTTAATATCGATATAAAACACGAATAACATAAAAGATAGGTATAAAAACCCGTGAAGATTTTTGGTCAAATTTATATTGCGATACATTATTGCCACTAAGATGCTATACAGTACATGAATTGATATGTGTAAAATTGAAGTATTTCTGGCGACAAGTTTAGCGTAGTATGTGGTTAGTTTGAAATCAAACCTGGGACTGGCTGGAAACGGAAACCTTTTGCTACAACGGAAGGTACGAGGAATTACACTGAATTTTATTTTATAACAATTATATTCAGTTAGTCAATTGTTAAGAAATGAATTGCCAGAACACTCTTAGAAAAGTATGTATTTCATTTAAATTGTCATATTAAACAGAAGTGGTTGTTTTTTTTTTTTGTTTTTTTTTACTGAATTCAATATGAGGTTTTAATGAAAAAAGATCCAAATTGATCGTGATATATGTGGCCTAAACCACAATTAAAACTAATGTTACGTGGCATAGCGTAAGTTGTTAAGATTTAGTTTTAGCATCCTTCGTTTCACTGGGGTCATTGTTTCAGCCGCATGTAACTTGTGTCGGCCGTTAAAACATCTATCTTCATCATAGAAAAAGAAAGGTTTAAGAAGACGTGAAGACTTGTTATCAAGTTTACATCGCGATGAATGACAACACTGATATACGAAATGTATTAATTCGCGCGTGATTGAAGCTTTGCTTTTCTAGTGGCAATATTATCGGATACTGTGGTTAGTCTGAAATTCAACCTGTACCAAGCTGACAACTGATGCTTTTTGCTACAGCACAAGGGACGAGAAATTAAGTTTTATTTTATAACAATTCTATTTAATTAAGCAACTGTGGAGAATAAATTACCATAACACTCCGTTAAACCTGCCATTTTTGGTGGGCTTTGACTCTAGTTTAAATATAAAAAACTAAAGAAAGGAAAGGGTGTTATGGTACCCAACGTAAGGATTTACTAACTGAACAATATCAGTTTTTGTAAATAGGTTATTACACTCACAACAGCACAATTAGATATGGAAAGGTCATTGCTGGCTTACAGTAGGAAGAAAAGGAAGAGGAATCGGTATCAAAACAGCTATAAAAGTTCGAAACATCTTGCAGATACCAGTCACCTTTAAATAGCAGTAAGCCGGCCATGTTGGTTGAGGAAATGATGAAAGGTAGACAAAAATCGTTTAGGAGTAGAGCCCGTAGGATTGTTCGCATTCAGTTGCCTTACACTGAGATCACGACTCTTAGAGACCACATCATTTTGTGACTGACTTGGATGCTAATTATGATGATCTCACCATTCCAATATTCATACGATTAAGTGGTGATCAGCAGACAAGAAGTGGTTCCAATTCTGCCAGTATTTCTGACATATGAGACTGACGTATTGGAATCACTCAGTTTATAGGTACTTATCTTTCAACGCACAGTCCCGTCGCTCCCGGTCTTCGGGCTGGGGTTTCAGAAGGGATCGTGTTCCCTGCTGGACGGAAGGCTTTTGGTAGTCAAGTTGCATCTTGGCGCACTACGGCGTTGGCCGCATCTGAGCAACCTTGCCCTGACTGCTCCAGTGTTGGGGGTGTCCTGGTGAGCGAAGACCAAGCACCCCAGAGGGTTAGTGCACCTCTGCTGCCAGCGCAGCATAATCCCCGGAGACGAATGGAGGGGTCAGTACGACGGTCTTGGGGGCACTGCTTGGTTGCGGTTCGTCGAATCTGGGTTCGGCCCTGGGTCTCAGGGGTAGTATCCCTGCTGGGGAGAGCTGGGGAGGTCCACTATATAAGTGTGGACTGGTAGTGCATGGGTTTTACCTGGGGTGGGGCAGCATCACCCTGAGTCAACTGTGGGGACCTTCGGGCCTCTGCAGCGGGATCGTGCGCTACGACAGTGCTCTGTGGAGTTTGGACGAGTGCGTGGGAACCTGTGCTCTCACTGGACACGAGTGTCGGGCGGGTACGGGGGAAAGTGCACTAGGAGCGAGCCTTAGTGTGGAAAGCCGGGTATTCAGTGACGATATGTCGGCTGGTGCGGTGGATCATGCGAAGAGGCACTTCTGCGCGGCGCTTGATCGCTACGGCTTCCGCCAGTCTCTGAAGGGTACGGGTGAGGCCGGTTGTTGCACGTCGCCACCACAGAGAGGCTTATGATATAAGGCCAGGTTTTGGAAGGGTCTTCAGCCTGGTTCGTGGAGGGCGCCGGTTCCGCGTCGGTTCCCCGTGGGCACCCATAAGGGGTGGCGAAAGGCGCCTTGCTCACTGCCCCTGCTGTAATGGTGGGTAATTCGGAAGAGCCCAATTCTGCGGCGGAGGCGTAGTTGGTGTGGTCAGAGACTTTGTAGTATGATTCTTGAGGGGGGATGAAGCAATTCAGGTACCCCCGATGACGGATTCTAGCGCCTATAAAGCGGCTACTGGGGAGGCTTTGTGCTCAACCTACAACTTTCGTACCTTTCAGCAACGCGTGGGCTGCGATAAGAGAGGCTGGCTTTTATATGAGTGGGTAGTTAGGCGCATGAGACCCGCAAATTCGGCGAACGCCCACCTGAAGAATTAATAGCGTGCGGGTACAAAGTGGTTGAAACAGCTGCCTTAAGAGGCATTTGGTAAAAACTGTCAATCCAGTAAAGTAGATAACTGAAACCAATTAACGCTGGAGGTGAGAGACCCATTACTTCGTCAACGCTTCTGAATTCAAAACAAGCAGACAACCGAAGTTTGCGGAGAAAATCACTCGCCGGACATAAAAAGAATAACATCGCGGTTGCAACGTTAAATAAAACTATATTCTCTGGTTATCGCAGCCGTAATTTTTAAAATAATTTCACGAAATACGCTCGATCCATCGTACCTTCTGCTGCACTCTCCTCCAGCGTTTCCACCACCATCTAGAACCGAGCGTGGTGGATGTACGGTTAACGCTCTGGCCTCGCATTCGGGAGGACGGCGGTTCGAATCCCCGTCCGGGAATCCAGATTTGGGTTTTCCATGGTTTCTCCAAATCACTCAAGGCGAATGCCAGGATGCTTCCTTCAGAAGGCCATGGCCGAATTCCTTCCCGTTCCTTATCCGCAGTCTCAACCCGTCTCTAATGGCCTCGGAGTTAATAAGGCATAAAGTCATAAGTAAAAAAAAATTCATCTAGAATCTGGTCAGGGATACAGCGTTCTGCTGAGTCTTGTGGAGATTGTAGTTGTATCTTACCGCTCTCACCTCCGGCCTTTATACTATATTCAGCTCCAGCAATGTAGGATTTGTTTCTTGACATAGTCAAAACGCTCAATTACTAATTGCGGCTTCCACATTGATCATAATTGCTCGTAAATAGTGTATACAGTGTTCTCTGGATTAAATGTAAATTTTTTGCGTAAAATTTCGGGCAGAAATTGGGTACCTCTTCAGAATTCACCTGAATGATTAAAGAAAGGTTTATTAAGCCCTTTATCAGGACAGCAAGATTCGTTTTTATTTATTTATTTATTTTTATTTTGAAATTGTAGTACACGAGCAAAATGGCGAGCGCCCAATTCCAAAATAACCAGATTTTCGGTGTGTAAGGATTAGGTACAGTATGAAAGTACAAAATCAATAACTTTAATACGAATCTTTTGTTTTTTGCAATAAGTATGTCGCCTTTATACAGAAAGGTTCGTGGCTTTACTTGCTAATACTATTCCACCTCTGGAAACTATGCACCAATCCTACAATTTGATCACGAAAGGAATCATCCTATTGACTTCTCAAGAATTCCGCTAACGAATTTTTGTTAATAGCGTCATTGTGATTCGAAACGATAGCCTTAATATGCGGAACTAAAATTGGGGAACGAAATTAAATGGCAATATCAGAACAGGCAACGTTCGGTCCTTCAATTAAATAAGTTTATTTTAATAAAGAAAATCATTAGTTTATTATAGTTCCTAAAAGCAAAAGTTTATACGACCATGTAAGACTGGTTATCCTACATAAAACAGAAACATTCGATTTACGTAATACAGAGGAAGCCCATATGGAGAGGACGGAAATGACGACGATAAGGAAGTTATTTGGTATTTCTCTGCAAGACTTCTAAATGAAGAGATAAGAAAAATAGCTGGAGTCGCTAGTATAGGTGAAGTCACCACACAGGGAAGTTTAAGATTGTCATGTCATTCGAAGAGGTGAGGAAGAGCCAATCAAGAAAGCGTGGGGGATGTCTGTACGAGGAAAGAGATCCAAAGGGAGACAAAGGATAAGGGGAAAGGATCTAGTTAAGAAGGCCCTCGTGAACAAAGGACTGAAAAGTGAGAACACTGTAGACCAGAAAAGTTGGATTTTTTTTTTTTTTGTAACTGCTTTTACGTATCTTTTTAACATCGAGGTCTTTAGAGACGGGAAAGGATGAGGGCAAGGAATGGGAAGGAATTCGGCCATGGCCTTTTGAAGGAAGCATCCCGGCATTTGCCTGGAGTGATTTGGGGAAACCACGGTAAACCCAAATCTGGATGCCCGGACGGGGATTCGAACCGCCGTCCTCTCGAATGCGAGGCGAGAACGCTAACCGTTCCACCGCCCCGCTCGGTGAAAAGTTGGAGGAAACTCATCAAGGTGGCGTAGAAGAATAAGATTAGTTTATTGTAGTAACGTGAGATGGGTTTGCTAATGCATGATATGATTCCTTGTATATTACATTGTTTTGAATGACCGAGCGTGGTGGGGGGGGGGGGGCGGGTAGCGTTCTGGCTTCGCATTAGGGAGGACCGCGGTTCGAATCCCCGTCCGGGCATCCAGATTTGGGTTTTCCATGGTTCTTCCAAATCACTCCAGGCGAATGCCGGGATGCTTCCTTCAAAAGGCCATGGCCGCATTCCTTTCCGTTCCTTGTCCACAGTCCTTTCCCGTCTCTAATTACCTCGACGTTGATGTGCGTAAAGCTATATGTAAAATAATAATAATAGTAATAATGTGATTGAATTTGTACTTAATTAATTTATATATTCCGTGCTTTATTTTAAATACTGTTAACTGATGTTGATGTTACTTTCAATGATTATAAATAGTTCATTATTTTCGAAGTAACGTTAAAATACCTTAAATTGTATGTAGGACGTAACAAAAGTATTTTTTTTATTATTGTTATTAATCCTTTCTAAGGACTTTACTCTTCGTCAACCTCGAGGTCATTTTAAGTGGGGGTAGATTTCGGGGCCAAGGAACGGGAAGAAATTTGGCTACTTTGTTTTCGAGGAACTATCCATGTATTCGCCCAAATCTGGATGGCCCGACGGTGATTTATGCCTTCGTCCTCAATGATTCAAGGCTACGGTGCAACTGCTAAGATGTAGCCGCATGATTTTTGTCTATAATTTGCCATTATTTTCAGTGACGAATCCCACATACAGTTTTGAATTTTTTTCTTCAATAAATTTGCAATATAAAGTACAGCTCAATTTTTTTCATTTAGAAATTTAACTTTGCAATAAAGATTCAACTGCTCTAGTAGGAAGATCATCACAGGACGAAAAATCAACCGTCAATCTTGAAATTAATTAAATATCAGCAAATAGTAATTCCGATTAATGTTTCATGATCAACTACTGCCAGGGTATAATGAAAATGCCAATTAACAAATTACATTGCAAGTTCCTTACAGAAATAGTGGAACAATTACACAGACAGACATCAACTGCGTGATGCATCTTGAATTGTAAACTGCCTCCATAGCTCCGTGAAGGCTGAAATCCAGTTTGAGACATCAGTTTTCATGTGATCAAAAATTTAATCACCCACTAAATCTACATCAGATCTTCCGTACATCATAAAAATTACCACCCGATCATAGAAACATTCTTAAGTGTTGTGGATATAAAATGCAGAAGCAGGAAAAAGCGCGAGGGCAGCTAGATTTGTCCGCGTTAACTGATATGCTTAAGGGGCTGGGTTGGAAATCAATGGGAGACTGGAAGTAGGTGAAGAGGATGGAGTTACATTTATAATATATGTAGGTACGGTGCCCTGATGGATATTGCTATGGGAATTATAACCACTATATGAAACACATTTTTACTACTGTCAGTTTCTCTCATACATTTGTTTGTGGGATTAAAATAGAAATGAAGAAACAGAGAACCTTGCTTCTCGACAAGGAGCATTCATGTCACAGGGATCAAAGAAACAATATAAGTAACAAAGAGTGTTGAAAACGATATTTTGTTTTTAGTAGAAATATAATTATTTTTCAAACTTCTTCTTCTTCTTCTTCTTCTGGAGTCCAGTCACGTTAGCCCATATCTATCCGAACTTAATGAACAAAATTGTTCATGTCACAGATAAAGGTTAGATACTTGTTCTAAATTTCACTAACGTACGATTGTGGTCTGATAAGTTTCCGACCTCAACGTGAATATGGCAGCACTCGTAAATAAAAGCTAGTGAAATTCATTGTTTATCTGTTGACAGTTACTCACCAAAGTTTCAGCCATTTTGGAAGCGCAGTTGTTATGTAACAGACGTTTGAGTGAGTTGATGTGAGTGTTTTTGTGAAAATGGACAAAATCGAGTATCGAGCTATCATTAAATATTTGTTTTTGAAAGGCAATACGCCTACGCAAATCAAAGATTAGTTGGATTCTGTGTATGGGGACTCTGCACCATCACTTACTACAGTGAAATTTTGGGCAGCTGAATTTAAACGTGGCCGTAAGAGCTTGGGAGACGATGAATGTTGGGGACATCAAAAAACTGCAGCTACCGGCGAAAACATCGCCAATGTTCACCAATTGGTGCTAGACGAACGCCGAATTAAAGTGAGAGAGATAGCAGAGGTTATCAACATTTCAAGAGAACGTGTTTGTTACATATTAAATCAACATTTAGGTATGAGAAAGCTGTCCGTCCGCGCGTTGGGTGACACGTTTGCTCACATTAGACCAAAAACGTGTTCGAATGAACATTTCCAACGCTCCGTTGGCGCAGTTTAGGCGCAATAAATCCGAGTTTTGGTGCTGATTAATTACTGTAGATGAAACCTGGATACACCATTATACGCTAGAAACAAAAATACAGTCCAAACAGTGGACTGCAAAGGGGAAACCAGCTCCAAAAAAAACAAAAACTGTTTTTTCGGCTGGGAAAGTGCTGGCGACTGTTTTTGGGATAGTCATGGAGTTATTTTAATCGATTACCTTCAAAAAGGAAAAACCATTACAGAAGCATACTACACATCATTACTTGACAAGCTGAAGGCAGAACTTGCGGAAAAAATGGCCACATTTGCAGAAAAACAAAATCCTTTTTCACCAAGACAACGCACCGTCTCACACCTCAGCGGTTGCCATGGCGAAAATACACGAATAACGGTTTGAACTGCTTGACCATCCGCCTTATTCACCAGATCTAGCCCCAAGCGACTTCTTTTTATTCCTTCATCTAAAAATTGCGCTCGGAGTTCAGAGATTTTCGTCAAATGAAGAGGCAATCACCTTCGTGAACAATTATTTTGCAGAGAAAAACGCCGAGTACTATTAGGAGGGGTTACAGACATGGGAGCATCGCTGGGAGAAGTGTGTAGAGTTACAAGGAGACTATGTCGAAAAATAAAAAATAAAAATCAGAAAAAATGTCTTATATCTTTGTTATTTCGGAAACTTTTCAGACCACCCTCGTAACATAATTCTAACTTAGCGAGATCACACTCCACAATGTTCAGTTTGGTAAGGTCGTCCCTGCACTTATTCTGTTCACGGTATTCCTCTTATTAATGCATCTGTTAGAATAGGTGCTTGTTTTCTCTCACCATTCGTTTGAACTTTCTTGCCATGCACGAGTTGAAGCGGCTTCGCAGTCTTAAAACATCTTTTCCTATTCTTCTGCCTTGTCACAGTCTCCTCGTCACTATGGAGATGATTTTTTGAGTGGTTCTGATTTTTTATTGCTTTATTCATTCCTCTTTACATCACTTCGGATATTATGTGTAGCTATGCCACTCATTAGTGCAGTTTATAGGTTGGGGTTGGTTTCTCAAAGCCATTAATTGTTCTTTTATCTGTGACTCACTCACAGATTCACAGATTAAACTCATATGAGCAGATTTTCTCCAAACGAGGCACACATGTTTGGCGAGTGAAAAAGACTAGAGGAATACTATATGTACGCAGTTAATCTGATTTACCTGTCTCCCCATCTCCTTTTCATACCCACTCCCATCCTCTCCTCACTCCTTCTCCTGTCCACCATCCATGGCACGGATATTAATTTTTGTAGTAAATTATAAGAAAGTAAACTACGATAACTATTCTTATGTTCAAAAACATAAAAAAGGATTATTTATCCCTTAAAGCATACGTGCACCAGTTCCCAGTGTTTGTTAATATATATATATATATATATATATATATATATATATATATATTATGCTACGTCTCCTACAACCATCTGTATTATCACACTTATATTTCTACCGAACCGTTGGGAGAATCTGGTGTAACTTGACAGTAAGTATGTTACGATTGATTAGAACCAATATTCATTTTCCAAGTGACTATGTATAAAACAATGATCGTTATACTTTTCTGTTATGTAATTTAAAGGCAGGAGGCATCTGAAATTGAAAGGTTAAGCGGCTAGGCAACGCCAACTATTTAGAACTCCACGCCCCTCCCCCCTCTTCCCCTTCCTCTTCCGCCTTTTTCCAATTCCCACACTTTGTTACTCGGCTCCAAACACAGAGCAATTAATCAAGTGCTCAAATATGATGAACTGTTGACTAACTGCAATATGTTCCGCAAAACTTGTTTATTTGATTTACTAATTGCCAGAGAATTTAAATGTAGCTCTCTGTCAGTAACAACAGCATGTTGAGCATACAAGTCCGAAATAAAATATGGCGTCAACGTTATCGCCAACTGTAAAACGTCAATATTTTGTTTCACAGCTGTCATTTGTTTCACTAAAATCATGAACAGCATTCGTATAACATTGGACGTCCTTTCCCTCCAAAAAACCTACAGATTGTTTGTTATATGATTTATCATTTTAAAATCTATAAATGGTAATTTTTCAGGCAAAGAGGGCATTTTTAACAAAATTTTGGGATGTTTTTTTTTTTTTTTTTAGAAAATGCCTTCATTGCTAAAGTTAATATTACAGCATATCATAGTGAGCAAATTGTTAGGTTCCGCTCATGTATAGGAACGAAGTTCTGATTAAACCCAATATTTAGCGATTAAATGGTAGAATGGTCACGTATAAAATTTTAAGAGTGTACATATTAGAAAATTTAACAAAGTGTTTCCTGCAGTGTTATTTTATAACTCCAAGACGTTTGCAGGAATATTCTCAGTCGAAGCCTGCAATCTTCATGTTTACATGACCACTAATTGTCTCCAAAAGAACTTCCATTTATTTCTATAGCCACCATACGACGTATATCCAAACGCTGCAAAACCACAACAGACTGTTTGGCTTAAATGATAGAATGGCAATTCTCCATCGCCTTTTTATTTTAAATTCCTTAATTGCATGCGTCTAAACATTTATTCACTATTAAGTTGTATTTCTAAAAATTATTTCCTTTTTCCGAGGACAGAAAATTTTTATGAATTTTTATCTTATCTGTTTTAAGTATGGAACAGCATACCGGCTACTGATTAAATATTTTCCCGATATTCCATTGATAAAATTCCTTATAGGAGGAATAAAATTTCCCTTTCATCGTGTTCCAAAATAGGTTTCTTTTCAGTATCTTGTCACTTTGTGTTGCTAATATTACATCCAAGTCTAATATCTAAGCACAAGATCAGTTTAATTTTCCTTTAAACTCGCCCGGAATTTCTAGCAGCATGATTTATTCATGCGTAAAGCTTTTTTAGTGTACATTTCTTCCTGCAAAAAAACATGCTTCACGACCTATATAAATACTCAAATGCTCAGCAGTGTAACTCACTTTAACTCATCCTCCATTTAAAAACCGTATCTAATATTTTCATCTGCGTTCGAGACCGAAAATTTGTGATAACTGCCCCGTTTTATATTACAAGAGGGAATTACTGCTAATGATGAAAAATCTTTCAAACATCGTCCAATCTGTTTCATTTTTATGGGGTAGGTATGTTAGCTATCGGCTAACGAGAAGATATAGAACGTTTTCGTTGATCCGGGTACTCGCATGTTTATAAATCGAGTGTCAGAAGAATTGTAGAAATTACAAAATTTATTTCGTAACTTATCCAACTTAATAATGCTAAACATTGCATTATTTGAAGCAACTAATATGTTGATGGAATCTTGAGCAATATGCTCCAATTCATTAAATGTAAGAGAAAGCAGTTCATGAAGTTTACATTGAGAGTGGACATATAAGTAGTATCTCAGGTTGATTATGGGAGAGAAATTGTTTGAAAACTGAAATGTCAATAGTCATGGTGTACCTTCTAATATCCTGTGGAACCCCCTTTTTCGCGGTGAAGTGCAGCAACATGACGTGGAATTGACTCGACAAGACATTGGAAGTGCCCTGATGAAATATTCAGTCATATTTGCTCTACAACCGTCCATAATTGCAAAAGTATTGCAGGACGTTGTGTGTAACTGTCCTTTCGATAATGTCCCAGGTATTTTCAATTAGATTCATTTTTGGAGATCTAGATGGCAAAACATTCGTTCTAATCGTCCAGAATGTTCCCCAAACAAGTCTTGGACGATTTTGGTCCGGTTGTTAATTTTTATTGAATGGTTCGTTCAGTCTGACCAGAGATCCCAATCTATGCCTGTTAAACATACCCAAAGTCGAAACATAACAGAGAAAAATTTGACAGTAAAAATCATAAAATAAAAAATGATACCCTGTGAAACGCCTTCTACGATGGTACGTTTACTATCCTGTTACGAAAATCATGTGATATTTACCTTCGTCAAGTGATGTTATGGTTGCGTAATATGTGGGATTATTTATTTTAAATTAAAATCGACGATATAGTTCAGTTATCGTTTAACGAATCTTTTTATACTGGCAAAATCAATGGGCATAAAAAACCGAAGGTCTACCATACAGGATGTCTAATATCTCAGACGTTATTGGATAATCTTCTGTTCGTTGTGGCCGCCAGGGAGCACGAGTTTCGTTCAATTTATCACCTCTTTGAGTTGTCCCAAATTACAGAGGGTAGTGTAGTTTTTTATGTTTGAACAAGACAAAACATTAATATTTATTTTATTATTAATATTATTTTCACACCAAATTACATCAGAGAAGTAATATTTTTGATATCCGAAGGAATGCAAATTCCTTTTTTGGCAGTGACTGTTCTTACACATAACAACCTCGACTCATACACTAGTGTTATTCTTTTACCTCTCTGTGTACGTAACCATGACAACTAAACTTTTGCGTAGAGTAACCGATATTCATCTGGATTGATGACTAGGAATACAAATGTAATTGAATATTGAAAATTATTGATATTATTTCACAAATTATTTTGGGAGACCGTTAAGTTGTAAGACAGCTACCAAAACTTTATTGAACCAACTACAAACTGTATCAACTTAAAATTTTCAGAGATAATAAAATATACTACCTTGAACACTCATGTGGTAGGTAAGCAGTAACACTCGAGCCCAGCATTTCAATGTTGCAGCTTCATCGCCGATACAAGCATCTAGTTTTTGGTCTTCCGTGGTTTCCCGAAATGATTACAAGTATAATTCCTTCATAAACACCCTAGCCGAATTCCTTCACTTTCCAAGCTTCCAAACTTCTGCTAAATCTATTGACGATACTGCAAACCAACAAAAAATACGAAAAAAAATATAATTGTTTCTTCTATCTCGAGAATATCTCGTCTGTTAGATTTTTCGAAGTTATAAAAGAATTGCAGGGAGAAGTCTAAAATTGAAAATATATGAGACGGATCAGTTTTAGTGGACTTTTTAAGATTTAATGACTGGTTAGACAGAGCTTCAATCGAATCATAAATTTCGATACAGCTTTTAACTACCGGCATATGTTCAGTGAGATAATGTCAGTCTCCAAAATAAAAGCTTTTTATTGAAGCCTGTTTCTCTATTTATTGACAGAAAATTTCCTATGAAACCGAGTCATTCACTGTTAATATAATTCCAGGTTAGTCTAGTTAATGAGAGAAGCATCCTCTTTCCGTTACGGCCCACAGTTCAGATCATCACAACCCAACTCCATTTAACTGTCTATTCACTGTCAGCCGTTTTGACTGCACCTCCTCCCCTGCCAATACATCTTTCCCCACTGTTGGGAGTCGCCAGCTGTTTATGTCGAGGCTGATTGGCTTTCCCTTCCAGCGTGTATCGGAAAAACAACACATCTTTGTAAAAAAAGCCGAAAAATAACGCTTTGTGACAATTTGGCCGCTGTCTTGTGCTAAAGTGGATTAATTCGAGTTGTTATCCGGTGCTCTGTCGCAATTATCCTGTTTGATTGATCGATTAAATAGACGAATTTCTCTTTATCGAATATGTGGGTTTTAACTTCTATATCTATGAAACGAAAACAGGATACATTGGTTCCATAAAAAGTCAAAAACTACTGCGCAACTTTTAATAGGGTTTTCTCTGTTTTGAAGATTAGTATCTCAATTGATTTTTTTTTGTATGTCTTATGTTTCATCTTTACATAACGTTGGAGCATTAATTAAAATTCTAGACATATGGTGAAAAATACCAAAGATGGTACCACTAGATGTTGCATACCCCGCGCTATATAATGAAAGCAATAAAAGAAATATACAACGATAACTATGTTGTATACTGTACACTAAACGAAACTTTCCTTTAATTCGTGTATTCTGTTTTTAAAAGCCGTAGATGGCCGTATTGAATGCGAGAAACTAATAACGAAAAAACAATAGAGATTTTCTTTGATCACGACCTCTGGCAGCACAACTACAATGCCTATGGCTATCGTCTTTAGTGTTCTGTTCACAATAGAAGCATTAATTTATTTACAATAATATCATTCTGAATAGATTATATTCAATCATATAGGTAACACTGATATTATAATTTCCGTGCCATTTGAGATGGTACCGTAGTTCATGACTAATATATCTTTCATTCTTTTTACCTACTATCGATTATATTTGTCAGTAATTAATTTTCGATATTTGCATAAATGGCTGAATCCACACAGCTAAAATATCTAGCGTTTGGAGCAGAAAGTATATTCATTCACTTCACAGTAATTAATGATTATGTTGGTTTTTAATTACATTAGAACTTTGTATTAAGCCCTTAGTGTTGAAAATTTATAAAGTGTAGGAAAACCGAGCGTTTTCGTATTTCATTCTGCGCTACGGACGTGGGTTTCTGACATAATCTAGCTTTTATTCATATTATAATATGTTAAGTTCTCGAGATATCGAATGTCAGCTACAATATCTGGCTTTGGAGCTGAAAGTTGATTCATTCTATTCACAGTAATTAATGCATAGATTGATGGTTTTTAACATCAATAGAACTTTGTATAAAACCTTTAGTGTTGGAAATAAAAACATTTTAGGACAACTCAATGTTTTTTAGTATTACATTCTGGGCTATACATAATATAACTTTTTCCGTTGTTTACTAATGCAGTTTCTGTGATATGTGGAACCACAATTTTTAAATTGATGGGACAAATCGAAAGTAAACATTTTTATGTATATATCGCCTATTTTTTCGAGATATCGAATGTAAAAAAATAGTTATAGGTATAGTTCCTTGCGCTTGTGCCGACGATTTTATTCTGGCCCACGCATCATTTCAACCTACCCACAACTGCAAGGAAAAAACTAAAAAGCCCAATTTGCATGTTCCGCGTGTAGTTCAATGTAATTTTCTCGAAAATTTTTTCTCATCCAGGTTGCATTTCAAACTAACCACCTCAATTTAGCGATACAATATCTCAAGAACTAAGCGATATATCACAACATTCAAGTTAGATAAGAATCCATCATCAAATCTGACTTATGCGAAATTTTTTCACGTCTATGCCGCTTTTTAACCTAGTCATCTCAGCTTTGAGAGGCGATTTATGGAGAAGTATAAGCGAAACATCAGAAAAAATACTTCACTTTCGCTTTGTATTATGGGGTTACATGAGAATCCTTGATGAAATGGAGGCGTCTCGGTTATCGTAGAATCCCCGATATTTATATACGCACCAGAGATTTTTTGCCCTTAATGGCACTGATAATGCTCTTATTTTTGAACGATTTTTCATAAAAGTTTATACACGTGCCTGATTAATGTTATAGTAGTAAATCTCCGTGGAATTTGTTTTCCTGGTGAAGGAAACTGAAATATGTTCTTAAAATCTATGAGGTTAACTTCAACAATTTTGAGATACAAGACATGAAAACTCAGAATAGCTTTCAGGTAATGCTAAAGTGTTCGTAAAATAAATTTTTCGTACCACCTTAAGATATGTACTAAATTTTAACTTTCACCCCAAGCTTTCAACTTCTGAAAATTCATTTAAAATCTGTATTTTCTGCCTGATGCCAGAATGAACAGAAACATACCAGATACATTATTATGTATGTAGTATGTATTAATGTGCTTAGGGTAGATGTTTCAGTTTCGAGCAGCAACATTAGCAGATGTTGTAATTAGGTCGAAATGTAGCCTGGATCAAATGTGGAACAGACATTCCCTATCAAAGCATCCAAGCCATGCCATTTTTAGAACTGTGAGATAAAATCACCGTTCAGTTTAGTACTGGAAATGGCTGATACCAAATTAAAGAAGCTTGGTAAACATGAATACTTTCTGATGAACAAAAATAGTGTTCGCCAACTATACCGGGCAACGCCGTGAACTCCGCTATCTGTTATAAATGAAACTCGTTGTTATACTCGTACATGAATTCAACTCTAATGAATCTTCTTTAAAGATATCCCCCATAGACATATATCACCGACCAAGTAACAAAACATGGTTGAATTACATTATGCTACGCGAATATTTTAAAATGCCTAGAAGAGTGAAGGCCATATCCGAATGCATTCCTATCACCGGCCTCTTCCCGCCTTTAATAACCTCGACGTCAACAATGCGTAAGCCAAAAAAACTAGAAGACTGAACAAGCAAACCAAGTGACGAGTGAAATTATTCCCGACTCTCAAAGGATGGTGATTGTACCATCCAGTCACATTGCAGCATTTCATACAAAAATTGATAACGTTAACACTACACGAGCTAAGTTAACAACCTTGTCGGGGCGAATAATAACAATCCAATAACTATAATTTTTATTGAAAATAGCATTAAAGTAATTTACAATATTGAAAGATACAAGAAACAGACTCCGGTATTGATTTGTACCTGGTTGTAATTGGTAAGACTACTCAATATTCCCCAGAACTCAGTGGTTGTTGCTTAGCACCCCACACTAGGGTTGCCAACTTTTCAGAATTCCACGGCCAAACAAATGCCAACATTTCAGATCTCCACGACCGCACAAAAGCCCACGGGGGATGGTGGGATGGCTGGGGGAGTGCGGGGAGTATTTATGTTAGGAAAAGCAAAATTTTCAGAGCAATTCGTTTTTTTATTTTTACAATTAATTGTTGTAATAACGATTGCGAACTAAAAAATAAGTAACGATTATTGTTTGGAATAACAATCACAAATATTTAATAAAATTAATAATGCAATAATATAACTACAACTAAACTTCTGCAGAAGAAACAGTGTCTTCTTCAGCACAGCCATTTAAAAGGAATAAAAAAATGTTTAAACCTGCTGTTTTAGATGTAGATTTTGTTTTCCTCACATGTCCTTCTATACTTGCATGACACTTCATTGCTTTTATACCGCCAAATTTTACAGTAAAATTATTTTATACACTTGATAATATGCGGTTGAATCGTTTTCTTTACTTAACCACGTTTTAAAATCGTCATTTGAGAGCCACTCCTCTCTGAAACAATAATAAGGTTTAGGTACTTTCTTTGGCAAATCACTCATTACGTATATGTAACGTGCCGGGTAGGTAACTGAGACAATAAACAAATCGCTTCACTACAGTCAGATATGCGACCAGTTGTTATCAATTTTTGAACACAGAGTGAAACAGCTGAATTGGGTTCAGCGGGAGGGGAATAAGGAGCGAGACGACCTTTTTTATTTACATAATTTTGAAAAATTTCTTAATAACCGGACATTTTGCGTCCGATCGCAATTTAAAATTATATTTAGAAAAATATCAAAGCTACGTTACCATTACAACTTCTCACTTACCAACTACCAAAACCCAATACTGGAATCTTAAAGTCAATCTCTCTCACAAATCGTTACGCAAATTACCGACAAATTAACTTTTATTTTTTCGGTGTACGGAGGTTGTTCCCGTTTTTCCAACCACAATACCTCCCTGGGGGGTCAGTAGCCGTGTAGCATGTTGTAAATTCCTGTCCCGCAGGCCACTTTGTAGCAGGAATTCCAATCCATCACCTGGAGGCAGAGCAGGCAGGCCGGATTTTTCAGAGGGGAGCCGTTCGCTGATGGGAATGTCCATCACAGAGACGGCACGTGGCCAACCCACAGACCCTGCCATGCCACATGCAGATGTACCACACGAAGAAAATATTTTACTTTCGCCTCTCCTCAGAAAGACAGAGTCAGGTCCTAGTGCAAAAATGTTCTACTCTCTGCTTCTAGGTATGATGGTAAATATACAGGAAGACCCGGAATGAAAGGACAATCCAGCAACCGCAGATAGGAAATATCAAGTCCTACTAAATGACAAAATTTTATTTTAGTAAAAGTCTCACAGTTTTCGAGATATTGAATTTTTTCATATTTTTTCGAAACATGTGACATTTTTCATTTCATTCCACGCCATTTCTACAAATTAGGACTTTTTGAAACCCGTTTTCTTTTTAATTTACTCAATTTGAGTCATCTAAAATAATTTTCTTTTTTTTTCAAGCATTAAAAAAATTATTAAAAATCTTAAATGGTGTAATTATTTTATACTTCTTTTAAAATTATTGCTTTATGGTAGTTCAATCTGCTAGAGTGACCATTGTGCTTTTTGAACATGTAGTAAACTATTATGACAATGATTTTTTTTAAAAAAAAAAAAGGTTTTTTAAGTTTTAAGAAAAATAAGAACATTGTTTTAGATGACTCAAACATCTCTGAATAATTTTTTAAAAAAATAATCAAAAAGTCTTAATTTGTAGAAATGGCATAGAATAAACTAAACATGGTCACACGTTTTGAAATTTTTTTTTAAGAAATCAGTATTTCGAAAATGGTGATTCAGTTTATTCCATGTCATTTCCACAAATTAATATTTTTGAACCCTGATTTTTTTTAAATTTACTCAAAGATATCTTTAAGTCTTCTAAAACAATATTCTTTTTTCTTAAAACGTTAAATAACCTTATTTAAAAAATCCTAAATGATATAATTATTTTATACTTCTTTTGAAATGATAGTTTTATCGTGCTTCAATCTGCTAAAGAGACCATTGTGCATTTTAAATATGTAGTAAAAAATTATGATAATGATATAAAAAAAGGTTTTTGCTATAGTGAGTATTCAAATAATAGACAGAATAAATACAAGTAATATTTTTTATTTTGTTAATTATAAATTGTTCAAAACGCCCGCCATTTGTTCTTATGCGCGCCCTAAATCTATTGAAACATGTAATTTTTATTCGGCGAGTATAACCTTTGCGATTAATGTGTTCCGCAGCTATTTTTATTTTCTCACTCAGCTGTGTAAACTAATTCTTTTATGCAGCCCCAATATAAAAAAAAAATCAAATGTATTCAGGTCCGGCGATCTTGGTGGCCATAAAATAGAGCGGAGGAGCCCGATCCACCTGTCATTAAGCTGGTCTCTGACCACTCGGGCGTACTGTGCAGGGCAGCCATCGTTTTGCAACCAAATTTCTTCCCTTGTTGCGAGCGGCACATCCTCCAAAAGACGCGGCAACTGATTTTGTAAAAACTCGAGATAGATTTTTCCTGTTAAAGTTTGTGGCAGCTCCTAAGGGCCCGTTTAATAACCCAGTCCAAATGTTGACTTTAAATTGTGTTTGCGAGCGGTCTTGGTGTAAGGGTTTTATAGTTGCCGGCTATGCAGATTGTACTAGTTCAAGTAGCCGTCTTTTCTGCACGAAGACTCGTCTCTCCACAGTATCTTGTGCCAAAATGAACCATCTTCACAAAATTTTCTCTGCATTTTCCGACAATACGCGGGTGGTCGGCAGGTATCAAAGTTTGCACACGTTGCACGTGATATGGGTGCATATTTTTATTTATTTTTTTTATGGTTTTGTCTAAAGTGCTTTTTGAAATGCCTGTTCTGCGAGCTATTTTCCGCGCGGAAGTATAGGGATCTGTTTACACTTCATACAACACTTTTGTTCTAACAGGACTACCTTTACTGGCATGAACAAAGACATATGTTTCGAAAAAAAAATCAATATCTCGAAAATGGTGAGACTTATCCAAAATAAAATTTTGTTGTATAGCACGAAATGATATGGCCTATCTGCGGTTGTAGGATTATATTCCTCGACACCCTGTATAACCAAATATATTTTCCAGCGCCATTATTCTTGTGTACTGTAGTATTATCGTTTGGTTTACCAAGCCCTTGTGGTGAGCGGTAACGCACGGAGATGGCATTCGGATGGACGCGGGTTCCAATACCGGTACAACCATCCAGGTTTCCGTTTCCATGCTTTCTCGAAATCACTTCAGACCAAAGTCGAGATGGTTCCCTCAAAAGGCTACGGTAGAATTCATCCCGTTCCTTGTCCCCAGTTTTCTCCCACATTTAATTATCTCGATATCGCCGAGGCATAAAAAAAATGCGTAAAGTTTCCTATATTTCAATATTTGTTCTCGAATTAAAACTTTTTTATTAATATTAAGTGAAACGCTTATAACAGCGATCGGACCCAGCCCTTTAATGAAATTGTATTTTAAGAATTGTGTGTAGCAAGCTGGGGGTTTATTAAATGTGGTTTTGTATATTTTTCTTGTAATTAATTGTTAATTTGTGCGAATGGACATTGTTTTATGGAAAGAAACTATGTAAACGCTATGCAGTACTATCAAGAACAATATTATGTATGAAACATTGATAAAAAGTTTGTAATTGTGAGTATTGATGTGACCTACCATGTTTTGAGGACAATTTGTGACGGTTTGGACTGATTTATTTGGATAATCTTGTGTGTAAATACCTGTAAATATCTTTAATTTGCATTTCCGTGTATGTTCATGATTGTGAATAATTTTGTATCAATTCTAATTGTTTTAATGTGATTTTGATTGTTAGCTGCATTGTCGCCGTGGCGGCTTTCTCTATATTATTCCGGAAATTTCTGTAGCGCCTTTATAAACCGAACGGCAGAGACGAGTTTGAGTTCTGAAAGTATTAGTTTGACGAAACTGCAAGTCGGTTGGGAGTTAGAATGGTTCGAACGTTTGTATGTTGGTTCTTAGTATCTTTGGAGATGATGCTTGTGTAATGTTGTAAAGCGCACGGAAAAAATAAACAAATTAAGAAGTGATTCTTTAGACTAATTATTTCAAGAAACCAATTACCTATCACGCTGATAGATAATTTCTTTGGGTTTCAGCAAAGTTTGATGTTATCCGAAAGCCACCTAATTGCAAATAACTTTCGGGCAATACGTTTTTAAACTCGTCGTATTATATGAAAGCAATCATTTTAAGGAAACCAAGTTACTTAACACCAGAGTAATATTTAATATTTAATTGAATTGCAATGGAGCACATGCTCCGGTGGCAATTTTCCTGCACTCCCATCTCCCCCTTTCCTGCACCCACCTATACTTGCACTCTACAAATTTTAACTTTAAATTATTTCAGCGTTTTTGGTAAATTAGTCATCATTTCTATTGGCAACTTATTCCATACTCCCACACTCTTACCTAAAAAACAGAAAATCTTCCTAGACTCTTGTGCCTGAAATCGAGTGCCAGCTTGTGGTCATGGTCATCTTTTCCCTTCCATGCATTATTTTTAATTATTACACCAATATCTTTCCACGCCTTATCACCAATATACGCCTTTGCACTCCCATGACACTCTTCACCTTCCTCCTGTCTTTCAATGAATCCCATTCCAGCTCTTTTATCATATCTGTTACTGATTGCATTCTGCGATAATTTTCAGAAACAAATCTAGCAGCCATTTTTGCACCCTCGCCAACTATTGTATTTGATACTCAAAATGTGGGTCCCATACTACACTACCATATTCAAGCAATGGTCTGACAAAAGTTTAGTAACCCAATTCCTTTACTTCTTTCGTACATCCCCTCATCACTCTCTCCAACAAGTGCAGAATTTTGAAACTTTTCCTACTACCCGACCAATGTGTCCTGCCCAGTTAAGCTTGTTATTAAATGTAATTCCAAGATATTTACACTTCAAGTCTTCAACAAGCAATTCATTCCCCACCTTATAATCATAATCAACCTTTAGTTTTTTATTTGTGTATCTAATAAACTGACTCTTCTTTGCATTTATCTTCATCCCTTGTTTACCAACCCAACAAGATATCCTGTCCAGATCACCCTGCAACTGTTTACGTTCCTCTACCTTTTTAATAATTTTATAGCATTATGTCATCTGCAAACAATCTAATTTAAACGTTTAATATATATATTCGCTTTTTGTACCTGACATATATGAATATATTATAGTAGCTTTACGACTTAGTAACAGAGTTTGATTGTATCGCACATTTTATCAAAAAAATAATTTGTTCTATGTGTTACGTTAGGTTCAAATTTGAGTAAAAAAGAAAAAACACTCCTGTCTTTTTTGGACTTCGAAAGTAATCATTTATTTTCTTCAAAAACATAATTTTTCTTTTCAGCTGTGTAAATTATTTTTGTTGTTTGTCTTCAACAGGCCACTGAGTTCACCAAAGAGAGTTTGACAATCAGAAATAGGTAATTTGAAGATATATTTATAGACTTTTTACTTTTTAATCTCCTGTTGGTCATAGGTTTCCATTGAAACTGGACAAGAGACTTAACACAAAAGCACTGACAAACATAGAACTTAATAATACGCGACACGTTCTTCGTTTTTATTTTTGCGTTTTGTATTGCGGTTAACAACACATGCCGAAAAGTTAAATGGCAAGTAAATTACGGGCACCTCGAAACAGCTAGAAGGCACGATTCGCGGCATATTCGGAACTGACATTTTAATCAACGGCTGTTTGCAGCCGACAAAATAATTTCGTCGAGTTACCCTCGAGGCTTGAAAGGTCCTCTTGTCCCCATTGTGGTTCGAGTGGCAGCAAAAGCTTATCGTATGGCGGGGTTGCCGAATGGAAACGGCGGCGTCCTGATAGGGGACAGAGGTGGCGTACGCCAATATCCGGCAGCTGATAGTAATAGCAAGGAAGGGGGTGAGACCTGCGAAAGAGGTCTTGCATCGGACAGGCCGGGATTCGGTTGCTATTCATAGGGCCTTTGACTGGCTTTGCACAGGATCAGATGCATTCCAGCGAATTCTTTGCCACTAACAATTTTTTTTTTTACAGACCAAGAAAAAGTAATGACCGTAACGGTTATTCTTAATTCCACCTGGATGTGTGGAACATTACACTGGCGAAAATGAAAAGTGCAACACCAAGAGGGAATCGTTAATTTTTTAGGAAACATTGTAGATAAATCCAGGGTCATACCCAGCAGAAAGGATAACAAATTGAAATGAACCAGGTAAGTTTCTTACCTTTAGATACAGTGTCAGTAAGAAGTGCGTTCACCTTGAGCACTATACATTCGTGTATCCTTGCCAGTATTGAATCTCTTACGGTGAAACACCGAAATCTGGAGAATGTCTACATTCACCGGTGAATATTAACATTCACATAGTCGCTTGGTGTATGTCCGAAATATTTGCTAAATACCCTTATTCCTGACTTTCACAGGTGAATGTCGACATTCACCATGCACTAATGGTGAATGTTGAACATGTCCGAGGTTTATATTTTTTTCTCCGTAATTCAGTCGCGATAAATTTTTCGCCTCTCTTTCTGAGAGGAATAACTAAGAACTTAAAACACACAGTACTTTCAAAATGAGAAAGGAAAATTATAGAAGTTAAAAACTTACTTAATTATACAGTACGTACTAAATGAGAAAATAAAATAATAGTAATCAAAAAACTTATTAAATTATGTGAATCAAATCTTATTTATTGCAACAACTTAAACTATTATGACACTTTGAATTGCACGAGAGGCCCTTGCCTTTACAACTGCATTTATTTGTGGAACACTTCCTTTTGCAATGACAGCGGGTATAGCGTTGCCCACCGCTTCTCGAATTAGCTGCAGCTGCTTCTCTCAGCGAAATTTCTTGAAAAGAAATCTTATCTATGGAAAGGAGCTTTTCTTTACAAATTTCAAACTGATTACGTGTGTAAAGCTGCTTGAGGGTACCATTTTCATTCGCAAGTTTATAGAAGTCGGAGTCTTCTATTCCAACAACAACCGCTAACACATTTCGGTTATCTGTACGACAACGGTCGACATCAGGGACTTGTATTCGTACAGTATCACCAATTTGAGCAGGAGGAAATTGATTTTGTGAGGTTCGCAACATTTTTGTTGCTTGCAGTAGAAGATTCTCTTTCGCGGCCGCTCTTTTTATAGAAATCAACTCATGTTTATCATTCAGAACTTTATGTGAAGACGTGGTATATTGCAAGTCCTCTTCAATATTTTTCTTTGGAATTTGGTTTTCGGTTTGACCACCGCTCAAATTTTTTTCAGAAGTATTACCAGTTACTTCAAGTTGTTCTTCGGTTTCAAAAGTATTGGCGATTTCTTCAAGTTATTCCTCAGTTTCGATACTTGTGATTTGTTCGCTAGGCAAAAAAGACGATGCTATGCCTCTTTTCGCTTTAATGCCAAACATGGCTTCTTAAGGACTTTGGTGTATTCCTTCGTGGTATGTAGTGTTCTTGGCAAATTGAACAAAGGGTAAACCTTCTGACCATTTATTTGTATTGTCATCGTTCATCCATGCAGTTAGCATATTCTGTATATCCTGATTGGCCTTTCAACTGAGCCTTGTGTTTGACTGTGACGAGGCTTTCCATGAACTATCTTAACATCTTTCCACATAGCGCATATTTCCGATATGACTTGATTACTGAATTCTCTACCATTATCTGATTGCAATATTGCTGGAGCACCAAATGTTAAAAATATTGGAAGAACGTGATACGCTACTTCTTCAACCCTCTTAGTTTTCAAAGGTCGTAGCTGGACAAACTTAGTTAAATGATCTTGATACACCATTATGAACTTGTATTCACAATCTGAGTTTGACTGCAGATCTATCAGATCAACTAGACATCTTCATTGGTTTCACAACAATACCTTTCTTAGGTGCACTGTGTTTCATTTGACACTGTTTGCATAGATTTAAATACAACATTACAACTTCATATGTAATATTTTAGTATTTATTTTGCAACTCTTTAAGTATACGTGTTCTTCCTCCATGGCCTATCCTGGTGTGAACTTCATATAGTATACTGAACAATTTGTCATTGGTAACATAATACTGTATATTCGTTTCTACTGGTTTTAATGGTACAATTAACTTCTCTTCATCATTAATTTTTAAAACGTCAAAACGTTTTAATCGTCTGTAATCCAAAGGTGTTTTGCACTTAGTTTTAGCAGAAACCACTTCAGAAAGTATTTTAGAGTACTTTTCTCGAGAAAAATAAAAGCAATTGTCTTCTCGTTTACCCGCAATTAATACATTTAACTTTTCAAGAAAAAGATCACGATTCACTGCAGTATCCATTCTGTATAAATCAGGAAATCAGAAAAAAAAACTTTGCTCTCACCATCGAACATTGCATATGCATAAGACTGACTCCACCAGCACAAAGAATTTGGCTGGAAACAGCCAGTCGCCAGGATTTGGCGGGAGACTCCACCAGAACAAAGGATTTGGCGGATTTGGCGAGAAACAGCCAGTCGCCTCTTTGTCGGCTCCTCTCTTTTCGACCTCCGCCAGAGCATATCTGTGATTGTCGACATATACCGGTGAGGGTCCGAATGTACAAGAATGTAATGAAATATTCGATCTTTCACCGACGTATCTGGTGTTTGTTGACATTCTCTGATTTCGGTCTTTCACGGTAACAAATCCATAAGTGTTCGGATGTCTTCTTGCGGTATATCTGTCTATGCCTGCTTCAGTTGTTGCACAGTTCGTGCTGGGTGATCATGTGGTCTACTGTGCCAAATCATGACATCCCAGACATGCTCTATTGGGAACAAATCTGGAGACCGTGCAGTCCAAATTGTGATCGAAACCCTTTGCAAGGCTTGTGTAGTGATGGCCACAGTATGAGGACGGGTATTATCCTGTTGCAAGATGTGATTTGGATTGTGGACATGAAGGGTATAACAATAAGGAGCAACCTCGCGACCACATAATGATGGGCTGTCATTGTGCCTTCAACAACAATCAACTCGGTCCTGCTGTCGAAACTGATTGCCCCAAACCATGAAACCAATGGCTGGATCTGTATGACGTTCTTAAATCACAGCATGGTAAGCCTTTCCGCCACCACAGTCCGTATATGTTGTCGATTTTCAGTTTGCCACAGACAGAATCGAAACTCGTCTCTTAACACAAATGTACCCCCATTCACGTGTCCATTTGCGTTTTGCATTACACCATGTTAGACGATGATGGCAATGAAATCTGGTTAATCGAACACAACGCATTGGGGTCAGAGAGTGTAACTAGGCATCAAGCAATTTGTTTGCAGTCGTCCGGAGGGTAATCACTGCTTGTATCTGGCATGCAATCACCGTCTGCCAAAAACAGCCTTCCACACAATTTGGCGGTCTTCAGTTGCTGCTATCTTTCCGTATGGACCTCTGCCTGCTCTACGAGTATTAGAGCCTTCTTTCACACACTGTGTCACAGGTCTGTTGACTGAAATTGTACTATGGCCAATGCTTCTGGAGATTTCTTTACATGATGCACCCATTTCAAGCACTCCAATTCTCCGACCTGTCTCACAGTTAGATATTTGGTTGTAGGGGGGCCATCAGTCATCACTGTTGATCTTAGAATATTTGGTCAACAAGAACTGTCATGTTACACCACACTTTTCACCACTTGTACGATAAAAAAGAGCAATTTTTTATACTAAATAGCCCTGAAATTCTCGTACTATTACATGGAAAACTTTCAACTTTTAATTATTTAATATTCTTAAAATGGGAAACTTGGAGCAAAATTTCATTCATTTATCACAAATCAATGTGGGTGTTGCACTTTTAATTTCCGGCAGTGTATAAGAAAGTAAATACATACCACGTTGTTGGGTGAGAGAACATGAGGGACTAGGATGGTAGCTTTTCTTTGTTACTAAGCGGGAGACAGCTGGTGTGCAAATGATGGCACGCACCCAAATAATTTGGCATGGCAGTAATTAAGTAGGAACCTAATCGACATAAATAATTTACTTTTTGTTTACATAATTTAAGATCATAGTAACAAAGATCATCGCGAATGAAACTACCGGTGCCAGAACGATTACAGATTGCGCAAAAGTGGTAGCAAATTTCTGACCAAACGGCCTTAGTGAGTAAGTGCAAACAGAGCAAAAGAAATTCATTGCATGTGCAATTAAAGATACAAGGATTTTCATACCGGTGCTGCAAATGTTATTGGTCTGCATGGTAAACCTTTAAGTGAAGAATAATTTTTGAAGTAAGCTTTTTTAACATGAGTCCCTTCTTTTTTGAAGACTTTGAAAATGTAGATAAGAAAATACCTTATTCAGATATACAATAAAAGTTAGAATCCTAAAACTGTAGAAAAATATTTAAAAAAAGACAACAATGATATCAAGTCATATGTTTATATCGTTGTGTGTTGACGAAAGCACCGATGCAAGTGTATCTGCTCGTTTAGCTGTTTTTGCTCCATATTGCGTAGTAAACGAGATCACGGTAGAATTAATGGAAATGCAACGGATTGAGTTGTAGTTTAATATGGACTCAAAAATTCATCGGAATGAGGAAGTAATTAAATTAATTAGCAAGGATATCGAGCAATATCTGTAAAAATGCTAAAACCAAAATTATGGAAACTAGGAATTCAATTCCAGACACATTTAAAGAAGCTTGCTTTTGCTATCTTAACAATATTTTCATCTACTTATTCCCGTGAGTAATTATTTTCAGCTTGCCTTTTGCTCAAAGTAACGAAGTATGAACCTAATATAACCGAAGTCGCACTAGTTTCATCTAGTTAAATAAACACAAAACTGTTGATTATATAATTGCTTAGCATAAAACGTGTATATTCTGGTAACAAATACAAAGTTTTAAGGTGATTGTATTTCGTTTTATTTCTTTTCCCATTAGTCACTAAGTCTTGATTGTTTCATGGCACGCCATGGCTTCATTCAACATTTCTTTAGAAAAAAAATGACACGCAGATCAATAATGGTTCGCCGTCCATGCTCTAGCGTTTCAGTTTCTGGGGAGAAGCTTTCTGTGAGCGAGGTCGATTTGTTTGGGAACATGAAGGCCACGAATGGCTGCAAATCGTCTGTAAGTACCTGATGAATACCATTTCCAGTCAATAGTCTGTTCCAGACTATGCCATGTTAGCGGAGCCCATCCCAGGATGGAGCCACCATCAGCTTGCACAGTGCATTCCAGACAATCTGGGTCCTCAGCCTAGTTGGGGCCGTGCCTAGTGTTGCAAATTAAAAAAAAAAATCAGATTTGTGAAAAAAACATGAAAAAAAACATAGCACCCGTGTTTTTTTTTCTAAAAAATTTTTTTCAGAAAACAATATATTTGATAAATTATAGTTTTATTTAAGGAACTTCCATTTTACAAGTGTGTTTTAAATCTTACTGAATCATATAATGTCTCACATAATGATTCATAAGTGTATCTATATAGGTAACATAATTTTATTCATCCTCTATGTCAGTGCCACATTCACTAGTATCAACACTACCAACACTAGTTCGGTCAGTGTTGGAATTTTCTGTCTCTTCTTCTGTCTCCTCTAGATCCATAACTTCAGAAATAGTTAAATTTTCTTTTACTGGTTGTTCTTGTATTGTACGCAAAAGATTTTGAGATTGGAATTGTAAATTTTGACCAAAGTACACACTGTGCATAAAGACTGCGTCGATAGTTCTGTATTACGGTCTTCTAAGTTTGAATTTAAATCTATTATCATACAAAACAGGAGCGTTACTTCTTTTCAATCATTGATTTGCACCAACGTTTGCAAGGAAACGATTCATAATTAGGGACCGTGCGCAAACTGCCAGGCCACGTAGCTTTCCTTTCGTAACATTTTTCACATTTAAAATGACGAACTGAACTCACAACAGCATGTGAGTATTTATTTCCCTCAGTTAATCATATCCGTATGTAATTTACAATATTCTGACAAGAGGAAACAGTACAAAATGTCTTCTGGAATCAAAAGGGAAGAAAGCTACGTGCTACTTGAGCGGGGGTAGGGGGGGGGGGGGTAGGCAAAAGTCACGTAGGGGTACGTGGGGGGGGGGGGGGGGTTCATATGAGGCCAAAATGGAGCTACGTGGTTTATGCACGCTCTCTTACTGACAATTTAATGAATCAGTGCCACTATACTCAGAGTTAACAAGTATACGAATATAAGGAAAGCACAATAAGTAATAAAAAGAGGCAAAAAACCGTAGATAAATTTTAAATTCCTATTTTTTTTAAAAAAAATCTGTAGGTCTACAGACAAATTTGTAGGGCTGGCAGCACTATTTCAAATAGCAAGTATCAATCCAAACAATGGTGATTCCTTCTCGCGCAACCTAGTCTCTTCGGGAAATCCCCGTTCATAAAAGAAAATTTCAGTCAATGTTGCCAATATTTTTTTTTTTCTTCTGAACCAGAAAAATATAGTAGATTTTAACTAAGATAAGTACTTAGAATAAACTCTAAAACAGTCATTTTAAACGATAGCTGCCTTACAAATTTGAGATTTAGTAGTTGTGAAAAAAACGTGTCCCAGAAAAAAACACGTTTTTTTCATCGTTTTTTCGTTGTTTTTTTTTTTTCAAGCCAGTAAAAAAAAATAATCCTTTTTTTCTCAAGCCAGAAAAAAAAACTTTTTTTTTTTTTTGCCAGAAAAAAAAAAGTTTTTTTTACAACACTAGCCGTGCCACACTCTAATCCTACCATCAGTTCGTAACAACTTAATAGTAGCTCACCAGACCATGCAATCTTTTTACAGTCATCTAGGGCCCGACCGATATGTTCACAAACCTAAGATGGGCGCTGAGTTTTGTTAGCAGAGGAACTCCCATCGATCTACTACTGCCATATCCTATCAACATCGAATTTCACTGCACTATACGCACGGACACGTCTGTCGAACGTCCCAAATTGAGTGTTGCTGTTATTTGACGTAGTACCTGTCAACACTGGCATTTCGAGTCAGTGTTGCTGGTTTCAGTCATTAAGTAGATGTGTTCTGCCACTGAGTTATCTACGGCGGAACGTAATGCGGGAAATTACATATTCACAGCGCACCCTCGACATTTTGGATTGAGGAAAGTTGAATTCAAGAACAATTTCCGAAATAGAATACCTCAGGGTTCTAGGATGGGAATACCCTTTCTATTTATTCTTAGCACGTTCATACTGAATGTTTACTGATGTTATTATCTTTTTAATGCAAGAAAAGATGGTAAATTCAATGATTTAATTTTATCCATAATTCACTGTATAGGCCCTAGACGAGACTGCATCGATCAGACAAAAGGTAGAATGAAAATAGCAGTGAACAATGACAACACACCCAAATTAATTTACAAATTATCCAATAAAATGCAGAAAAATAATAAAACAATAACTCAGTTTAATACGGATAAAGAGAAGAAAATATATATCAGCATTCCATATTTAGGTCCCATATCACAAAAATTGCTAACTTATTTAGGATAACCAACGTAGCAATAGCATTCTCCATTAATAATAAGCTAGGTCATCTATTAGAACAAGACTTAAAAAAAAAAAAAGCTAAACAGAAAATTAAGAACAGTGGAGTATACGAAATATCATGCCTATACTGCCCAGCATATTACATCGGTAAAATTTGAAGAAGTTTCAAAACCCGTTTCAAGGAACATATGAACGCTTTTAGATTAAACCACTTTGAAAAATCAGCCATTTCAAAACACATGCATGATACAAAACATGTCATCAACGACATTCAAAATAATTTAACAGTACTACATATGCAATCCTATGCCAAAAAAATTTATCTGTTACGCCAGTTAGAAATATTCCTCCACAAGATAAACAGTCCAGAACAGGTGTTAAATGAACAAAGTAGACTTTACTAGCCACCATTACTTTAATATTATTAAAGATTTATTTCCAGTTTAATGTTAAATGCTAAAGACAAGAAAGATCACCAACATGATATACTCTGACAACGAATAATAATTTTCATCTATGATTAACTTGTACGAGTAATACACATCATCTACAATCTGTTTTGTTCTAATTGTTCTGTTTATATAAACATGTGCACCTTAAACGAAACCGTGTCTAGTACAGTGCTCCGCAATAAATATGTATATGAAACTAATTATTCAACATCTCTTCAATTCTTGTAAGTTTTTCTACAATGTTTTCATATTTACTCCTTTCTCTCATATTAAAACCTGATCACGAAACTTACTTGAGATCATTTTTCAGCACGGGAACAAACTTTAGTAGGCACGAATCTCGCTTAAGAAAAATTTAAACCCAATGTAAATACCATAGTCACATGAATATGGATCCACAGGGTCCGAAATGAATTGTGTAACAGAATAAAATTTGTATTCTAGTGACTGAACGATGTTTTTCATTCTACCAAATTCAATGATGTTAGAAGATCTGATAATGTACTTCCGTTCTCGCTATCTTTCTTTCCTAGGATTTTGTTAAATAAATGTATGCAACACACTTTATTCGAGATTATAACCAATTTTGTACATGAAAGGCTTGTTCTGTACTATTGGTGTTCTGATTCAGGGCAAGCACCTTGCACAATTACTTAAGCGAGTTTCCAATAAATATGATATTTTCATCGGTTGATAGTGGATCTGACTGAAAATATGCGATTTTTTGTCACTTTGTCGGGTAAAAGCCGTTATTTTCCTTTTTGAACAACTGCGGAAGGATGTCTCGTATCTCTGCTAACCTGGAACCAGCGCGCAGCGACTGTAGTACAGTAAAGATAAAATAGCCAAACAAAAACACGGGGAACAAAAATGTACTTGAGCCTTCCATTCCCTGGAAATTTTCTGTCTGCTTATCCAGCGAGAATAAAAGCCGCTTTGATGGAATACATTATTTTAAGACACTAAGAGCACGGAAGCAAATATTTTACTTCCGTCGCTTTAAAGCTGAATTCGTTTCATTTTTGTAGCGGGACGTTAGCTGTGCAAAGACACGAAATGCAAGACAAAAATAAATACAAGCGCGAGCAGAAAAACTGCTGTTTAACGTTTATGTGTTTGTTAACTTCTGGTAATGATGATATTGCAAGTAATCGAACATAAATAATACTAGAATGGTTATAAATGAATGTAATTTTTCTCGGCGTTGTTTATTTATAAATGTTTCTCGGGAAACAAACCGAGTAATATTGTTATTAATGCACAAACAACACGCTCAAGGCTGACTTCAAGGCAGACTTCAAGACTTGCAACTGCACCTGAAGATGGCGACGGAGAATAAAGTCGCCGAAATATTGTGCATTAATAACAATATTACTCGGTTTGTTTCCCGAGAAACGTTTATAAATACTAGAATGGTTGTTTAACATCCATATTTACCAACAAATATTTCTTATAGTAACATGATTATTTTTTCCAAGTACGGAATTAATCACCACACATGCGTAACAACGATGCTCATTTGAGATCTACGGTCACACATATTTTCGCACAAAAGCACTTACTCTGCAACTCATAATCTCTCTTAGACGCTCATGTTATTGTCGATGTTAATACAATGATTTCATGGACGCTGCGAAATCTTTTTTAGGGATCTGTATCGCTCACTGAATAATCTGTTCGGAGTAGTAGGATCAATAATCTTTTCTTCCTTCTTCTTCTTCTTTCTTTTTCTTGTTCTAGCCTTGGAGGATGAACTGATTTATAGATGCTGTTCTGTCAATCCTGTTTGAGCTGATCTTTACCTGTAACTTCCGTAAATGTTTTAAATTTTATTGCGCAATAAATCTTTCTCACATTATTTCTCAAGTGTTAATAAGTAATTCCCTGGGCCAAACCAGACATTATAAAAAAAAGGTCATACAATATATACCTTAACATCGTTTTTATCTGATCCATATACGTCAAGGTGAGTGAATTGTAGTTTTTGGGTCCTGTATACGAAACAAAGAGGAGCCTTATTGTCATAGGGCTCTAGCTCGTAAATAGAATACGTTCCATACTACAAATCTGCGTGTTATGTATTATACTGATCCAAAACCTAGTACCATATTTATAGGGTGGGGTCATAATTTCTTGTTAAAAGCTTAAAGTGTAAATATCTTGGCATAACGTTTGATAGCAAAATCAATTTGGCAGAGCACATTTGACAGGTGGCATGAAAATGTTACAAAATCGTTCATTTACCAGAAATGTTAGGGAGTTGGGTTACAAAACTTTGGTCATAGCATTGGTTGGATACGGTGGTGTAGTATGGGACTCACATTCTAGTTATCAAATACAGGAGTTGGAAGGCGTGCAAGGAAGAGCAGCTAGATTTGTTTGTAGAAATTATTATTTTTTTTTGTTGGTAAAGGTGTCAGTGATTGGAACAAATTACCAAGTGAAGTGATGAATAATTTACCAAAAACTCTAAAGGAATTTATAATTAAAATGTGTAAATCGGAAAAGTAAATGGGGGAGGAATTTAACATTCAAACTATGAAAGAAATTTAATATATTTATATATAAAGGGGTAATTTTAATTACACTAGTACTCGAATTGCTACCGGAGCGTTAGCTCCATCGCAATTAAAATTAATAAGAAAATTTTATTAAATCATATTCTAGGGAGATTCTGCTTAAGGGGTAAAAGTCAAATTTATACTGAAGCGTTTGTCCTAAGTATATATTTATTTAGAGTTCGTCAAGTAGACGATTGAGATATGTTTTTTTTCATTTATTCATTTTTTACGGAAAATAAAGAATTGAGCGAGGGTCTTTATCATTTTTGTTACCAGATGAATCTCTAAAACATTATCACCAACGACATGAAATCTGTACCCGCTATCGCCAATATCCCGCAATTTGACGACACATAGTAGAAACTTGTCTCACACACTTCGTAAGCTGTGAACAACGCTACCGAACTCTTTTGCTTTCAGACTTCCTTGCCATATAATAATACAATGTTATAGAATGTCCTCAAATCAGAGTACAGTGTATCTCAACAGAGCGTAAGTTGTTACAAATGAACGTGACTTTATATTTTAATAATTTGTTAACGAGACATTGTAGAGTTGTTATTAGATCTGTGGATTACCGAGTTTGTGTCGTGGTCTTTTCTGGCAGAGAAATATTTGAAAATTTTGTAGTTCTACTACTCATTCAGAGAAAAGTAAACTGTTGTCTTCATCGATCATCAAAACTGATTTTATTCTAATCAATAAAAATAGATTTGGGTAATTTGAAATGATATACTGTATAGAAATAGCACCTTGGTTACTCTCGTAAAAATGGCTCTCGAAATTAATCCAGTCCTCATGCCATAGACTATTAGTAAACTTTATAATTTTAATAAATAAATAACGCCAAAGCAATTGACGTTTTTGGATTTATTGGTCTCCCATACGCGTTTCACTTCTTTAGCAGAAGCATCATCAGCGGGTTTTTTCTGTTAATTATGTACAAAATTGTAAACAGGTTATGTTTTGTTTGGTACAGTGGAATGAATTATTATCTAACTTATATTCTACTTACATTTGTGGTTTAATGCATTGCTTTTTGCTCCGTTCTCAGTATCAGTGCCTTTGCATTTTTGGTGTGAGGTGTCTTCATTATTCCGAATCACAACACTGCACTTTATAGCACTGCACTATGTGTTTTTCTTGCAAATGGCCGTTCTGTTTTGTTTACTAATTCTCGAGTTTGTGTTGTTATGCGGTGTTGTTTTGTTTTTTCAGTCTTCCATTTATTTGGCGGTTTTTTCAATTGTAAATGGTTTCAGTAGTTTATTGTGTTTTTCTTTTATGTCCATGTTTACTGTTGTTTTTCCTGTGTCGATGTTTCTATTTTATTTTAGTTTCAGTGTTTTGTATAGTGTTGGGTGTGTGAGGTTTGTGTATTCATTTATTATTCGTTTTCCTTCTGTTAGTGATTTTTGTATATGATAGTTTTCTTGGAATGTTAGTATTTGTGGTTTGTTGTTGTTTATGGTGAGTATTTGCATGTCAGAGTCAATATTTGTTGGGTGGTGGTTGTGTTCTTGTAAGTGTTCTGCAAATGTTGAATGGTTGTTATATTTTAGACCTCTTATATGTTCCTTGTATCTGGTTTCGAATTTTCTGCATTTTTGTCCAATGTATTGTGCTTCGCATTCATTGCATGTTAGCCTGTATATTCCTGATTTGTGATATTTATTGGTTTGTGTGTTGTTTTTGTGTAATGTTTTGTCTGTTCTGAATGCTATTCTTAATCCCTGTTTTTTGAATATGTTTGCAATTTTGTATGTGTCTCTGTTGATGTATGTCATCAAATGCCATTTCTTTCTATTTTGTATTGTATGTGGTGTATTATCTGGAGTTGATCTATTGTGATGTGATGATGGGGGTGTATTGTGTGCAGTTTTCTTTATCTGTCTGATTAATATTATTAGCAATTGAGGAAAATGATCCACAACATCCAGATATTAGTAAACTGTTAATGGAATGATTGTAAGAACTTGTAACTGCCGAAGACAACACTCAAACCGCTAGTAGCTCGCTAAGACATTAGACACCCATCTAAACTAATCCGGCAACGCCTCTCTCGGCTGGAGTATGACAACATAATCTAACTATCCATCCTCGCATCTCGTTGTGTACTCTGTCCGTTCACTCCCACGAGGGACTCGCATTTACATCTTGAGAGCAAACACATGCCACCACACTGTGTTGTCCTCGCTTACGGCTGTATTTACTGCTACTGGCGTACGCAGTTTAACACCTAATTTGCTTGCCGCTGCATCTCAACCCCTTCTGCCTACCTGCTCGCCACTAATCCAATACATATAAAATCCTAGGCGTACGTAATCCGCATCATCGGACCAATTCAGGTCAAGTTCACACGAAATGTTATTGAAGTGCTGCTAAGGGTTTTTGAACATAATTCATTGCGATAGGTGGCTCTAAAGTATAATTCCTATATTTACAATTAGTTTATGTTGATTGTAATTCCAAAGATTGTATTTGAGAATCATTGCTGGCAAACGATTACATTACTACTTTTTTTATTCTGTTTTACTTTTTGAGTACGGGTACTTATTTCGTTAAATGTGTATGTGCTTTAAAATAAAACGGAATAGATTAATAACCGTAAAAAGTGTAAGTAATATTTATTTTACCTAAAAATAACAGTAGAGCTCACGCCTTCTATAATTTTTGTGTTGCAAGGAAATTTTTTTCTTGCAACGAACTGTGAAGGTTAAGTGTTAATTAATATGGTTCAAATTTGACGTGAGAAAGTAAGTTTATGATAAGCGGCTGTTTCCTACAGTTACACTTTACGTAAATCACGTTATGTGTGCAACGTGCAGTTCATAACAACACTATTATAGTTTTTTCAATGGAGTTAATACTATAAGCATTATTACATTTTACAATTAGTGAAATTCGTTTCATTCAGTAAGTATTTATAATTTAAACTCAATTTAATATTCAATTACATGTAAAATAGAAAAATGCCAGCGTTCCGAGGGTCACATATATATTTTATTTACCATATCTATTTATTAGATTTAATTGGAATCCGAATGAATAAAATTTTGTTGAATGGACAAAAATCAAGTGATTGACATCACTTATTGATTTCAACATTTATCGTCAAGGATATGCTGAAACGCCCTGTTATTAATTCGATATGTGACGGTATAGTCTAACTTCCATTTTCCACTCCAAGAAGCGATTATATTTTGTTGACCGCCATTCTATAGAACCGATTTTGTTCATACTTGCAGAAATGTTTGTTGGTCGACAAGAAATTGTTTTAGTATCAGCATTCGGTAGGTAAAATAGGCTATGTTGCACTTTGTTGCTAAGTTGGAAAGCTGAGAAATTAATGATAATAGTTTCCACAAATTAGTAAACATTTTTTTATTGAACGCTAACACACTCCACTGACGTCGTGTTAATTGTGACATTATCGATTTAAGAGGAAAGTCGGTACTTTAACATCCTACATGAATGAAGCTTCTGTCAAAATCCAAGATTTCTTTTATAGATTATCTGGTAAGCAACAGAGCAAATCTCAAATTCCATCTAGTTTATAAGTTTCTCCCTCTCTCTAAACAAGTGTTAGGAATTCGCCACAGTAAATAACCACCGAGCGGGGCGGTGTAACGGTTAGCGTTCTCGCCTCGCATTCGGGAGGACGGCTGTTCGAATCCCCGTCCGGGCATCCAGATTTGGGTTTTCCATGGTTTCCCCAAATCACTCCAGGCAAATGCCGGGATGCTTCCTTCAAAAGGCCATGGCCGAATTCCTTCCCATTCCTTGCCCCCATCCTTGCCCCCCATCCTTTCCCGTCTCTAAAGACCTCGATTTTAAAAAGAGACGTAAAGCAGTTACCAAAAAAAAAAAAAAAAAAGTAAATAACCTGTGGTGACTGAAGGTGGTGATAGGGGAAGGGAGAAGCGTGTTTCGACAAGATCCTGTAATTATAAGGGCCACATATATACTTCATCGAACAATGACCAATGAGCACAGCTGCTAAGACTTTACTGACTGGCCTCGAATGCCAAGGTATTACATGTGTCACAGTCTATTCAGATCCATTCATTTCGAACCATCGGAGAAAAACTCGTTTTGGCTTGGAAGGCTGATGGAGGTGTCTCTAGGTGTTTGGCAGGTTCAATCATCTTATACCGCTGAACCCCTCTAACACGAGACTTAATAGAAGAATACTGGCGAAATTTTGGAGAGTCAATAATGCGCTTTTATGTGTTCTCTGAGTTGAGTTTTAAGCGATTAGGAAATGACGAGGTAAAGCAGCAAAGCAATTTCTGGCTGGATAAATCCAGCCAATCAGTGTAATCTTCCTTAAAAGAGAAATCAAGCAGGGTTGGAAATTTTTTTGTGTATGAGAAGCGCTAGTAAATAGAATCGGAAGACGTGGCAATGGTGACCCGCGCAAGTGGATGGCTGTTGAGTTGCTAGTGGATAGACTTCAGACTGAGAATTAAACCTTAATTCTCTGTTTCCCATTGCTCTAATGTGTCGAGTATCCCATTCATTCACATAAAACAATTCAGAAGATATCCAACAAGTCTCATTTAACAAACGTGCGGGGATGAATTCGAACATATACAAATACTGGAGAAATAATATGATACATTCAGAAAAACATTGTAGTGAGTCACAGCTAATACTGACACCCTCCGGCGAGGTCAACGGAAGAAGATGCTTCTAGCTTTACGCCTTGTCGACGTCGAGGTCATTAGAGGTGGGAAAGGAGTGGTGCAAGGATCGGCAAGGAATTCGGTCATGGCCTTTTAAAGAAGCCATCCTGGCATTCAACAGGAGTCGTCTGGGGAAATCATGGAAAACCCAAATCTTGATGGGAGCCAGCGTGTTCCTGAATGCGAGATCCCTCTCTAACCCAGGTTTCTTGAATTTTGGCGAGACCTTGATATCTACATCTACATATATACTCTGCAATTCACAAAATTGTGGGTGGCAGAGGGTGCTCAGCACCAAAGCTAATCTCTTTGTTGTGCATTCCAATCCCTGATGGTACGAGGGAAAAAAGAATTCATATAAGAATCATTGCGGCACCTTATTTTTCTAATCTTATCTTTCCTGTCATTCCGGCTCAAATAGGTTGGTGGACGAAGTATTTCACTACACTCGTGAGTGAAAGTGGGAGTACACATGTTTACCAATAAGTTTAAATGAAACGTACGTCGTCTGTCTACCAGAGACTCCCAGCCTAGTATACTAATCAGTTCTGTGACGCTTTCATAAGGACTGTAGCAAGCGGTCACGAATCGAGCGGCTCTTCTCTGTACTTTCTCTATACTTTCTCTATACTTTCGATCAACCCCATACGAAACGGATCCCAAATGGCACAGCAATAGTCCAAATGTAGACGCACAAGAGATTTGTACGCTATCTCCTTTGTTTGTTACAATTTTTCAATATTCGACCTATGAAACGCAGCCTAGAATTAGCTCTACCTACTAACGAATTAATGTGTAAGTCCCATTTCATGTTCCTTTGTACTGTTACTCCCAAATATTTCATAGAATCGACCATACCAATATGCTCATTGTCTTGCACTTTTTACAATTTAGCGTTAGTTGCCACTCAGCGCACCATGCCAAAATAATATCGAGATCGCGCTGAATTTCTAAGCAATCTGCCAAATTCCTTACTTCCCTATAAATAACCACATCATCAGCAAACAATCCAAAAAGGCTTTTAACTTTGTCTCCGAGATCGTTTATAAAAATTAAGAAAAGAAGTGGTCCTATTACACTTCCTTGAGGTACCCCCTATGTAACATCTAGATTAGAAGAACTTTCTCCTTCAACGACGACATACTGCGACCGACCAGTTAGAAAATCCTTTATCCATTCACAAAGCTGATCCGATATACCGTACGCTCGTAGCTATAATGGGTCTTGCTTAAGAGCTGGTTTGGAAACGCTCTCGTAGGAATACTATGGCGTCAGCCGATAACTCTAAAGCAATTCATAGAAGCCAATAGCGTTACATAGAGTCTGGTAGCTCAGTGATTAAGGCACTTAATTTCAAAAGTTCACTGCTCCAATCCCAGGTTAAAATCCCGGGTTAAAATCCCGGTGGGTATACGCATTTTTGAGTAGTGTTTGATCATATGAGCTATGTCCCGTCGTTCTGTGGTTCGGATTCGACGTTAAACTGTAGGTCCAACAGGAAAGGAACTGGCCGCCCTACCTCTGATTCAATGGCTTAGTACGTCCCCATCCAGGAGATCCAACCAACATTCGGGTTGTAAGCTGAGTTAGTTTTTACATAACACTGATTAATATTTGGGAGAAATGATTATATCAAAACCATTAATACAACCTGCACAAAACTAATTTACAATATTAAAATAAAGCTATCGAAGTCTTTTATTCAAACTTAATCACTATGGCGTTGTAGCTGATAACTCATATTAATACTTGATTCATTTATAACAATAATGAGCATCACTAGAATAGTCTCTACAACGTAGTTGCTTTTCGGAAAAGTTGAATACACTGTCTTCGGAAACAATCTATACGCAAAGATCTACTGCGTTCAACAGTCATGTTTCACCTCCGAACTTTTGTAGACTACAACAATACATTCTGACATAATTTCCTGTCCATTTTCTTGTCACTGCAAGAAAACAAAGTGGAGAGAAGAACAACGGCTGTTTATAATTCCATAGGTCCGCAGGGCACAGTACGAGGAGGTATTAAAGACTGTAATATATCATGCTGAGACGCCTCTGCCTTCCCGGTGCTTCATAAAATGCATTACCGCCCTGAACACCTTCGTGACCAGAATCTGCAAGGCCCAAGGGGTGGGGGGACGCAACTGTGGTCGCAACGTGCAATAGGGACACGTGCGTTTATCGAACATTCGTACTGAACTGCAATAAACGGAAATTATTGCAGTGAGATTCCATAATACTCGAAGAACCGTACAATACGCTGCACAAAGCAAAGCTATAAATACGCGCTTTCTCGCCTTGCTGCTAATTTTCAATTAATTTTTATCCCACTTTGTAAGATGGCGTAACTTGTGTTTAAAACAAATTCAAATAATATTAATTTAGGAGTACTCCTAATCTTTATATATAAAGATGAATGTATGTTTGTTTGTTTGTTTGTTTGTTTGTTTGTTTGTTGGTTTGTTTGTTCTTCATACAAATCCACAGTTTTCACCCGATCTCGATGAAACTTTGCACACTTATCCTTTGAAACAAGGAGAAAAATACTGTCTACATTTGGTTGAAAAATTATCTGTATAAATAACACATGTTGTCTCATAACTTCGAAATACGGCGATAGACAGACACGTTGGATGTGGACGTCTCCAGATCGTGTTTCCGTGTAGTGAACTGGCAGCTCAGTGGCTAAAGAGCTTACTTACGAACGTCGTGGTCTCCGGTTCAAATCTCCGTGGAGGGTAAAATTTTAAAAAATTGTTTTTCATCGTAAGAGTCAAGCCTGGGCCGTAGGTTATTTGGATTGAATGTTAATCTGTAGATATTATAAAGTTAGGGGTGCAATGCGAGGCAAATCGTAGGTAGTCTTGCAATTTTGTAGGTGTACACTTTTTTACGTTATAATGATCCCTCAGGTGTTGTTCGCAGTCAGTGTGTGAGTGTGAACCACAGTAATACTAATATAAATACGGAAGTAAGTCTCTGTCTTTTTGTTACGTTTTGACGACTAAATGGCTATATCGTTGTGATGGAATTTTATAAGGAAAGCTGTATGAAGGGCACAGGATATTTTTTTCCAGTATGATTAACAGTTGTAGTCACGAAATTTTGAAATCTTATCGAATAGTGACAGAAATATGTTGGAAATTGATTCTCTTCAAGAGGCAGGTTCAACGGTAGAATGATATAGTGATAGCTTTACTGTCATATTATGCCGACTCGATATTGTTTGGAACCAAACCTTCGTTACCAACAACTTTCTATATTTAATTCTGGCAAAAAAAATTCTTAATCCACGCGTACGAAGTCGCGGGTACGAGGCTAGTAATTAATATTTATTTTGCTTATACTAATTTCATGTTGGTAACCATGGAAATTATTAGTACATAAATGAAACCAATCTCTATTGGAACATATATCATTGAAATTAATAATGGACATTGGAGTAGGTTTGAGATCTAATAAACCCTCCTGGCTGGAAGAAAACTCGGAAATCAACCTCCTGGGAATTAAAATCCAAAAATGCCTGCAAAAAAGTGCGACACCAAATTGGAGGAACCTATTAGCCAAACTTAGAGCTTGCCTTCAACAACACTCAGAGAGGAATCTCAATATGATAAAGAGAATGCAACTAATCAACAAATTTGTCCTAGGGAAGCTATGGTACACTTCGCAAGTATTTCCAGTTTCTACGGCCTTAGCTCGCAGCATTTGTCTGCGGTCAGATACTTTATTCACAGAGGAGAAATATTCAAAATTAAAGTTGGAACACTAGCTCTGGCTAAACAAAGAAGGGGACTTACCCTTGTCGATGTATACAAGAAGAGTAAAGCTCTCTTCGTTAAAAATATGCTATAGGCAAAAAACAGGAATCCGCAAGGAATTACAGCAAACCTGATCGACCTATACAAGCCGTTTAGCATGACGCCACCCATCAGCATCGTCGGAATACCAAACCTGCTGAAACACTTACAACTTTTCTACCTGGAACTCAGCTACCTGAAGCTCACAACACAAGAATAACTGCCCTTTAACAACAAAAATAATCTACAATATTATGATGTATAATACCCCGGAAATACATGAAACGAAGTATCCAACTATTATATGGAAAAATCTCTGGGCAAATATTCATAATCCAGTGTTACAGACATCTGTACATGCAATCTGTAACAAGGTGGTTAATGAGACAATAGCCACAAACTCCAAACTAAATCGAATCCATCTTCTAGAAAATGATAGATGAAACCACTGTCAAATGGCTGACACTCTACCCCACAGAATTACCTGCCACTGTGTCAAAGACATTTGGAACTGGACAAGGCGCACCGCAACACACATATTAGGCAACACAACGAGAAGAATAACTCCTGAACTTTTTCTTAAACCAGATAAGACAACAGATTCGAAACATAGAGGAGACGACTTAACATGGCTAATGGGAAACACTGTATAGCATATATTTTCTCAAAAGAATCGAAACATAGAGACTACTGGGTCCAACTTGTGGTAGACTACCACAGATTAAAGAAGAGGAAAAAAATGAGAAGAATCCCTCCGCAAACTTTTTAGATAAAATTGTACCATTTAAAAAAATAATAATAAAAAATAGTTTAAAAAGTATATTACATAATACAAAATTGTAGATGATACAAAAAAATAACGTTAAAACAATGATGACAACCGCTTTATAAAAATTGTACAACTCTGCTCGTATCGCTGCTGTATGGGGTTTCTGTCTGCTCGAATCTGCGAAATTACAGATATAAAATATAACGAGAATAGTCTGAGCTATGAAAGGACTTGAAAAACATAGGGAAGCTACATATACGCTTCGAACGTGTTTCGCTGGTTGAAGTTGGCAGAACTGCTGCATCTTTAACTGTCTCCTGCTTCCGAGAGTGTTCTGCTGGGAGATGCAGAAACCATCGGACTCTGTGAAACACAAAAATTAAAATAATGAAGATAATGACTTGCATTGGAAGAGTTCATAAACTGTAATACCATTGTAGTCAAATAACTTATATTCACTGGTAGTCACAAAGGCGAAAAATAATAATAATAATAATAAGTGATACTAAGGAAAAGGAAACGACTTTTGGCATTTTAAATAACAAAGTGTAATGCCACAGTGGGAATTATATAAATATCTGCAAGCTTCTGAGTGTATGATATCGCAGGGTCGATGAACAATATCGTAGGAGTGGAGTGCAGTCGATTGTGGAGAGTCGGTCGCCATAGTACACACGTGTCGGAAGTGTCAAGATGACGACGGTAGTGCACGAGTTTGAAGTGAAGTGTAATCCGCGAGCATCGTCACGTAATGACAGAGCGGTTTAATAGAAACAGTGTGGAGAGAGAGAGAGAGAGAGAGAGAGAGAGAGTGTGTGTGTGTGTGTGTGTGTGTGTGTGTGTGTGTGTGTGTGTGTGTGTGTGTGTGTGTGTGTGTGTGTGTGTGTGTGTGTGTGTGTAAAAGTGTTTGGAGACTAGCGCTGGCGAATGTATGTTGTATTTAATAAAACTTTCGTGATCCTTGATTAACTACATGTGTGTGTCGACTTTCATCTGTAGCATGTAGTAGTACCTGAATATGACTTATTCAACATTTTGGTAGGAACCGTACTTGTTAAGAGACGTTAAGCAGTTTAAAAAAAAAAAAAAAAAAAGGAACTGTACTCCACTGGACTGGCGACCGGGTCGATAGAATCTGCAAGTGTGTAAAGCTGGAACAGCTTTACTAATAGTAGCACGTAGCAGCGTATGAAACATTAATTTTAAATTAAGCCCCACCACATAAGTCTTTTGAAAAAGACTACGGAAAATAGCCCATAAGTCAACATACTTGAGGACTAGAGGCCTGCAACGAATATACTGTACGTTTGTGTTCGTCTTGTTTGTTGAATATTCGTCGCAGTCATCCAACCTTCAACTTTGGGGAATGATGGGGTCTTTGCTACTTAAATTAATCACTGAAACATAGGATATGCAGGATGATATTACTTCTGCATGAATTATAAACCAAATAAAGGTAAAAAAAATTACCTTTTTTTTACTTATGGTTTTACGCCTCGTCGACGTCGAAGTCGTTAGAGGCGGGATGGGACTGGGAACAAGGAAGGGAAGGAATTCGACCATGGCATATTGAAGGAAGCATCGCGGCATTCGCCTGGAGTGATTTGGGGAAACCATGGAAAACCCAGATCTGGATGCTCCAACGGGGATTCGAGCTGGCGTACTCCCGAATACAAGGCCAGAGCGTTAACCACTCATACACCACGCTCGGTAAAAAAAAGCTAACAACAATAATTGCAATAATTGACGTACATTTTCTTGATACTAGGTGAACTTCAAACCTCACAATCAAACTAGAATAAGAAGTAGATTGAATGAAGGCTTTCCCGGTGTATGAATTGTATGAAAAGTTCTTTTCGCGTTAATATGAAGTCGGAGTGCGGCTTCAAAACATCGCACCAATCTAATGCGCTCTCCCGGTTTTCCAACAACAAGCAGATTGTTTGGAAATGGTAGTGAAAATTAAGTAGAACATGAAAATTCCTAGCGTGTCATGGTAATCACCAAGAGACTATCGGGTTGATTTTGTTTGCGGTGGCCGGAGGGTTGCGACTTTCATACTACCATTTTGATGTCCCTGCAATGTCAAAGCACAACGAATCAAGTCCAGAAAGCACGAATGCATCACACGTTCCCAGTTGCCTCCTCATCGGGGCGTTTCTGTCACCGAGAAAACATCCCCTGTAAGCCAGAGTAATTTTGCGATGTATTCATGAAGTTTTAGGCTAATACGTGAAGATGGATGCAGCTTTCTTAACAGGCCGAGGTGGGCCGGGCGTGATTTGTGAGCGTCATGCGTCTTGCACAGCTGCCCTGCCCGGAGAGATTAGGGCCCAGCCAAGCACACTCGTGCAAATTTATTCGCAGGCAATGGAGCAGCAATGAAGGGGGGACCACACGCAGGTGTTGTAACGCAACTCCTGAACACGGGGTTATTAATCTGGCCGGCGCGACGCGCACGCTACGGCCAACAAGTATATCAAGCCACCATAACCATCCCCAGACACGACCAGCCAACTTTGACATCAGCAACACTGAAAGGCAGCAGGTACAGAATGTCCCAACAAATTATTACTCTCATAGATTGAAATTTATATGCAGCATCCAGTGGCAATTAATTCGACCGATGCAACAAACGGTTACCGTCTGTACTACCTCGATTCCAAATTGCAATGAGACTTCGTATTTATCACCTCATTTTATACATCAAGAGCCCCAGACCTTCCACCAGTACAGTTCACATACGCTATAAATTTTGCCTGTTCATGCTTGAGCATCATCAACAGTTAGTTTTATTTGAACAGATATGAATATCTTCCCATTCATCAACAGTCCCACGGTCTTTCAGCTTCTTCTTATTATTATGCAATGTCCGATTCCGGGCGTAGTCTGTTATCACGGAGCATGTTTACGAAGACTATACCGTAGGTCTTTGTTACGTGAGGGAAATAATCTCGTCACCTAGATAGATAGATAGATATGTTCACTTTGATCCCATGTGAAAATAATCTCGGGGATGTGGAACAGTACATACACTTATTAGTAATGTCGATATTACTATATAATTGATAATATTATATATTGACAAGAAGTTAGTTACGACCCATTAGTATAACCAATATTTCCTGTAATCTACAAATACAATCCCGAGTTAGTTAATACTTATTATGTGGAACAGTGTAAAAAACTTGTTACCAGCATCTAACAACCAGTTATTTTCTTACCAACCAGTTACCACACCTCATAAGCAGTCAATTACTTAAAAACCTGTTAGTATCATAATTTTTAGAGCAGTTTTTGAGTGCATGCTATCCCATGTTAGTTACTATATATGAGTGAAATTTTGTAAACAGTGTAATTACTTCATTTGTCAAAAGTTTCAACAGAAAGAAAAACCATATATCATTTTAGTAATTGTGGACAACTTTGTCACCTTCCCCTTCCATACACCATATATACTATTTTATCAGTCATTCTTAGTTACCAAATTCCAAGAAGAAAACTCTTTCACAGAGTAAAATGGATTCTGAAGCAGAAACTCTTTCAGTTTGGACTTAGAGTAGTTGGTTTTTTGTAGATAACATTTAATTTTTGTTGGTAAGATATTGAATAAGGAAGCTCCAGTAAATGTTAACCCTTTCTATACAATTGGCAGTGATTTGTAATCCTTGTGGATATTATATTTATTCCTAGTATTATGGCTATGTATGTCAGCATTAAGATTGAAGTGTTCAGGATTTTCCACTACAAATGATAGTACAGAGTATACATACTGTGCTGGCATTGTTAGAACACCCAGGTTTTTGTTGCTAGGAACCCTGTACCCTCAATACCCTCTATTTGATCCCAGTCAGTTATCCTGCTCTCATGTGCCCTGATGACAGCTACACCGTCACAGCTGTGGTTTGGTTAGTGAAAGCTGTACGTGACCCAGAGGTATCAAAGCATTCATTCGTAAATCATATATAATGCATTGTCGAATTCACCTGCGCCTCACTGTGAGATGAATCAGTTACACATGGTACAAATATTTGATTATACGAGTAAAGCAATCAGGAACTACTCAAAGGAAAGCATCATCTCTAAGATCGTAATGTGGAGGATAAGGCTTTTTTATGCTTCTACCTTTACGCCTTGTCGAGGTAAACAGATGTGGGATAGGACTGGGCACAAGAAATTAGAAGGAATTCGTCCCTGATCTTTTGATGAAACCACCCCGTCATTCGCCTGGATTAATTTGGGGAAACCATTGAAAAACCCATTTCTGGATGTCCAGACGGGGAACCGAACACGTGTCCTCTAGAATAGGAGGCTAGGGCGCTACCGCTCATCCACCACACTCGTTGGCTTTCGTTAGAATGTTCATCCCGTGTAGATGTTTTTGCAATTTACATTTGAAATCCGTGTCTCAAATTTCCAAAACCATTATGGGATTGTCATGTGACCATAATTTGGAATATCACAGTAAATTAGTAAAGAACATTATACGTAATTAATATTATTAACTGGAATGTTAAAATTATGTTAGATAATTGTCGGTTAAATTAGGTTAAACTAGACGACCCATGCAAAAATTTCCGCGAATGCAGTGAATAGGAAAGTTGGAGGTTTGTAATAGGATGAAAGAAGAACCGCCTCATTTGTTTAAATTGTTTTTTTGTTTAATGTAATGGGTACGTAACGAAAATTGACGTCAGTGAAGCAGTTTATTAATATCTCTGTGACATGTGCTACTGCAATCTATCGGTTTGCCTCCGAAATGTCTTATACGCGCGACATTCACAGTTATTACATTTGCCCTATGAGGGTCAAATTCAGCAAAATTTCGTTCTTAATTAATAATATTGCCTGAGTCGAGACCGTAATCTTTTAAATGATACCTCATTTATCGATTTTGGATATGTGTCAATGGAAATTAATGGCTCGTAACAAAAAAAAACACGTGTTATACATGTGATTAATGTGACTATTCGCTTTCTCCCGGTACGGACCATGTTATTTCTGATGCATTTTCTCCGTGGGCTCTAACTTTCGCATTCGGTGAATTTCATACTTTGGTCAAATAATCACGAAATAAACACGTGAATTAGCTAACAAAAACAAACATGAATAAAACTCTGTACGCACGTGAAAAATATCATGTTGCTTTCTGAGAATCTATCATAGCATGTTTGCCCGAAAAGAAACGAAAAAGGCACATATTTCAACTTAGCTACTTAGTTGTAATCTGATCTTATTGTTGGAGAATTTATTTTTAATTGCAGAATTTCAACAAAATTAAACACTCACGCCGAGCACAGGTAATTAAGAAAAAACGAAACTGAACCCATACGTAAACTATAAAAGATCAGTGGCCTGAACTTCATGTTACCTGTAGTCAAATAATCACGAAAAAACAACTTGAATTAGCTAAAATGAACAAATCGACTTAATAAAACTGTATACGAACTGTGGTATGGCAGCGTCATCCCCCAATGAATATTAATATATTCATATTAATTATATTTATTTTATTCAAATATATAAACTGTTTAGGGCTAATCAATTCATAGGTAATTATGTATTAAGCCCGAGCGGCCGAATTTATTCTTGTATAATTTTAGTTTATCGCAAGATTGCTGTTAGGAAAGAATTAAACGGTTAAAATGCTAGCATTCAGTGGCAGTTTTGAACATTCAAATAGCCGGACAATGCTGGGCGCTGGACAATGGAAACGACCGGTGGAGAGCGGAGAAACCCCGTTAGCTGGGCAAGGGCAATGTGCCCCGGCTCTACGCTGAAGGCGCAAGGTCACAGAAAATGTGCGCAAAACCGAACGGCGAATGATAGCAACGCCGCGACACACGTGATTGTGGAATACGCCGATTCACCAATCGTGTATAGCCACCAGGTCTACATTTATTGATGCAAAGCTTCTTTTCCATGCGCTGGGAAAGAGGAAGCTGATTTCTTCGTGGAGGCAGAAAAGGCGCCATCACGGTACTTGCTGTCCAGACGAGCTGGAGTACAGACGTCTGTTCGGGGGTGGTCCGACACACTCGACTAGCTGTTCGTCTATAGTTGAAGATAGACGCTTTCTGGCTAAGACATTGCCGGAGGCATAGTGCACTATCTCGTAGAGGCCATCCCCACTGATGCATTAGAGTGGATGGATTATCCGTGGATCTGCATCTGACTGCGACACAGAGCGTGTCGCAATCTTCAAGGAGTTACAACAACGGTAATGTACCGACGCCAGATCATTGGTTCCATGTGTTTTTTTTACGAGGCTTACAGACCCGTAAGCGATCGCTGCGAATAGACTCTCTGCTCTGATCGTGGAAATATTGCTGAACTAGCGAACATTCCATATTCACCAATATTGAACTTTTAAGCATGTTGCTCATCATAACATAATTCAAATGACATTGTTTTAACTTTAATTGGCGCCCCTAGGAATTTTGTAAAATGTTTAACTTTTATCTGTTGGCCTGCGATGCCACATTATTTTACTTTCTCTCTGAAATACTTAAATCCATTAATGTTTTCATTTATCCGGAAAATTGTAAGGCCCAGTTATTGCTTGCTTGTTTTGAATATCTGTGCTTAACGTTAAAATTAAATATATCAAGCAGTGTATAAGCCAGAAGATCAAATAAATTCAATATTTTATTTAAGTGTAAATCTTGCAGCATTCGAGATTCTGGTTCACCAGATTAACCTGTTGACAAATTAATATTAATCGCCTAGATAAAATTTCAAGGTAATGGTTCCCTCCCCCCCCCCTTTCAAACGGAAGGTCCATTACAGAACAAATGAAAATATGGTGGCTTTTCCTTGTCTTTCTTGTGAAGTTTCAGTATAAAAACCTGGTTTTCATATTAATCATTCGTCGTTGCATTAAGGCGATATTATGTTTTAAACTTGGCGATCGAACTTAGCAACGACGAACGTATTTGAGCAGACTCATGAGAAGTTAACCCGATATATTTGCTTCCACATTAGGAGTCTACAGCTAAATCGATATCCATGGTCCATTGTTGAGATCAGGGAAACGAAATCTGGAGCGTTCTAACATAGCGATTATCTATTTCTTTAACGTATTCCGCTACGTCAAGGCATAATCCTTACTTCTACGATCGTTCGTGGCAGATGAAGGATGCAATTACACCTGTTAGTGGTCAATTAAGTTATTTGCTTCGTGCTGCATATTAAGATTTTTAATTCATAATCCAAAAAGCACTATTAAATGCCAACTACAGGGGATGAAAATCATACAACGCATAAATGAAAGCAAATTGTTTTACTTTAACGTTCTATTCCCATCTCCAGTTATCTTTGCTTCCAAGAAGAAAACTCTTCTCCTTCTCCTTCAGCATATTCTCCCAACTATTGTGGTAGGCTGCCATTGATAAGATTTTATTCAACATTGGCATTGTCAAATTTGGAGCTTCAAATTTACGGCCGTATGCCCTTACTGACGACAAACATTTTGTAATTACTGCCAGGGCGTACTAATGAATGAGGTGAAGTGTTCTTTTGTGTCTGCGAAAATATTTAAATATATTCTGACTATGATAGATGTATTTTTAGTTTGTAAAATGTGAAGTTTATGAGACGGATATTGGGAACCGTCCCGGCATTCGCCTTGATCGCTGCGGAAAACCGTCTAAAAACCGCAGCCAAAACGGACAGTACGCGGGCCTTGGTTCATGCCGTGCCCGTTAGGCGGCAGCACAGCGCACTGAGCCAACCCAGTTGGTAAGAAAAAAACTTTCTTAAGGTCCGCGCTCACTAGAGCGGGCCGCATCGCGTCGCGTCGCATCGCAGAAATGCGTCTGCAATCGCTTACATTGATTCTAATGGGGTAACGCACACCAGAGGCGGGTCGAGTCGGGGCGGGGTGGGCCGCATCGCGTCGCACGGCCGGATCGCTTGGCCAGCTCTGCGTATTTTTCCGCCTGTGCGCCTCGATGCGCTCAGTCACGACCGGGTTTGCGATAAGAGCTCCAACAGCACTGACTGACTTTTGTAACTTGTGTGTTCCTAATTCCGTGAATTAACTACATCGCTTCAACAAAATTAGCTGCAAATTTGCACGCAGGATGGTGGATGATTTCTGAAAAAATATAAGTAATTACAATCTGAAAATTTAACTACTTTATGAAATTTAATAAAGATCAAAAATTTCTAGCTCATGCTCACTTGTCTTTGCTTGTATGTTTTAACTTAAACTATTCAAACGTAATGGATGAAGAGTACTGCATCTCATTAGTAATGACTTTCAAAGAGTTTTATGATTTACAAGACACAAAATATAATAACAAAAAATATACATATTTGGGAGGAAATAGGAAACTAGTTAAAACAACCAGGTATAATGTCATGTTTCGTATTTTATTTTTTGTTTATTTTACGTGTGTATTATAATTTTCTATCACTTTCTTTAAATTCCGCTTCTAAATCTTTGTGTTAACAATTAACCTAATTGTTTAAAAATATTTTGTGAAATTATTCCAAATCTTAATGATTTCTGATGTATCCTAGAAACCTGTGTAAGTAAACCTGTTGAAATTTCTTTGTTGTCATTTTCGTTCTTACTTTCTGCAACCCAATTCAAACGTTGTTAATCAAAAGGTTGTAAATGCGGCACGTGGCTAGTATTACTTTATTTATCTTATTAGGTAACACCGACATTCTTCTTTCACAGATATGAAACCTTCTACCTATAACACCAAAGCAGTTATCGATCACCCTCCATAGTTTATTGAGTCTGTAATTGAAAGTTCGTTTCTCTTCATTTCATTTATCTGATATTCTGAAATAGGCCTAATCTCGAAAGGGGGAAAAGCTTCATTTACTACTATTACATACTGCATTTTATCTCACTTGTCAACGTGAAAATTCAGTTTTCCTGCAGCCATTGAATCATCTAAATTGTTGTAGCTAAATGTTTTGCCCTCTTAATTTTTTTTCCAATCCTCCTGCGACCAAAATACAACTGCATCTGAAAGGGCTATTAAAACCATGAAAAACATTCATTTTTCTGCATTAAAAATAAAGAGAACCGCAATTCTGTAGAACTTTTGTAACATGTTTACCATATAATGTGCCTAAGAAAAGCGGAAAATTCCTTTTCACATTAAACCCTTTCCCTTTTCTGCTTAATTTTCTTCAATGAATATATAAAAATAAGAGCCCTTTGTCTGATGTGTCCATTTGTAGTGCAGAAGCGGCTGAGTAATCGTCGAGAACTGAAGGCGGTGACAAAAGAAATGCGACTCGCTGCGTCCAAATGTCGGTTGCAGCATTTTCGCTCAATGCGATGCGACCCGATGCGATGCGATGCGGCGCGCCCTAGTGAGCGCGGACCTTAACGGAGTAAAACCTGTTCTGAAGCAGAAAATCTTTCAGTTTCTAATTTTATATATAATATTTTTTTTATAACTGAGACCAAAACCGGGAATTCTGGTTCCAGAAAAACTAAAAAAAAAACTACTGTGCAGGTTTCGATAGGATTTTCACAGTTTTAATGATTAGAGTCTCAACTGAATTGTTTGATATGTCTTATGCTTCAACGTGACGTAGCGCCGGAGCAGTAAATGGAAATCTGAACATATTGCGTGAAACATCAAAGAAGAAATACCAACTACATGCATATGATATACTTTGTAAAAAATAATATCCATATTATCGTATCTAACGTTTCCTTCCTTAAATTTTGGTTTTTAGTCTTTATCCCCCATAGATGGCGGTACGGAATGCGACGAGGATACAACTAAATGTGGAAAATATATAAACTAATTTTAATATAATTTTTTTAAAAAAACTTTCTATATCTTCTTTTCTCCTTTAAGGCACTATCTCATGCCGCACAGCAACAATCTCTGATGTTTGGAAGTGAAATTATATTCTCTGTTGATAATAAGTAATGTATATTCCATGGGATTGAACATGAAATTGAACTGCTTAAAACGTTTGGTATAGAACCTTCTGAAAACTTCGTTGTTTCTTGAAACTACGATCTCAGTAAGCGCAAATACAATCTGTGATGTATGAAAATAAAATTAAATTCGCTTTTAACAGTAAGTAATGCATATCTGATAGGTTTGAACATAAAAGTGAACTGTTTAAAACCTTTAGTGTTTGCGTTTCCGGTGTTTTTATAATTCATTGTTAAACGATTCTGTCTTTACAACCTTTTCGGAAAAAAATACATTGTTTATATTGCTGCACGAATCGCTGTGATTATTTTGATGAAACTTGGTACACATGTTCCTGATAGGATGCCCAAAAATATTGCAGTAATAAATCAACCCCATCTCTTTCCTGCTACACCGGGGGTAAGCCGTTTGAATACGTATAGGAAATGGAGCGACTGACATGAAATTTGATTCAAAGGTGCAGAAAACTGACTTCTGTTATGAAGTTCAATATTTAATGTTTGGATTAATCAACCTGTAACATACCGGGCAACGCCGCGGATTCTGTTAGTATCAAATAGAAAACTAGATTGCTCTGGAGTTTCTACTAAGAGAAATTAGACTAATATGAGAGTGGAGACTTTTCTGCCTTACTGATGCAGTGAAATCTTCACAGGAGTGCAGCCGGATAATGTCGTAAAATGATGACGCTTCAACAGATTGTCGAAACGTCGTCTTTTTGACGAAACTATCCGGCTGCACTCCCATGAAGATTTCACTGCAGAAATTAGACTGTTTGCAGATGACATAAAGTTATATAAAAGGATCAAAACAATCAGACAGTTTCAGGGTGATATAGATAGGATAACTAGCTAGGTTGGTCAACATGGGATGAAAATAAATGCAAAGAACAGCCAACTTATTAGGTACACAGATGAAAAGCTAAAGTTTTATTATGATTATAAAGTGGGGACGGAGCTACTAATTGAGGACATGAAATGTAAATATCTTGGCATAACATTTGATAGCAGACTAACTGGACAGGACACTTTGGAGTTTGGACAGTTGGCAGGGAAAGGGTTCAAAATCCTTTACTTGTTAGAGAGAGTGATGAGGGTATGTACTAGAGAAGTAAACTAATTGGGGTTCAAAACTTTTGTCATACCACTGCTGGAATATGGTGGTGTAATATGGGATCCACATTTTGGGTATCAAATACAGGAATTGGAGTGGGTGCAGACAAGGACTGCGAGATTTGTCTTTGTAAATTACCGCAAAACACAATCGGTAACTAATATGATAAAGGAGCTGAAGTGGGATTCGTTGGTGGATAGGAGGAGGGTGAAGAGAGTCATGGGTGTGTTTCCACGCCTATATTGGTGATGAAGCAAGGAAAGATATTGGTGGGAAAATTAAGAGAGGAATAGAAGGGTAAGATGACCATGGTCACAAGCTGCCACTTGATTTCAGGTATAAGGGGTGGGAAAATTTTCTTTTTAGGAAAGGATGTAAGGGATTGGAATAAATTGCCAATAGAATTGATGAATAATTTTCCAAAAACATTGGAAGAATTTAAATTAAAAATTAGTCGAGGACAAAAGTAGAGGAAACGAGAAAGACGGGTGTGTAGGGAGATTGCCACCGGAGCGTGTGTCGCGGTAGCTGATTTTGTATAGATTTTAGTATAGAGTTTAGCGGTAATGAAGGCGGAGTGCTTCCAAGCCAGCACAGTAGTACGAAGGTTACACCGCTCATATACGACACCCGCGCCAAGGACGCTGGTCTGGCAGTCCTTACTGTGGGAACACTGTATAGCACGGCGGGTACACGGGGCTTACACACTATGAGCACGTGAACCACACGCATGATCGTCGTGACAAACATCCTATGAGAGGAAGGCTTTCCCCACCCTCCGGAATCAGCTAATGAGAGCGTCTCTTTGCGCACACGATTCGCCCCAGTCCGTGATGTGAAATTTCGTAGGGCAGACCTATTACCAACCAATTATGCCATTTTAGGCATTTTTCCTATCATTCTCCCTCTGCTGGCTTGAAATGCATACTGCATTAACATTGGATCCTATGGACCACTATTCCAATATCAGGAAACTCCGATTTCATGTACCAATAACTTGTAACTGTACCACGCCGCCGCTTTCAACAATAAATCAAGTAGCCACAACTCTTCAGATCATTTCAAGGAGCACCTACATCCTGATTATACGCAAATTAAGTCTCTGTGCATATATTTTTATCGTAGCTAGAAGCTTACAGATGCCGACTGGAAACCAGAACTACCGCAGCCGACATTAAGTAAATGCTACGACGGACCCACAGTGGGTAAGTTAGCCACTCGCACGGTCAACACGCGACACGTGTGCTCCATCGCAATTTTATCAATTATTATATTATAAGAGATAGAGTTGTCACTCTGATATATAATTACGGTATATCTTTCGACAGACTTCTACATCATATCCGTTCGTTTATTTTGCAAATAATTCTTGCATCAAGTTTTTCTGGAATAAATACTCACCATCGTTATTTTTCGTCATTCAAGTTCTCCGACTTACTTAACAAGTTAATCGCCGCAGTGGCGGTTGCCTCCTCTAGGCAATAAATGAAAATCAACGAGAGCCTCCATAGTCTGTCAAGAGTAGTCGGCTACTTCCTGTCGCGATACACATTACACGGTCACCTATCACCCAATTCGCGACTTGTAGTAATTCCTGGTAATTTTCAGGTAAGTCTCATTTCTGTGTAATTGTAATTTAAAACCTTCTTCATGTGCGATGTTACAATTGTTAACACAGAGAATAGTTTACTTGTCACTTTTTGAAGTCTACATGTGACAATGGAGAGAATAAAGAACACTTTAGCAGACGCTATAGCTTAACGGGAGTGTAAGTCACTGATAGTCTTCCTTACCTTTTGGCTAAAGGTAGTACACCCCCACATAAACTTCAAATTACAATAATCTAATACCGTTTTAGAACTGGTTTGCTAAGACAAAACTAATTTCGCATTTGAATGAATAAAACCAATCCAATAAATTCTTGACTATATTTTTATAAGGTGAATGTAATTAAAGCACCTGCGAGAACATGCTTTCATTATGTCTATTTTGGCATCCTGAATTTCCATAGAAACCAAATCTTACTACATAAGCACTGAGAAGATAAACTAAAGCTTGTTGAATAAATTCGTTGAATGTATAAAACATTTTACAATATATCAGCAATAATAGCCTTATTTCTGAAGCAAAGATAGATAAACTGCAGTTTGTATCACAACAGATTGGGAAAGAGTACCGAGCGTGTTGGTGTAACGGTTAGCGTTCTCGCCTCGCATTCGGGAGGACGGCGGTTCGAATCCCCCTCCGGGCATCCAGATCTGGGGTTTTCATGGTTTCCCATATCACTCCAGGCAAATGCCTGGAAGCTTCCTTCAAAAGGCCATGGCCAAATTCCTTCCCATTCCTTGCCGCCCATTCTTTCCCGTCTCTAAGGACCTCGCTGTTAAGAGACATTAAGCAGTTAAAAAAAATTGGGAGAAAGTGACAAGAACCTTAACGCTGAAGACATTTTTATTTCCATCAAAGAACTTATTTGACATGAAGTTTTTGCAAACATTGTCCCTTACCCATAGCACAGTAAAACACGAATAGGCGAAATATTATAAGAAAAAACTTTCTGATACCCTTAAAAACCCTTTTTTTATCATAAATTTTCATGAGGTGGCCATTACAGATAATATTACCCACTCTGCGTTACTGTGGCAGCAGAAGGAGCTAATGAAAAATATATGCCGTCAACAAAAATACGTAAGCTGGCAACAGAGTCGAATGGTTGACAACGTCCAATCGAATAGATTAAAGTCGTTATCAGGTTAACACGTACGTACCACATGTCACTGGTATTTGAAATCAGGCGAAAAATATTTAATGAATACGACGGAATATTTTGGAATTAAGCGGCTCCCCACTCTATCGATATAGTTGGTTGGATATGCGAAGAAACATTAGAGTTGATTGTTTAAAGTACTATTGAGATGAATTGCTTTAATATAGAATATAAACATTTAATTTTGCTGTAAGTGATATAGAGCAGAGTAAAAGTTTTGTCAGAGAAGAATAACAAATACGTGAAAGAGCGTTATGTCATTTTGTTAGCTGGATCCAAAAAAGTAGATGAAATTTTCGAGATGAATGTTAATCAATACCTAACGTGTCTACGCGGCGTTAACGGATACTGTCATCAGACCACAATCGTTGAAATCCCAGAGGTTGTTTTCCGCTCTGTACAATAAGCAAAATTGTACTGAAAAAGAACTCGAGCTGTCGGCTGGACTACAAGGTACCACTCTTCACCTTCTCTACTAAAGGATCACTTTTGTAGTTATACTCCAGTCTAATCTCAAAGTCGTCCCGTCATTGCGCTTTTGCCCTTCTTCAGGAACTAACATGTGCTGTTGGATAGGCAAACCTTACTGACTTGGCAACGACAGAGTCCAATTAACATTGCGATCTGCTGTATCTCAACCAGTACTCATAAGTCACAGAAAAGATGCTTCAATGATTTTTGTGATACATTTTAAAACTAAGAGAAATTTTACCGTTGCATGCAATATACAGTTAAAGTTTTCATATAAAATTTCTTAAGCTCTCATATTGAGTAACTAAAGACCAAGTATTGTTAATTGGGAATCCAGCGCAAA
>JARYHS010013631.1:149164656-149229096 GCA_031002005.1 Vandiemenella viatica | reverse complement strand
TTAGTGGTTTTTCCTTTAAAGATCTTAAGAGGCGTTTGGTTCCCCGTGCTATCCTCGTCTTGTGCTGCTGCATAACTGTGTCGCCTGACTATCTTCAGGCACTCTACTGTGTAATTAAAGCTGTCTCCGAGTGCCGGCACCTTGTCATGCGGTCCAAGCTGGTGGTATCCTCTGTGTCAACAAGACCTGCTTCCAGGCACAAACTACTCGTCAGTGTATACACACTATTTTCACATTCAGATTTTATTGTAGTGTCGTTTGTAAGTGATTATCAAAACAAATCAGTAGAAACGTGAAAATAGTTTAATCCAAAGAAATTTTTTTAATAATTTCTAATGAAACACGATGACCTATTCAAAACCTGATGTCAGTTAACCTTATTGGGTTTTCTGATCGTTATGTGTAACATACAGGTGAACGTCAGAAACGTAGTTTTGTAAACAGCAAATCTTACTGAGTTTTCACGAATAGTAGCTTTCAAATACAGGACTATACTGAAATAGATACTGCTTCACATCCAACTTTTATTTGCGAGAAATTTTCTTCTTAGCATCTAGAAACTGGAAAGGATTGCAAGCATAGTACATGGTTTAATCCTATCATCACCATCTTCATCTTTTTACGGACTCTTTCCACATTCGCGGATTAGTCCTGGCACTTCCTCTTTCCAAATACTTTTGCTTATTTTGAAAACATATTTAAAAGTCAGACTACTGACTTGCTAGGGATGTCGTAGTCTTATGGGGAAGCAGATGTGTTGCCATCTATCTGAGAAACTTGAAACTACGTCCTGTGTGTAGTAACATATTTTTTTAATCAGGGTACACATTCAGCTACCAAGGACAGTCTTTGTAAAACAATGCTGATCTAGGATTTAACATAATATATTGTGCACTTCTAACTAACACTGAAAATGATGTGCAGCTTGAGAATGCTAAATTACTGGCCTGTAATGATGAGCTTGGTTTTGATAGCGATATCTGCAATTCACTTACCCCATACTGTTGTCACGTGGTATCAAAGCGAGCGTCCTATATAATAATGGTTCACTACTTGTCTTCCAAGTATTACAATGGTTGTCATTTAGGTTATCGTTAACAAATCAGTTAGCTAAATATCATTACATTAGAATCTATAAGTTTACTCTCTATATATGAGTAACGTCAATTTTCTCAATTCCACTTAATTGTTGCAGTTCTTTTGTGTTTTCAGTGTGGGATTTTCTCTCTTTTCGTATTACGACATGACAAACTAAACTTCCGTCAGGATCAAATTTGTGGTGTATAAACTCCACTGATCTTGATGACCGAGTTGTTGGTACCAATTTAGGAAACCATTCTGTAATTAAAATAGTGTTATACTATTATAAAAAAACTTTAATGATTTATTTAGCCCGTATGAAATGTTCGTTTGTGACTATACAAACATTAATTGACATGTATAGGTAATGAACTTGAGAAATACAACATATAATGAAAATACTGTGAAGAAAATACTCATAATATTAATAATTACAAATTAAGTACTATTTTAAATAACAACCATTTAGCGAAAATGGTTAGCGCAGCAGTTATGCGCATTTCAGTCTTATGTCATGTTTATCAAATGTTCCTGCTTCGCTGTAATTGCAATAAAATTAATTAAAAAAGATATTATTAATTTCTTCTTAAAATACAGAAAAAAATTGATCAGCATAAATCAATGTTGATGCAGACGATTCCATTTTCTTTGTCTTCCAGCTTTACACCTCATCGACGTCAAAGTCCTTATAGACGGGAATGTACTGGGGTTAAGGAATGGGAAGAAATTCAGCCTTTTGATTGAACCTGGAATTCTTCTTCTTCCTTCGTTACGCCCAACTGAGCAACGCGAATGAACTTATTTAGCAGATGCGTTTTTCTTCTGTTTCCATATGTCTCCATCCTCTCGCTGAGCTCTTTCCTACATTCTTCCGTCCAGGTATTCCTTCTTCTAATATACTGCTTGTTGGCAAATTGGTGGTTATTATCATGCTACTAAATCGACATCTGTCTTGTATTACATCGTCTCTTATTCCAATTTCCTGGAGATCATTTTCGATTTCAATTAGCTAGTAGCTTTTGACTATTATTGAAATGGTCAGGTTTAGAATTCTTTTGGTTAGTCTGTTGTTACTCATTCTGATTATATGGCCGTAGATTTTAATTTGCATTTTCCTGAATGTGTCTGAATTTTTTTTCAGAATGCTGATATAGTTCGTGTGATTTTCTTTTCATCCAAATTCCTGTGGTGCAAACTGGGTCAAAGGTTTTCCTTAAATTTTTCAATTCTTGCTTTTCAATACCTTTAATCAATGATCTGCCCCCAATAATCAAAGTTTCCGATGCGTACAGTGCATCCGGCTTGATTACAGTGTTCTCGAAATTTCGGGATATTGACTTTTTGTTGCATCTGTTCCATGTGATTCTATAGGCTTTTTGTAATTTAGTTATTCTCTCCTTGTTTGCGTCACGAGTTTGTCCTTCAGGTTGAATAATTTCTCTTAGGTATATCAAGGGTTGTCCAGTTTGGTACCGCGAAGATCCTTCCATAGATGAGATTAGGAGACCACATTTAGCTGAAATTTCATGCAGTTTTTCAAGGGCGTAGATTGTATCTTTCCTGTTGTTGGAGAAGAATTGCTGAATCATTTGCAAAGCCCAAACACCGCAGGTGAAGTTTATTTCTGAGTAGCCTGCCAATTGTTATTCTTTTTACTCCTTTCTCCCAAGCTTTGATTACTTTGTCCAGAACAAGACTGAACAAAAAGGGAGATAGTCCATCTCCTTGTCAAACTCTTGTCCTGATTTTAAAAGGTTCACATACCTCACCGAAGACCCTATCTTAATTAATGCGAATGCTGGGATGGGTCCTCACAATAGCCCATGGGCGCCTCCTGCCATATCCCGTATATCCCTTCCAAACTATTACCCTTTCGGATAGGTGCAATGCACCCTCCGCCACACACTTTTAATGAATCGCGGAGTAATAGTAATAGTAATTAATTAATTACTGACGCGCTTCCCGTGAGGGGGGCTCAATTTTTTTTAAACTGATCATGTAGTTTTAATCCAAAATATCTTCTTTCTCCATTGTCTATTAGAAAAAGGTAAATAAACTTATAGATGCAAGCTTTGAATTTCAACCTTAAACCTTGTAACCTTGTCTACTGCTCATGTGATTACAATGAATTCTTGATAGAAAATAATTCAGTGATTTCAGAGGGACATTAAAATGCTTGTTTTAAGGCTTAGAAGTGTAAATCTTTTCAGGCAGATGGGATACGTTTTACACTGAACAAAGTGAATTAGTTATGTACTTAAACATTTTAATCACCAGCGTCCCGGCCCTACTTCTCACGACTGGAATTTACTAACGAAAAAAAATGAGAAGTGCGCTTAGCAAAAAAATATTAAGTAAGTTTATTTTATCCCCAGTGGTTTACTTTTATGTTTTTCAATGCATTCATTGCAACGCTTGGTGATGAATGATATTTTTCGTCTTTCCGTCCGGAGAGTAAATGAATAGTGCCGATAGTATACCGACTCTCGGGCACTCTACATGCCAATGCCCATAGGAAAAATAACCGGCGATTCAAGGTTTATTCCACATACTTCTAACAATGGCCTTGCAATTTATTAACCGTCGTTGCAAGTCTGTTTGAATCAGTGGTAATCTTGGAATAAGAACATCCTAGCCTTTGAACTTAATGATGATTATCGTTGCTTCAATTACGTTGTTAATCAGCTTCTTAACAGCGAGTCTTGTTACTTAGCATAGTTTCGGTTGGTTCAGATTGCGTGACATAATTATCACCGAGCCGGCTTTGAGTTGCAAATTGTGTGGCGGCATTACTGGCAAATTCAATGAATTCAGGAATTCAATTAGAGATACTTTATGACTTCATCTGGGTCGGTAATTGAATCGATCGACTTAATTGAATGTAATTGTTCAGCGATTTGACTTTGAGTTTTTATGTTCAAATCGTCTACATTCTTATTTTTCACTGCCAAAATGGCTCGTTCGCTCAACCAAACGTGGTTTTCGTGGTAACACTTTAGTGGTCAATTATTCTTTCGACGTTGTGAATTGACAAAAATTGTATGGAAACGAAATGAGGCCAAGGGAAGGGTCAACCGGAATTTTTCCAATGCCAATGTCTAAGAATTAATTGTAAAACATTTCTGCCGATTTTGTAACACAACTCGCATATTCGTTGTTAACTTGAGGGTTTTATGTATCTCTACAAATTTGATGACTTCAAGCAAGCGTTTATTTAATCAGCAGTTGTTGATCTTGGAATGATAGGCAGAATTTACGAAAATCACCGGCCAGCAGAATCGTCGTACCTCAAATGATGTCCTGATTATTTTGAAAATCTTTCAACGTTCGATCGAGTGCCTCCAATACTCATCCCAAATGATTATTTTGCAATTATTTAATACCTTCACCATTGCTGATTTTTTTTTTGCACGTCGGTTTATCTATCAATTGCAAATTCAATGATAGTTTGACTGCAGAATGAGCTGTTCGTCCTCCATCTAATAATGTGGCAGCGATTCCAGATGCTGTTGTGGCCTCACGCTATTTGACATTGTGCGCGAATTGAATCTAAAATCAATGAAATTAGGAACGTTTTGTCAGTTCTGCCGGGTGCGTCGAGGAAGGAAATTCCTCCGTAGCCGTCGTAGTCTAGTCTCATCAATGTGTCGCACGCGGTTTTCTGCTGCTGATTCAAAAAGTGGGATCTTTGTTCGTTCTGATCGAATTAAAGCAACTCGATCGTATCGCTGTTCTCGTTAAAATTCTGGACTGAAAGGATCGTGCAACATCTTGCCGAACATCATCAGCCAAAAATCCTCCATAGAAATTAACATCTCGCTGTGGAGCTCCGTGTTAAATTCAATATCGGGATTCACTGTTGCTGTACACACTCGATGCAAAATGTCTTCAGCCATATTGTCTTCGTATTTATTTTATAGGTTCGATGGAAAACACGTGGAAATGATGATGACAAAAAGTGATTGAATTTGATGCACAGTAGACGTAATAACAGCATCAGCGAACGTGTAATCCCAATTAATGTCTTCCTCGAGCAAATGAAAACACTGACAGGGTTCTCGATTTGTTGCGCACAACTCACCATTGGCAGTTTGTAGAAACTCAAATGAAGTCGGTCCACGAAAGTTAACCAATAACATTTGTCATTGCTCCAATGAACTGTTTAAATGTATCCTAATGCATCGGTTGAATATTAATTCAAGTATCCAGGAACAGGTTTTCCGTGTTTCCGACGTTGGAATGATTTTGATTATGTGTTCCACGTGAAATATTTCGGCATCTCCGAGTAAAGCAGAGTTCTTGCAATTGGATCACTTGTGTTTGTCACAAAGAAACTAATTCAACGTTGCCACTGGTGGTCGTTCAGCTCTCTGCGCTGCGTTTGCTGACGTGAAATAAAATCGTTGACCATTACCCAGGTGCACAGCTAAATGGAACACAGTGGGATGACGTTCGTATATGAAGACTGAAAAGATTTTCCAAATCGCCTCATTGCTGCTGACATATCTCCCCATCTGATATTGCGAAAGTTCATCGTTTGCATCAGGAACTGTAATACCATGTACAGTCATATCACTTCCATTCGTGTCGTACTTGCAAACTTACACTCCTGGAAATTGAAATAAGAACACCGTGAATTCATTGTCCCAGGAATGGGAAACTTTATATACACATTCCTGGGGTCAGATACAACACATGATCACACAGACAGAACCATAGGCACATAGACACAGGCAACAGAGCATGCACAATGTCGGCACTAGTACCGTGTATATCCTCCTTTCGCAGCAATGCAGGCTGCAATTCTCCCATGGAGACGATCGTAGAGGTGCTGGATGTAGTCCTGTGGAACGGCATGCCAAGCCATTTCCACCTGGCGCCTCAGCTGGACCAGCGTTCGTGCTGGACGTGCAGACCGCGTGAGACGACGTTTCATCCAGTCCCAAACATGCTCAATGGGGGACAGATCCGGAGATCTCGCTGGCCAGGGTAGTTGACTTACACCTTCTAGAGCACGTTGGGTGGCACGGGATACATGTGGACGTGCATTGTCCTGTTGGAACAGCATGTTCCCTTGCCGGTCTAGGAATGGTAGAACGATGGGTTCGATGACGGTTTGAATGTACCGTGCACTGTTCAGTGTCCCCTCGACGATCACCAGAGGTGTACGGCCAGTGTAGGAGATCGCTCCCCACACCATGATGCCGGGTGTTGGCCCTGTGTGCCTCGGTCGTATGCAGTCCTGATTGTGGCGCTCACCTGCACGGCGCCAAACACGCATACGACCATCATTGGCACCAAGGCAGAAGCGACTCTCATCACTGAAGACGACACGTCTCCATTCGTCCCTCCATACACGCCTGTCGCGACACCACTGGAGGCGGGCTGCACGATGTTGGGGCGTGAGCGGAAGACGACCTAACGGTGCGCGGGACCGTAGCCCAGCTTCATGGAGACGGTTGCGAATGGTCCTCTCTGATACCCCAGGAGCAACAGTGTCCCTAATTTGCCGGGAAGTGGCGGTGCGGTCCCCTACGGCACTGCGTAGGATGCGACGGTCTTGGCGTGCGTCCGTGCGTCGCTGCTGTCCGGACCCAGGTCGACGGGCACGTGCACCTTCCGCCGACCACTGGCGACAACATCGATGTACTGTGGAGACCTCGCGCCCCACATGTTGAGCAATTCGGCGGTACGTCCACCCGGCCTCCCGCATGCCCACTATACGCCCTCGCTCAAAGTCCGTCAACTGCACATACGGTTCACGTACACGCTGTCGCGGCATGCTACCAGTGTTAAAGACTGAGATGGAGCTCCGTATGCCACGGCAAACTGGCTGACACTGACTGCGGCGGTGCCCAACCGCTGCGCAGCTAGCGCCCTTCGACGGCCAACACTGCTGTTCCTGGTGTGTCCGCTGTGCCGTGCGTTTGATCATTGCTTGTACAGCCCTCTCGTAGTGTCCGGAGCAAGTATGGTGGGTCTTACACACCGGCGTCAATGTGTTCTTATTTCAATTTCCAGGAGTGTATTTAATGGACTTGACAGAATTGCAGTACCCAAAATTGCAATGCACTTTGAATGTTGTGGAAAGCAGTTGCGAATACGGAAAAAAATCCAGCAGTTGTTGACTACAACGTCCTTATTTGTTACTTTAAGCGTTTCGCTCTGCTGCCATCCTCTGCAGAGCGACGACGATATAGTAGTTAACCGTCGTTGCCTGTGATTGTGTTAGCCAGCAAAGCATGCAGATAACGTATTGAACATTTGCTTTCGATCATTCTTGGTGATTCCGGGTTGTGATCGCCACATGGCCCATCAATCATATTCGTCATACAACTCTGGATCTTTTCGGTATCAGAAATATCTGCGCAGATTATGGCGTCAATTTTATTCGCTCGTATTTTCTCGACGATACACTATGCGCATGAGGCACTCCACAGAATACATCCAACATCGCAAGTCTCAGAAGACATGATACTTCACAATGTAGTCCATGAGAGCCTTCAGTTTCTGCTTGAATACTTGAGCTGTAATGTCGTAGCTATCTCTGGATGATTGACAGGGGAGTAACAGCTGTGTGATTTCGAACCATTTAGGTTGCAAGTGAAAGTGATGAATAAATCTGTAATTAACAGTATTGGCTCACGAAGGTAATCGCATCTTGCGCGTTTTCGTGCATGTGCCTCGGGCTTACAAACATACGTCGCTGGAAGAATGGTAAGTCGGCCAACATTGTTTACATTTCCATCTACATTCATGGTATCACACAGGTGAATGTATTCTTGCGTATACAATTTTTGCTGATTTAAACGTAAATGTCAGACGTTTTGATATTGACATACATATTAACGGCGAACAGATGTAACAATCTGTGGCATTTCAGTATGTGATTGTCCTTGTTTCAACGAGGTAGGCACAAAAATTCACCGAGCTGACCCTTCTGTTTATTTCTTGACCTGTAAATGAAAAATGATCTTCTGTTAGGAATGGAATTTAAAAACGATTAACAACATTGCTCCGTACCAGTTAACGTATTAAACAACTTGTTCAAAAAATTATATCGATCCTCTCTTCGACAAAAGATGAGCGGGTTTTGTAACGCATCACACAAATGACGGGTTTCACAGATATCACCACCACGGCGTCATACCACAATGTCGCCAAATTTTCGCCAACAACCACAATGGCAACTTCATTCAACGTCGGTGAATTGAAACGTCTTTCATGTTCACCTGCTGGTCTTTATTCTGCTCTGATCACTATTTTGAGGTCACCCGAAAGGCATCATTCCTAGTGCAGTCTTGAACAATTTAACCAATTGATTGTGTTGATGCAAGAGTTGTTTCAGTTGCGCAATAATCTCTCGCTTTACCGCACGATTAATGGCACAACGCTGATTGAGTTCATGATCAGAATTTTCAATTAAATAAGTCTGAAGATATTTACTATCGGCATTCACTGGTGGCAACAATGCTCCTGTGCGATGGCGAATTTGTCTTTGAATCTGTAAAACTGAATACAAGTTTTTGATTTATGAGCATCGGTGTAACGTTTTTGTTAGTGTGATGTGTGTTGTGAGCCGAAAAAGAATTTACCTTAAACGTTAGATCAAAACTTCGTTCTTCGTTAGTAATTGCCCCAAATAATGTAATTTGAAAGGAACTGTTGTACTATTGTATATTCTGCAAGAAATGCTTCGATGTCAATTGTGGTCATTTGACCTTTCCGCTCGCACAACATAATTCTGGCGGTTCGTGTAGAAACGTCAAAGCATTGCAATATTGACAAACAGTGCTCATTATTCCGAAGTCCATAGATACATCCAGGGCCGGATTAAACCAGCGCGGCGCCCGAAGCAAAATGTGAAGGAAGAGCCCTTGGTTTTTCGCCGTCTGGGGTAGTAGTAGTGCCTTTTTAAAAAAAAAAAAAAAAAAAAAAAAAAAAAAAGCGGGCCCCGCTATAGAAGGTCGCCCTAGAAGGCGCGGGGCCCCTCAGAAGGCGACGGGGCATTTACTAACTTTGGCTACTGGATACATCCGCGGCTTAATCGACTGTTGCATCGTATGTAAACGCCAAACGTACTATTTGAATTGTTACGTTTGGCCGTCCCTTTTTTCGACGTACCAAATTATTTTGTGCGTAAACTCCAACTGAGCGAGTAGAAAGCGACTGTATCCGTTATTCCAGAGTCATAATGGATCGCGCTGGAGAAATTCTTATTCGAATTGCTTCCAAACATTGTCTACGCTCTTCGTCAGTCTCAGTGACACGACGATCACATAGTTGCCTTGAGTTGCGCGTACCAGCCTCGCATTTAAGCATAGGCTACCTAGGATGTAACCTAGGGGCCCTCACCACAATGGGGAGCCCGCACCACAAAGTAGAGCCCACGCCACAAAGGGGGGCCCGAACCACTAAGGGGGGCCCACACCACAGCTGGAAGGATCCCTGCCTATGTCGGCAGTAGAGAAAAAAAGGGTCAGCCATAAAAAATTACTATGCTATTGCCGATAGAGGCCCACACCACATGTATAGCCAAGGGGCCCACAAAATCTAAATGCGGCCCTGGTGCGTACGCCGACCGATATGTCCACGCCCACTGCTGGAATTTTTAACTAAGAAATAAACCACGAACTGAAATTTAATATTTGCAACACACCAAATTACCACGAACTGGCAACACACGAAACTGATGAAGTTTACGGTTTTGAATGCACAAAGATATCATCAGTACCGATAACATACCGAAATGTCGCTTTCAATTCAATTATTTTTTCGCAGATTATCAAAATTCTATATGGAATTTGTTGTTAAGAATTAAATTCTTTTTCGCAAAAATTGGTCACAATATTGCATCAATATTCAATGCGGGATTTTTTGTTATTATGAAAACATGTGACAGCAGAACTGTCAAATTGAACGTCATATTTTTTTGCAAAAAAATCAGCCAAATCGGACGATCCGTTTTCAATTGATAATCTTTCTTATATGCGGCAATAGAGATTATCAGCCATTCAAATTTCCGACTTTTCCACTGGATTTTCCAAAAATTTCATTCATACAATTCTTGTACTGACAATTACGAACACACACAGGACACAAAATTAGCAAAATCGGTAGAGCCTATAAGACCGTTGTGTCCTTTTAGAATGGGTTGATTTTAAATAAAGTACTGATCACAGTTTATAAGTTCTGTAAGTCACCTCGTAGTTAATTAATTTACTGATTAACTAGACGACCCGTGCGAAAATTTCGCTAATAAAATACGATGAATAGTGGGGTTGAATGCTTGTAATATAATGAAAAATAAATCCGCACTTTTGTAGCAAATATTTATTTCTTTAGTGTAAAAGGTACGCATCAAAACATATTACGAAACAGTTAGGAAATTTTAAAAAACACTGTATGTATGGAAAAAGAAACTGTCACTGAGCTTAACAGAATAAAACCAACCTGAAAAAAATGCACACAGCTTACCAACACCTCTGTAATATGTGTTGCTGTGCGAATAAAATGTTTATATTGGAATTGTATAGCCAAAAAAAAAAAACTAACAGAAAAAAAATATCCAAAAAGCTACTCATTGGATAAAAAAACAGTTTGTTGACATCTCTGCGATATCTGCTGCTGCGATCTAGGGACTTGGATCTCAACTGTCAAACACGCGTCCACTTTAAGTATCAAATTCCGAAAAAAAATCTTAATTTATTATTTTACCTAATTGGAGACTTTAATCTTTAAAACGGTATGTCATTTTTCGATTTCAGTTATGTATCGAAGAGATAAATGGATCTTAATTTTAAAAAAATAACACGTTGTAGAAATAATGTTGATACTTTCGCGCTTTAAGAGCCGAATTTCGAAAAATTCGTTTTCTTAAATTTGTGTGACCAAAGCGGACAGCTTGGTCTTTAAAATGATACCTCATGTATCGATTTCTGTTCGGCATCAAACGAGGTAAAAAAAAAAAAAAGTTTTAAAAATTATGATAATTAAGGGTTGTAATTGTTGGAGAAAGATCTTTCTTCAAAAATGATGTCACCAAAGCAGATACCTTAATATTTTAAAAGATACCTCATTTATCGATTTCGGTTAGGTATTAAAGGAGATAAATGGCTAGTGACATAAATATGCGTAGTAGGAATATTAATACTTTTGCCCTTTAAGGGTCGAATTTTGAAAAATTCTTTTCTTAAAGTATGGTGGAACCAACCGAAGACTTTAGAAAGACCTCAGTCTTTAAAATGATGCCTCGTTTATCAATTTTGTGTAATTATCGAGTGAGATAACTGACTCGAGACACAAAAAAAGTATTTTTGAAATACTGATATTTTGCTGTTTAAGTATTAAATTCAGAAAAACATCCATTCTTAAAACATGATGTGACCACAGCGGTGACTTTAATCTTTAGAATGGTACCTCATTTATCTATTTCGGTTACAAATGAATGGAGATAAATGGCTCGTGACACAAAAATGCAATGCACTGCATTGTTACTTTTTCCCTTTAAGGGTTGAATTTTTTTTAAAAATCTTTCTTAATTAATGATTTCAATATCTTCATAATCCTACTTCATTTATCGATTTCGGTTAGATTTCCAGGGAGATGAATGGCTTGAGACACAAAAAAAGTATTTTAGAAATATTGACATTTGATGGGTCTTATTCTTTAATATGATACCTCATTTATCTATATCGGTTAGATAGTAAGGGAGATAAATCGCTCGTGACACAATAACGAATTGCATAAATATTTGTACTTTTTCCCTTTAAGGGTCGAATTCCGAAAAGTTTCTGTCTCAATACATGACTTCACTAAAGCGGAGATCTTAATCTTTAAAATGATGCTTCATTAAACGATTTCAGATAGGTATCCAGGGAAATAAATGACTCGTAACACAGAAAAAAGCATTTTAGAAATATTGACATTTTCGCCCTTTAAGGGTCGAATTCCGAAAACTTCATTTCTTAAAATATGATGTGACCAAAGTAAAGACCATAAGCTTTAAAATGACACCTCATTCATTGATTTCGGTTAAGTATGAAGGAAGATACAGGCTTGTGACAAAAAAATACCTTATAGAAATAATATATATGATTATACCTCATTATTATAGTCCTAGTACCCTGGAATGCACAAAATTTTAAATGTTATGAAAATACGTCCATTCAAAGAAAAATAATTTCCTTCTCGCAGTTTAATTAATTACAGCTAGTTATATTAAAAGTCTAATGCTTTGAGAGACTGAATTTTTATGTCTACTTGCATTATTATGTGTTCTGGTTTGATTAATCAATATAATAGGAATTTGTGAAAAAGGGGGAAAAAAAGGTTTTGGGGCATGTATTCAGTTACTCTGTCAGTAAAATATTCACCTCTGTGTCTGTACCCTTCTACCGATTGCCTATATGTTCCTACTAAAAACGGCCAAATATCTTAATCAGGGGAACCAGTTGGGAATGACTGTATTGGTTGGTTATGCTCTGAATCTATACTAGACAGTCACAGGTACTTATATTCCTGAAGAAATGACAGAGATTCTGTTCTGGCAAAAGGGGGATCAACTTCCAACTGAAAATTCGAGACCTGTCTTCTGTCCAGCAACGTACATTACTGTAGGACCCTTCGGCCATCTTGATTTCATAACCGACAATAGTGGGTGACCACTATCGTTCAGCACTCCGGATATCGCGTGTTCAGTCTCATATGTGGCAAACGGCTTTTTATGATCCCTTCACACAGATCGTTGACGATTTTATTTGCTTGATAAACCATGAAGTCCGTGTATAAAATAGTCCCTTACAGTTGATTCCTAATGGTATGAAAAATAATGGTAGCATGGGTAGCTCAGTAATGTCTACAAGAGATTTGCGTGAGAGTAGCTCATAAATTCCAGCTGTAATCTATTTGGACGTGCGTCGTTGATTATATAGTGCCACCGTCAGTGAAACCGAAAACCGATTCACTGTCTTAATTCAGATAAATGTTGCCCATAGCGACGTATGAGAGACGAAAATGTGGGGTGAAATATCGGAACGTTGTCGTCAACTTTTTGTCGGTGTAATCTGGCGGTCGCGTGGCGGATGGGGAAATGTATTTTAGCACCCGCGGCCCAAAATGCATTTACGCACGCGCTTCACCGATGCTTTTTGTTGCCGTGGCCCTGAATCAGTCCACGTGTTGTCTGCCGTCAGCAAATTTGCACGCGCGCTGAATGGAGTCCGGCTCTTTGGTGCGGACGGCTGTTATATTCACGCGCCCCGCCACGCACGTTATAATCCTCCATACCCCCACCTCTCCATCCGCCAGTGTCGGCACATACATATCGAGTTTTGTCGGCGAGAGCCGGAGTTCCGCGCCACAGACACGTTCCCATCTCGTGTCCTGTGTGTTGGTTAAATGAAAGCTATGCGCATTGTGACCGTAAATTCATCAGTGAGGAATTCTGTACCACTGTCGAGCTTACCCGAATTATTGCTAAGACCTGTTCAGTAGCTCATTGAGGGTATAAGAGACAAAACCTGTAGGCTGAATACGACAGCGAGTGTTTATGGAGTTAGTGGTGTAAACCCCTAAAGTCCATCCCAACGGGGCTTTATTGTAGCATCCTGAACTCTGTAAACAATAAAATTAAACACTGCAATTCATTGCAAATAATAAATTTCGTCAATAAAACTATTATCACATACCGAAGCGATGGTTGTGCACTTTATGAGGAACATTAAATAAATAGTTTTGTTAAATTTTGAATAAAATGGCTTCTATTATTAATTATTTTCTCAAATTGCTCTCTCAATTGTTCTTATTCGTCACTTTAAGATAAAATCGTTTTGTAAATAGTGCGATCTGGCCACTCAGCGTCTAAGTTGTCTGACTTCATCAAAAAACTCGCTGTTCGAATATCTGTCACTATCAGGGGTATTAAATTGATTTACACCTTGATGAAAGCTTTTCTTTGTTAATCTGAGCTACAGTATGATACTTTATTGTTGAAATTCCACGTTAAAATGATCGTAGTTCCATTAGCCCAGTAGTTTTAAGGACCGAGAGTGGTGGTGTAACGGATAGCATTCTGGCCTCGCATTCGGGAGGACGGCGGTTCGAATCCCCGTCCGGGCATCCAGATTTGGGTTTTCCATGGTTTCCCAAATCACTCCAGGCAAATGCCAGGATGCTTCATTAAAAAAGGCCATGCTCGAATTCCTTCCCATTCCTTGCCCCCTATCCTTTCCCGTCTCTAAAGACCTCGCTGTTGAGAGACGTAAAGCAGTTAAAAAAATAGACCAGGAGTGGCCAACCAGCCTTGAACATTGTTACGGCCCGCGAGTTAGCATGCCAGGTTTTTTTTTTCCGCTCATTGAAACTTTCGTGGCTTTTAAAAAGTTGGGCTTATCGCATATACCCGCTTATAGCCGATATCTATATTTATAATATTCTGACCGCGGACCACAGGTTGAGAATCATAGGTCTGTACACTACAGAAATTCAACTTGTTGTACCGTCTTTCTGATAGCGTTAAAATCAGAAAATTTATGGTCCAGTCTTCTATAAGATCTTCACATTATAAACTTGTTGCCCAAATAAAGTATACTGTCAACTACCAATGTCGTTAGTAAAGTGGTTTAGTGTGAATGATATGCATTAACCAACTATTGATTCTAGAATTTAATCTGAATTTTATAAATAACTCCGTGTAAAACAACTGTTTTGGTGAATTTTATTTTTTTATTCATCAGACGCGTTTCACCCTTGTGATGTAGGTGTACTGAAAATCTTTTATTTCAGTTATTATTTCGCTGGGTGAGTTGGTGCTAACAATCAGAACAAGATATTCTCCACCTTTTCAACGTTGCATCAAATTTTCAGCATGTTTATAAGGAAGAATGTGCCTTAAGTTTCTTTCGTTGTTACAAACTTCAAGGATACCATAGAGAAACTGGCAATACTTTTAATTTAATTTATACAATTAAGAAGGAGCGCACGCTCCGGTAGCAATATGCCTACATATATTTTTACCCTTTCTTGTACCCACCAACTTTTGTCCTCTACGAATGTTAATTTTAAATTCTTTCAGCGTTTTCCGTAAATTATTCATCATTTCCCTTGGTAATTTGTTCCAATCCCTGACCTCTTACATACGAAAGAAATTTTTTCCACACCCTTATTCCTGAAATCGAGTGCCAGCTTGTGATCATCGTCATTTTCCCCTTCCATGCACTTCTTCTAATTATTTCACTAATATACGCGTTATACACTCCCACCGTTCCCCCTCTTCTTGTCTTCACAAAACAATTTCTTTTCTCTTCCCTTGCATTGAAAGCATGAAAAGGATGCTAACCGGGACCAAAGTTTGTTTTAATAACACCTTTTAGCACTAAAAATCATTAGAAGTTGTATGGTATTTTTCTGTTTATTATTTCTATAACGTCAGTGTTCTAGTTATTTCCTTATTGAATGAAGCGAAAGAGAAAATTTTTCTCGGTGATAATGCATAGTTGGAATTTTTTAAAAATTTCTGAGATGCTGCAATTTTGCTGGATTTATTAGTCAGGCTGTGCTTGCTTCCTGACAGCTATTGTTCAGTTGCCCGTCAGACCTTTTAAAATTCGTTTCGTTGTCCGTAATTTCCTGCTTCCCTGGAGAACGTAGCAACCGCCACAGGCAATACGTCGCCGCTCTTTCAAGTCACCGCGCAGAGAAAAACGAACATTTTCGTCCCTATCTGACAGAATATTTTCTTGACATTCCGGACTACTGAACTTTTTCCTTACTTATCCTTGAATTTAAGGTAAAGTTTTAATAGTTAGATATGAGATCTTTTTATTTTATTACCAGTTGTAACAACTCGGCATTACTTCGTAAATACGTAGTAACAATCTATATCTTCCCAGCGTCTCTGGTATTCGGTGCAAAGCGAGATTTATCAATAATTTCGCAAACAAAAATCGAACCAATCTATTTAGATGCCGTATTGCTAGTGTTTAGACTATAGTCTGTTATTCTTCAATAAAAGGGCCATAAGAATTCAAGTGTAAAATGTGACTCAAGTTATGTGTAGACTGACTGTAGTAATAAATCAGCTGAAGTTGAACAGTGACGCAACCGAAAAGTAGACCATCTTCATAGACGTCCTTAGTAATCAATAAAGGCAGCGTGGTAGGTGAACGGTTAACGTTCTGGCCTCGCATTCGGGAGGACGCCCGTTCGAATCCCCTTCCGGGAATCCATATTTGGGTTTTCGATGGTTTCCCCAAATCACTCCAGGCAAATGTTGGGATGTTTCCTTTAAAAGTCCATGGCCGAATTCCTTCCCGTTTCTTGTCCCTCAGTCCCATACCGCCTCTAATGACCTTGACGTCGACGAGGCGTAAAGCAATAAATAAAAATAAAATAAAGTCAGACAAATTCTTACCTTTTTGGCCTCTTGCATTGTTATACCATGCAGTGTAAAATATTGGGGGGGACTTGTGATCCATAAAAAACTGACTATGTTTCAAACTGTGCAGATGCGTTACAATAACATCACAATTCTAGTTTAAACGTCCTCCAAATATGATGGATGTAGTCATAATCAACATTAATTGTTGTAGGAAGCATTTGTTCTGGAAATGTTTCAAGGTATAATTATCTTTTTATTGATAGGTGTAAATTTTGTCTAATTAGATACTCGCAGTAATACTAATAAAAACTATTTTAAATTTGAAATGACAATAATTTGCGACAAAAAACAACCTACCTTCATAAAAAGCTGCTCTGAATTCGTTTTTTGTAGCGTATTGCCTTGTAGTTATTTCTACATCATACTGTTGTCCTTTTAGCACTAAATGCAAATAACACCAAATAGAGTTATGTATTTGAAATTTCCGTACTGTTCAATAAAAACATAACCATCCTACCAGAAGCGTTATGGCCAGCAGCGCTGTGGTGGCGGCCAGTGTAACTAATACTTCGTGCGTCATCGACTTGCTGAAGGTTGCCGAGCTGTTGAGATGATGCCCAGTCTCCAGACCCAACGGCTTTTATTAAAGTAGAATTCTTTATTTATCTAGATTGACTGCATTCTTTCCGAGTGTGGCGTATGCCATTTTATCTTTGTAACATTTTTTACAACATGCTCTAAATGAAACAATGATTTACTATTTTTACTGACTTGTTTATTTCCACCCATTTTACACCAAATTCTTACACAAATTCAAGGTCATTACATAATCAGTTTAAAGTTAAATTCAGTAAACTCTTTGAATTCATCTGAATAAACAGATACTTCACAATCGAGATGAACCTGCTCAAAGTTACGTCAACAGTTGCAATAGTTCAACGTAAACAGCACTGGACAGAAACATTAATATACAGTATTCGAATATTAATAGACAACAGAAAGTCTAATAAGCATCGAGAGATGAATGTATATAGGTCAGACTAAGTGAATACTAGAAATTTTATCGTGAAGTTAATCAACTGAACTTCAGTCATATGTTAACTTGGCATGTAGCGAACGCAGCGAAAAAGCGTCTCCTTCAGACTAGGCTTATAACGGAAGTCATCTTTGTGAATGCGGATGGAAATGCGGATGTTCAGTGCCTGACATCCGCGGATTTGGATGTTTTGCGGATGTGGAGGTGGAAAAATAGATTTATAATAATTTATATTTTAATATTTTATAAAAAATCAATTTAAAATCAAAATAATTTTACTCAAAATTCTACATTTTTCTATAAGCAAAGTCAAATTCCATATAATCTATATATATAAAGATGAATGTATGTATGTTTGTTTGTTCTTCATACAAATCCATAGTTTTCATCCGATCTCGATGAAACTTTGCACACTTATCCTTTGAAACAAGGAGAAAAATACTGTCTACATTTGGTTGAAAAATTATCTGTATAAATAATACATGTTATCTCATAATTTCGAAATACTACTGGACAGCGATAGACAGACGCGTTGGATATGGACGTCTCTGTACTGTTTTTCCGCGTAGTGGTCAGGCAGCTCAGTGGTTAAAGCGCTTGCTTCCAAATATCGTGGCCTCCGGTTAAAATCTCCGTTTAAGCTAAGATTTTTTAAAATTGTTTTTGATCGTAAGAGTCACGCCTGGGCCGTCGGTTATTCGGATTGAATGTTAAACTGTAGATATTACAAAGTTAGGGGTGCAATGCGAGGCAAATTATAGGTTGTTTGCAATGCTGTAGGTGTACACTTTTTTACGTTATAATGATTCCTCAGGGGTTGTTCGCAGTCAGTGTGTGTGTGTGAATCGCAGTAATAATATTATAAATACGGAAGTAAGTCTCTGTCTTTTTGTTACGTTTTGACAACTAAATGGCTATATCGATACTGATGGAATTTGACAAGAAAATCTATATGAAGGGCACAGGACATTTTTTACAGTATGATTAGCAGTTGTAGTCATGAAATTTTGAGACCTTATCGAATGGTGACAGAAATATGTTGGAAATTGATTCTCTTCAAGAGACAGGTTCGACGGTAGAATGATATAGTGATAGCTTTCCTGTCATATTATGCCGACTCGGTGTTGTTTGGGACCAATCCTTCGTTACCAACAACATTCTATATTCAATTCTGTCAAAAAAATTCTTAATCCACGCGTACGAAGTCGCGGGTACGAGCTAGTATTGCAATATTGATTTATTTTTTGCCTCATCATTCAACATAAAAAACGCGTGATGATTTCACGAGTGAATTAAATTATTTGCGTAACTATGCACGCTTCAAAAAATAATCTGTGTCATATGAACTTTGCGGAAATCGCAGCTCGAGTAATTCAAGCGTCGAGCACAAGGCCACGTCACCGAACATCACCGTGCCCCCACCTGACTATACACCGCTCTAGAGGCCCATTCACAGTCCATCATGTAGGACCTACGATGATCCGATTTTCCCATAGAGGACTCTTATTGGTCTGTGAAAGTAGTTACAGGATTACATATATGATGTGTTGAACTCCCAAAGAACCAACAAGCTATAGCGTTGGATCATGTTTGGAAGAAATATCCTATGAGTGTGCGATAAAGACACTGGCGTGCCGGGAGAAAGTACGAGTGTAAAGGATTACTTGGAATATTTTGTTGCACTCCTTCTATTAGCGTGAATGGGTGAGCACAATCTACGTTATTTCTAAACGGACGTCCTATATGTTGGACCATGATTAGGCCGCTTTAGTTTACATGCAAATTCAAACTTGTAATAACACCGTTCAGTTTATTGTTAATACTATTGCAAGGTCGTACGGCGGTTCGAATCCCCGTCCGGGCATCCAGATTTCGGTTTTACATGGTTTCCCAAATCACTCCAGGCAAATGCCGGGATGCTTCCTTCAAAAAAGGCCATGGCCGAATTCCTTCCCATTCCTTGCCCCCCCCCCCATCCTTTCCCGTCTCTAAAGACCTCGCTGTTAGAGAGACAATAAGCTGATAAAAAAAATGCAAGGTCGTAATGGAAAAAACCAAATTGTTGTCAGCTAAGCGACGATGGACCGAATCTCATATAAAGAGAAAAAAAGTAATATATTTATTACAATGTAAACAAAACCTCCGTTATACATCCTCATTAAAATTTGCGTCTGTAGGATTTAACGCGAAAGCTCCACAATTGCAGATGCGGAGCTCCGTTATATCTCTAGTTTAGACAATAATAACCAACAGCAGGCTGCGTAGTTTTCATGTCTTTACAAAAGTCCGTGAGATAAGAAACATATGAAACCTGCCTATACGACCAAAATATAATCGGACTCTACGATAAATAAACTAAGTGATGTCAGTTCAATCAGAAGACTTAGTACAGAATAAGATGGAAAAGTACCCCAGACGAATGAGCTGTGGGAGATAGGTAACACGATCATTTATAACCTCGGTTAAGGGAAGTCTATAAGAAGAGGCGGTTGTTGAGCTGGGCGGCAGAATATCAACTTCATGCCTTCAACCTGTTTCCACACAAATTGCCACGTGAAAACGCACTTTAAGGTGAAATATCTCATGCTCCAAAACTTGTTGTTTGTAGTTGGCATTAGTCTCTCCCTTGCATCTACTTTCTGAACGTGAAATTCTCCTGATATTACGTGAATCACTTGCAGCAATGTGGCTACATTTAATCTGTTACAGAGTGATTAACTATTGTTTTAATACGATATTCTTTTTTTAAAGATAAGAATACTAAAACTACTATACACAAAACTAAAAATACAGGGTGGGGCATTTAATATGTTTTCTGGAAATATTTCGGAAAGAAAGCATTTTAACAAACAATAACCTATATAAAAAATAATCGTACAGTAGGGGGCTACAATTATGTGATATTGGTTTTTTCACAGGTGGCGCTGTTGTCGTTACAACAAGGTCAACTAATTCTTTTAAATGGGAACCCCTATTTTTTTTGAAGATTCCGATTCCTCATGAAAAAATAAAAATAGTTTGCTTAACTCACTTTTCTGTTAGCCTCACAGATGGTGCTGTAATCGCGAAAAATGAATATTCGCGTTTTTTGTGTATAATTTTAATTATTGTTTAAATAATTAGATGTAATTTTCATTCTGTAAACATGGAAGGTAATTTTAAAGGATAATGACGAAATTGATTTTTTAAATGCTTTTTCTTACTTATTTGCAGCCATGTCTACAGCAGGTGCTCAAAAAGGTGACCATTTACTTCCAGACATTTTCTGACCCTTTGCAGAAATGATGCCTGAACAGCTTGAAGTGTGTCAGAAAATGTCTGGAAGTAAATTGTCACCTTTTTGAGCACCTGCTGTAGACATAGCTGCAAATAAGTAAGAAAAAGCATTAAAAAAATCATTTTCGTCATTGTCCTTTAAAATTACCTTCCATGTTTACAGAATGAAAATTACATGTAATTATTTAAACAATAATTAAAATTATAAACAAAAAACGAGAATATTCATTTTTCGCGATTACAGCGCCATCTGTGAGGCTAACAGAAAAGTGAGTTACAACAGCGCCACCTATGAAAAAACCAATATCACATAATTGTAGCCCCCTACTGTAAGATTATTTTTTATATAGGTTATTGTTTGTTAAAATGCTTTCTTTCCGAAATATTTCCAGAAAACATATTAAATACCCCACCCTGTATATCACTACTCAGTACTATAGATTAATTTTGAATATTGCCATTTCGTGGAGATACAATAACCAGGTAACTTTACGTAACAACTTATTTGATTTAATAGTGATGGAGTGCATGCTCTGGTATATCACCAGTGTGGCTCATTACGCACACTGGGTGGGGGTAAAACGTCACTGGGCCCCCACATACCTGCCGTCATCACTGCGGTTTTTCGGCTGTTTTCCGCAGTCATCAAGTCGAATGCTGGGACGGCCACCTATCTCCGCCTCATAAATTACAAATTTCACAAATGATAAATACACTTATCACACACAGAACATAGTTATACATTTCGGAGACAGATGGTAATACTTCCCCCATAGGGATTGCAATCCAGCAAAGCTGGATCCCGTAATCCCGCGGGATCCCGCATCATTAGACAGTCCGGCGGGATCCCGCACAAAATTAAGCGGATCCGCAATGCGCAAAATGCGGCGAAAATGTGTGTCAGTCAGCGTGACTCGGTCTCTATCGGATGTATTGCACTGTTTGCCTGTACCCTTGCAGTTGGCATTTGAGTCGTTTGAACAAACGTTTGTTTTAGTCAACCTTCGTCACTCGTAAGTAAACAGATACACTTTTACGTATTCATTGAAACATACGTTTGTTTTGAGGACGCATTTCTATAATTTGAGTTATGTTGCGTATTTAGTACGATTTTCTAACTACCTTTATGTAATAACCATTTTTTATGTGTCGCACACGCCATCTGAACAATACAGTTAAAACTTTTTATTCACGGTTTCATGATCCCATTTTCTGTATTTGCAGATAAAGTAATTGTGACAACTTCCTGTATTTGCGGCTGTATTTGGATATTCGTTGATACGAAACTAATGTTCTCGTAATTTTAACGATCACTTATCTATCGAAAGGAAATTGTATATTATTTGACTTATTGTTGTCTCTACCGCCGCCTCAATGCATGTTAAAAACATGTTCTTTGACGAAAGCCGCCTGTTTACATGTGCCGATCTGGCTTTCGATAATCCCTCTTGGGATGATTTGGCCAATTGTTGCAATTGACGAACAATACATTATTTTTAAGTGAATAGCATGTGACCTTTCAATTCCTTGTTATTATTTCAACTAAAGGCAAAAAAAAAAAAAAAAAGCTATAGTGGAGTCGTCACGGCTGTATCACCGAATTGTGTTGTAAAACACCATATTTCGACGGCTGCCTCTGCCGTCTTCCTCACGTGTGAAATTTCGCGTTTTTACGCAACGCAATCCGGCGATACATCCTCGAGGGCTTCACTACAATCATACGCAGAGAAAGTCTCATTTCTTACTAAAAAAAAATTAATAATTTCCACTCTGAAAAAGTCGTTACACCACTTAAAGTAAAATTGTAATACTTGATAGTTTACGTCTTGGAGAGTAGTGACGAAAAGTTATGAGATCTTCTTCTGAGCCAAGTCTACACTTTACAGAGTATATTCACTTCACTTTGTGAAACAGAATGCATTCTCTCGGTGTTATGTAACGTTTATTTGTAATAAAAAAATAAAAAAAAACCTGGTAACTTGGCCATCATGTTTTTTTTTATCATTTAACATTAAAATTGATTTATTAATTTTACCAACAGAAGTTTATTATTTAATTTATTAACGCTTTAACTATGTTTTAAATATATGCGTTAAAAAAAATGTTGGCGCCAATCCCACTGAATTCCCCCATTAGCGCCCAGTACTACTTGTCAATAGGTATGAAATGTTTGGCTTCAGCAATAAGCGAAACTTATTATATCCTAAAGTGCCTGTTCTGATGGCAATTTCGCTGAAAACCCGTTTTTATTTTATTTTAGCTTAAATTCTTTGAGACTAATTTCACTTCCCGCCTAGTTTTTCTCTTTTGTTGCCTTTCCCTTGCGTGTCCTTAACATGTTCGCTAATTCCTCTCAATCACCGACTGCTCTGTTGCTGTTCTAATCCCATCTATCGAGTAAGAGACGCTGCCAGGTATATATATGGATATCTAGTGTTTGCTACTTGCTTTGCGCATGTGGATAATGGTGTGTGTAAAAATGGTTTATCGTTTTCCATCAAGTAGTAAATATATAGTCAAAAAATATTAATGCTTTTTAAGAACTTTACTTTACTTACTTTTAAATGTTACCTTAGGTTCCGTTTTCATACTGATTTCCGAAAGTTTTGTTTTATTTATATTTTAACTTCATAGACTCGTAATTTATGAAATATAAGAAATTAGCTTACTAATTTCTCAAAAACTTCTTGGAAAATTATCCGTGTAATTATACATATCAATACATGATGTGATTATTATAAAGCCATTATCGATAATCCATTCTAAGCCACAATAATGTTTTCTAACCGTGAAAACCCCATACTAATCGGTTAGGTAAGTGTAATGCAGTCTCCTAGTAGCAATTGACACCAAGTAAAAAATCACATTTTAAATGTGGAAAATTACTGATGAAAGAAATTACAGAGCAGATTTTAGATCAAATGCAAAATTCTAAACTGTGAAAATTACTTTAAAATGTTTCAGTCAAATAATAGAATTGATTAAGAGTCTTTGAAGTTTATCCGTTCATGTTGCGTATTTTTTACGGTAAACATTACAATTCCGTTTAGTTGAGGGCTAAAGATAAAATCTATTTAAAGATGGCAAACAGAAATTTAGCTGACTATTAATCTAAAAAGGATATGTTAGGTAACCATTACGGTAAAAAGTAGTTAAAGGTGCATGGTTAAACCAGTCATTTCTCCCTAATGCACTAAGGACGTTCTCAGTCTTCTAAATTATCTTTAATTTACTAAAATTTGTTAAGAATTATGTAATGACTCAATAGTGTGAGTAGTATTAACGTTTTTTTCATAAAGATTCGTCATTACAGAACTCATTACCGTCCTTTTAATAAAATATTTCGTCCAACTACAACTTGATTAACAATTCGCATTTTATTATTATTGGCGAATTCTCCCAATAAATGGAAGACGGTAGGCAAATGACCAAATCAAGTTTTCTTCGAGTTGTTCTTATTGTTCCAATAGGCTTTCATTCTTTCCGAGAAAGCTTGTTTGCGTTCTTCCGACCACTTTGGTCTGTATAGTTTTTGTTTTGGTTGCTCAGTTATAACTTCCCATTTGTCTACTTTGTGTCTGAAGGTGACTCTTTCTAAGTTGTCTGTTGCTCCTATGCTTGCACTTTTAAGATCCTTCCGTATTTCATTCAGCCAAGGAGTTGGATTTTTAAGTGAACTTACATAATCTATTATCTTTTTTGTCAATCTACTTTCTGGTAATCTCTTAAGGTGACCAAAGAATTTCATTCGCCTTTTCTTGATATCAATTTCGATGTTTGAAAACTTTTCTGTTGTTTTGATTGATTGTAGTCTGTAACCATCTTTAGTGAGTCTTGCTCCTAGAATTTTTCTAATGATTTCTCTCTCTACTTTTTTAATTTCTTCAAGGTCATGTTTTCTGTTAAGTGAAAATGTTTTACTTGCATAGAGGACTGTTAGTTTTATGACTGTGTGTTAATGCCGAATTTTCGTCTGTCTGGACATAGGTTTTTTGTTGTAGAGATTTTGGACTAACCCTAATGCTGTTTTTTACTTTTTGGAGGCGATTTTGCTGTGTGATTTTCTCAAGGCCTGTCAGTTCGATGAATTCTCCGAGGTATTTGAAGTGTGGGACCCTGTTGATTTTACCGTATTTTGTTCTCAAACTTGCTATTTCTGTATTTGAACATATGAATTTAGTTTTCTCGAATGAGATTTGCAATCCTACTTTTTCTGCACATTATTTGAGTTTCTCAAGCTGTTTGATGGCAGTCTCTTCATCTTCTTCTAGTATCGCCAAATCATCCGCAAAAGCGAGGTATGGTATATAGAGGTTGTTTTTGGAAAAGCCAAGTGGAATTGGTTTTCAACACTTACATTCGTATTTTATTATTATTATTATTTTTTTTTTTTGCAACTTGATGAATTCGTTATAAGTCTAACTCTTGGATTTCGAAACGCCATAGTCATCTATCGGGTTTAGTGACTGAATGCCTGACACTTATAGCCTGTAGATAGCATTACAATTGTGTCATATTTTTATGTTAGTGTCGTAATCATATACCAGTTTTATGTTGCACCCTCAGTTAACGTAATGAGATTTGATAAAGTGCATCCAAAATTTTTGGCCAGACTCTAAGCTGTCAAAGAATGAAAACATAGCCAAGGTTTGTCCACAAGTTTTCAAGTTATGCCAGATCATAGGAAAACATGTTTAGGTGCTAGCAGCATATTTTAATTTCCTGCTATGCCACCAGGTGATCTACATACCACAGATTTTAAGACAGACCCCAAAGCGTTTAAATTATGAAAACCCAATTTTTGAAACTGGTTCCATATTTTTTTCGTAATCCCTAATTTAACCGATGGAGGCAACATTTTTTTTTATGGCTATTCTAGTTGGTGCCTAGGGATTACATCTCTTTCGAGATGGAATTATGAAAACTTTTTATTTAAACGTACAACCCCAAAAATGCAAACAACTATTAGAACATTCACCAAACACAAACTTTGATTAGGATTATATCCTAGGTCATAACGAAATAAATCATTTCCGTAAAAAATCACGCTATCGAGTTTTAACATCGACATGAATTTCGTTACGTTTATTGACATGTTACTCTATGATGAAGTGGTTTGAATAATGTATTTCGTTTTTTTAACCTGCCATATGTTTGTTTTTAAAAAAAAAACTGAAATAAATAAGTAAAGTTTTAAAATTATATTTATAGACTCCAAAGAGTAGTAGGGCGATCTTAAGTGAGTACCTCTTAAAGCATATTTACGTTAATTAAATATTGCTTACGTTTGTTAGGTTTAATTAATATTTTACGTATATTTTAATGTAACTACTGCTTTTAATACAAAAGAAGAAATAAATAACAGCAGTAAAACAAAGCAGAAAAACGCACACACACACGCAATCCAAAGAGTAGTAGTGTTATCTTTTGTGATTATTTCTTGAAAGGAGTGCTCGTCTCAAGTTCAGAATGATCTGTGACGCCTATGAGTCCCATCTAGAAATTACAATCATTTAGTTTTTCTTTCTCCGGTCACGTAAAGTCATAATATACGCCGCAGATTTTAAGGAAGATCATAAGATTTTAAACTCTGAAATCCTGATCCAAATAGGTGCGATAGTTTTAGAGTGAAGGCCTTACTAACTCACATACACTCGCAACTCACTAACATTCTTATATTAGTATAGATAGATAACTGATACATGTCGTCAGACGTTACTGAAACGTAATAGAATTACGCCTGAAATTGTTTCTTTCAAAGATACTAGAGAAGGTTGAATTCAAAAGGACGTTTAGTTTATGCATGGATGTTAACACATTTCTAATTAATGGTTAATACAGAAAAAATTCAAACCATACCGTAAATCATATTGCATATATTACACTACTTTTTGTGTATCTAATTCGGTTTCCATTTCCTGAAACATTCAAAATAAATGAGGGGTGCACATAAAGTAAAATAATATGCTCATTTTTCCAAAGGGAAACGCAAAATGCTGCATATTTAAAGAAAATGCTCTGTTAAAGGCTTAAAAATAACAGATAATTCAGTTATAGAAAATAATCTTTGAATAAATAAATAATTACGGGTAAGAGATAGTTCAAAGCGTTAAAAGAAAGCCAAAAAATAAATCACATGTTTGTAATTACATTATAACCATTAAAATTAAATCGCCATGAGAAAACAAAGCTGTATAATGAATGCATGTGAACACAAGAAGCAACTGGAAAAGAGTTACGCGCATTAAGAAATTAATTTAGCTAATACTACCTAAGCGAATCAATATATATATATATATATATATATGTCTAGTTGAAGAGTGTCAAGAAGAATTATATTACTAGCTTGGAATAAGTGCACAGCTTATCGCGATGTTATTTTTTATTAAATAAACACAACTAGGTTCAGTTAGTTCATTTGTCAAAAAGAATAATTATTTTATATCTTTTCACAATAAGTAATTTCATAAGGCAATGACGCTGTTTGACACTCTAGAACTCTATACATACATACATCTAATTATTGTATAATACTCGAAAGGTAAGAGATAATTATCGAGAAAAATAAAATAGTGAAGCTTTTTGCAGTTACTAGAAAGAAGAAGAAACATTTCTACAATTATTTTGTTTTTATTAAAAATCAAATAGTTTAAAAATTAACTGCCAACCGTTCAACAAAATCAGGTATTATAATTTTGTAAATGGTTGCGTTAATGATTTGTGGTTAACTTACATTTCAGTAAGGATTTTAAGCAAATAATAAGTTGAACGATTTCTGTTTTAAACTGCTCTAGGCCGGGTAATATTCTATTTCTCCTGCCTTGCTGTGGGTGTTGCAATGTTCTCAGAATTCTCCCAAATGAAATTTTCTGGGAAACCCTTAGTATTAAGCAATATTTAATTACAGAAATTAACTTCCACTTACTCCACTGTGATTCCATAACAATGTTCTTACGTAATACACTTCTTGGTATATGTATTAGCTTTGTAATTGGTCTTCGCCTGTGTTATGTAATGTTCGCTGTCTGCTCAAGGTTGAATTACATTATTGATAGTAAAACACCTCGAAAGATGTTTAGTCGCCAAAAATCCATCATGTGAGCGATACTCCCACACACTGAATGTTCCGTACACAGATTGTGTATTAAACCGAAATCGCTATAAACATTTATTGTAAAATCTTTTTTCTTCAAAAATAAAAAGTCACCGGAAGTGACCTTCAAACCGACTTTACGACAATTTTCCAATTTGTCTTTCAAATTATATTTATAAATCAAATATACAGGGTATTACAAAAAGGTACGGCCAAACTTTCAGGAAACATTCCTCACACACAAACAAAGAAAATATGTTATGTGGACATGTGTCCGGAAACGCTTACTTTCCATGTTAGAGCTCATTTTAGATTGGTAGAGGCGGACCAATTCCATGGCCCCCACGCTCTCCTGACCTCAACCCTCTTGACTTCTATTTATGGGGGCATTTGAAAGCCCTTGTCTACGCAACCCCGGTACCAAATGTAGAGACTCTTCGTGCTCGTATTGTGGACGGCTGTGATACAATACGCCATTCTCCAGGGCTGCATCAGCGCATCAGGGATTCCATGCGACGGAGGGTGGATGCATGTATCCTCGCTAACGGAGGACATTTTGAACATTTCCTGTAACGAAGTGTTCGAAGTCACGCTGGTACGTTCTGTTGCTGTGTGTTTCCATTCCATGTTTAATGTGATTTGAAGAGAAGTAATAAAATGAGCTCTAACATGGAAAGTAAGCGTTTCCGGACACATGTCCACATAACATATTTTCTTTGTTTGTGTGTGAGGAATGTTTCCTGAAAGTTTGGCCGTACCTTTTTGTAACACCCTGTATAATATAAGAATTAAAAACCTATAGTATGGCATATAAATTTTTTATTATCATTAGAATTTAAATGCGATTGAGCATATGCCTGGTGACTTTTACCCATATATTTATTTTCAAATTTCATGAATATAATATCTTTTTTAATCATAAATTATTTGAATTTAATTTCACCATCCACCTACTTTTGTCCCTAAAGAATTTTAAATGAAATTCTCTAATTGCTTTTAGTTACAGTGAAGAAATCAACGTTTTGTTTATTAATATCATTTAGTTTTTGTCTATCTGTCTGTATGTGGATAAACGGGATTCACGCAAAACCAGCTGGTTGGTTTTTGATGGTGTTTTGATTAATGAACAGCTCATGGTTTCGTGGCTAAAATGGAGTAGTTTCTTTTCAGTGCAATGACAAAAAATGACAAATTTAAAAAAATAGTGTCAATTTCTCGTTGAACGCGATTTACGCTAAAATTACGTGTCGGATTAAGTAGAGGTATCAAGTACAGCCCATGGTAGCACGGGTAAAAAAGGGTATGTTTTAATTTTATGTTCTATCAAGAAAATGAAAAATTTATAAAAGGCTGTGAATTTTTCGTTGAAAGTGGTTGACTCGAATAGTATTTTTTTCAGATTTTGGTTTCTACTAATCAGTAGACGGTGGAACCGAGTGTAAAACAGGGTTTGAAAAAAATTAGAAATGTAGAATAAAGTTTGGCTGAACGGATGTCACTCATATACCAATAATTTTATATTCATGTGGTTACGATTAATGTGTAGCCTTTGGTGCCACAGACAAAATATGGAATATTTCAATTTGATGTGTTATACTAAAGTAATAAGTTTGTGATAATTCCTAGTTGAAAGCGATTCACGAAAAACCTGCTGGTTGGATTTCTATTGGGTTTGGGTTAATTTACAACCCGTAATGACAAAGTTAAAATAGGTTGTGTTTCATTTTGATATGATGTCGGAAAACTGAGAATTTTATCAAATTTGTATAATTGTTGGTTGAACACGATTGATGAAAACATACTGTTACGAGGTTTCTATTAATTTACAGCCCATCATCATGCGGGTGAAATATTATAGGTTTTATTTTGATGTGACATGAAAAAATATGAAATTTAAGATAATTTTTCGTTTAAACGCGATTTGTGACAAATACTGGTTGCATTTTGATAGAGTTTCTCTTAATGTAGAGTACATGACGATGTGGATAAAAAAAGTTTTCTTTCATTTTGAAGCTATTTCGTAAAGCTGAGAAATGTACCATATTAGAACCAATTTTTCGTTGAACGCTGTTCACGAAAACACGATTGATGGTATTTCGATGGCATTCCTATAAATGTTCATCTCTTACTCCCGTAAGTGAATAGGACTTATTTTATTTGGACTTGAGCTCGAAAAATTAGAAACTAAGGATAATTTTTGTGTGGAATGCGATTAATGCAAAAAGTACTGATGAGATTTGTGGGGAGTTTCCATGTTGTATAGCCGATGATCAGAAGGGTTAAATACTGCATGTTTTATTTTGATGCGTTGTCCTGAAACTGATAAATTTAAGATAATTTTTCCATAAATATGATTTACCAAAAATTTACAGTGAATTTTGATTGGGTTTTGATTAAATTGCAGCCCATGGTTTGGCAAGGAAAATGGGGTATGTCTCATTTGGACGTCTTCTAGAAAAGTTGAAGAATTACGAGGTTCAGAATTCATAAATCTGTGTCAAACGGACAAATGAGTGATTCCATTAGGGTTGGACCTCTCATTCAGAAGTTACGGAACTATAAAAACTATAGGAAACTTAGAATGTCTGATTAATGAAGGCCAAAAAAATACTTCTTCCTTTAATAATTATAATAAACTATAGTAAAATTCTGCATGTGTGTCAGATTAATTTAATCTAGACACAATAATTTACAGAATCATGTATAAATATTACATCTCTTGATCTGATTTTTGATCTTAAGACAACGATATAATATATCACTAAAATTTTTTTTTTTGACAAAAGTAACCAATCCCATAACATGGAATCAGTAACTGTTAGGAGGTTTTGTGGTCAATGGGTTTAACCAACACACATCTACTTTTAAATTCAAGAGAGAATTTGTATGCACGGGAATCTAACGACCGTCCTGAAATGTTTGCTACTGCCGATGTTAAAAGCTGTTAAATAAACCAGCTGTCAATAAAATCCCATTCGAAATTAGAGTGAAAACAGTCGAGTTTAATTAATTTTGAATCAGTATTTACACTAAACCTGCATTTTGAGTAAGGTGGGGAACAGAATTAAAGACTTTTTTTGGAAAAAGGGGGGGGGTGGAGCTAGAAATCATTTTAAACGAATTATTTTTGAGGCTAGCTGAGGTGATTTATATGAATGTTTTTACTACAGATGCTGTGTTTCTTTATCTCTCACACGCCAGAGCTGAAATGGTGGCATGATTTTTTTTTTAATTTTAGCACTATTGATTAACGTGGAGGCGTGAATTAATTCTTTAGTCATGATTTTCAGGTATGTTTTCATATAAAACTATAGGTCTCGTCTATGTGGTACGATGCAGAAGGATAAATTGAAACTATGTAGTGTTCGTAAGGTGTTATTGTATGTGTAGCTGACCACGATGGTGAGCTTGTGTGTGGATGTAAAATGTTGTATGTGCTTTCAATCAGAGATGAAAGAACTATCAGGGCCTTCACTTACGAGAGACCGAGCATGGTGGATGAGAGGTAACAATATGGCCTGGAATTTGGGAGGATGCGGTTTAAAATCCACGTCCAGCCATTAAGAGTGCAGTGTATAAGATATCCCGAAACACCGCCCATAAAGCTCACAAGAAAATAATGTTCCGAACGACATATGCTACTAATTTATCGTGTCCATCCGACAGACCAACAATTTTTTTCTCTCTCTCAAGATTTTCTATATTTGACACAGGACTTTGGTACTCAAGAAAGAAAAAGAATACCGTAAGAGGTTTCGTTTTTGTCTTATAGAAAACATGTACACAAGTATACCAATTCAAGAAACTTTGAAAATAATCACAAATAACCTCAAAGAACAACAAAAACTGCCTGACACACACATAAAAGAAATCACAGACATACTAAATCTGCTAACATCACAAAACTATTTCCACTTCAATGAACAATATTATACTCAACAAGATGGTTTAGCAATAGGCTCTCCAATTTCAGGAACATTAGCAGATATTTTCATAAACCATATAGAAAACAAAATATTTGAAAGCACCATCCACAACAAAGGTTACAACATCATACTTTGGCTGAGATATGTTGATGACATCCTGTGCTTAGTAGATGAACCAGAAGATAGAGTTAACCAATTTCACACCGATATCAACACCATACAGAAAAACATAAATTTTACATTGGAAAAAGAAAAGGAAGGAAAACTCAGTTTCCTAGACCTCACCATTACTACTCACAACAATCTTCTACAATTTGAAATATACAGGAAACCTACCACAACAGACATGATAATAGGCTGAAACTCAAACCATCCACAAGCACATAAAGAATCAGCTATCAGATTCATGCTCAATAGACTAAACAGGATACCACTAAACAAGGACAAATACAGAACAGAACTTAACACAATCATACACATAGCCACCAAAAATGGATACAAAGAAAACAGAGTACACCAAATAAACAGAACCATCAAAAACCAAATACCAAGAACAACACAAAATACTACACTAACTCCACAACAAGCAAGTACAAGCACCCAGATGAACTCAACACTATATAGCACAGCGCAAACAGAAGCAAAAACACAAAAGTGGCACACATTGACTTACATAAACAAGAACACTCACAAAATAGCAAACATTCTGAAAAAACAAGGACTCAGGATAGCATTTAGAACAGACAACTCAATACAGAAAAATATCAGAAACAACACACAAAACAACATATTTCACAATTCAGGTATATACAAATTAACTTGCAGTGACTGCAATGCAGAATACATAGGCCAAACATGCAAGAAATTCGAAACCAGATACAAAGAACACCTAAGAGCACTAAAATATAATAACCACTCAACTTTCGCAGAGCACCTACTAGAATACAATCACCAGCCTACAAAAATTGAGAAAGATATGGAAATACTAACTATAAACAACAGTAAACCACAATTACTAACTTTTCAAGAAAATTACCACATCCAAAAATCACTGGCAGAAGGAAAAAACATAATAAATGAATACACGAACCTGACGGACCCAACACTGTACACAGTTCTTAAAAGAAAATAAGAAACACAAACACCCACCTCAAAAGATATAACCAAAAATACACCAAACACACTAATCTGAACACAAACGTATATTTAAAAGCGCGCGATCCACCAAGGAAACAGAAGACAAACGATAAACAAACCTACCGCCATGCCAAATACACCACAGTAAACACACACACGGTAATTATCGTAAGAAAGTACAACACACAGAATAAATGTTAAATTCAGTGCTTAGTGCAAGTGACTTGATTCTCGCAAAAATGAAGATGAAAAATGATATTACCGGCATAATCTGTGCCAAATACTGTAATTGATGGAAAATTGTAAGTAGAATTGTATATATTTATTAACATAAGCCCCATGTACAAATTAGCATATAAGAAATTCATGTAAAAATACCCCACAGAACGAACCGCTGAAGATGCTTCAGACATGAAGTGAAACGCGTTCGGTGAAATAAACAAATATTCAATTGCATAGGCGTAATTATTCATATAAATACCGTTAGAGGTATTGGTTGAAAAACTGAGTTGTGACACCTCAAAGCAAAATCAAGGATTCTTCGTAATCTCTAGGAAATCTGGAAGAAGAGATTCTCCATTGAACGAAATTCTTCTGCTACCGGGAATTCTCTTCGGAAGGAGGGTAAATTACTCAGAAATGGCTGTTTCTGGAATATTTAACTGCTTCGTCGAATATAGCAAGTTAAAGCAAGTTCCGTGAATATGGGTGCTTGGGTTTGTCCTGCGTATTTCGAGTATGACAAGCTACTGTAGATATGCAGTAGTAACATTATTAATTTATCATACCAACACTTTCGGTATGGCGGTTTCGGTCGCATAGGGGCTAGAGTGCTGGCTAAGGGTGCCGAGGGCCGCCTGTTCGAATCCCATTGAGGGCACGGGTGTTTAAGTGTTAATATCGTGTCCGTACTGTGGTGTATACTCTGTATTATTAGTAGAAACGATGTACTGTAGAAACTGAAATACATGAACATGTTTAATAAGGGGCCATGTAGCTGAATTCCACTAAAATGATGATGATGATGATGATGATGATGATGATGATGATGATGATGATGATGATGATGATGATGATGATGATGATGATGATGATGATGATGATGATGATGATGATCATCATCATCATCATCGGTGGCAGCAATAGATAGCGTCTGTTCCATTCAATATTCATGTATACTGTACCGAGCATACTTGAGATGCCACCAAGAGGTAAAAACTCGCATTGCCGTAGCGAAGGAAACGTTTAATAGGAAGCGGTGACTATTAGCTGGAAAAGAGTTGCCAAATGTTTTGTATGGACTGTGACTCTTCATGGGGCAGAGATTTGAACACTGAGGCAAGAAGAAGAAAAACAGTTAGAAGCGTTTGAAATGTGGGGGAGAATGGAGAGAATAGGCTGGATGGATAAAGTAAGTAATGTTGAAGTGCTGGAAACTACTCCAAGTCATAAAAGAGATAAAGAAGAACTGTATGGGACGCTAGCTGAGAGGGGAGTGTTTGCTAAAAGACGCCTTGGAAGGACTAGTTTGAGGGAGGAGAGTGAGAGAAAGAAGGCGGTGCAAGATTACAGATAACATCAGAGAAAACGGCAAGATAACTATATTTTTATCTTTCAAATGCGATTATTTTTTAGTATCAATATAGGAATTTTTTTTTTTTTTTTTTTTTTTTTTTTTTTTTTTTTTTTTTTTTTTTGCTATCGTCGGTATTTTGATTGAATTGACGCAATCCTCCGTCACTTCCTATCTTCTTATTTTTTTTTTTTTTAGTGGCATTTGGCTTCCTTAGGCCATACAGCCAACTCAAGTATGTGTTTATTTTCATCCAGTGTTTTTCAGTTTCTCTACGTATATATATATGTATATATATATATATATATCTTTCAAGTAATTGTAGACACACCACAGGACGGACACGACAAGCACACACAACACTTAAACACCCATGCCCTCGGCCGGACTCGAACCGGCGACCTTCGGTACGTGGGGCCAGTAGTCTAGCCCATACGCTGCCGAGGCCGGCTCACTTCCTATCTTGCGCTAACCTATTCGTTACAATATACCCCTTGCACCCTACGTCCTCAATTACCCGCTTCATATTCTAATCTCTGTCTTCCTCTACAATTTTTACCTTCGACTGATCATCATAAGTGTTATGCCCTGAGGCAGGTTTTCACATGACTGCTCTCCATGCTCTTCTGTCTTTTGACTTTCTCTTAATGTCCATGTAGTTGCGGTTTTCTCTGACGTTGCCAGTAATTTTGCATCTCCTTCTTCCTCTCAATCTCCTCCCACAAACTAGTCCTTCCATTTTTATTATCTGCTTAACGTCTCTCTAACAGCGAGGTCTTTAGAGACGATAAAGTATGGGGGGGGGGGGGGGGCAAGGAATGGGAAGGAATTCGGCCAGGGCCTTTTTTTCAAGGAAGCATCCCGACATTTGTCTGGAGTAGACCTTCCAAGGCGTCTTTTAGCAACCACTCCCCTCTCAGCAAGTGTCCCATCCAGTTCTTCTTTCTCTCTTTTATGACTTGGAGTAGTTTTCTCTTTTCACAACCCTATCCAGCACTTCAAAATTAGTAACTTTATCCATCCAGCTTATCCTCTTCATTCTTCTCCACATCCACATTTCAAAAACTTCTAAACGCTTTTCATCTTCTAGCCTCAGTGTCCCGGTTTCTGCCCCGTAAAGAGCCACACTCCATGCAAAATATATGCCAAGTCTTTTCCTGAGCGCTTTGTCTAATTTTCCAGCTAATAGTCTCCTCTTCCTATTAAACGCTTCCTTCGTTATGAGAATGTGAGATTCTACCTGTTACCTTCGACTGTGATCTAAAAATTCAATTAAAATGAAGTCAAATAAATTTTAACTAAATATTAATCTTATTTTAATTTGGAAATAAGGACCGACAATAGTTACTGAGTAAATGAGTAGAAATGTCATATCTTGAATGGATGTAATTGCAGCAAGTACTACAACGGTAGCACCGAGAGAGTTTTTCCCTCCAAGTGGGGGCTTAGCTTCCTGAGTGGGTTACCGCAGGAGTTAACCGTCGGAGGAAGTTGTAAGATGCCCGGAGCTGGTGGATAGTTGTGCCCGGACTGCTGGAGTTCGGTCCAGGCTGGGCTGTTGCTGGAGCGGCCCTGCTTCCGGTAATAAATAGCGCGGCTGTGTGCGGCCGCCGTATACATCATGGGAGGGAGACCAGCCCGCTACGGCCAACGGCGAATAAATCACCGCTGCCTTACACAGAATTAAATAAATGGAATGGCCTCCGACCACCCCACAAAAAACGAGAAAATACTGAATTGCTTGCTTACCTTCTACAAAAGAATGCGCGGCGAGGGAACGAGGCAAGTACGGTGGGCGGAGGACTGGAAATTTGTTTCGTGCTTGCAAATTAGTTCAGCTGTGATAAAAACGTTTTCAAAAGTATTTGGAAAAACACTGAAGATATAGTATACACGCACAAAATCCCCCTGGCCGTTTCTTTCTATTGGATAGCTTTTGAAATGTGAAGAATATTGCAAATAGGTCTATCTGGTTCACTATATGTGCTTTCCTTTCGAGATTAGAACAGCCTCTAGTTAGCGACCAGCTCCAGGTATCCAAGCTTTTAGTGTGATGTGAGGAGAGGGTCATTACTATTACTGTAAGTTTTAATATCAATTTGATTATTGATTCTAAATTATGAAATTAATTTTCAGGTAGCAAGGATCCTGATTGCTGTTAATGATAGACATAAAATGCTTAATTTATTGTTTCCCTATGGCTTGTACATAGCCGGATACATTTAACGTTACGTTAGACATTATGTGTACCTGCAAGCAAAAGCAATATCCGGCTTTACAATTTGCGTGAAGATAACAAACATAAACTGAATATTAAATACTTCATTTTTAAATTTAAGAACATGATAACATCGTGGCCACAAGCCGACAATTGAATGGTGGATAAATCCCTTGGGTGCCGAATTGAATTAGAAAAGATGAACAATATTAAGGCTCAAACTGAGCTTGCGAGGATCTTTAAAGCTCATTAGATCATTTGCCAGCTAGCTTTGAAATGGAATCGAGCAGAGATGCTGTCTCATGGGTCGATTACGGATCCTTCAAAGTCTCTCCAAACAATGAAACAATGATGGACGATGTAACACATTACCAAAAATCATCCGCATCAGCAGCGGCGGCGTGCGGCGTTGGTCTCTAAGTTGTCACACCAGTGAATGGACTGCATAAATTGACCAGCCTGTGATCGAAGCCAGAGCCCGCCAGTACAGTGCCACTCCGCACTGTGAAGTGTCTCGACTCGACGACCGCTGACCACGCAATGCCCAAGTATATCCGCTTCTCCTTCCCTCTTCCGAAATTCCTTCTCGAATTTTCTTTACATGGAAAAATAAACCACAAATTAACATCTGTAGACCCCATATATGATACGGCATTGGTTGTTTAACTTCTTCCCAAAACCACATTAGGCTCGAAGTCAATCTTATTCGCCCTGGCCTCCCGCTCATCCCTTCCGCCGCACGGGTATCCCTGCGCGGGGTTCAAGGCACTGACCATGACGGCTAACGGTGCCTATCCACTCGGAGCGTGAACAATTGCTCGCGTCAGCACACGCGTTCTGGAGATTTCCACCGGATATACCGTTGTCAGCTTCAAAATCTCTCCTGCTCTTCCAACTAGCAACTTCTTTATTCAGTTATATTATTAAGAAATTAAGGCAGCCTGGGATATATCAATTAAGTTGATCAGATAATTAATTTACAAAATATTCACAAATATTAAATTAATCTGAATACAAAAATAAAATACGATATTTAAATATTTGTAGTACGCCACAATCCTGCGTGCTACATTAGGAAACATGTTTATTGTCCCCAACAAATGTCCTTTACCTTGGATGTTCATAATAAGGTAGGCCTTTGTTCTTCTTTCTTCCTCTATCCTGAGAACTTGTTCGTACCATCACAGGCAATTACTTTGTAAGGATTTTGCCACACTTATACTTATATCGACCTCTGCGCGATTGATTTCCTTTTTTTTCGTGGTCTCTGAAGGATTGAATGCACAAACTTTATTTCAGAGACTTGAAATGTACTATTGTCTCTTCTGCATAGGGTATATGGTTCTAACGCGTAAATCAGTATGGGGATATAATAGGTTTTGATTAGTGTATGTTTGCACTTTCTTGGCACTTCGTTGCCCCTCAACAGAGTTCTCAAATGGTTATAAAAGACTGTTGCATTATTGCTTCTGTTTGTAATCATACATTTGCTGGTGTTATATTTAGTCAGGAAATTATTAATTTAATTGTGATGGTGCTAACGCTCCGGTGGCAAATCCCCTAGTCACCTAATTTTACCCCTTTTTGTCTATAGCCTAAACTTTTTTAAATTTTATTTTATAATTGGAATGTTAAATTCCTCTCCCATTTACTTTCCAAATTTACAAATTTTAATTTTTAAATTCCTTAATCGTTCTTGGCAAATTATTCAACACATCACTTGGTAATTTGTTCCAATCCCTGACACTCTGACCAACAAAAGAAAGTTTTCCCATTCCCTCATGAATGAAGTCGAGCGCAAACTTGTGGTCATGGTCACCTTTCCCCTTCCATGCATTGTTCCTAATTATTTTGCCAATATCCCTACAAGCCCCATCACCAACAGATGCCCCGTACATTCCCAGTACTCTCTTCACACTCCTCCTTTCCTGCAATGAGTCCCAATCCAGCTCCTTTATCATATCAGTTTCTGACTGAGTCCCGCGATAATTTCCACAAACGAATCTAGCTGCTCTTCATTGCACACCTCCAAACTCCCGTATTTGATAAATGTTCTCGACCAATGAATGACAAGAAAAGGGCTAAAGTTTGTGGATTTGCCACAACATCGGAAGAGGGGGAGAAACAAGAGCTGTCCAGCCGATGAAGGTATCTTTTGACTCGGACTTAATTCTATTCGATCTCCGCAACAACTTCGCCCTCAGTCTCTCAGAAGGGAAGAGTGGACTTCAAATTCCACCTTGCGTGGGGCAGATCACGTCTTCTGTAGCATGCTTTGGGTCTGCGCTGCATAATCATTGAAGTGTTCTGTTAATACTTAATATGTTTGGGCGTTGTTTTCACACTGATGAAATTTATGTCATATCTGGTAGAGGAATGTATGTTATTGTAGCCTAAATAAATTCAAGTTAAAAAAAGCCAAAATGTGGATTCCAAACTACACCCCCATATTCAACCAATGTTCTGACCACAGTTGCTTTCAATGTTCAAACGAGCATCCTTCACGTTCATTGCTGACAATCTTCCCCTGGTAACAATGCCGTAGCTGTCATCAAGGCATAAAGTTTCTATTATTTTTTATTTTTTTAGCATTTTACGTTTCGTGTTTTTGTATTTCTAACAGAGAAAAATCTAGATATCGTGAAGCACGTTGTGAGGAGTAAGTCGAAATGAAGAGATTAGCTCAGGCCAGAAAAGACTGGCAGACTTCATCAATCCAATCGAAAGACGACTAAAAGAGAGACTTTAAATTTGCAGCAGCAATTTGTTTTGAATGACGCATTCGGCGCCGGTACAATTGAGCAGCCTACAGCGCCTAGCACCGAGAGGGCGTCGCGTTTGTAGCTGTGCCCGTACACACACAGGGCGTAAACTGTCAAAGGCACTCGTGCCGGCTTATTACCTCGTCCCCAATCAACCGCGTTTGCGCGCTTTCCCTTTGCCACTGGGCCGGAAGGGTTCGCCGAATGACGTGTCGATACAATCGAGTCACACGCGTCGTGACTGTAAAGACGGGATCACAGAATTCCCCGGACAACGTGTTTCATATAATTAGGTCACACGCACTGTGCGCTAACACACGGTCCCCAGTCACGCATTACACTGCTTGTAACCTGCGATACGCTCCGAAATTACGTTTCAAAATAGGCGCGTGTGTTACTATTGTCAGTGAGTAGGAGACAGATAGCCTGCGAACATAACAAAGCCATTTGAGGTGCACGGTTTCCTCGAAACACGTTTTCTGCGACTGTTGCTGACTATAGTGCGCCTCACGAACGATGGCGGGTAGCGCAGAGAGAGAGAGAGAGAGAGAAATAGGAATGACATAGAATATGCGACGTTACCGCGTTTAACTATTCGCTGTACACTTCTAAGGCTGATATCACATGCTTCATCAGTTATCTCCTGAGCTCTGGCAGTTCGGCCATCTGGCATCTGTTTCGCACTTAAAATGCTTATATACTTTAAAAATTTGCTCTCTGCTTTGCCTACGCAGAACCTTACACTTTTGCTGCTTGTCTTCCATTATTTAGAATAGGAATTATTGCAATGCTCACTGATTTACAACCGTCTACTTCCCAAAAACATCGCATTCGACACTCTGGATTGTTACTGAATGTGATTGGCTACTGGCAGAGCGATGACGTACATGGGCATAACCTCGCTAAACTGGGCCGCCATCGTTCGTGAAGCGCACTAGTGGCCGAACTGTGACGTTTGTCGTTTTCCTATAGCAATCTACCTTTACTTCGAACTTCGTTCCGGTTGTAAATATGCATTGTATCTCCGCACTGTTAAACGGTTGATTGATTTAAACACTGACGAGCGCTTGTTTACAATCAAGTTTATTAAGATGGGTACGCACTAGGCGAACGCAAGCAAACGCATACGGCCGAATGGATGCGACTGAATCTGTGCAGAATTTGTTAAGAATTTACTCATTGTCCACATTACAACGAAAGAATGCGTTGTTTGTCATTATTTCATGTTCGTGGGTTTATGCGGTAAAAATATTTTTATACCTACCATAAAAATGGTGACATTATTGAAGCAGATTGCTCCGAAGATTTCAAAACGCCAGTATTTTCTCTACCCAAAAATGGTGACATTATTGAAGCAGATTGCTCCGAAGATTTCAAAACGCCAGTATTTTCTCTATCCCTTGGTGCAAATTTATCCCGCAAAAATAACATCTTTAAAACAAACCATGTCGATTTAAATACGACATCAACTACAGAGTCTGTTTTAAATCAATTTTCCTGTTTTTGGACGTTCACGCCTGAAGGAACCCAACTGAGATTTCTTTTACGTGTCTTTTGAGTCACATTTCTTAATATCATTAATTTAGTTCCAGGCATCATGTTTCCTTATTTTATTATTGTAATCATTAGGAAAAGGTTGGTTATACAATTCTGTTAATATTAAGGAATCCGAGGTAGACTACTTCATGTTCCATAAAAACAACAAAAGCGTTCTTCTTGACATAGACACTATAACTAAGCCAAAAACGTGTGGTACGCATTTTGCTTTAATGTATCGCCTACCCTGCGAAACCGAGCGCAGGCAAACGAATGCGGTGGGAAGTGTTCATTCGCCTTCGGTTTCACGTACACACTGAGTGAACGTATGCGTTCGCTTGTGTGTGGTCGTATGCGTTCGCCCAGTGAGTACCCACCCTTAGATGGAGCGAGACAAAGGGAGAGCACAATCTGTGGAAATAAAATTTCAGAGGAGTAGGGTAGGAGTAACAAGAAAAGACGAAATAAGGACTGAGAGAATCAGAGAATTGAAAAATCTTGGTTACAGTGGTACGGGCATTTAAAGATAATAGGAGAGGAGAAGTTGCCAAGGAAGATGCTGGACATGGAGCTGAAGGGGAAGAGGCCTAGAGGAAGACCAAGGGACAGATGGATTAAAGGTGTTAGAAATGTGTGAAGGAAAGAGGAGGAAATTGGGCGACAGTGGAAGAAGAGAGATGGTGGTTAGACGGGAAAAGCTGGCGAGGCTTTTGTTCCCTGCAGACCCGGCCAACGGCTGGAAACTGTCCTAGATGATGATGATGAGATTAAACAACGTAAATTTTTATTAATCTTCATCCCATTTTCAATTTTACGGTTTGAAATTTCAAATACATCAATATTCAATAGTTAGTAAACATGTAAGAAAGGATTGTGCCCGTATCTGTCGGCCAGCCAACCTGTGCAGATGTCTCCACACCTAAGGAACTCGGCGGAGCCAGTCGTCGAAATATGGTGTTATCAAATCTCAGACGAGCGGTACACCCGCGAAGACTTCATTGCAGTTAGTAAACACTTAAGTTCATAAATAGACAAATACATTACAGTAATATCCAAATCGTCTTTTGCGCAATACCTTTTGCAGGAAACAAGAGATAGAGGGCCAGTATAGTAGGTTACTTCGATGGTTACAACATCCAGTTAATGGATCAATCAACCCGTCAGTATGGCCGCGTGTCTTAAGGTGACACCACACTTGATCGGAGAGGTGCAATGGGAGACATTCAACGCATGATAATACATATATAGTCGATATTTTTGTAAAAGTATCAAAATTATTAAACACTTCCTAAGACAGGGAGGCGGTATGGGATCAGTTTTCAAGTTATTTTATGAATGGTTTGTTTGATGTGACCTATTAGAATCCGATAGGACTCGATGAAAATTTGTTAGTAAGTATTGAAGACTTCAATACAATCTGGCTAGGGTTAAGTTGAATACTTTATTTTTGAGGCATGGTAAGTACTTTCTTTACCCTTTGATGTATCTTATTTGTAAGAGAATGATTACAGAGCTGAAATAGATGATAAATGGTTCTCGAGACCATTGCATATATTCATTATTTTAAAAATTCTCAAGTTTGGCGAGACATACTTTAGAATATCTTATAAGTGGTCGTTGCACTGAACTTACGAGTTACTTTCTGTCGTACCATTGCTTTTCCTCCTTAAATCACTGAACTTTAACCTCCCGGAAATTATTTGGCTGAAGAAAAAATAATATTTGTGCAAGAAATTTAAAAAATGTGGGTCTTCTCGTTCGTTAAGGCCGGTCTACACGTAACGTCTTGACGGACGTTTTACTCGATCAGGTAAAACGTATCAGACAAAACATTGTGTGTGGACAGAAAAATCGACGTTATATCTGAACTGAATGAAGATGGACAACTTCCAGAAAACGGATAGGTCTGAGAATTGTTTTCGGTATTGACTGACGTTTTACCTTCAGTCTTTAATCATCTCTCAGCTGGTGTGGAGCTAAAATAACTAATTTTTTTTAGAAAAATTTCTCGAGAAACAAACCGAGTAATATTGTTAGTGATGCACAATATTTCGGTGACGTAAATCTCCGTCGCTATCTTCAGGTGCAGTTGTGAGCCTTGAAGTCTGCCTTGAGCGTGTTGTTTGAAAACTGGCATGGCAACGACAGACATTGTTATGTTGCCTAGCAGCATCTCAGACGTCATTAGACGCCCGCGGAACACAAAAAGCAGAGCGTTGGTGACGAGCCGCCTCAATAACAGGAATCCATGCATCACTTATCTGGAACCCAACATCCCTGTTAACCAAATCAGACGCGAGGCGAATTTCAAACGCTTCTTTAATGACGCTGTCCCAGAAGCCTCTCACATGTGTCAGCTCCTTTTCGAAATCGAATCCATGTTCTTCTTCCAAACTATATTCCGCGACGGAGATTGATGTTAACGAAATATTGTGCATCAATAATAATATTACTCGGTTTGTTTCCCGAGAAACGTTTATAAATAAACAACGCCGAGAAAAATTGTATTCATTTTTTTCTTGAACATATTATACGGTGGACTTTTCTAATCTACGACAGTGGTCACGTGATCTGTTTACGGAATTCATTGAGTTGCATCCTAGTTATCCTTGTATACCGGCAAGTTAAAGCCAAATGACTACAGTGGCCGAGACAAGAAAATCAAGTAAATGCTTTGGCTGATAAATGTAAGCAAGTGTATCTTGGAGATACAAAGGAAGCGAATATGAAAAAATAATCAACTCTTTTGGTTCAGTGTTTCGTAAACGGTTGATAAAAAATTAAGAAGTCGGCTTGTTTTAATGGTGGTGCCGATGTTACTTACATACCTTTCTCTGTGGAATTTCGATCTTCTTTTATTCTTAGATTGTAAAGATAACTCATGAGAAACAATTAGCAATATAGAGGATGATTCAGAATTTTATGTAAGTTGTTAACCTCTGCAAACTAATAGAACTGTACATAGAAAAGTACATATAAAATGAAGTAGATTTATTTAATAGCTAGACAGTAGCAGTGTTAAATATAAAAGTAATAAATAATTATTGTATTCAAAATTATTTTATTTTATCATATTCACGGTGTTGTCCTGATCTTTCGTCATTAAAGTACATCTTGAATGTATCCTTTACACGTTTAGCATCTTCCAGAACAATGCCACCTCTACGTTACTGAATATTGTATATATTTCCTGACTTAAATATTTCGTATATAATTTGACAAGTGTCTTGTATAAGACGGCTAAGAGATTGTTTCGATATTACAGGTGTTAACTCTAGATCTTTGTAAGCTACTACTTGGTTCTAGTCAGTCTCTCAAGGTTTGAGATTCTCCTTCTCACAGCAGTATATTGTTTTTGTTTTTTGGATGATTAATTATAACAATTTCAAATAAGAGTCCGTAACCATTCGTAAAAAATTACATCAGTCTTCAGGTTCATGACATAATTCCCGGAGCAAATTCAGATGAAAGAACCGTTTCCTCTCTAGAAACCATCTTCTAGACCATATTTACTTTTTAATCTCATCAAACATAGTGAAATAACCACTAAACGTAATGCTCATCTATGCTTTTAATAACACTGAGACAAAGGCGGAAGTTAAAAACGTAATACTGTGGACACAAGCTTTTGGTAAGTTTTATCTGACGTCTTGCCTGATGAAGTAAAATGTTACATGTAGACTGAACTTATTCAGATGGCACGGGCAACAAAATGGCAGTAAATTCTCATTTTTTTCATCAGCACTGCAGGTACATCTATTCCAGGTTCAATTAGTATACGTGTTAATCATTTCTGAAGATTACCTATGGTTTCAATTAACATCTATTTTCCCCTTAGAACTTGTGACAGTATTACACCTCACAAATCATTATTATTTTCTCTAATTAATTTTATGTGTTTTTTAATTATCAAACACATGTAAGTAAATTAATTTGTGCTTGAAAAGATCCCACAAGCCGTAGTATGTATAGCCTTTGGGGTATAGAATAAGCTAGTATCGATAAATAGTGTTGAAATATTTGATCGTATCGATTGTAAGTAAATGAGCGCTTAGATTGGCTTGCCGATTGTAGGAAGGCACGGATGAGTGACAGAGGCTTTGTAATATGGAGAGTTTAAAAGTTTACAATTTGTGTTTGTAGTTATTTCAAGAAGTGCTAATACGAATGTCTAAGTATTGATTTTGAAAACAGATTTAGTGCAAAATAAATAGAGTGGTTCTTTTGGAACAGTGATTATCGTTTTGTCATAACAGTAAATCTCATCAAACCTGGCGGAAGTAAATTAATTAACAATATTCGAAATTAAAATTAAAATGAACAGCAGCATGAATGTGTTCTCGATGAGATGGGCCATCTTATCCATAACACGCTGCATTTTCCGTAGAGTGGAAATGTTGCTAAGCCAGATAATTCTTCAGGATCCGATCTGGTGGTTTTTGTCACCTAATTATCTGCTCTAATTAAGGAAAGCTCATAGGATTTACAGCTCATCGACACCAAGGTCATTAAAACCGGGGGGAGACTCGGGGCAAGGAAGGATAATGAATTTGTTAATGGCACTTTCGAACGAACCATGCTGCATGAATTGATTTCGGGTAACGATGGAAAACGGATATAAGGATGGTTAGATCAAGGATCCTCAGTTTTGTAGCTGATTCAATTGCACTGGATTAATATTACGAATAAAATATATCAAGTGAGTGCTTCACGACGCCGGCAGTGTTCTGGAGAGTAATGACATATTCTACTCTGTTTACCTACTGACATTTTACGACAACTTGCAACGTAACAAATTTGCATCAATTAGATATTTCAGTAATTGCTCGTTATCAGTATTTGCCAGAACATAAGTGTCTCACGGTTGAACTTCAAAATTAATTAGAACACAAGTAACCCAAGAAACCCATTTTTTGTGGACGAAACCTTATCAGTTATTTTAAATCGTAATAGTTTCTTGTGGAGTGAAAGGATGTAACAAGGAATAATTGGACTATAAAACTATGCGATGGTATGAAATTTCCTTGAGAACAATATGATGGAACGCACGTTGTGAGGAGAACTGGTGGATTTGTTAATGAAAATTGCCGTTGTAATTATTAATATATATAAGCTAGCTTAGGAGACATTGGTTAAAGGAGACGAGTAAAGAGAATGGTGAATATGTATAGGGCATAGGTTGGTTATGGGGCTTGGTTGGAAATTGGGTGAAGAATTAAGAGTTCTATATGGATGGAAGCAGTGCATGAGAACTATGTAGAAAATAGAAGAGAGAGATCGAGGTTCCAGTTATATAGCCGCATGAAAAGGCTGCCAGGATAATTTGAATGTGAAATAAAAGGGAATACAGCAAGCACTGATAGTACGAAACAGTGTGCCATGGTGAATTCGACAACAGTGGAAATTGCGGATGGTGAAAGAACAGAACCCGCAGGTGAAGCTTATAATCCGGCCAGACCTAGCTAATGGCTGCAGATGTTATGAAATGAAGATTACAGAGTGAAAAAATTAACTGGACCGTGCATTATTACTTGATTTTTGGCGTAACATTTTCCACTGTCGGCAGGTAAGACGGCGAATGTAATATATTATTTAAGTATGATCTGAGCAATATAAATCAGCTACAGAGTTTGATCCAACAATACACATGTGACATAGACAGATATGTGAGCTTAAACTCCGTCTCCTTCTTTAGTGGTTCTGTCTTTCTACGGGCATCAACTGAATCTCCTCAATTTCTTTCTTTCTTAACCATTATATTTACTGATTGATATCTGTTATTATATTTTCCCTCCCGTGACACTTTTCTGTAGACTTTTACCACACAGTATGTTTCTTTATCAAGACGATCTCCACTTCTTTGTCATCGTCATTGTCATCAAGTCCCTCTTCTCTTTTACCTCAGTTACCACCTCCTCATTCTGTCGGTCCCTTTCACTCCATTTTTCTCTAGAAACAAATTTCAAAATTTTCCAGTATATTTCTTCCTTTTCTGATTACACAGATCTATGGTTAATACGAACCCATCCTCTGTACAGATCATTTAAAAAAAAAAAAATCTGTTTGTGAATTCACTCGGAACCCCTCCGGCCCTTAAAAATACATGTATTTCTTCAAAAGCTTTCTTCCACATTAAAATATTACTTTTTCCGTACCAGGTTGCAAAACCTAACAAAACCTTGATTGTCTGTACTTGTTTCATTGTCTTATACTCCACCGATATATCTTGAACGATTTGTTACTTACAAAATCTCACTGTGTTAGGTTTTTCGGTGTTTATTTTAGTTCTACACTTTTTCTGACTCTACCATTACCATTTATAACATCGTGCAAATGATCTTCTGAATCGACGTGTAACCATTTGTAAACCATATTTTTCCATTTTCTGGGTTCTTCCAAGCACCACAAGAATGAATAATAATAGTAATAATAATAATCTACCAACTCCCATAACTGAAGAAGTGTGATGATTGTTAGGAGAAATTTATGCTTTTATCAATAAAAATATAGTAGATATTCTTTTGAATAAAACATTAAAAAAAACAGTATTGTGGATATTTTATGAAGTTAAACTATCTCTATTTTCTCAGCTTCAGTGCTAGTATAGTTTTATTGAAGTTGGATTACAAGAACCATGTCGTATTTCGTAATATGTGAGATGATTTACAACTATAGAAAAGTATCGAGGAGCGAAACGACAAATAAAATACTGAAGACTATATACTGCTTCCGTCATGAAATCGCACAAAGGAAATTGAACCATACCAAAAATTTCGGTGTTGTACGGCGGCACCTACCAGCGCTGGATATTTTGCGTTTAAAATAACAAACGAGCATAAGCATGCGGGGTGTGAGGCTTCCGACACATTCGAATGAGCAGTAATTATTCAATCTGTTGCAACATTCACAAAAGAGCCGCCTGTGGCGTCGCTGGGCGTGGCGACTATCGATTGTGTACAGCCGGTATGTGGGTCGACTGCAGCCCGCCCAGCCTTTGTACCCATTGTGAGCTGCCACTCAATTGTTAATGCCGGCAAAGCTACTGTGCTCAGGGAATTCGCTGCCAGGTATTATTATAAATATGCAGTGTTAACGTGAATTCCGCAAAATTCTACAACCCAGTTGCCTCTAAAGTCAGTAGTCTTTGGTTCCTGGCCAGAATATTAATCGTAATAATACCCACGAATATCGATCGACTTTTTGAATTGTACTAGTTCACAAAATTATTTTCTATTGACAGGAGCAGGATGGAAATTGTATTTGACCGATTTCTGTTAATTCTAGGTGGTTATATACCACTCAAAACTGTTTCCCGTAAATTGATTAAGGTCAGCTCTCAACAGTTTTCCAGTAAATCATTATCAAGAGTCCACTTTTTGTGAGTAATTTTCGGCTGTTGATAGGAGCCAGATTTTTAACTATGAGGTATCATGTACCTAAGATAATCGAGGACCCATCCACTGAATTTTCTGACACAGTCTTATTCACCCCTCCGTCGGCGTATATTGGTGCAGTGGGATGTTCAGGGATGTACCCCTGCTGATGGTAGTAAACGGCTACTAGAATCAGGGAGAGTGATCCACCCCTGTTACACGCGAGTAATCGGTGCCGACAATAATGTGCCTGGTTGAATGAAAGAATGGAAACGATGTCGACAGGGAATCGGTGCCAGAAATGCACAGTTTCGTTGGGCAGATGGATCCCATGGATGTTGTGGGATCCACCTGAAAGGGAGCAATGAGCGCCGTCGCTGTTGCTACATCATGGGCCAAGGCGTGGCCCAGGTAGCTCAGGAAATTGAATCATTCCATTAATGTTGCTGTCTAACGAGAACTGGGCATGATTGCCGACAGGTAGCTTGGAACCACTGCCGCCGATTTTCAATCCAATCCGTTGCTTTTGGCACAATTGCAAAGGTGTCTCATGCTCGTGGTGAGATCCTGCAGAAAGGAGACCCTGTTACAGAATAGAACCCTTATAAAGAGACAAATTAGCGCTTCGGTCAGACATCAGACCCACTGCCTAGAGAGCCTTTGGGCACGATTGTGCTCTGGGATGGACGCTACGCATTAGGGTTGTGGCGGAGCCGCCTCCGCCTGTCACCGCGTGTGTCCTTCAGAGTGTTCGTCCCAGCTGTAGTGGTGAATGGCTTTGCCTAATACCGTGGCATGGGTGGCTGTTCGGTTATCGGTACATAGAGTAGTCGGGTTGGCGTTTTTAAGGTTGAAAACCAGTCATCGCCTTAGCAGTGCCAACATTCGTACTTCGTGTCTTTCTGGATACCGACAGTGGTGAGTGAGCGGTAACGCTCTGGCTTCTTATTCGGGAGGGTGGGGGTTCGAAACCCCTTCCGGCAATCCAGAATTTGATTTTTCACCGTTTTCCCAAATCACTCCAGGTGAAAGCTGAGTTGGTCCCTTTAAAAATCCATGGCCGATGTACTTGATATTTCTTGCCCCCATTCCTTTTCCGCCAGAAGTTTACGAGGCATAAGGGAAAAAAAAGAAGTTTTCCTGGTGACCACCAATAAAGTCTTTGTCGACAGTGTCTCGTTCAGACATATATAGAGGCTGTTTCATTACGCAATATTTACAAGGAATTTTTAATGTATTATAAAATTTCGGGTCAATCAAATAACATAATTGAAAACACAGCATGCAGAACATCGTTTAGAGTCGATTTTCCGGTAGGTTCGATTTAGTTAATAAAGCTAATACGAAATATGAATATAATAACGAAAATATTCGAATGTTCGGAAAGGGCGAAATAATATTCACATCTTAAAATTTTCCGCTGTAGTATTTTTTATTAAAGCTACACATTCACTTTTATCTTTTTATCGAAACTAACGATTATTTCGTTTTACATACAGGATTGAAAATAAGCTGTACTATCGACCATCATCATCTGAAATTGTACACTCTTTATCTAGTTAACAGCTGTATCGTTATCACCAGAAAATTGTCGATGTAGCCAATAAAAAGTCTAGTAACTAAGTAGCCCTGAAATATACCTGACAGATCTAAATTCTGATAATCATATTTAACCACAAAAATTGGATCATTATTACGCATATGAATATTGTTCCTGACACCTAACGGCCGTAATGCGACGTCAGTAAAACTGTATAAAGGAAATTCTAATGCTTATGTAACACTCGCTGCTCTCTAATTTATAGTAGATTATACTGAAATGCGGCCCGCATTTATAGTGAAACTTGCTACGATCCGTGGTCGGTTCTTCGCATCGAGACCGGTGACTGTGTTAGTGTTCTGCTTGGCATTCGGGAAGACACGTATTCGATCCCAGGTGTGGCGTCACAGATTTCGGCTTTGCATGATTTCCCGAAGTCACTGACCACCGAAGTTTCATTTTCAAAGCACCCGATTACTTTCGGTCTACTAAGTCAAATTAAGCAGAGGTATTATTTGAAAACATAACCATAACATTTTTAAAAGAGATTATTTTTTCCCATGGACAAAGTTTTGTCATATTGTTTTACGATATTTTTACTAAAACTTGTGATTTAAAAAGAATGTAACTGAACTTTGCAGTGAATTTAAAAAAATTTAACAAATTAAATCTGATAATTCATCATTTTTTAAAATAAAATTCTATGTATTTCATTTTGTAAATGAATTGGTTAACCACATTGAAAGTAAATTTGATCTCTTCCATTTTAGTGTGCAAAATGTTTTTTTTTGTCTATGACTTTACGCCTCGTCGAAGTTATTAGAGGTGGGATAGGAGTGGAAGCCAATGGCCTTTCAAAGAACCATCCCGATATTCGCTTGGAATGATTCCGGGAAATCATGGAAAACCGAAATCTGAATTGCCAAATAGGGATTCGAACCCGCGTCTTCCCGAATAGGAGGCCAGTCCGTTTCCGTTCACTCACCACACTTGGTTCGATGATGATACTGGACTGTGAATCTTTTGAGGTTCTACGTGCGAGCAAAATTAACTTGTGAACCACTGGATTAAGGAATGATTCCTGTGGGCTCATTGACTTTATCACAGGGTAGAAATGCTTGCAGTTAGAAGTCGGTTGATTGGAGTTCGGATATTGACCATAAACTTAATTAGTTTCCAGTTTGGACACTACGCTAGACGGTGGGTTTGAAGAACTGATAAAAGTGCCTGCAGAGAAATTGTCGTGACATGCCGACCGGACGGCAGCCGTAAAGTATGCATGTGTGTAGACTTCAAAGCTCCTTTTATCGTGCCGAGATTTATCGCCCCTTTATAGCAGTTCCGTGACTGCTTTCATTCAATTTCAGAACAAGATTAAAATGGTGTTATTTGGGTATGTTATAAATATCGGGACATTTTTGATTTGGGAGAACCATGAATTCATCTGCGGTGGACAAAAAAACAGGAATGTAAATATATATATATATATATATATATATATATATATATATATATATGTATGTATGTATGTATATGTATGTATGTATGTATGTATATGTATGTATGTATGTATGTATGTATGTATGTATGTATGTATGTATATATATGTATATATATGTATATGTATGTATATATATATTTGCTAGTGACTTTATAGCTCGTCGATATCGAGATCATTAGAGTATGGAGTGAATTGTGGTGAAAGAATGGGAGGAAGTGAACTATGGCACTCCGAACGAACTATCGTTTCATTCGTTTGGAGTGATTTCGGATTATCATGGAAAACCAAAATCCGGATGAGCGAGGACCAAACTCACTTCGTCCTAATATCTGGCGCTAGTGTTTACCAATCACTTACTGGAATCGGTAGCTATTCAGTATAAATCTCAAACCACATGGCTGTGAAAGTGGTGACCATAGTAGGATACTGCGGGATGTTTCCATGCAGAAGGTCACCTTTTCTTGTTTCTTTGCCCAAATCATTGATATGTTCCACTGCAGCTGATTGTAGGAAGCCAAAATCGTTCAAAACATCCATCCTCGTACAAACACATAGAACACCTTAGTCCTTCCCTCTATTAGCACCAAATAACTTTGGTACTAGCGATTTACTTACATTTAAAAATCACTGATTTGATTTACGAGTCGAGTTAAAACGAAACTGTTAAAAAATAATGCTTGAAACTTTTAGTGGAATAAATCTTGAATGACATTTTTTATTTAAATCCGTATTTCCTTCTTTGCAGAAAAGCTTTCCTGATTAACTGACTTGACATGAAATATCATTCCTCTGTGATCTAATACGTGGTAGTTACTGTTTGACATTTAATACTGTATCGTTTAATAAATTAATGATTATACTGACAATAACTTCGCAGTGAAGAAGAACACGATGGGTGGGCGGTAACGGTAGGGCCTTGTATTCAGAGGAACGCATGTTCAAATCTTCGTTCGGTCATACAGATTTCTGTTTTTCCATTGTTTCCGAAATCACTGAGAAACCATGGCCGAATTCATTTTCGTACCTTACCCCTCATCGTCTCCTGTTTCTAATGATCTAAAAAAGATAGCAAATAAATAAACAGTGCATCGCAATAGTAAGATTAATATTAAAATACCCTCCCCATGTATATACAAAAAGAAGAAATTCAATAGACAACAGTCATGTCTAGCGCTTTAACTATCAATACACTACGCAAGGGTGTATCACATGGTTTTATCTGCCATATAAGACATTTAATCTGAGTCACTGTGTATTTGTATTTATTTGTAAACGCTCGAAAAACTTCAACCTTAGTGTACAATGTAAATCGAGTAGCCCACAGTACCAGAAACAATTTTTTTTTTAATATTTTTTATGTGATTCGTAAATTTAGAAGAATGCTATATCGTTAGACCCCACAATAATAGTATCACATTTTTTTTGTTTCATAAAATAAAGTGAGCTCATACCGACAGTTCAGAAATAGTTTTTAAATCTGTATCCCTCTTGCATGGAAGGAAAAACCAGTAAAAAATAAACGCCTTTTGAAAGTGATTTCAGATTTGGGAGATGATCATCTTTCCTATCGAAAGGCAAGAAGGCCTTGTTCAGTTTACAGGCTTCTTGCCTGTTATGGATGCAGTAAGCAGAAGAAAATGAATGTTCGCTTCAATAACGGTGAAATAACCTAACCTGTGCCACAAGGTTCGATTAAATTGATGGTTGTTACCCTTCCAAAAATTAATATACAACCCCTGGGATACAATAAGGATATTCATCTGCAGAAATGCTTCTGATGTTTGAGACGGATGTTTGATGTACTCTGTTAAGTTTATCCAACATACATTATTTAACTGATTTCAAGCATAGGATGCTTGAAATAAATTTAACACGGTTGATATCAAAATATCACAGTTTCTTCAAAATAATTTTTGATCATCAGGAATCAATAATTAACGAAAACATAGTGCTAATTGTCTGGGACTTGCGACTGGCTGAAAAGTTTACTCAATAAAAATGTTTCTGCGATAAGTCAATGAAATCATTCCTCAAATCTGACCAATAGTCATATTTAAATTTAGAACAACCCAAAACCAAACAACCCTCGGCGGATTTAGATCCTAGAATGCCCTCATTAAAGTTACTGACGAAACACTTCTGGAAAATAGATTAATATCAGTATTTAAAAAAGTGAAAAGAATCAATATAATCGATGCAGGAAAATTAGAAACTTTATAAAAGTGTTAAAGCTAACTAGTGCATTTTTAAATATGAACCAAATAGACAGGCTGGTTTCTAATACCAACACGTCCAAGGTAATGCTATGAAATGATCTCAGTAAATGATATTAATTAAAAATTAATAATTTATTAATGTTAATTTTGAATTTTAAAATATAATCTTCGATAATTCATCGAAATCAATCTCATACAGCAAATAGATTTTTAATTTAGAGATACTTTAATGGTAGGACAAATGTTTTGAATTACAACTGAACCGTTTTCAATACAAAGTTTAGTGGGAGGAAGGTAGTGTTCCCAATTTCAAAAAATACTATCCCAGAAATGTGATTTTTCGTCCATAAGAAAATTAAATTCGAATGGCGGTACGACCTTGCAACAGAGCTTCAAGGATTTTGCTTCTATTGTGGCATGACCTGCAGTTTAAGGTCTATACGAAATTCCTGGCCTTACAATTACCACTCTCTGAATTTTGGAAGCAAGTGCCTTAACAATTTTTATTATTTTTTTATTTTTAGCGGTTGGTATCCAAAGACGGAGGCACTTGTTTAACTTGGCTTTTTGGCGGTTTGGTAATTTTCTATCTTTATATTTCCTTTTCGGTTGGTTACTGGTTATTGCAGTTGCATGACCTAAAAATGCATAACATAAACGTTCCTCCTACATTCTCCCTGTAAAATTTTTTGAAAGAGTAGAAACCTGAATATGATCCATTGAAATATATTGAGTTATCTCTAAATTAAATACTGTTACGAAATCAAAGTGTCTGGTTATAGAAAACCATTCTTATTTTTCTACTCAACGCATTTGTTATCCAGCATAAAACAAATACCTTGTTCCCTTTTCACAAACCAATACTACATACTTAATCTTTGACTATATCTGAATATGCACTTGACAATCATATCACTGAACAGGGATCATGTAATATTTTCTCTCTTTCGTGTAGTCAATCCAAATACACACACACACACACACATATATATATATATATATATATATATATATGTATATATATATGATGAACTAACCTTGTTGACTATCAGTGACGAGTTTTGGTAGAGTACTTCATTTATTGCATGAATGTTATGTATGCCGTACATCGTATACAAAGATTAAAGGTTTATATATATATATATATATATATATATATATATATATGTTGGATCAAAATATCTAGTTACTGGAAGTTGTATAGTGGAAACTATAAAATAATAATATTTTAAGTGGCGAGCACTGACATACTGGATATGTGGAATGTGGACAATTTTCGGATCAGTAGTCTGAACCGAATTGGTATAACCGAGAACTCGGATTTAACAGGTTTTTGTATTATGGAATAACTATCCAACTGCACCAAAAGTTTTTCGGTACTAGCTTGTAAGTTGAGCTGCTCTTATAGACATCTTCATCAGGTATCATTTGTCGTCAGTGTCTAGGAACAGTACGCCCGTTGACTCTGCAGTAGTTCGCCCTAAACCTACATCCGCTCTTGAGGCATCGTTAGCGCTGAGGGTTAGGCCAGTAGGCTAGTTTGCTCCACAGTCGGGCTACTCCTGTTAATTAGGTGGGGGTGCACTACTGTCTTTGACAAGGCGCTCCCTCTAGGCCTGTAGGTATTGACATACCTCCACTACCTTCCGTCAATCAACAGTGTTCCACTCGCAGCTGCTTCCGGCGGTGCAAGTGATCTCTCTGAGTGCAGACTGAACCCAAGTGATGTCGGCCTGCTCAAGTTGATACTCATTACGTCGGCGTCAACCATTGTCAAGCGTTCTGTCATTTTCCACACGAAATAGTTACTGCAGATTACTATTGCCAATATTTTCTTTAATATTATTTAATCACCACAAGGTGGCACGTGAGAAAACTTCACGAATAATATTATCGATGAATAACGGGGTTGGTGGTTTGTAGTAATATGAAATTAGAACCAGCCCATTTGTAGCAATTGTTTATTTGTCCAACGAAACAGGTTATAAGATTACTTTTACTATTACAAGGACTGGAACAGCCTTCCTCCAAAATCTGCAAGACGCCGGCAGACAGTGGCGTATTCGTGAGATCAGTTAATCTTAACTTATATCGGTGGCAGCGATATTACCTAAACTTTAGAGAGAACTTCAGCCTCCTGCAATTCTGATTATCACACCAGAAATAGTAAAGGTTTCCTTAACTACCGACAAGAAAAAAAACAACAATTAGTTTCTAATAGACTCATATTTTATTTTCAATTATTCTTTCCTTCTATCCTGCCTCCGACCGATATATAAATGTGAAGGTAATTGTCAGAAGATTTCTTGCTGCACAAAATTCCAAAAAAATTTAACTCCAAATTTGAAATTTACTGTCATTTACAGTTTCAACAGTAAGGTCCGAAAATTATTAGCTGTAAGTTACGGATGGGTATTCAAATCGTTTTTCCCTTCAAATTTATTTCTACCTTCATTATCGTTCACCTACACATATTCTCGACAGCCTATTCCGCAACTTGACACATCAACTCAATTTACACAAAACTTCTCCGTGCGAATCTAATTTTTCTGATCGTGAAACATACACAAATTTAAATATTACAATCGGTTGGGTGAACCTTCTCAAGTTCGGGAGCTTGTTTGGCCCTTCATAGCACTTTAAGCAGTTGTAGCAGCCCTCATACCTGAATTTTGAATAGTATTGTACTGTATAAAGTATTCGTAGTGAGCTAAAGTTTGTTTGAATATGATGTGGTATGTTTGTTTTGTAATTTCTTGTAAATCAGTGTATATAGACTTTGTTTTATGTAAGAAAATTATTTAAAGTCCATTTAATATGTTTAAGAACCGAATGGTGCAAGAGAATTTCTTAAATATTTGTAATGACATGTATTAATGCAAGTTAAAATGTCTACAGGACAATTTTCTACAGTTTGAGATGATTTCTGCAAATAATTTTGTATTTAAGTATCTCTAATTACCATTTCTGATCATTTTGTAATGTTGTTAATTAATTTTGTATTAATTCCGATTGTTTTTAATATGTTTGATTGTTTGAGTGATTGTTAATGATCGAGAAATATCGGGCGGATGCCTTTGAAGAATTCTCGTAATTTCGATAGAGACTATATAAACAGATCGGCTGGACAGAGCAGTTAGTTAGTTAGTTGACATCATTCAGTATTCAGTTTTACAGAGAGATTCATCCAGATTTTATTTGCGACGGCTCAGAAGTGCATCTCTGTATTGTATCTATGCTTGTGAATATCGCTGACTTTGTTTGGAATAGAATAAACCAAATCTTCAACATAACCTTTTTGGTGGACATTTTAATTAATCAGTAATTAAACCACCGAAGACCTTAATATGGCGAACGTCGACAGGACGAGAAGTCATTAAATCATCCAAAGATCGTAATACAGTCCTCGCCCTTTCATAACCCAAAACACTGGATTTAATCCATGGGCCTGCAGACAATTATTCTGAGACCTTTGCTATCTTCTCAGGTACTTACGAGTCTTAACCTACACATTGACAAATAACTTACTCCCCATAAACGTTGATCAGAATTCAATTACCAAACCACAAAAGAACTAATGTTTGAATTAAAAGATTTCTTGCACAACTTTCCTCTTCCTGTGGGCAGAAACATGCGCTCGCACTGTAGTTCGGCTGGTCTGCCTCTCCTGATTTTAGCTCACCCCTACTTATAACATCTCGATATGACGCCACCGCACCCGACGTCAGTAAACACTGATGGTGCAACTTTTTCCCCTCGCGATTCTACATTAATTGCGCCACACTCTAAAAGGTCTCAATATGGCCCAAAAAACGCTCAACTAAAGCCCTAAATAAACCACCGAAACGTTACAAGGTACGTAGCAAAACACCTCCAACGTCTTAGGAAACAATTGGAAATGATGAAATGTTTCCCTAACAGAAACAAAAATATCCGAAAAGCTCCTTACTTTAGAAAACATATACAGTTTATCAATATGTCTGCGAAATGTGGTGTTGCTACCTAGCGGTAATGAAAAAACTCCATACCGACGTCAGCGAGCTAATCAGCTTTGCTCCTAACCATCACATTCCCTTGATCTTGACTTTACAAAGTTTTGCCATTTGGGGATTTAATTTCGAAAAATTCGTTTCTTAATGAATGATGTTACCAAAGTGGAGAACTTAATTTTTAAAATGATATCTCATTAATCAATTTTGGTAAAGTATGAAAGGAGAAAGATGGCTCGTCTCAAAAAAATTAGAAATCCTGTGAGCAAAACGACGTCCGTGATAAGTTTTCTCTTCCTCGCGAATTGTGCTCTCTCCAGTGCTCTCTCTGTAGGCGAATAAGAAATGGTTTGGTTGAATGTATGCTGTTGATAAAATATCGATATATCGAAATATTATTTATCGATATTATTTTTTGAAAATATCGATATTTATGAGTGATATTTTTTAGGACGATATATCGATATTTCGATACTGAAATCGTAATATCGGAATCGATATTTTTTAAGGATAAGTTATTTCCCTTTTCCATCGTAGAAGATATCAGTTATTATTGGTGGAAAAGAAAACCATTACCAATCTTGCACACGCAATAATCATTGATAAAATTTTAAGAAACAATGAAAATTTGTAAAATATAGCTGATCAAATAAAAGTTATTGCACCTTATTTTTAGCACTCAATGCTTCTAATTAATTACGATCTGAGAAATATGCAGAAGTTAAAAAACAAGACCAAATATTAATGCTCATTCAAGCAGTCAGCATTCGTTTGAATTCTTGCTTGAACAAGTTGCAAAGATTTTTAAAGTTTATCTTCAATCGAGGCAAAAGTATTAGCATTAAGAACTAATCGTAATGTGCTAGGTATGGCAGTTCTCGACAGTTAAATACGTTCTGATTTTGTGCGAATTGGCTACACTTCTTGCTCCATATCAACAAAAGAACTAAACTCCGAAATTATCTAGTTTAGTTATACCATTAATGAATTTATGAAGAGAAGAAGTTGAAGAATAAAAAACATCTATCGCTTTTCATTTTGGCAAAAGCATCGACCGTTACCAATACAATATCAAAAAAGGGGAAATATTTCACTTAATATTCGTGCTTCTGCATGCATAGCAGAAGAAACAACGCCATCTTTTTGTCATACACATAGCTCATGCTCTGGAGAAATATGTCCAATGTAACATAGTTTTGACGGGTATGAAGCCGGATATTTTCTTTAAACGACAACAGCGTTTCTGCATCGTCCTGTGTTGTCATCATCAGGTCTCTTGCTAACGAGAATCTGTAAGATCACTGCAAACCTGTAAAAACTATGTTGCATTTATACTCCGGGAAAATCTCCATTCACACAAGTCGAATGTAGTTTCTAACTTGAGTTTAATTTTGGTTCAATGGTTGCTAAATTAAAATAATATTTGGATAAGCCGAGTATTTCAAGATCATCGAATGACCTAAATTTCTATACTGATAGAAGTCATTTTATTCCTATACTGTTAAAAATTCATTTAAAATATTTGGTATCATATGTCACATCTGTAGCATCTAATCGAGTTTCATAAACTATCAATCTTCCAGTGCCTAATAATTGAAGTTGTCTACCAGCAGAACATATAAAACAACGAGTATCTAACAAATTTGGGTACACACAAGTTTTTTTTTTTTTATAATCGCTGGACACCACATTTCTACCTTAATCTTTATATGTCACAATTTTTTAATTGTAAACGGAGTTTAGCATGCTTAACTAATGCGTGAATTGTTTACTTCATTCATCATCAGCTTACTTTGGAAGCTTGTGGAATTAAAACTCCTTGAAACGACTACAACACTACCTTATCATAATTCCACACAACTTCCATTTATTCTAGAAACGGGTAATTTGATACACATACAAGATCTCACACCCAAATCATAATAAAGTCCCTGTATTTATCCATTGGTAATCAAAAAGATGAAACGTCTTGGGGTAAATTTGTACGTTAATTTTTTTATTCTTTATGAGGCTATTTGCGTTAAATTTCTGTTTAGCACGAAGATCAGGAAGCTTAAGAAACACATTTAATTTTACTTTGTTACTACATTTAATTTGTATGGTATTGGTACATCGCCTATTAGGATACTGTTAACAATACAAGCACGGCATTGCTCGCACAGAACGAATTGGACGCGACCCCATTGTTTTAAATGAGCGTGCAGCGTACCTTTTCTCGAGGGAAGTATTTTGACATAAAAATCTGGTGTTAGCAGGAATAATGGTTAATGCAGATGATAAATGTATACTAAGATGTAAAAATTAGATCAAAAAAAGTAAGAAACAATAAGCTATAAACCTACAATAAAAATTACACATAAAACAATTCTTGTAAAAAAATAGATACTTCGCTATTATGTATACTATGATAGTAAAACTTCACTAACTAAATGCGAAATGCCTCTGCTGTTGCTTTAACAATCTTACAAATTGACAAAAGCTAAGATTTATCTAGTACCTCTTTCGGGTTTTAGAAGAATTAGAGCAAATAATACACATTATGCCTTTCATTTTAGAAAAAAATTTATAATGCTTAAGTCACAATTTTGAACAAAACAAAAACGTAACGCCGTAGAAAACCCTCCTGTTTGAGAAATTGAAGACTTGATTCAGAAGAATATCTCTCAACACTTTATGATTAAACTAGCTGACCCGGTCATGCGTTGCTGTGACTCAGTAGTTATAGTGCGTTGGATCAATGTTATTCTAAACTACCTAATGTATTCAAATTAATATTCACTAATAAAGACAAAAACGTTTTAGTCGATTTGAAAATTCAAATGTAATTGGTAAAGAGTTTCGGATAGTTGAATTTAGGACAAAGGAACATAAAAATTTTAATTACATTTTATTACAAATTACTTAATTGAAAATATATAAAAATTGATATTTACAAAAATAAATAAATTCATTTTTATTTATTTATAAATTGAAATTTCAGTTTTATAAATGAGGTAGATGATAAAGTCGATTTTTAACAATTATTTTCATTATTTTAAATTATTAAAATTCATTATTTTAAATTATTAAAATTCATAATTTTAATTTATCTAAGCGCTAATTGGTGTACAATATTTTTGATTAGCCTGTCTTTTTGCTAATACAAATAGATTCGATGGTTTCCCCACACGTGAGCAGATGACATATAGTTGCCCATGGGAGAAACACGTATTTTCCAAGTCCAAGCGGCAAACGGACATTGTTTGGCCTTTAGACTTATTTATTGTCATAGCGAAAACCAAACGAATCGAAAAATGAAACACACTCTCAATTAATTCATTTTTTGAGTAACAACAGTGCAGATTTTGTGTGGCAATTTGATGCATTGTGTATTTCGATACAGTTCTATTTCACCGTTTCCAATATCCAGCAATTGCTTACAAAATACTTGTACCGATGCATCATTTTGCAATTGATTTTTGACACAATGTGAAAAATTCAGTTAATGTCGTGTTTGGTGGCTCAAGAGCTATTTGTAGAATATTTTGTTAGTTGAAATATACACGTTGACCGTTTTCAAGATGTATTGCTGGATAGAAGGGTCTCTTTCATGTATGGGAAAACTAAAAATATGCCAGATAGCTTCGTTGCTGCTGATGTATCTACCTATCTGGTATCGTGCTATTTCGTCAGTTTTATTTACATTTTTTACTTCAAAGACGGCCAAACACTGCCTTTATTAACGTATTTGCAAATGTATTTAATGTATTTTACAGAACTGCAAAACTCGACATTAATATGAGCCTGATACGTTTTTGAAAGCAATGGTTAGTATGGTACCACCCACTGATTGTCCATTTCAACTTGGTTTCTAGAATTTGTCATTCGCATCGTAAATGTGTGGCCACTATTCTCAGCGTATCTGCGGCGATACAACGGATAACCGTCGATATCCGTAATAGTATCATTCGTATGTTTCTTTGGAAAACGCTTCTTACATTTTCTATCTTCCATGCATGGCGATGTCATGTTAAAAGCACCGCGCGATCCGTGGATCGTGTGACTGGCAACAATATCAAACAATTCTTGATCAATTACCGGTTCGGAATTTCGGCTGAAATTATTTGATCAATTTCTTCTGGACGGATTTTAACTTCAAGCCAGATCAAAATATGAGAATGAGGCAAATCTTGCTATTGCCACTCAATCGAATACAGATAGCAACGTGTGTTACCGAAAACAGAATGTTTTACGATTAAATCAATCGATGATTTTAATTTTTGTTTGAACACACGTGCGGTGATATCATGACGATGCATTGATTGTTAGCCTGGTAACAGCAGAGTTTGCATTTCCTTCCAATTCGGATTAAATGTAAATGTAATAAAAAAATCTGGACGAACATAATGACGTACGTAAATCATCGCATCTTGTATATATTCCTGCATGTTCCGTGGACTGCCGATGTAGCCTGAAGGTAAAATAAATGCTTTACCGATATCATTGGCATTTAAATTTTCATCTATTTTGCCGATAATAGCATCTCGTAAGTGGATGTATTCCTCCGATCGTAATTTAGCCTGGTTGTATCGAATAAATCGCAAACGTTCGTTTTCAATCTTAGCGAACATATCCACGACGTATTTATGGTACAGTTGACGATATCGAAGGATATAGTTATCCTGGTTACGTCTAATCATCAATCGGTGGGCTTAGTACTTCATTGAAGTAACATTTTATTTGTTTCATTACTTGAAAAAATAAGAAATTAAATAGTAAAATAATTAGAAGAATAAGAAATTAATATAGTGCGCCCGCGATAATCCGGCCTCTGTTCGGAATACCGCGGGTCTACTGTCTTAATAAAAATAAGGAATTAAATAGTTGAATGATAATTTAGCAGTAACCGGATCACACTGTTTGATGTTGATGTGATATTCATCCTGCACTTGCCAGAATATCAGTGGATACTGGAGTGCGTCATACGAACGGTGTAGCTCCGAAATTATACTGGCTATCTCGACGTGTGATTTTAATGGCTCTATTATCAACTGGATCACCAATCATAATAACTGTAACTTCATCTACAGTTGGCGCGTTGAACCTGCCAGCGTGTTCTCCTGATGGTAATTTGTCAGCTTTGATGACAATTTGATAGTTGTCATTTTTTAATTGTGGCGACACTCTTTTAAACAATTGAATAAGTTGATTATTATTTTCCAAAAAAAATTCTCCAACAATTGCTCTCTCCTCTGCTTGTTCGATGAAATTATACTGGCACCGAGTTGTCACGCGTTCTTCACAACTTCCTGTAAAATAGATTTGGAGAAACTTCGGGACATCATTAGGCATCGGCATCAACGAACCAATCTTATGGTACACCTGGCCTTGTATTTTGAATGTAGTTTCAAAATGACGTCCGTCAGATGTGAGATCGCAAATTTTAGTTGCTCCAAAGGACGTCATCTGGAAGCAGGAATTGTCTTGCGCAGAAACAATTTCGAATCGTTTGATTCGCCAGCAAGAAGTGATTGCAAAGGTTCTGGGGGAATGGGAAGTGGTAATAATACAACTTTTCCTGATGCACAACACATGCCGGCTGCTTCATTGCGGAATTTTCAATGCCTGACAGTATTGTGCATACTTTGTCCATTGAACCGTATTGCAATTTAGAATGTACAGAGTAATCAATGTCTGGTGCATATTCGAACGCAAGACGAACAAATGATACAAGTGTTAATGCACGGCTGATTTGCTCTCTCTCTTCGTTCACTTCTCTAAATGTAGCGATGTGCTTGTTCTTGTGCCGCTCTAGTTCTCGATATATTCTGTCGCAGACGTTCATCACGCTGTTTCTTGAGATTCTTGCTTACGACGCTCTGCTGTCCTGATTCTTTGAGCTTCGTTACTTGCCGCGATTTGTTCTGCTGATTGATGAGCCCTCTCAACAACGTTTGCGTCGGGCCTCTCTTCTACACGCATTGTTGAGGTTAGAATTCTTTTGGCGGCATTTCACTGAAATTTATAATTGCAACAATAAAAATAAAAAATAGTTGAATTACAACAAAAAGTGCCTTGCTAAAAGCCTTAAAATAAGACACTATAATACAGTGCTGAAACCGGAATGCCTCTATGCAAGTAAATGCCAGATATTAAATAATAATAATTATGTGTGGTCCTAATGACAGGGCTTTTATCAGTTGCGCATTCCACCCCGTCGTCGCCGCCTTAAACATAACCCGGCAAATCTGTCGGGTGCAGGAGACCTACAGTTTTACATGGAATTCCGATCACGGAAGCGTTCTGGCGTACTTCAAAAATTACACAGCAAGCTATGCCAGAGGTGAAAATCGGGTTAAATTGCCTGTAAAACATTCCCCGCCAAAGACAGGGATTTCGAACCGGGTACCGTTCGATATCCAGTGAGACGCCCTTAACCACTGAGCCACCAGATCGCTCGCTACTAATTTAGAAATTTGAAAACCTTGGAGTATTGGATGGAGAATTGTAAGGCATGTTTTGGGTCCATTAAAAAAATACAGTACAATGGAAGATAAAAGAACTAATGAGGAAATAATCATAACATTGAAAAACATAAAGCAGTCGACTTTTTCTGCATGATGACACCAGGCTAACAAAAAGATATTAAAATATTTTTTGGGATTCAAGAGGTTAAGAAGATTTGAAACGAAATAATATCAGTGAACAGTATGGAAAGAAAATATTTCGAAAGCAGATTTCGAATATGGCAATTCCAAGGTAGAGAGAAGAAAACGGGCAAAATGGTCTGAAGAGAGAAGAGAAAAACACAGTGCATAATGGAGTA
>JARYHS010013631.1:149032626-149163656 GCA_031002005.1 Vandiemenella viatica | reverse complement strand
CCAGTGGGCGGCCGAACTCCAAGGCCTTAGCAGAAAATGTAAGTTTCAAACTCGTTGTTCCCACGAATCCTACGCCGACGACATGGTGCGTGATCACATCATACAGGCTGCACCAGATGCCGCACTCCGGCATGACGCCCTCAAGTTAGAGGACCCATCCCTGGAGCAGGTCATCGAACTTGCCTACAAATTCGAAATATCTACGGCCGCAGATCGCCGCCTGGAGTCCTGGGCGGATGTGGCCGCAATCCGAACCGACGTAGAGGACACACAGGACGTCGCCGCCATCCAGAGCTCCCAGTCGCGCTCTTCCCGACACCACAACCGGGGACCGCTTCCTCAGAAGAACATCGAACCGACCCGTTCCGGCCGGGGCACCAAGTCTCGGCAGCAGCAGCGGATCCCACAGCGCCGACGCCGCAGCCCGCTCCGCCTGCCCTCCTGCCCCGCCTGTTATTCAGCACATGAGAGGGAAAATTGTCCGGATCGTTGGGCTGAATGCTCACGTTGCGGCAAGGAGGGACACCTGGCGTCCGTCTGTCGCACCAACACCACCAATGCCAATCCCGGCTCTCGCCGCCCAGGGTCTTACCAAGACGGGTTGAGCGGCGCACCTATGGATATCAATCAGGTAGACACTTCCACAGCATCCAAACTTTTTATCGACGTTACGGTCAATGGCAAGCCTCTGTGCCTACAAGTCGACACAGGAGCAGCAGTCTCATTGCTTAATTATACTACTTATGTGCAAATTGGCTCGCCCCCCCTCTCGCCGGCCCCTAAGCGCCTCCTGACATACAACAAACAGGAAATAGCACTCCTGGGACAATTCACAGCAAACGTCATGTATAAGTCTGTACATCGTTCAGTCCCGTTTTTAGTAGTTAACAGTTCTTTCACAGCAGACTTATTTGGACTGGACGCCTTCCGCTTATTCGGATTTTCAATTGAGGATAACATACACCTCTTATCTCAGCAAGTTCCTTTTCCTGAAGTGGACGCCCTTTGCACCGAGTTTCAGGACCTGTTCTCACCAGGCGTCGGCTGTGCAAAGGACTTCGAAGCATCACTCCAACTCCGGCCGGACGTAAGGCCTTGATACTTCCGGGCACGCCAGGGTACCCGTAGCGCTTCAACAACCACTTCAGGAAGAACTTCAACGTCTCCAAGACGAAGGGATCCTCCAGCCGGTGCGGTTCAGCCCCTGGGCCACGCCGTTGGTCATAGTTCAGAAGCCAGGACGCCGCTTACGTCTCTGTGGTGCCTTTAAAACCACAGTCAACCCGCATCTGCTGGTAGACGACTATCCACTTCCGAGACCGGACGACCTCTTCCGTAAACTAGCAGGAGGTACCTACTTTACAAAAATTGACCTGGCAGAAGCATACCTTCAAATCCCTTTGGATATCCAGTCCGACAATACACAGTCATCAACACGCCCTCTGGCCTTTTTCCAACTCAACCGGCTCATGTTCGGCTTGGCCAGTGGTCCAGCGATTTTTCAACGGTATCTCGAACAACTTCTCCAGGATATTCCGGGATGCATCAATTATCTCGACGACGGACCCTCCGCTGCCGAACACATGACCAACCTCCACCTACTCTTCCTCCGCCTCCGTGCGGCAGGTCTGAAATGCAACCTTTCCAAGTGTCAATTTTTTCAACAATCCATTTCCTACCTGGGTCACATCATCGCTCAGGAAGGCATTTCCCCAGCATTTTCCTATGTGGACGCTATTTCCAACTTACCTCGGCCTCAGGATCTACATCAGTTGAAATCTTTTTTAGGCAAGATTTCATACTACAGAAAATTTATACCCTCGGCAGCACTAGTGGCAGCACCCCTGTACCACCTCTGTCGCAAGAATATTCCGTTCCGTTGGACCCCAGCTTGCGAGACCGCATTCCACACCCTTAAACAGCAGCTCAAGTCCGCAGCATGCCTCATGCCATATACTCCAAACCTCCCCTTGATACTGGCCACAGATGCATCCGATTACGGTGTGGGGGCAGTTCTGTCTCATAAATTACCAGATGGCACGGAACCCCCCGTAGCTTACATCTCCAAAGCCCTATTGGCAGCCCAGCTTAAATATTCTCAAATCGAGAAAGAGGCGCTAGCTATTGTTTTTGACTGCTCCAAATTCTATTCCCTTTTATATGGGATTTCTTTTCACCTCATTACCGACCACAAGCCACTCCTATCACTATTTGATCCGTCCACACGTCTGCCTACCAAAACATCCCACCGCATCCAGCGTTGGGCACTATTCCTGTCCCAGTTCATATATACCATGCATTTCCGTACCACCTCCAGGCATGCCAATGCAGACGCCTTATCCAGACTACCGCAGGGACCAGACCTTGCCTTCGACAATTCGGAACTTCTTGTGTTCCAGATCGACGATGACATACAAGAAGCACTGAAGACATTTCCAGTCACGGCCTCAAAAGTCGCGGCAGCCACAATGGAGGACCCCCTCCTCCGTGTCATCAGACACCACATCCAACACGGTTTGCAAACACGCTCCCCTCCACGCCATCATCAAGACCTCTACTTCTACTACTCCATCCGCCACCAGCTCTCAGTAGTAGAGGGAGTGCTTCTCCGCACAGAACCAAATTCCACTCCGAGGGTCGTCGTTCCGAGATCCCTACAGCCGACAATCCTCCAAACTCTCCACCAAGGACACTGGGGAATTGCCCGCACTAAATCCCTTGCCAGACGCCATGTATTCTGGATCGGCCTTACCACGGATGTCACGAAGATGGTGCGGCGCTGTACCATCTGTGCCCGACAACTGCCCCGCCCCCCTCAAAAGTTCCTTTCCTGGCCGGCACCGTCCGGACCCTGGGAACGCATTCACCTCGACTTCGCTGGCCCATTCCTAGGCCACCAGTGGCTCTTAGTGACGGATGCCTTTTCCCACTTCCCATATGTCGTCCGTTGCTGCACAATCACCACAGAGGTCACCATTTCAGCCCTCACGACAATCTTTTCCATTGAAGGATTACCATACGCCATCGTCACAGATAACGGATCGCAATTTCGAAGTCGGGAATTCCTATCCTTCTGTACCGCCAACAATATCCAACACCTCCTCACCCCGCCCTTCCACCCCCAATCTAACGGGGAGGCGGAACGGCTAGTCAGAACATTCAAAACCCAAATGACCAAATACACCACAAGTCACAAACTCGAAGAGGCATTGACACTCTTCCTCAGTTCCTATCGAACCACTCCAGTGGGGGCTAAAAGCCCGGCGGAATTGCTGCATGGCCGCCAACCTCGCACTCTCCTTCATCTCCTCTTACCCCCTCCCAAAGTACAGGTACCTTCGGGGCCATTCCGTTTCACCCCGGGCTCCCTAGTCTGGGCCCGCGGGTTTGGCTCCCGGGCCGGTTGGCTTCCGGGGGTCATCCAGCGGCCCCGGGGCCGCCAAATGTTCGACGTCAGCCTAGATGGCCGGGTAGTGCGACGCCATCGAAACCAACTACGACCCCGCTACCCCACGGCACCGTCCTCTTCCACCACGGCACGGCCATCCACTTCTTCCTCTCCTTCCCCGCCCCCTCCACCACTCCTGCCGTCTAACCGTTGCTCAGAGACAGTAACAGCGCCATCACCGACGCCACAACCTGTCGGTCGCTCCGACACCCTTCAGCCGCAGCCTCTCGACCACCTGCGGGGACCATCTTCAGCGCCCCCCGCACAGCCCCCGGCCATCGACGCCGACGAACCGATGCCGTTAGCTCCACAGGTACCTCCATCACAACCTGCACCACGACGCAGGTCGGCACGCATCGCCAGGGGAACAGCTCCGTACTCCCCCGGAGGTAGCCTTCATAGTCTGCTCCAGGGCGCCGCGGCAGACGACCTCGCAGACGTCGCAGACATCGCTTCCCCTCCCCCCCCCCCCGGAGGGAGGTATGTTCAGTCTGCCAGTAAAGGCCCTTGCCACGCAGACCTCACACACAACGCGCCTGCACGCCGGGACACATATACTACTCCAAACAGGCGCAGAGGCATCAAAACAAACCAGGAAAATAAATAGAATCATCTAGAGGCTAAGTGGGACCTTTTCTTACAGAGGTCGCCGTACTACCACACAACTGTATTCCTGCGCCAGGCCGCCTATATAAGCGTAGCCGGCAGCTCCACCGACAGTTCCGGCCTAACCGCGGAACCCGCGTCAACTACAGAAGACCACCGGAAGTTCGCGAGAAGTAGAAGCCGTCTCTCTCTACCCCGGATCAGGACCAGGCTAAATTTCTCGACGGTCATCCGATAACTGTAACCACATTTGTTTATTGTTTACCAGTTGTTTTGTGTACATTGTAATACACCTCAAGAAACCATTAAGTGTAGTTCACTTCATCTTCATTGCACACCTCCAAACTCCCGTATTTGATAAATGTTCTCGACCAATTAATGACAAGAAAAGAGCTAAAGTTTGTGGATTTGCCACAACATCGGAAGAAGGAGAGAAACAAGAGCTGACCAGCCTATGAAGGTATCTTTTGACTCTGACTTAATTCTATTCGATCTCCGCAACAACTTCAAATTCCACCTTGCGTGGGGCAAGATCACGTCTTCTGTAGCATGCTTTGGGTCTGCGCTGCATAAGCATTGAAGTGTTCTGTTAATACTTAATATGTTTGGGCGTTGTATTCACACTGATGAAATTTATGTCATATCTGGTAGAGGAATGTATGTTACTGTACCCTAAATAAATTCAAGTTAAAAAAAAAGCCAAAATGTGGATTCCAAACTACACCCCCATATTCAACCAATGTTCTGACCACAGTTGCTTTCAATGTTCAAACGAGCATCCTTCATGTTCATTGCCGACAATCTTCCCCTGGTAACAATGCCGTAGCTGTCATCAAGGCATAAAGTTTCTATTTTTTTTTAGCATTTTACGTTTCGTGTTTTTGTATTTCTAACAGAGAAAAATATAGATATCGTGAAGCACGTTGTGAGGAGTAAGTCGAAATGAAGAGATTAGCTCAGGCCAGAAAAGACTGGCAGACTTCATCAATCCAATCGAAAGACGACTAAAAGAGAGACTTTAAATTTGCAGCAGCAATTTGTTTTGAATGACGCATTCGGCGCCGGTACAATTGAGCAGCCTACAGCGCCTAGCACCGAGAGGGCGTCGCGTTTGTAGCTGTGCCCGTACACACACAGGGCGTAAACTGTCAAAGGCACTCGTGCCGGCTTATTACCTCGTCCCCAATCAACCGCGTTTGCGCGCTTTCCCTTTGCCACTGGGCCGGAAGGGTTCGCCGAATGACGTGTCGATACAATCGAGTCACACGCGTCGTGACTGTAAAGACGGGATCACAGAATTCCCCGGACAACGTGTTTCATATAATTAGGTCACACGCACTGTGCGCTAACACACGGTCCCCAGTCACGCATTACACTGCTTGTATCCTGCGATACGCTCCGAAATTACGTTTCAAAATAGGCACGTGTGTTACTATTGTCGGTGAGTAGGAGACAGATAGCCTGCGAACATAACAAAGCCATTTGAGGTGCATGGTTTCCTCGAAACACGTTTTCTGCGACTGTTGCTGACTATAGTGCGCCTCACGAACGATGGCGGGTCGCGCAGAGAGAGAGAGAAATAGGAATGACATAGAATATGCGACGTTACCGCGTTTAACTATTCGCTGTACACTTCTAAGGCTGATATCGCATGCTTCATCAGTTATCTCCTGAGCTCTGGCAATGTCGCAGTTCGGCCATCTGGCATCTGTTTCGCACTTAAAATGCTTATATACTTTAAAAATTTGCTCTCTGCTTTGGTTATGCAGAACCTTACACTTTTGCTGCTTGTCTTCCATTATTTAGAATAGGAATTATTGCAATGCTCACTGATTTACAACCGTCTACTTCCCAAAAACATCGCATTCGACACTCGTGTTACCACGACAGGCTCTGGATTGTTACTGAATGTGATTGGCTAATGGCAGAGTGATGACGTACATGGGCATAACCTCGCTAAACTGGGCCGCCATCGTTCGTGAAGCGCACTAGTGGCCGAACTGTGGCGTTTGTCGTTTTCCTATAGCAATCTACCTTTACTTCGAACTTCGTTCCGGTTGTAAATATGCATTGTATCTCCGCACTGTTAAACGGTTGATTGATTTAAACACTGACGAGCGCTTGTTTACGATCAAGTTTATTAAGATGGGTACACACTAGGCGAACGCAAGCAAATGCATACGGCCGAATGGATGCGGCTGAATCTGTGCAGCGTTTGTTAAGAATTTACTCGTTGTCCACATTAAAACGAAAGAATGCGTTGTTTGTCATTCTTTCATGTTTGTGGGTTTATGCGGTAAAAATATTTTTATACCTACCATAAAAATGGTGACATTATTGAAGCAGATTGGTCCGAAGATTTCAAAACGCCAGTATTTTCTATATCCCTTGGTGCAAATTTATCCCGCAAAAATAACATCTTTAAAACAAACCATGTCGATTTAAATACGACATCAACTACAGAGTCTGTTTTAAATGAATTTTCCTGTTTTTGGACGTTCACGCCTGAAGGAACCCAACTGAGATTACTTTTACGTGTCTTTTGAGTCAATTTCTTAATATCATTAATTTAGTTCCAGGCATCATGTTTCCTTATTTTATTATTGTAATCATTAGGAAAAGGGTTGGTTATCTAATTCTGTTAATATTAAGGAATCCAAGATAGACTACTTCATGTTCCATACAAAACAACAAAAGCGTTCTTCTTGACATAGACACTATAACTAAGCCAAAAAACGTGTGGTCCGCATTTTCCTTTAATGTATCGCCTACCCTGCGAAACCGAGCGCAGGCAAACGAATGCGGTGGGAAGTGTTCATTCGCCTTTGGTTTCACGTACACACTGAGTGAACGTATGCGTTCGCTTGTGTGCGGTCGTATGCGTTCGCCTAGTGAGTACCCACCCTTAGATGGAGAGAGACAAAGGGAGAGCACAATCTGTGGAAATAAAATTTCAGAGGAGTAGGGTAGGAGTAACAAGAAAAGACGAAATAAGGACTGAGAGAATCAGAGAATTGAAAAATCTTGGTTACAGTGGTACGGGCATTTAAAGATAATAGGAGAAGTTGCCAAGGAAGATGCTGGTCATGGAGCTGAAGGGGAAGAGGCCTAGAGGAAGACCAAGGGACAGATGGATTAAAGGTGTTAGAATTGTGTGAAGGAAAGAGGAGGAAATTGGGCGACAGTAGAAGAAGAGAGATGGTGGTTAGACGGGAAACGCTGGCGAGGCTTATGTTCCCTGCAGACCCGGCCAACGGCTGGAAACCGTCCTAGATGATGATGATGAGATTAAACAACGTAAATTTTAATTAATCTTCATCCCATTTTAAATTTTACGGTTTGAAATTTCAAATACATCAATATTCAATAGTTAGTAAACATGTAAGAACGGATAGTGCCCGTATCTGTCGGCCAGCAAACCTGTGCAGATGTCTCCACACCTAAGGAACTCGGCGGAGCCAGTCGTCGAAATATGGTGTTATCAAATCTCAGACGAGTGGTACACCCGCGAAGACTTCATTGCAGTTAGTAAACATTTTAGTTCATAAATAGACAAATAAATTACAGTAATATCCAAACTGTCTTTTTGCGCAATACTTTTTGCAGGAAACAAGAGATAGAGGGCCAGTATAGTAGGTTACTTCGATGGTTACTACATCCAGTTAATGGATCAATCAACCCGTCAGTATGGCCGCGTGTCTTAAGGTGACACCACACTTGATCGGAGAGGTGCAATGGGAGTCATTCAACGCATGATAATACGTATACAGGGTGGGGCATTTAATATGTTTTCTGGAAATATTTCGGAAAGAAAGCACTTTAACAAACAATAACCTATATAAAAAATAATCGTACAGTAGGGGGCTACAATTATGTGATATTGGTTTTTTCACAGGTGGCGCTGTTGTCGTTACAACAAGGTCAACTTAATTCTTTTAAATGGGAACCCCTATTTTTTTTTGAAGATTCCGATTCCTCATGAAAAAATAAAAGTAGTTTGCTTAACTCACTTTTCTGTTAGCCTCACAGATGATGCTGTAATCGCGAAAAATGAATATTCGCGTTTTTTGTGTATAATTTTAATTATTGTTTAAATAATTACATGTAATTTTCATTCTGTATACATGGAAGGTAATTTTAAAGGATAAAGACGAAATTGATTTTTTAAATGCTTTTTCTTACTTATTTGCAGCCATGTCTACAGCAGGTGCTCAAAATGGTGACCATTTACTTCCAAACATTTTCTGACCCTTTGCAGAAATGATGCCTGAACAGCTCGAAGTGTGTCAGAAAATGTCTGGAAGTAAATGGTCACCTTTTTGAGCACCTGCTGTAGACACGGCTGCAAATAAGTAAGAAAAAGCATTTAAAAAAATCAATTTCGTCATTATCCTTTAAAACTACCTTCCATGTTTACAGAATGAAAATTACATGTAATTATTTAAACAATAATTAAAATTATACACAAAAAACGCGAATATTCATTTTTCGCGATTACAGTGCCATCTGTGAGGCTAACAGAAAAGTGAGTTAAACAAACTATTTTTATTTTTTCATGAGGAATCGGAATCTTCAAAAAAAAAAAAAATAGGGGTTCCCATTTAAAAGAATTAAGTTGACCTTGTTGTAACGACAACAGCGCCACATGTGAAAAAACCAATATCACATAATTGTAGCCCCCTACTGTACGATTATTTTTTATATAGGTTATTGTTTGTTAAAATGCTTTCTTTTCGAAATATTTCCAGAAAACATATTAAATGCTCCACCCTGTATAGTCGATATTTTTGTAAAAGTATCAAAATTATTAAACACTTCCTAAGAAAGGGAGGCGGTATGGGATCAGTTTTCAAGTTATTTTATGAATGGTTTGTTTGATGTAACATATTAGAATCCGATAGGGCTATCTGGCTAGGGTTCAGTTGAATAATTTTTTGCTTTCTCTACCCTTTGATGTATCTTATTTGTAAGAGAATGATTACAGAGCTGAAATAGATGATAAATGGTTCTCGAGACCATTGCATATATTCATTATTTTAAAAATTCTCAAGTTTGGCGAGACATACTTTAGAATATCTTATAAGTGGTCGTTGCACTGAACTTACGAGTTAATTTCTGTCGTACCATTGCTTTTCCTCCTTAATTCACTGTACTTTAACCTCCTGGAAATTATTTGGCTGAAGAAAAAATAATATTTGTGCAAGAAATTTAAAAAATGTGGGTCTTCTCGTTCGTTAAGACGGGTCTACACGTAACGTCTTGACGGACGTTTTACTTGATCAGGTAAAACGTATCAGACAATACATTGCGTGTGGACAGAAAAATCGACGTTTTACCTCAATTGAATGAAGATGGACAACTTCCAGAAGACGGATCGTTCTGAAAATTGTTTTCGGTATTGACTGACGTTTTACCTTCCGTCTTTAATCATCTCTCAGCTTGTGCGGAGCTAAAACAACTATTTTTTTTTTAGAAACATTTCTCGAGAAACAAATCGAGTAATATTATTAGTGATGCACAATATTTCGGTGACGTAAATCTCCGTCGCTATCTTCAGGTGCAGTTGTAAGCCTTGAAGTCTGCCTTGAGCGTGTTGTTTGAAAACTGGCATGGCAACGACAGACATTGTTATGTTGCCTAGCAGCATCTCAGACGTCATTAGACGCCCGCGGAACACAAAAAGCAGAGCGTTGGTGACGAGCCGCCTCAATAACAGGAATCCATGCATCACTTATCTGGAACCCAACATCCCTGTTAACCAAATCAGACGCGAGGCGAATTTCAAACGCTTCTTTAATGACGCTGTCCCAGAAGCCTCTCACATGTGTCAGCTCCTTTTCGAAATCGAATCCATGTTCTTCTTCCAAACTATATTCCGCGATGGAGATTGATGTTAACGAAATATTGTGCATCAATAATAATATTACTCGGTTTGTTTCCCGAGAAACGTTTATAAATAAACAACGCCGAGGAAAATTGCATTCATTTATTTTTTTCTTAAACATATTATACGGTGGACTTTTCTATTCTACGACAATGGTCACGTGATCTCTTTACGGAATTCATTGAGTTGTATCCTAGTTATCCTTGTATACCGGCAAGTTAAAGCCAAATGACGACAGTGACCGAGACAAGAAAATCAAGTAAATGCTTTGGCTGATAAATATGTAAGCAAGTGTATCTTGGAGATACAAAGGGAGCGAATATGAAAAGATAATCAACATCTTTTAGTTCAGTGTTTCGTAATGGGTTGATAAAAATTAAGAAGTCGGCTTGTTTTGATGGTGGTGCCGATGTTACTTACATACCTTTCTCTGTGGAATTTCGATCTTCTTTTATTCTTAGATTGTAAAGATAACTCATGAGAAACAATTAGCAATATAGAGGATGATTCAGAATTTGATGTAAGTTGTTAACCTCTGCAAACTAATAGAACTGTACATAGAAAAGTACATAGAAAATGAAGTAGATTTATTTAATAGCTAGACAGTAGCAGTGTTAAATATAAAAGAAAGAAATAATTATTGCCTTCAAAATTATTTAATTTTATCATATTCACGGAGTTGTCCTGCTTATGTCCTGATCTTTGGTCATTAAAGTACATCTTGAATGTATCCTTTACACGTTTAGCATCTTCCAGAACAATGCCACCTCAACGTTACTGAATGTTGTGTATATTTCCTGACCTAAATATTTCGTATATAATTTGACAAGTTTCTTGTATAAGACGGCTAGAAGATTGTTTCGATATTACAGGTGTTAACTCTAGATCTTTGTAAGCTTCTACTTGGTTCTAGAAATCTTAGCACCGCAGACAGTCTCTCAAGGTTTGAGATCCTCCATCTCACAGCAGTATATTGTTTTTGTTTTTTGGATGATTAATTATAACAATTTCAAATACGTGTCCAGAACCATTTGTAAAAAATTACATCAGTCTTCAGGTTCATGACATAATTCCCGGAGCAAATTCAGATGAAAGAACCTTTTCCTCTCTAGAAACCATCTTCTAGACCATTTTTACTTTTGAATCTCATCAAACATAGTGAAATAACCACTAAACGTAATGCTCATCTACGCTTTTAATAACACTGAGACAAAGGCGGAAGTTAAAAACGTAAGACAGTAGACACGAGCTTTTGGTAAGTTTTATCTGACGTCTTGCCTGATGAAGTAAAACGTTACATGTAAACTGACCTTTAGTCAGATGGCACGGGCAACAAAATGGTAGTAAATTCTCATTTTTTTCATCAACACTGCAGGTACATCTATTCCAGGTTCAATTAGTATACGTATTAACCATTTCTGAAGATTACCTATGGTTTCAATTAACATCTTTTTTCCCCTTAGAGCTTGTGACAGTATCACACCTCACCAATCATTATTATTTTCTCTAATTAATTTTATGTGTTTTTTAAATATTAAACAAATGTAAGTAAATTAATTTGTGCTTGAAAAGATCCCACAAGCCGTAGTATGTATAGCCTTTGGGGTATAGAATAAGCTAGTATCGATAAATAGTGTTGAAATATTTGATCGTATCGATTGTAAGTAAATGGGCGCTTAGATTGGCTTGCCGATTGTAGGAAGGCACGGATGAGTGACAGAGGCTTTGTAATATGGAGAGTTTAAAAGTTTACAATTTGTGTTTGTAGTTATTTCAAGAAGTGCTAATACGAATGTCTAAGTATTGATTTTGAAAACAGATTTAGTGCAAAATAAATAGAGTGGTTCTATTGGAACAGTGATTATCGTTTTGTCATAACAGTAAATCCCATCAAACCTGGCGGAAGTAAATTAATTAACAATATTCGAAATTAAAATTAAAATAAACAGCAGCATGAATGTGTTCTCGATGAGATGGGCCATCTTATCAATAACACGCTGCATTTTCGTGTAGAGTGGAAATGTCGCTAAGCCAGATAATTCTTCAGGATCCTATCTAGTGGTTTTTGTCATCTAATTATCTGCTATAATTAAGGAAAGCTCATAGGCGTTACAGTTCATCGACATCGAGGTCATTAAAACCGGGGGGAGACTGGGGCAAGGAACGTTAATGAATTTGTTAATGGAACTTTCGAACGAACCATGCTGCATGAATTGATTTCGGGTAACGATGGAAAACGGAGATAAGGATGGTTAGATCGAGGATCCTCAGTTTTGTAGATGATTCAATTGCACTGGATTAATATTACGAATAAAACATATCAAGTGAGTGCTTCACTACGCCGGCAGTGTTCTGGAGAGTAATGACATATTCTACTCTGTTTACCTACTGACATTTTGCGACAACTTGCAACGTAACAAATTTGCATCAACTTGTATTAGATATTTCAGTAATTGCTCGTCATCAGTATTTGCCAAAAAATTAGTGTCTCACCGTTGAATTTCAAAATTAATTAGAACACAAGTAACCCAAGAAACACATTTTTGTGGACGGTTATTTTAAATCGTAATATTTTCTGTGGAGTGAAAGGATGTAACAAGGAATAATTGGACTATAAAACTATGCGATGGTATGAAATTTCCTTGAGAACTGGTGGATTTGTTAATGAAAATTGCCGTTGTAAGTATTAATATATATAAGCTTGCTTAGGAGACATTGGTTAAAGGAGACGAGTAAAGAGAATGGTGAATATGTATAGCGCATAGGTTGGTTATGGGGCTTGGTTGGAAATTGGGTGAAGAATTAAGAGTTCTATATGGATGGAAGCAGTGCATGAGAACTATGTAGAAAATAGAAGAGAGAGATCGAGGTTCCAGTTATATAGCCGCATGAAAAGGCTACCAGGATAATTTTAATGTGAAATAAAAGGGAATACAGCAAGCACTGATAGTACGAGACAGTGAGCCAGCCATAATGGTGAATTCGACAACAGTGGAGTTGCGGATGGTGAAAGAAGAGAACCCGCTGGTGAAGCTTGTACTCCGGCTAGACCCAACTAATGGCTGCAGGCGTTCTGAAATGAATATGACAGAGTGAAAATATTTACTGAACCGTGCATTATTACTTGGCGTAACATTTTCCACTGTAGGCAGGGGAGACGGCGAATGTAATATATTATTTAAGGATGATCTGAGCAATATAAATCAGCGACAGAGTTTGATCCAACAATCCACATGTGGCATAGAAAGATATGTGACCTTAAACTCCGTCTCCTTCTTTAGTGGTTCTGTCTTCCTACGGGCATCAACTGAATCTCCTCAATTTCTTTCTTTCATAACCATTATATTTAACGAATGTATGACTACTGATTCATTTGATATCTGTTATTATATTTTCTCTCCCGTGACACTTTTCTGTAGACTTTTACCACACAGTATGTTTCTTTATCAAGACGATCTCCACTTCTTTGTCATCGTCTTCAAGTCCCTCTCCTCTTTTACCTCAGTTACCACCTCCTCATTCTGTCAGTCCGTTTCACTCCATTTTTCTCTAGAAACACATTTCAAAACATTCTAGTATTTTTCTTCCTTTTCTTGATTACACATGTCTATGGTTAATGTGACGCCATTCTCTGTACAGATCATTTAAAAAAAAAAATCTGTTCATTTAAACACTCGGAGCCCCTCCGAACCTTAAAAATCAATGTATTTCGTCAAAAGCTTTCTTCCACATGAAAATACTACTCTTTCTGTACCAGGTTACTAAACCTAACCAAACCTTGATTGTTTTTACTTGTTCCATTTTCTTGCACTCCACCGATATGTCTGGAATGATTTATTACTTATAAATCTCATTATATTAGGTTTTTCGGTGTTTATTTTAGTTCGATTCTTTTTCTGATTCTTCCATTACCATCCATAACATCGTGAAAATGATCATCTGACTCGGCGTGTAACCCTTTGTAAACCATATTTTCCCATTTTCTGTGTTCTTCCAATCACCACAAGAATGAATAATAATAGTAATAATCACAATCTACTAAATCCCATAACTGAAGAAGTGTGATGATTGTTAGGAGAAATTTTTGCTTTTATCAATAAAAATATAGTAGATTTTCTTTTGAATAAAACATTAAAAAAAACAGTATTGAGGATATTTGATGAAGTTAAATTATCTCTATTTTCTCAGCTTCAGTGCTAGTATAGTTTTATTGAAGTTGGATTACAAGAACCATGTCGTATTTCGTAATATGTGAGATGATTTACAACTATAGAAAAGTATCGAGGAGCGAAACGACAAATAAAATACTGAAGACTATATACTGCTTCCGTCGTGAAATCGCACAAAGGAAATTGAACCATACCAAAAATTTCGGTGTTGTACGGCGGCACCTACCAGCGCTGGATATTTTGCGTTTAAAATAACAAACGAGCATAAGCATGCGGGGTGTGAGGCTTCCGACACATTCGAATGAGCAGTAATTATTCAATCTGTTGCAACATTCACAAAAGAGCCGCCTGTGGCGTCGCTGGGCGTGGCGACTATCGATTGTGTACAGCCGGTATGTGGGTCGACTGCAGCCCGCCCAGCCTTTGTACCCATTGTGAGCTGCCACTCAATTGTTAATGCCGGCAAAGCTACTGTGCTTCTGTGCTCAGGGAATTCGCTGCCAGGTATTATTATAAATATGCAGTGTTAACGTGAATTCCGCAAAATTCTACAACCCAGTTGCCTCTAAAGTCAGTAGTCTTTGGTTCCTGACCAGAATATTAATCGTAATAATACCCACGAATATCGATAGACTTTTTGAATTGTACTAGTTCACAAAATTATTTTCTGTTGACAGGTGCAGGATGGAAATTGTATTTGACCGATTTCTAATAATTCTGGGTGGTTATATACCACTCAAAATTGTTTCCCGTAAATTGATTAAGGTCAGCTCTCAACAGTTTTCCAGAAAATCATTTTCAAGAGTCCACTTTGGATATGTGAAAACTGCGACCAGTGAAATTTGCGGCCAACCTAAAATCTGCGGCCAATACCTCTTCTCTTTGTGTCATGCCGCGCCGTCCTAATCACTCTAAACGCCCCTTTAGACCTGGTCTCACTAAATCGTGGCCTAAAAGTTTTTACGTGAACAAATCATTTTACATTACACTCCCGAAACAGCCAAGTTAATATCTATTTTTTTTTTTTTTTTTTTTTTTTTAATAGACACGCAAATGTTTCACAGGTTAAGTATTCTTTCTTAGACTTTTTTCGCACTCGTTACTGAAATCTGAATTTTTTGCTGATCTGCAACACTGTTCGGAAAATCCAGTGCGGTACTAACTAGATCGGAGTGGCCGAGGTGGTCTAGAGGCGGCCATACACGATCGCTCCATCCGTCCAAATGGAGCGATGTCACTCCATTATCGTGTCGTCTATGGGGAAATTTGATGTGGATGACGTTAACCCACAACTGCTGATGGTAGAATATTTTTTCCTACACTAGTTTCTTATCTGCTTAACGTCTCTCTAACAGCGAGGTCTTTAGAGACGGGAAAGGATGGGGGGAGGGGGCAAGGATTGGGAAGGAATTCGGCCATGGCCTTTTGAAGGAAGCATCCCGGAATTTGCCTGGAGTGATTCGGGAAACCATGGAAAACCGAAATCTGGATGCCCGGACGGGGATTCGAACCACCGTCCTCCCGAATGGGAGGCCTCCTGCAATAGTAATGTGAGGCAAAGGGAGATTTTGCATGAAATCTACTACGATTCTGTAAGTATCTGCCTCGTTATTACAATTCTTTTCTACGTCTTTTAAGCAAGAATAAAACTTGTATTTTAATAACAGTTATATACTATAAAACATCTGTAGTGTCAACCTGCTGTTTAGAAACATTGACTACAAACGTAGCAATCCGCTCAGAGCGCCGGCGGGGCGGCTTTTAACAATACAACCAGTTTGATCCTACTCTATAATAAACATACCGCTATAGCATTGTTGAGAACTCTGGCCGCAGATTTCACTGGCCGCAAATTTCACTGGGCGCAGTTTTCGCGACACCGTCCACTTTTTGTGAGTACTTTTCGGCTGTTGATAGGAGCCAGATTTTAACTATGATGTATCATGTACCTAAGATAATCGAGGACCCATCCACTGAATTTTCTGACACAGTCTTATTCACCCCTCCGTCGCCGTATATTGGTGCAGTGGGATGTTCAGGGATGTACCTCTGCTGACGGTAGCAAACGGCCACTAGAATCAGGGAGAGTGATCCACCCCTGTTACACGCGAATAATCGGTGCCGACAATAATGTGCCTGGTTGAATGAAAGAATGGAAACGATGCCGACAGTGAATCGGTGCTAGAAATGTACAGTTTCGTTGGGCAGATGGATGCCATGGATGTTGTGGGATCCACCTGAAAGGGAGCAATGAACGCCGTCGCTGTTGCTACATCATGGGCCAAGGCGTGGCCCAGGTAGCTCAGGAAATTGAATCATTCCATTAATGTTGCTGTCTAAAGAGAACTGGGCATGATTGCCGACAGGTAGCTTGGGACCACTGCCGCCGATTTTCAATCCAATCCGTTGCTTTTGGCACAATTGCGAAAGTGTCTCATGATCGTGGTAAGATCCTGCAGAAAGGAGACTCTGTTACAGAATAGAACCCTTATAAAGAGACACGTTAGCGCTTCGGTCAGACATCAGACCCACTGCCTAGAGAGCCTTTGGGCACGATTGTGCTCTAGGATGGATGCTACGCATTGGGGTTGTGGCGGAGCCGTCTCCGCGTGTCACCCCGTGTGTCCTTCAGAGTGTTCGTCCCAGCTGTAGTGGTGAATGGCTTTGCCTAATACCGTGGCATGGGTGGCTGTTCGGTTATCGGTACATAGAGTAGTCGGGTTGGCGTTTTTAAGGTTGAAAACCAGTCATCGCCTTAGCAGTGCCAACATTCGTACTTCGTGTCTTTCCTGATACCGACAGTGGTGAGTGAGCGGTAACGCTATGGCTTCTTATTCGGGAGGGCGCGGGTTCGAATCCCCTTCCGGCAATCCAGAATTTGATTTTCCACAGTTTTCCCAAATCACTCCAGGTGAAAGCTGAGTTGGTACCTTTAAAAATCCATGGCCGATGTACTTGATATGTCTTTCCCCCAGTCCTTTCCCGCCAGAAGTTTACGAGGCATAAGGGGAAAAAAAAGAAGTTTTCCTGGTGACCAGCAATAAAGTCTTTGTCGACAGTGTCTCGTTCAGGCAGATATAGAGGCTGTTTCATTACACAATATTTACAAGGAATTTTTAATGTATTATAAAATTTCGGGTCAATCAAATAACATAATTGAAAACACAGCAGGCAGAACATCGTTTAGAGTCGATTTTACGGTAGGTTCGATTTAGTTAATAAAGCTAATACGAAATATGAATGTAATAATGAAAATATTCGAATGTTCGGAAGGGGCGAAATAATATTCACATCTTAAAATTTTCGGCTGTAGTATTTTTTATTAAAGCTACACATTCACTTTTATCTTTTTCTCGAAACTAACGATTCTTTCGTTTCACATACAGGATTGAAAATAAGTTTTATTATCGACCATCATCATCTGAAATTGTACACTCGTTATCTAGTTAACAGCTGTATCGTTATCACCAGAAAATTGTCGATGTAGCCAATAAAAAGTCTAGTAACTAAGTAGCCCTGAAATATATCTGACAGATCTAAATTCTTGATAATCATATTTAACCACAAAAATTGGTTTATTATTACACCTATGAATATTGTTCCTGACACCTCACGGCCCTAATGCGACGCCAGTAAAACTATATAAAGGACATTCTAATGCTTATGTAACAATCGCTGCTCTCTAATTTATAGTAGATTACTTTGAAATGCGGCCTGCATTTATAGTGAAACTTGCTACGATCCGTGGTCGGTTCTTCGCATCGAGACCGGTGACTATGTGTTAGTGTTCTGCTTGGCATTCGGGAAGACACGTATTCGATCCCAGGTGTGGCGTCACAGATTTCGGCTTTGCATGATTTCCCGAAGTCACTGACCACCGAAGTTTCATTTTCGAAGCACCCGGTTACTTTCGGTCTACTAAGTCAAATTAAGCAGAGGTATTATTTGAAAACATAACCACAACATTTTTAGAAGAGATTATTTTTTCCCATGTACAAAGTTTTGTCATATTTTTTTTACGATATTTTTACTAAACGTTGGGATTTAAAAAGAATGTAACTGAAGTTTGCAGTGAATTAAAAAAAAATTAATAAATTAAATCTGATAAATCATCATTTTTTAAAACAAAATTCTACGTAATTTCATTTTGTAAATGAATTGGTTAACCACATTGAAAGTAAATTTGATCTCTTCCATTTTAGTGTGCAAAATGTTTTTTGTCTATGACTTTACGCCTCTTCGAAGTTATTAGAGGTGGGATAGGAGTGGAAGCCAATGGCCTTTCAAAGAACCATCCCGATATTCGTTTGGAATGATTCCGGGAAATCATGGAAAACCGAAATCTGGATTGCCAAATAGGGATTCGAACCCGCGTCTTCCCGAATCGGTGGCCAGACCGTATCCGCTCACTCACCACTCTTGGTTCGATGATGATACTGGATTGTGAATCTTCTGAGGTCCTACATGCGAGCAAAATTAACTTGTGAACCACTGTATTAAGGAATGATTCCTGTGGGCTCATTGACTTTATCAAAGGGTAGAAATGCTTGCAGTTAGAAGTCGGTTGATTGGAGTTCGGATATTGATCATAAACTTAATTAGCTTCCATTTTGGCCACTACGCTCAGGTACAATGGTTTAGCTAGACGGTGGGTTTGAAGAACTGATAAAAGTGCCCGCAGAGAAATTGTCGTGACATGCCGACCGGACGTCAGCCGTAAAGTATGCATGTGTGTAGACTTCAAAGCTCCTTTTATCGTGTCGAGATTGACCGCCCCTTTATAGCAGTTCCGTGACTGTTTTCCTTCAATTTCAGAACAAGATTAAAATGGTGTTATTTGGGTATATTATAAAATGTCAGGACTTTTTTATTTGGGAGGCACATGAATTCATCTGTAGTGGACAAAAAACAAAAAAAAACAACAAAAAAACAAAAAAAAACAAAAAAAAAACAAAAAAAAAACAAAAAAAAAAAACAGGAAAACAATTTATTTATTTTTGCTAGTGACTTTATGGCTCGTCGGTATCGAGATCATTAGAGTATGGAGTGAATTGTGGTGAAAGAATGGGAGGAAGTGAACTATGGCACTCCGAACGAACTATCGTTTCATTCGTTTGGAGTGATTTCGGATTATCATGGAAACACATAATCCGGATGAGCAAGGAACAAACCCACTTCGTCCTAATATCTGGCTTTCGCGTTTACCAATCACTTACTGGAATCGGTAGCTATTCAGTATAAATCTCAAACCACATGGCTGTGAAAGTGGTGACCATAGTAGGGTACAGCGGGATGTTTCCATGCAGAAGGTCACCTTTCTTTGTTTCTTTGCCCAAATCATGGATATGTTCCACTGCAGCTGACTGTAGGAAGCCAAAATCGTTCGAAACATCCATCCTCGTACAAACACATAGAACACCTTAGTCCTTCCATCTATTAGCACCAAATAACTTTGGTACTAGCGATTTACTTACATTTAAAAATCACTGATTTGATTTACGAGTCGAGTTAAAACTAAACTGTTAAAAAATAATGCTTGAAACTTTTAGTGGAATAAATCTTGAATGACATTTTTTATTTAAATCCGTATTTCCTTCTTTGCAGAAAAGCTTTCCTGATTAACTGACTTGACATGAAATATCATTCCTCTGTGATCTAATACGTGGTAGTTACTGTATGACATTTAATACTGTATCGTTTAATAAATTAATGATTATACTGACAATAACTTCGCAGTGAAGAAGAACACGGTGGGTGGGCGGTAACGTTAGGGCCTTGCATTCAGGGGAACGCATGTTCAAATTTTCGTCCGGTCATAGATATTTCTGTTTTTCCATTGTTTCCGAAATCACTGAGAAACCATGGTCGAATTCCTTTTCGTTCCTTACCCCTCATCGTCTCCTGTTTCTAATGATCTAAAAAAGATAGGAAATAAATAAACAGTGCATCGCAATAGTAAGGTTAATATTAAAATACCATCCCCATGTATATGCAAAAAGAAGAAATTCAATAGACAACTGTCATGTCTAGCGCTTTAACTATCAATACACTACGCAAGGGTGTATCAGTTGGTTTTATCTGCCATATAAGACATTTAATCTGATTTACTGTGTACTTGTCTTTATTTGTAAACGCGCGGAAAACTTCAACCTTAGAGTACGATGTAAATGGAGTAGCCCACAGTACCAGAAACAATTTCGTTTTTTTATGTGATTCGTAAATTTAGAGGAATGCTGTTGCGTTAGCCTCCACAATAAGAGTACCACATTTTTTTGTTCCATAAAATAAAGTGAGATCATACCGACAGTTCAGCAATAGTTCGTAAATCTGTAGCCCCCTTGCATGAAAGGAAAAACCAGTAAAAAATAAACGCCTTTTGAAAGTGATTTGAGATTTGGGAGATGATCATCTTTCCTATCGAAAGGCAACAAGGCCTTGTTCGGTTTACAGGCTTCTTTCCTGTTGTGGATGCAGTAAGCAGAAGAAAATTAATGTTCTCTTTAATAGCGACGAAATAATCTAAACTGTACCAAAAGGTTCGATTAAATTCGAGATTACCTGAAATGATGGTTGTTACACTTCCAAAAATGAATATACAACCCCTGAGACACAGTAAGGATAAAGTCATCTACAGAAATGCTTCTCATGTTTGAGACAGACATTTGGTGTAATCTGTTAAGTTTATCCAACATATATTATTTAACTGATTTTAAGGATAGGATGCTTTAAATAAATTTGATACGGTTCATATCAAAATAGCACAGTTTCCTCAACATAATTTTTGATCAGCAGGAATGAATAATTAACGAAAACATAGTGTTAATTGTCTGGGACTTGCGACTGGCTGAAAAGTTTACTTAATAAAAATGTTTCTGCACTGCGTTAAGTCGATGAAATCATTCATCTAATTTGACCAATAGTCAAATTTAGATTTAGAACATTCCAAAACCAAACAACACTCGGCGGATTTAGTTCCTAGAATGCCTACATTAAAGTTACTGACGAAACAATTCTGGAAAATAGATTAATATCAGTAATTAATAAAGTGAAATAAGAATCAACATTAATATATTTTTCTCGGGCTTCGATACAGGAAAGTTAGAAACTTTATAAAAGTGTTAAAGCTAACGAGTGCATTTTTAAATACGAACCAAATAGACAGGCTGGTTTCTAACACCAACACGTCCAAGGTAATGCTATGAAATTTTCTCAGTCATCGGTATTAACCATAAATTAATAATTTATTTTTGTTAATTTAAATTTTAAGATATAAACTGCTGTAATTCAGGGAAATGAATCTCACACAGCAGATAGGTGTTTAGTTTAGAGATACTTTACTGCTCGGACGAATGTTTGGAATTGCAATTGAAGCGTTTTCAACATTAAGTTTGGTGGGAGGAAGGTAGTGTTGCCAATTTGAAAAAAAATTGTTCTATCTCAGAAATGTGTTTTTCTGTCCTTACGTAAATGAAATTCGTATGGCGTTACGACCTGGTAACTAAGCTCCATGGATTTCGCTCTTATTGTGGCTGGACCTGCATTTTAAGGTGAAAATGCATCTCTTGAAAATACCTGGCCTTACAAATACCGGTCCCTGAATTTTAAAAACAGGTGCCTTAAAATTTTTTATTATGTAATTTCACCAGTTGGTATCTAAGAGCGGAGGCCAGAAATCCGATAGCGTCCCGGCAAATGGCAAGGAGGATGGTCACTGTATCACGACAATGCTCCCTCCGACACATCGATTGTTGTGCAGACATGGCTTGCAGAAAAGAACATTCCAGTCCTCCACCAGCCTCCCTACTCACCGGATATAGCGCCATCGGATTTCTGGCTCTTTCCAAAGATCAAAATGGGCCTCAAAGGTAACCGTTTTGCCACCGTAGAAGACATCAAAACCAAAGCGACGGCTGTACTTCGGAAGATACAAAAACAGTATTTTCACCGTTGTTTCCAGCAATGGCAGGAGCGGTGGAGCAAGTGTGTGTGTTCAGAAGGAGCCTTCTTTGAAGGAGATTAGGTAAATGTGTACTTATCTTTTGTTAATAAAGAGTTACAATGAAATTCCGGAAACTTTTTCACTGCTCCTCGTATTTTCTCTCCGTCTCTCGCGTAGCCAATCCACGCGAACGTCTAGCATAGTATATATATATATATATATGTATTATGAGTTACACTTGTTGTCTACCAGTGACGAGTTTTGGTAGAGTACATCATATACAAAAATTAAAGGTTTTTTATATATTTATGCTAGATTAAAATATTTAGTTACTAGGATTTGTATGATGAAAACCATTAAATAAATTAATATTCTAATATTTTAAGGGGCGATTACTGGAATGTGGACAATTTTCCCGATTAGTCGTCTGAACAGGATTGGTATAACCGGGAACTTGGGTTTAACAGATTTTTGGACTACGGAATAACTATCCAACTGCATCAAAACTTTTTCGGTACTAGCTTGTAAGTTGAACTGCTCTTATAGACATCTTCATCAGGTATCATTTGTCGTCAGTGTCTGGGAACAGTACGCCCGTTGACTCTGCAGTAGTTCGCCCTAAACCTACATCCGCTCTTGAGGCGTCGTTAGCGCTGAGGGTTAGGCCAGTAGGCTAGTTTGCTCCACAGCCGGGCTACTCCTGTTAATTAGGTGGGGGTGCACTACTGTCTTTGACAAGGCGCTGCCTCTAGGCCTGTAGGTATTGACATACCTCCACTACCTTCCGTCAATCAACAGTGTTCCACTCGCAGCTGCTTCCGGCGGTGCAAGTGATCTCTCTGAGTGCAGACTGAACCCAAGTGATGTCGGCCTGCTCAAGCTGATACTCCGTACGTCGGCGTCAACCATTGTCAAGTGTTCTGTCATTTGCCACACGAAATAGTTATTGCAATGACTATTGCCAATATTTTCTTTAATATTATTTAATCACCACTAGGTGGCACGTGCGAAAACTTCACGAATAATATAATCGATGAATAACGGGATTGGTGGTTTGTAGTAAGATGAAATTAGAACCAGCCCATTTGTAGCAATTGTTTATTTGTCTAACGAAACAGGTTATAAGATTACTTTTACTATTACAAGGACTGTAACAGCTCACTCTCCCAAATCTGCAAGACGCTTTCAGACGCCCGCAGACAGTGGCGTATTCATGAGAGCAGTTAATCTTAACTTATATCGGTGGCTGCGATGTTACCTAAACTCCAGAAGACTTCAGCCTCCTGTAATTCTGATTATCACTCCAGAAATATTAAAGGTTTCCTTAACTATTGAAAAAAAAAAAACAACAAATAGTTTCTAATAGACTCATCCTTTATTTTAAATTATTCTTTCCTTCTATCCCACCACCGACCGATATGTAAATGTAAAGATAATTGTAAATGAAAACACCGTCTATTAGCAACTGGTTTTATTGATATAGGCTCAGACGCGTTTCGCCCTTGTGGAATGGGGCATCGTCAGTGACTGTGGATGTATATACATGTTGGTGTTCACAAAATTACAATATTAATATACATAACTAACTAATAATAAACTACAATCTACTTACGACTTACGACTTATGGTTGAGGCAGTTACATGGTGGTCAGGAATAGCTCCATTTGCACTTTTTTGTGACGTGAACTGTAGTTATGGTTCCACATAACTATGAGAATAGCTATTGTTACCCTATTCCCGGAGGTAACCCTACCACTGTTTTCAAAATCTATTGAAATTGACACTTTTTTGTCTGACGAACAGCAAAACCTTGTTGTTTACATTCGTTTACTGTGATGCCAACCTAATGTTTTTTTTTTTGCTTGTAATGTAACATCTGTGTCTATATATTATTAAAATATGTCTCTGTTTGTGCAGTGGTGTCAGTGTTATAATTTACTTTTCATGTGTATTATATTCCTGTGTTTTGGTTATTCTTCAATGTTTTAAACAATGTCTCATTTGTTAAATGAGTGAATTCATTAAGTACAGTTTGCTTTGATGCAATGGCTTTGTGAATATGGTAACTTTCCTTTACTGTAAGTAGGTGTTTCTTGTGATTATTTATTTTCAGTATTTTCATGTCAGTTTGAATCGTGGTCGGTTGGTGGTTGTGATGTAACAAATGTTCAAATTGACATGAAAATACTGAAAATAAATAATCACAAGAAACACCGACTTACAGTACAGGAAAGTTACCATATTCACAAAGCCATTGCATCAAAGCAAACTGTACTTAATGAATTCACTCATTTAACAAATGAGACATTGTTTAATACATTGAAGAATAACCAAAACACAGGAATATCATACACATGAAAACTAAATTACAACACTGAAACCACTGCACAAACAGAGACATATTTTAATAATACATAGACACAGATGTTACATTACAAGCAAAAAAAAAACATTAGGTTGGCATCACTGTAAACGAATGTAAACAACAAGGTTTTGCTGTTCGTCAGACAAAAAAGTGTCAATTTCAATAGATTCTGAAAACAGTGGTAGGGTTACCTCCGGGAATAGGGTAACAATAGCTATTCTCATAGTTATGTGGAACCATAACTACAGTTCACGTCACAAAAAAGTGCAAATGGAGCTATTCCTGACCACCATGTAACTGCCTCAACCATAAGTCGTAAGTCGTAAGTAGATTGTAGTTTATTATTAGTTAGTTATGTATATTAATATTGTAATTTTGTGAACACCAACATGTATATACATCCACAGTCACTGACGATGCCCCATTCCACAAGGGCGAAACGCGTCTGAGCCTATATGAATAAAACCAGAAGATGTTTTCATTTACAATTGTGTAACAAGCAACTGCGGAAGGATGGCCAATATACCATATGTGTAAAGATAATTGTCAGAAGATTTCTTGGTGCAACAAAATTCCAAAAAATTTAACACCACATTTGAAATTTACTGTCATTTACAGTTTCAACAGTAAGGTTGGAAAAATTATTAGCAGTAAGTTACGGATGCGCATTCAAATCATTTTTCCCTTCAAATTTATTTCTACCTTCATTATCGTTCACCTACACATATTCTCGACAGCCTATTCCGCAACTTGACACATCAACTCAATTTACACAAAACTTCTCCTTGCGAATCTAATTTTTCTGATCGTGAAGCATACACAAATTTAAGTATTACAATCGGTTGGGTGAACTTTCTCAAGTTCGGGAGCTTGTTTGGCCCTTCATAGCACTTTAAACAGTTGTAACAGCCCTCATACTTGAATTTTGAATAGTATTGTACTGTATAAAGTATTCGTAGTGAGCTAAAGTTTGTTTGAATATAATGTGGTATGTTTGTTTTGTAATTTCTTGTAAATCAGTGTATATAGACTTTGTTTTATGTAAGAAAATTATTTAAAGTCCATTTAATATGTTTAAGAACCGAATGGTGCAAGAGAATTTCTTAAATATTTGTAATTACATGTATTAATGCAAGTTAAAATGTCTACAGGACAATTTTCTACAGTTTGAGATGATCTCTGCAAATAATTTTGTATTTAAGTATCTCTAATTACCATTTCTGATCATTTTGTAATGTTGTTAATTAATTTTGTATTAATTCCGATTGTTTTTAATATGTTTGATTGTTTGAGTGATTGTTAATGATCGAGAAATATCGGGCGGATGCCTTTGAAGAATTCTCGTAATTTCGATAGAGACTATTTAAACAGATCGGCTGGACAGAGCAGTTAGTTAGTTAGTTAGTTGACATCATTCAGTATTCAGTTTTACAGAGAGATTTTATTTGCGACGGCTCAGAAGTGTATCTCTGTATTGTATCTATGCTTGTGAATATCACTGACTTTGTTTTGAATAGAATAAACCAAATCTTCAACATAACCTTTTTGGTGGACTTTTTAATTAATAAGTAATTAAACTACCGAAGACCTTAATATGGCGAACGTCAACAGGACGAGAAGTCATTAAATCATCCAAAGATCGTAATACAGTCCTCGCCCTTTCATAACCCAAAACACTGGATTTAATCCATGGGTCTGCAGACAATTATTCTGAGCCCTTTGCAATCTTCTCAGGGACTTACGAGTCTTAACCAACACATTGACAAATAACTTACTCCCCATAAACGTTGATCAGAATTAAATTACCAAACCACAAAAGAACTAATGTTTCACTTGAATTAAAAGATATCTTGCACAACTTTCCTCTTCCTGTGGGCAGAAACATACGCTCCCACTGTAGGTCGGCGGTGGTCTGCCTCTCCTGTTTTTAGCTCACCCCTACTTATAACATCTCGATATGGCGCCACCGCACCTGACGTCAGTAAACACTGATGGTGCAACTTTTTCCCCTCGCGATTCTACATTAATTGCGCCACACTCTAAAAGGGCCCAATATGGCCCATAAATTCTCAAATAAAGCCCTAAATAAACCACCGTAACGTTACAAGGTACGTAGCAAAACACATCCAACGTCTTAGGAAACAATTGGAAATGATGAAATGTTTCCCTAACAGAAACAAAAATATCCGAAAAGCTCCTTACTTTAGAAAACATATACAGTTTATCAATATGTCTGCGAAATGTGGTGTTGCTATCTAACGGTAATGAAAAAACTCCATACCGACGTCAGCGAGCTAATCAGCTTTGCTCCTAACCATCACATTCCCTTGATCTTGACTTTACAAATTTTTGCCATTTGGGGATTTAATTTCGGAAAATTCGTTTCTTAATTAATGATGTTACCAAAGTGGAGAACTTAATTTTTAAAATGATATCTCATTAATCAATTTTGGTAAAGTATGAAAGGAGAAAGATGGCTGGTCTCAAAAAAATTAGAAATCCTGTGAGCAAAACGACGTCCGTGATAAGTTTTCTCTTCCTCGCGAATATAGATATTGACAAATAAATGACATGAACCGTCTCAAAATAGCGATGGTGCCAAACATTGGGTTCATCAATTCCTACCCTTTCCTTGAAATTTTTTAATCCGTGGCTTTCTTCGTTTTAATCATCTGTTCCCACAAGTCACTAATCATGTTATTATATCGCTATACTATGCTACTTTTATGAATGGGTAACAAGTTCACAGAAAATAAGTATTCTTGGCTATTTTATATTGTACTGCGAGGAATAGCAACTTAAACAGAAGAGTAGAAAGAGAAAAGAGACGGATAACAGAAAGCTGCGAATGAGGCCAACGAACAAAGAATGCAGTAGTGAATACAAATATTCTATTGCACTTCGTAGAAAAATTCTTTAAGTTGGAAAAAGCGTAAAAAAATATTTGTAACAAGTGCGGTGTATTAGAGTACTATCTCCAGAGAATGTTTGATAGTATGGGAGTGCTTCATTCTTAGTGACCTGCTGCTATAGCTGATATTAGAACATCAGTAATTTAATATAGAAATTAACATGATACAAATCCGAGTTAACCATTCTCTCATGCCTATACTACTACTTTATCTGTTATGCACGTGGAATTAGGATATCTTTTGCAAAACTAGACAAGTTACAGTATCGTTGCAACTATATTTGTTATGGTGATACGAAAACTAGACGAAAAATGAGATGTTTACAGATGGAGGTAACCATTATAAAAGATAGTTTAATGAGAAGTTTTTATTCAGGATAGCCAATGTACAGCGTTAACACATTTTAGAGTAGGCCTACAGTATATACTGTAGAGGAGGTCAACCAGGCAATGAACATACAAACAATTCTTTTTACTATCAGATAACTTTTTCTGGAACATTGTTCTAGCATTCCTTCAAGAACAATTAGCTGTTACAAAGTTCTATATAACGTTTTCAAGAACACATAAACAATCTATTTAATTTAATTTAATTTAATTGCAATGGAGCACAGGCTCCGGTGGCAATTTCCCTACACACCCATCTTCCCCCTATCCTGCACCTACCTACATTTGCCTTCTACAAATTTTATCTTTAAATTCTTTCAAAGTTTTCGGTAAATAGGAACATATCCCTACATTGCAAAAAATGAATAATATAATTCTCTATTGATGGATATAAGAATCATCGATGAAGTCAGTTGGGACAGTTTGTTTCTGAAAAGAACCTGGAATTGACGAGTACACCGATTCAAATCACCGTCAGGCCATCCAGATTGCTGTTTTCCACAGTTTTCCGAATTCACTCCAGGTGAAGGATGGTTCCTTTAAGAGATCGTGGCTGAGCTGCTTACAGATCCCTGCCTCGCAACCGGGAGGATGTGGGTTCGAATACCCGTCTGGTCATCCCGATTTTGTTTATGTATGGCTGCCCCAATTCACTGAAAGCATATTCCTACAAAAGGAAAAGGTAGCTTTCCTTCCCCCCACTGCTTTCACGTCTCTAATGACCTCAACAAGGTGTAGAGCAAAATAAAAAATTAAAAAATAAAAAATTAAAAAAAATTAAAAACACACAGGAGCCTTGCCTCCCAGCTTTCTCCCTCTAAAATGACCTCTATGTTGACAGGTCTTAAAGTCTAAAGCAAAAAAGTCTTTGCAGAGTAGCGAGAGGTTCGTAGGAACTGCCCAGCTACGTCTACCTTTTAGACCAGGGGTGGCCAACCCAAACGATCTTGCGGGCCACTTTCGAAATGCATTATAACTCCTTGGGCCACATATAAAATTATATATCCCCATATTAGATTTAGACCCACTACAGATATTCTTTGGAGTGAACATAATTTAATTATTCTGCGAACTGATAACTGTAAACTCATAAATAAAACATGCAATATCTGTCATATATTCGTAAGACAATTATTTTAAAATCAAAGTTAATTTTTTCGAATTATTTCTACAGTTAGTTGTTGAATATATGAATGCACAAATAATGTTTTTTACATGTTTAATACATTGGTTTTCACTACTTTGGACATTATAAAAAACGTATATTTTGTAAAAGTGTGACGAATCTCGGGTGCCGCAAAAATGTTCAAGGCGAGCATCATGCGGCCGCGGGTTGGCCATCCCTGTTCTAGACGGTTGGTTGAATTTGTAATGAATGAAGCAGTAAAACACAATCCGCCAATGCCACTCAGTGTGCTGAGGTGCTTCACACTGAATCAGGGAGATACAACGGGGTTGGGCACGAGCGCAGTCTCCCATTGGTTCGTATTACGACCTGGCAGTGGATACAAAATGCATGGTGTCAGCAAGGGCAAGCAGCCTTAACCTCCAAATCTGAGCATGCCAGTTATGAGGAGAACTCAATAAAGGCAGCCGAGTCCCAATGTTGGTGAAATATGATGAAAAAGAAGCTGCAAAACACAAAAGAACTATGGAATTTGCAAATGATTTTATTTTGATGAATCGAAATGTGTTTTGCAATCTATAACATCACCAACAATTACAGATATTGTGAAGGAAATTCAATAAAGTGAAGATGATGAAGATTGCCTTAACTGATCACCTAGACGACGGTGCCTCCTTCAAGGTAGTGTGTGTACTTGGAAATAAATACTGTATTTTCTTTTGCCTTTCCCAATGACGGAAGTATATGTAGATGTTGTTGATACGTGTTTGCGCTGGGAATAAAATTTGAAGGAACGGAGTCACCAAGGGAGCAGATCAGCTTAAAGTCCTCACCCAACGAGTGAATAACCATCACCAGTGTTGTGTGCCATTACTCCATACGCACCGCGGAGAGTTTTGAGATTTAATGGAAGACTTTGGTGCACAATCTGGTATTTGAGTATTATGCACCACCGACTCTCCAAACCTACCAGCCTATTCCTTATGGTGAACACTGCGGTTCCTACCAGTTAACCTTTTGACTGGCCCTGGGCACCATCACTGCAGCCGCAACCACCTAAAGCCTCGTATCCACTTGAGCACACTCAGGCGAATGAGCCGCTCATTCATTTGAGCGCGCTCGTTTGAGAGTGCTCAAGGAAAAGGAAATTTTGGTCGAACGAGCCTGGTTTCAGTGCTCAGAAAACGCTCGGCTATTGACGTGTTATCACGCGTAGCTGCGGCCTTTATTATTATCCATACGATGTCAAAACAAAGAAGAAAATTACCAAGTTGATGGATTAGAGAAAGTCATCGTCAGCGAAGAAATTATCTTAATAATTTAATTCGCGAATTGACTTTAGAAGGAGACAATGAGCTATTTCAAAACTTTACGAGATCGATTTCGAACATTTGCTGTCATTAGTTGGACCTCATATTAAAATGCACGATACGCCTATGCGTGAGGCGATCCCACCAGAAGATAAAATTTATAATAACTTTAAGATTCCTAGCCTCAGGAAGTCCCTACACAAGCCTGCAGTATATGTTCAAAGTATATAAACAAAGCATCATCCGTTTAGTACGGATAGTCTGTGATGGCACTATTGAGTCACTCCAAACTTATGCGAAGGCTGGCACCTATTTTTAATTTATGTTTACAAATATAGATTTAAAGGTTAATTTTATGTTTTTTTTTTTAATTATGGCATTTATTTCAAGTTTTTAATAAAAATTGGTAAAACAATTATATTGCCTGGAACAAAATCAATATGATTTTAGAAACTTAGGATCTGAATTTCCTAACACCAAATTCAATCAAATTCGTTCAGCTGTGAGAAATACTATTGAAAAAGACTTACCACTTCCTGTTATAGAAGTTCTCTTCTGTTTTGATCGTTCTCGCCTGAATGACCCTAGCTATGTTATTTTTTTTTTCTTTACATCATCAATACTAAAGTTTAATATCTCACTGATTTCACGCCATGCACCTTCTTTTTTAGTTTGATTAAAATACTGGAGCTATCCCACAACACCCTCTTTGATTCATACGCATCAATTAGAGTTGAGCAAGTTTCATTGTCCCACGTGCTCGCGCTCATTGTAGAAACCGCCAAATACCGTCCACACTGAGCGCCGAACACACACTGGCTCACCTTTGAGCATTCTAAAATACCGACAACCGATCGGCTCGCCCCGAGCGCGCTTGCTGTCGTTCGTTGCGAGCGTGCTCAGGTGTCCACACTTGAGCCGCTCACTTCACTGAGCGGCTCATTCGCCTGAGCGTGCTCAAGTGGATACGAGGCCTAAGCCAAAGGGACGGGCTCAGAAGAATGTTAGCAAGTGTTGACAAAACAAGATTTGGTCGTGTAATAGTGCACACTGGTTTAGTAGCAAAAGGAATAGACACAATCTGATGAAGAATGCAATAGTAGCAGGCATGGAGGCTGAATTTTTATAAGTCACAGCGGACTTCTTCCCGGTGACTACGCGGTGGGGGCAGAAGAAGTGTTGGGGAGATCGACTCAGTGGAGAGGGTGCAGAGGAGGGCCACTCGATTCGTGACTGGTTGCTACAGCCCTTATGAAAGCGTCACAGAATTGATACATAGGTTGGGCTGGGATAGTTTGGAAGACAGACGACGTAGCTTGCATCTGAATTTATTGGAGAATATGCGAAAATCTTTAAATTACGGGTGCAATGAAAAACTTCTTCCACCCACGTATTTAGGTCGCAATGACCGGAGGGATAAGATTCGAGAAATAAAATGCCGTACTGATACTTTTATGTATACCTTCTTTCCTCGTGCTATTCGGGATTGGAATGCACGGGTTTAGGATTTGGTGCTTAGCACCCTCTGCCACCCACAATGTTTGTGATTTGCAGAGTATGGATGTAGATGTAAATGCAGATGAGATCTACGAGTTAGCTACGTACACTGTCGTTAATCGTTATTTTATTGCCTTATCATGGCCTACAGATCTATGATTTAGCATGAGGTATATGATCATTAAAATTCGGGTAGAATATGGACATGGCTGTAATTCAAGAATTTTAAAAGCTGTCATTTTTTGCCTATCTTGAAGTCTCGCTAGCTTCACTTCATACTTAGTATAAGGTGGGTTTGGAGTCGCATTTCATTTTTGATCTTAAGGTGGTAACTGGGCATTGTCTTCAGCGAAGATCTTAGGGTGCGTAAGCATTTTTGAGAGGAACCTTTCGTGGTGATCCCAACTAGGATGAAAGGAGTTCTCAGTTTAAACTGGGCAAACATCGTGGCAGTATCGTTTTTTTCTCGCGAAATTCAATGCTTAATTTGATACTCCGACAACAAAGGTCGTAGTTTTTCCCTGCACAAACTAGCAGTCACCAATGCAGTACCAGTCAACAACAATGTCACGTAATTTTCTCTTACGAAGACATGATGCTAAAATGGAAAGTGATGCGATACTGCTGGAAGTTCCAGTTTGTTTCATATTTCTCAGGGATTGTTGTGCGGTGGCTCTCGAGCAGTTCCACTCTCAAATTTAAACGTTGGGTTCGCTATTTTTCTACCTCGTCTCTATTGCCGTACCTAATAATACTTTGTATTTGTGTCACATTTAGCTACGAACCAGTGATTAAGTTTCCTGTAAACATCATCATCTTTGGCAGTCTCATCTTAAAAACCAGTGGTTATCGAGGTGGTTGTCCTAAGACATTTCCTCCTTCGGTCTTTATTTGCTTTGACATCTCATAACTTCTATTCATGCCGACCCCGGCAGCGTAGGGGTAGCGTGCTTGCTTCGCGTTGCAGAGGTCGCCGGTTCGAATCCGGCCGAGAGCATTGGTGGTTTTAATTAAGTGTTGTGTTCGTTTTGTGTCGTCCTTACAAAAGAGAGAAAACAATCACACTTGGATGAAATCTACACATTGTAAATCGAAAAAAAAAAAAAAAAAAATACACATTGAGCTGGCTGAATGGATAACATGGCCGAATGCCATTTTAAAAATATAAAAAAAAACCTTCTATTCAGTCATCTTCTGCTAGAGGTGGGCAACAGAATTGTGAATCGATTCAAAAAGTTGACTCCTTTAAAACAACCGTTTTCTAAATCTCCTCACTTAAATGAATCATGGTTCACTCAGGAGTTGGAAAGTGGGGGCTGAAACTCACCGATTCGTAAGTTTCTGACTCCGCTCTGAGTCATTAACTCCTCAACATTTACGACTCTTGGCTAACCGCTCACCTCCGTTTTTTATTTTTGTTGTTGTTGTTGTTGTTGTTGTTGTTGTTGTTGTTGTTGTTGTTGTCCCCTCAACTCTTCTCTCCATCACTCATAAGTTCTTTCGATTTTAAGCCTTGTTCCCACGCAGGTGGCATCGCAAACATCCATTCCCTCAAGGTTTGTACCTGTGGACTTGTGTTCCATTGAATTCAGAGTCTCTCATCGTTACCATTTTCTATAATTTTTGATGTGGACTGACTTCATTTTCGGTCATTAATTGTCTGACTTTCGAAAATATCCTTTCACGCGATACGGATGTTCCTGGAATGCATAGCATTGTTAGTACTAATTTGTACTTTTGCTTTCGCTATCATTAGTCTCTCAAATGATTTGATGCAATCCACCATCTCTTCCTATCTTTCTTCTGGGATTGCACACTAATGGCAGAAGCCAGAAACGAAGGATTTCATGAACTAAGAAACATGAAAATGGAAGACATACTAAAAAATGAGCAACTATGGCGCAAACTAGACGAAGTGACGCAAAATATATCTAAATTGCAAAAGGAGAGATTCATGCAAAGTTTAGCGACAACAAGAGGAAGGCCAAGTAAAGCCGACTATGAGGTCACAGAGTAACACCCAAGAGCAGCCACAAGCGAATGCGTGTCTAAGCGCTTGATCAGCGAGTCATATATCGTGCTGAAAACGCAACCAGCTGGTCTGCGGAGAAGAGTGCTTAAACCACATTAAATGCTTTAAATGGACCGTTTCGCAGTAACACCACTGGAGATTCTATCTACAAACAAGAACTTGCTAAAGCAACAGTTATAAAAGTATATAGTGTTTGTATAAGTTCTTTACTAGTGCTCACATGAACTTAGTCCGATGCATAAAATATGGTCTGACATTGCAATAACACAAGTAATAGATAATAGTTGCAGTCTCGAGCCGCTTCTGAAGTAAAACATTGTTATGTCTTAAAATATGTAAAAATGTTAACAGCTAGTAATGAGTAAAAGTTGTAAATTATGTAGCCAATAATCTTAAAAAAGGAATTTGTTCAAATATTGAATATAACAAATACCGGCAAAAGATGTTAAACGAATCTAGTTCACCTGTGAAAACGAACAACCTACTAGCCGGATATTAAAGACTCCTTACTCTGCAATTACATATATATAATTGAAAATTAGTTCTCACAACCAGTGTTGGAGGTGGCCAGTCTCCCGATGGGCGGCCTTCTCGGTCACTCTGGCTGCCAGAGAGACTGAGAACGTGCGCTATTCCGGGAGATTTGGAATTCGGGTTACCGCACCGATACCAACGCTGGAAAATGCTTTCTTAGATGGTAGAGTAGTAGATAGTAGTAATAGTTTAGTAATAGTAGCAGTGGTAGGCGTACAAAGTGACATAGTGAAATATTAAAAATTCTAAAATGGACAGGAAACTGCAGACACCATACAAAACTAGAAAACTGTAATAAATCAATTATGACAAAATGCAGCAAGTTTAGAAAGTTATAATATATGTTAACAGCGAAACAATCGTATGTATCGTGCCAACAAGAAAAGACTGTACAGATATTGCCAAAACCATACATAACAAAAATTGAAATTATTCATTGTGGAATTATGTGTTGAATTATTAAATGTAAAACTGTTGTGTTAAATTAAGGCCTATTTTAGTTTCTAGATACTAGGCTGTAAAAATGTGAGCTAAATAAAAAAAAAATCTTTCGCTAACCTCTTTATCTCTACATACGTTTTACAACCAACATCTTTAATTATCTGATTCATATATTCTAATCTTTGTCTAACTCTACAGTTCTTCCCTCCAACTGTTCCCTCCACTGACAACCAATCCTGCATGTCTTAAAATGTGAGTCACCAACCTGTCTCTTCTTTCTCTGTAAGACTCTTGCAAAAACTTCTTTTCCCATCTATTCCAAAATACGCTCATTTCGTACTTTATCTGTCCATTTAATTTTCCGCATCCTATAGCACCACATTTCAAATGCTTCAATTTTCTTTATTTCTGGTGTTCCTGAATTCCATGGTTCGTTACCATAAAGTTTTGAAACCTTCTTTCTGAGTCCTAGATCAATATTCGAAACTAAAAGATTTCTGTTTTTCATGAAGGTGCTTTTCACTAGTGCCGTTCTGCTTTTAACATCGTTTTTACTTCGCCCATAAGTTGAAATTTTACTTCCTAAGTAACAGAAATCATTTACTTCTCCTATCACTTCCGAGCCTATTTTTGTATTTACTATTGTCGTTATCAATTTTACTACATTTTAAGATTTTTTTATTTAACGAGTTCGATGAGTCTGTCAACCGAATTCAGGGTTTTCAAGTTCTAGATTCCAAAGCTTCGGCTATTATTGAGGTGGATAAATATTTAGCAGAACCTCTACCGAGAAAGTTGAACCTTCTTGTAGGTGCGATGAAAGAATGAGAATATTTCTAAGCTTGTACAAATTACTACTAAAAAGCAACTTATATACTGCGTAAATGGATTTTTTTTGAAAGCCGGAAAACAATGTTGGTACTCTTCATAAAATAAAACATTTGCATTTTCATATAGGAATGGTAAATTGGTGTAATCTTCTTGTGTAAATTCCATCGTTATTATTCCCAATTTAATATTATTTATTTAAATAATAAATTAAATTATAAATTAGTCACTATAAACAAATTACATTATTTTAATTATAATTGGTTATTAAAATCTTCCCCGTCAGTTAATAAACTCGTCATCAATGTTCGAAAAGAATCGGTTCCCATCACGGAGTGAATCGACCCCAAATGATTCATCAAAATGAATCGATCTGACCATCGCTATTTCTTGCCTTGTTGCTAGCTATCCTTATCACATAGCCACCATTCTCTGCCATTTCTTTAAAGGACAGTGTTTTATATAAGTTATTTTACTTGGATATTTGATCAATTTTTCTCTATTGATTTGTCGCAGTTTTGTTGCATTAATTGATTAGGCTCAATGGTCTTTTGTGTCGGTCCACGGAAATGTCATACTGGCCGATGTTCTTGACCATTGGATTGTTTGATTTCTGGGAGCAGTTGTAGAATGTTTTTGGCAAAGTCTGTATCTTTCCAGGAGTTCAGGAAGCCCAGTAGCCTCGTGCAGGGCGTCAGTCGGGAAATGACGTGGCAAGTGTAGGGCTTACTTCAATGTCCTGTTTTGAATGACTTGCAGCCTTTGTATTTGGTGATCTGCTGCGTACGCCCACACAGGGCGTATTTGACCTAATGAGTGACGTGTAGATTTTTACTCCGTTGACGAGAGGGTAGAGTTGTTGTAACCTCGCACTCACTCGGCGTCTAACTTGTAGGTAGGCGTACCACGTTAATCTCCTATCTATTGTGACCCCTAGTTAGCGAACGGTTGTTGACCAGGTGTAATCCTTGCCGCTAAGATGTAGAATAGGATTTGGTATCACTGGTAACGCGTAATCATTATGACTTGCGTTTTAGCGTGATTAATTTCGATTCTCCATCTCCTAGCATAAGCAAAAGTTTTCTGTAGAACTTCCTGGAGATGTCGAGTTACAATAGCTCTGCTGCTGCTGAGAGAGAAGTATGCGGTGTCATCTGCGTAGGTCGCAACCTCTACACCGGGGTTATTTGGCGCATCGGCGGCGTACAATGTGTATTGTACTGGTCCGAGAACCGAGCCCTGGGGGACGCCGGCCCGGATCCGTTTTCTGGTTGGAAAAGCATTGTTGATACAGACACTGTATGTGCGGCCGGTGAGGTAGCTCCTAATAAGTTTCACATACGGGCCTGGGAATCCCTGCGAATAGAGCTTGAGGAAGAGTCCTGAGTGCCATAGCGAGTCAAATGCTCTGGAGATATCAAGTAGCACCAACCCGCAGTATTCCTTGAAATTAAAGGCTCTGGTAGCTTTCTCGACGACCCTCATGAGCTTCTGAGTGGTGGAGTGGCTGAATCCATGGTCTGGAATGATACTGTTTGCCTCGATGCGGGTGTACAGACGCTTGAGAAGCAGTCTCTCAAACACCTTACTAACGGGTGGGAGGAGGCTAATGGGCCGGTAGTGTTGGGGGAAGAGTGGGTTTTTCCCGCTCTTATATATACCTACTACTTCTGCATGTTTCCAGTTTTGAGGGTATTTTTGCAGTCTTAGAATTTTGTTGAAGGTCGCTGTCAGGTATGTTATGACATCTGGTGATAGTTTGCGGAGTATAAGGTTGGTAACCTTTTCATGTCCTGGAACCTTGCAAGAGTGAAGTTTAGAAAAACAACTAGCTACTTCCTCAGCGGTGAGTGGCTCGATTTCAAACTCATCCTCCGCTTTGGGAAAAACTTATAGTCGACGGCGCATTGTATTCAGATGGTGGTGTTTCACGTCGGTTTGCGCTGGCCGGAAGATCTTTTCGAAGGTGTCTGCTAGAGCATTAGCCTTAGCCTCAGGGCTCTATACGAGTTCTCTCACACCGTGGAGTGGTGGAAGTCGTTGCCTGTGCCGTGTGAACTTCCTAGTTCGATTACAGAGTGATTCGTCACCAGGATTAAGCATAGAGATACGGACACCGCATTCCCTATTTCTATGCTCTGTCAGGGAAACTTTTAGCTCTCTCTGTAGGCGGATAAGAAATCGTTTGGTTGAAGGTATGGCTGCTGTTGATAAAATATCGATATATCGAAATATTATTTATCGATATTATTTTTTGAAAATATCGATATTTATGAGCGATATTTTTTAGGACGATATATCAACATTTCGATATTGAAATCTGAATATCGGAATCGATATTTTTTAAGAATAAGTTATTTTATTTTTCCATCGTAGAAGATATCAGTTATTATTGGGGGAAAAGAAAACCATTACCAATCTTGCACACTCAATAAATTTAATCATCGATAGGATTTTAAGAAACAATGAAAATTTGTAAAATCTAGCTGATCAAATAAAAGTTATTACACCTTATTTTTAGCACTCAATGCTTTTAATTAATTACGATCTGAGAAATATGCAGAAGTTAAAAAACAAGACCAAATATTAATGCTCATTCAAGCAGACAGCATTCGTTTGAATTCTTGCTTGAACAAGTTGCAAAGATTTTTAAAATTTATCTTCAATCGAGGCAAAAGTATTAGCATTAAGAACTAATCGTAATGTGCTAGGTATGGTAGTTCTCGACAGTTAAATACGTTCTGATTTTGTGCGAATTGGCTACACTTCTTGATCCATATCAACAAAAGAACTAAACTCCGAAATTATCTAGTTTATTTATACCATTAATGAATTTATTAAGAGAAGAAGTTGAAGAAGAAAAAACATCTATCGCTTTTAATTTTGGCAAAAGCATCGACCGTTACCAATACAATATCAAAAAAGGGGAAATATTTCACTTAATATTCGTGCTTCTGCATGCATAGCAGAAGAAACAACGCCATCTTTTTGGCATACTCATAGCTCATGCTCTGGAGAAATATGTCCAATGTAACATAGTTTTCACGGGTATGCAGCCGGATATTTACTTTAAACGACGAGAGCGTTTCTGCATCGTCCTGTGTTGTCATCATCAGGTCTCTTGCTAAAGAGAATCTGTAAGATCACTGCAAACCTGTAAAAACTATGTTGCATTTATACATCGGGAAAATCTCCATTCACAAGTCGAATGTAGTTTCTGACTTGAGTTTTGGTTCAATGGTTGCTAAATTAAAATAATATTTGGATCAGCCGAGTATTTCAAGATCATCGAATGACCTAAATTTCTATACTGATAGAAGTCATTTTATTCCTATACTGTTAAAAATTCATTTAAAATATTTGGTATCTTATGTCACATCTGTAGCATCTGATCGAGTTTCATAAACTATCAATCTTCCAATGCCTAATATTTGAAGTTGTCTACCAGCAGAACATATAAAACAACGAGTATTTTTTAAGCAACTGCTAACAAATTTGGGTACACATAAGTTTATTTTTTTTAATAATCGCTGGACAACACATTTCTACCTTAATCTTTATATGTCACAATTTTTTAAATTGTAAACGGATTTTAGCATGCCTAACTAATGCGTGAAGTTTTTTTTTTTTTTTCATTCATCAGCTTACTTTGGAAGCTTGTGGAATTAAAACTCCTTGAAACGACTACAACACTACCTTATCGTTATTCCACTCAACTTCCATTTATTCTAGAAACAGGTAATTTGATACACATACAAGATTTCACACCCAAATCATAATAAAGTCCCTGTATTTATCCAATGGTAATCAAAAAGATGACGTCTGGGGCCAAATTTGTACGTTAATTGTTTCATTCTTTATGAGGCTATTTGCGTTAAATTTCTGTTTAGCACGAAGATCAGGAAGCTTTAAGAAACACATTTAATTTTACTTTGTTACTACATTTAATTTGTATGGTATTGGTACACCGCCTATTAGGATGATGATAACAATACAAGTACGGCATCGCTCGCACAGAACGAATTGGACGCGACCCCATTGTTTTAAATGAGAGTGCAGCGTACCTGTTGTCGAGGGAAGTATTTCGACATAAAAATTTGGTGTTAGCAGGAATATTGGTTAATGCAGATGATAAATGTATACTAAGGTGTAAAAATTAGATCAAAAAAAGTTAGAAACAATAAACTATAAACCTACAATTCAAATTACACATAAAACAATTCTTGTAAAAAAAATAGTGACTTGACCATTATGTACACTATGATAGTAAAAGCGAAATGCTTCTACTGTTGCTTTAACAGTCTTACAAATTGACAAAAGCTATGATTTACCTAGTACCTCTTTCGGGGTTTAGAAGACTTATAGTAAATAATACACATTTTAGAAATTTTTTTTATAATGATTCAGTCACAATTTTCTTCAGAACAAAACAGAAACAAAAACGTAACGCCGTAGAAAACCATCCTGTTTAAGAAATTGAAGACTTGATTCAGAAGAATATCTCACAACACTTTATGAGTAAATAGCCATAAGACTTGTTTATATTTTTACACAATTTGTTTTTGTAATATTGTTTCTATAAAATATGTTGATATATCCATACTTTTTCTTCGATTCCGATATTGATACTTTTTAAAAATATCGGATTATCATAAATCGATATTTTTAAAAATATCAACAGCCCTACCCTAGAAGGGTTCCATGTTAACCTCCAGTCTTCCGCAACCTAATTTTTATGTCGTATTTGCGCCATTAGGTGAGGCATAGGGATGCTCGATATACATCGATGTATCGAAAACATCAATGTTTACTATTCGATGCATCGAATCAATCCGATGCATCGTTTACTTTCGATGTTTAACGATGCATCGATGTTTTTCATTCGATACATCGAAAGAACATTTCTTCGACGCGATAGGATCAGTTTTTAAAGCAAAACAAAAACAGAAAATTGTATTACTATACGTTATTTTTGTCACCTAAAATATCAAATTAAATTTTTTTACTTGAATAAAAAAAAACAAATACATATGCAACACGATTAGTTTTAAGGCAAAACAAAAACTGGAAAATTGTATCGCTATACGTTATTTTTGTCACCTATGAACTCACGTTAAATTTTTTCTTTTATCTTGCATAAAACAAGAAAAAATTACTTGATATGACTGGTTTTAAAGCAGAACAAAGAAACAGGAACTTGTATCGCTATACGATATTTTGTCACATACAAAATCTCATTTTTTTTTTTTAACTTGGATAAAACTACAAAAAGACTACGTTATATGATTGGTTTTAAAGCAAAACAAAAAACAGGAAATTGTATTGCTATATTTTATTTTGTTACCTACAAAATCACATCACATTTTTCTTTAATTTAATTTTGATAAAACAGCAAAAAATTACAGTTGACATGAAATTTCCCGACAGTGTAGGGCGGAAATGCACCTTAGGGCAAGGCTAAAAGTACTTAGTAGGCTTCAAAAATTTGCTTAAAGTTACTGCTCCTCATTATAAATACCAAGCAGAGCAACTGTGACACAGTGGCTTGATGACAAGTATGACATCTTGGCAACATTAATAATATCAAAACTCTCAAATGTTGAACACCTCACATTAACAAGTGATATATGGTCAGACATGCAGATGCGCAACTTTTTGGGTGTCACAGCTTATTTTGGTCAAGACACGGTGTTCGAATCCATGACATTAGGATTATATCAACTCAATGAAAATCATTCATCGGAATATATAGCACACATGCTCCTTAGGACCTGCAACGATTGGGGATTTGATACGGACAAAGTCTCTGCGGTCGTTACTGATAACGACCAGAATATGGTAAAAGCTGTGAAATTAGGATTTGTAAAGAAGAACACATCCCTTGCTTCGCTCACACACTTAATTTAGTTGCTCAAAATACCCTTAGAAAATATATTGTCAAAAATAAAGACCATTGTTATTTTTTTTAAACACAGTTGTTTGGCAAGCGACTATTTGAGAAAGTCAGTAAGTACTGAAATAAAGTTAATACAAAGACTGCCAACACGCTGGAATATCACATATTATATGATTCAAAGATTTTTGGAGCTTAAAAATGTTGTAAGTGATATATTGATTTGCCATAAAACAGCACCTCCAATGCTGACTGTTTGGAATTAAATTTCGCGTCATTTCTTCTTAACATACTACGCCCACTTGAAGCAGTAACTAAAGAAATATCTGGGGATAAATATTGTACCAGCAGTATAGTGATCCTTTTAGTGCACTGCATGCTTTCAAAACTCAAATCAGTTGAGACTGATGAACATTTAGTGATGGAAGTACATAAGCTCGTCCTAAAAGAAGTCAACAAACGGATGGGTGCTATCGAACAAGTTTCGTCTTTAGCTTTCGCGATCTTATTGGACCCACGGTTCAACTACATTTGAAGACCCGATGGCTTCAAATACTATTCAAAAGATCAAAGATATGATGAAGAGGGAGATGGAAGAAATGCAAACAGAATCTGATTCACATAGTTCAGACAAAACATCGGAAGATTTCAGTCTTTGGACCGATCATCACAAACTAGTTCAAAGAAACTGGAAATCAAACAAGACCGATGAAAGTGTTTCCGACGAGCTGTCTGTCTACTTGAGAACTCCAGTTGGCCAGCTTGGTGAAAATCCGTTAGAAGTATGGTCCGATTATAAACAACACTTTCAAAAATTGTACAAAATATCTTATAAATATTTAACTGTGGTAGCCAGCTCAGTGCCATCAGAAAGACTTTTTCGAAAGCTGCACAAGTTTTAAATCAACAACGAAACGGAATTCAAGGAATGCGAGTTAATAAAATTTTATTTATGCAAAGTTTAGAGAGAAAATATTGGGATTTATAAATTCCAATTAGATTAGAATCCCAACACTGCCTCTCTTCCAGCGTTCCTCGTTTTACTTTTATTCTATATTTCTATTCGAATTTCTAATTTATAAATCCCAGTAATTTCAAATTGCCTTTGTAAAAGACTAATTAAAAATATAATTCAAATAAATACTTCATTTTGCCAGTTTCCTAATCTTTGTAAGCTTTCCTAACATTTATTAACCGATATTTATATATATATATATCGATGTTTTTATTCGATGCATCGAAAACATCGATGTTTTTATTCGATGGATCGTGAAACATCGATGCATCACATCGAAAAAAACATCGATGTATTTTCTGGATGAACATCCCTAGTGAGGCATGCTTGGGTGTCGTGGCAGCAGAAGCGTTGCATACTGCTGTATCAAATGTTTCCTATATCGGCAGCAGCGGTGAATTCGGCGTTAAATAACTGTTCTAATCGCTTCATTGGCATCAATGAACTGATGTATATACTCGTATATCAAAACCACAGTAATTTGTAGATCAATCATGATAATTTTCATTAAATAAATATAATCAATATTCCATATTTTGACTGCGAGAAATTAGCGCAAGGAGATTTGAATAACCTTTTGTTTCAGTGCAGCAGTTTCTGGAAATATTAACAGAACCTGCTAATAACATCAGTGAAACCAAAGCCATAATGTACTAGTGTACCACACATCTACATACTATTAGCCATTTTCATTTAAGTCATCCAAATCATATATTACAAATTTCTGATTACTACATTAACCAGAGGTTGGATGCGTAGGAGGTATAGCAGGCTACCGTGTGAGTCAAAACCGCCAGTCCGTTTCCTCCATGTGTCTACGGCTTCGTGTACTTGTGTAAGAAAACTGTGATGAATTTTGTAAATTGAAGTGTGTAGTGTTTATGAAGATGAGAGGGGAGAGGTGGCGACCCATTGTGACATGCTTTCCCGAAGAACACTACGGCACTTCCAAGTTTATGCTCCATTCTGGCCGATAACTTACCAGAATCAACGTCGAATGCTCATGCGAAGATGCTTCTAATTTTAGTTACGTATCTGCTGCACAATCTAGTGATTACATAATGTGCACTACTTACTCTTAAATACTGTTACGGCCAAGTCCCGAATGATGACAATTGTATCCACCATCGGTGATCTAATGAATATCATTGCGTCCAGCGCCAGAGTTTTTAAAAAGTATTTTCTGTTTTGTCATAATTTAAGTTTCTTTTGTTAAAGTCAGTCCTAAACCTTGAGTTAATAAACGTTCATTGATCAAGAATTAAAAAAATTTAACTAACATCTCTTACAAATTTTTCAGCATGCAATTAATAATACACATATATTAGATTTATTCACTCTTAATTAAAAATGTCAAGGTGAGCGCTGTTAGAGATGATCAAACATGCTTAATCACTAATTAAAAAATTTAATTAACTTGTAAAGGCACATAAAAATATTAAAGTTATTTATAGTCTAAAGAGTCGGTAATTAAATGGAAACTAAAAAGAAATGCATATGACACAAAAAGGAGTTAGAAAATGTGCAACCCACTAAATTGAAAACCAGTTGTTATCTGCGTAGTGTGGATTAATTACGTTTCTCTCCTAAAATTTGGAAATAAATAAAATAAATTCCATGCTGAAATCCTGGCACAGTAAGAAGAAACAATATTAAAATTTGGGCTATCATGAAGCCAAAATTGATTCTAACTGTTTTTATTATTTAAAATTTTGGATGGGCCCTCAATAATTCTTGTTGGTTGTGTTTGTTTTTGTTTTGAAATTTCTTCTTCGCACATCCTACTGAGATATTTTTGTGTTAATATTCGTAGATTTATTGTACAAGAAATTATTTAAAAAAATTTTTCGTCGTTAAAGAACAATTTGTGCATTTGTTCCACATGTAATAAATTAATCTTCACAAAACCGTCCACGCTTTCAAGAAATTGCATATTACATTTGTTTCATACATAAACGACATTCTCAAGTTTCTCACAAAAACCAGAGCAATCAACCGAAAATTTTGAACGTCATACATAAATTGCGGACATCGAAGATCTTATGTCAATCGTTGAATTGAGCTGTGGAGTTCTGCATTTGTTTGATTACAGTAATATCTCTTCTTCGGGCTAAGAAACACGGCGAAACTTATCAAAAGCGTCGGAGATGTCAATATTTATTCCAATGATTTTTTGGAATAATTACATGTTTAGATTCCTTTATGACATCCTCTGATGACATACCTTTCAAGAAACCGAACTGCATGTAACAATACATGCCTGCTTATTGACATCAAGAAAACATTCATGATTTTTTTGTACGTGCTATGTGGATGCTGTATTTTAGAAGCGTGGATGCGTTTTTGTTATGGAAAGTGGATGTGCGGTAGTGTTAATGCGTGATGCAAGCGAGGAGTTTTTTACTCAGTTCACTGGTGACAAATTCAACAGGATAGTCAGGCTGCAGGCCAATGACGTCTTAAGTGTACGAAGAAGATAAAACATAAGTCGAAGTAGAAGACTTATGTTAAAAGAAAGAAATACAGTAACATGGGAGAAAGACAAAGTAGTAGGAAAACGAGACATAACTGGAAATGAATATGACTACAAACACTGGAAGGAAGTGTTGGCGAGTCGTGCAGTAAAATCACTGAAGAGTTATTCCTCTAATGTGAATGAGCCCTCTAACACAAAAACGCTGTTACATTCCTAAGATCGTGGTAATGTTACGATCACATAGTTCGGTTTCGTTTTGTTTATTTTAATTTCAAACATCGAATTTGGAAAGTAGAATACTTTTAACATGAGTGACAGACAAGTAGTTAACGAAACTGTGAAAGAGCGGCATCATAGTGGAGGCAATATGCACCTTCTGTGTCGCACTGAGAGTGTATTGTACTTGCCATTTCCTTTTTTAACTGACTGTTTACATTCATTTTACTAACTTTTATTTCTTGTCCCACAAAATAGGCTGAATGAGATACTCTTGTTTTAGTGTATTCTCTGTCTTGTTCAAAATCTATTTTTCATATCGATTTCCTTGCTTAAGGTCATAAATGTAGGAAGCCTACCACGAAATTAAACTGATAATAAAGTAAGAAAGCCAACGTAAGGAATATATATTTTCTTTACTAAGGAACTGCATAGTTACCCAACACTCTCGTATGTAACATTCAACTGAAATTTTGATAAAATAATAAACGTTATTAGTCATTGTGCCTTAATCGCGTACTGCCACAGTCAATTCACTTGGCACTCTAAAAAAAAAAAAAAATCGCAAAGAGGCTATCTGATGCGTTTTATGAAGTACGGAAAAAATGGTAGAGCTTCGATTGCCCTCTACCTTACCTTACCCTGCTTACTCTGTTCGCATCTCGTAAATATACTATCATAAATCGTGCATAATTGATTGTTAGGGGTATACCTCTAATGTCGACGAGCAGTTACGTTCGGATCTGGTATTCGGCAGGACCAGAGTTCTTTTCTGATATCACACATCTTGTATCGGTTTTCCATGGTTGTTCCAAATCAATCCAAACAAACGCCGAAATGGTTACTTTACAAAGTACATAAGCGATTTCATTTTCTCTCGTTAACGGCAGTATTCTTTCATTTCTAACGATATAGTCGTCGATAAACAGAAAAATTCCCTTTTTTTTTTTTTTAATTTTTTTTGAAAAAAAAAAACAATAGAAAGTTGATGTTGGAAGCAAAAATATTTGAAAAGGTGACTCGGGGAGTAATAAAAAACATAGGATGTATATAGGAAAAAAATCTTGGCCCATACAATTAAATTTCAGTTGTAGGAATTTTTTTATCAAATTAAAAGATAGCTTTTATTTGTTTTTGGTTATGGCTACCAGCCCCGTCGACGTCATTAGAAGAGAGAAAGGTACTGTGGGAGGGGGCAAGGAACATGAAAGAATTCGATCATGGTCTTTTTGATTAAACCATTCCGGCATTCGCCTGTTGTGATTTTGGGAAACCACGTCTTCCAGAATACGAGGCCAGCTCGTTACCATTCAATCACCACGGTCGTTTTAGAAATAGCAAGTTCATTTGAAAATAGCAGGAAAAAAAGCGTTTGGGAAAGGGAATGGATATGATAGTGAATTCTGCAGTTCTGCACTTCTTATTTACAGGGTGTCCAGAAAAGGACTCCCTGATTTCAAAATTAAATATCTCGAAAACAAAGATCGATAGAGGAATGCAGTAAACGGTATGTTTATTGTGACAGCTGTAAGAAGTGTATACAGCAGTGTGAAATAATAGTTACAAAAGCTGCTAACAGATGGCGCTGTACGCTGTACAGCTCATATCAGCATACATAAGTGAAATAATCGTATGAAAACAATCTTTGCAAAACAATCACATCACAATGTTTACAAAATGTTCACCATTGGCACTACCCTGAGCTTCGGATCACTATTTAGGCATTACGTATGGCGATTACAGCGCCATCTGTTAGCAGCTTTTGTAACTATTATTTCAAACTGCTGTATACACCTCTTACAGCTATCACGATAAACATACCGTTTACTGCATTCCTCTATCGATCTTTGTTTTCGAGATATTTAATTTTGAAATCAGGGAGTCCTTTTCTGGACACCCTGTAGAAGACAGGTGAACTGTATAGAAATTAGAAGTACATTCTGGGTAATGATATTACTAACATTACGTGGTATATTAATCAGGTATGGTGAGAAAGCGTAGCTTTCTGTCCAGTGAAGCTACCTTGTTTGCAGGAATTAAATACAGAGAGCCGAAGATTCACTTTGAACGCTTGGAGACGGCGTTTTATGAATTCCTTATGAGAATAAAAGGACTTAGTGGAGCAGTTGAAATGTCGAGAGAAAGCAAAGTAATCCTTGCGGAAGAACGGAAAAAAAGGAGAGAAATAGCAGCAGCTGCTTCCACAAATAAATATTTCCTTCCTGTCAATAAAAAGCACTTCCTCGAAACATCGAGCTCCAATACCACTTTACTCGCCAACTTATAGGAAACTCCGGTGGGGAAACTTCAAACCCGATCGCTGCAGCGGTCCCTGAGGTTTAGAAAACAACAGCCGCCCGCCCGCCGCCAAAGTAGTTTATTTTAGCAGAAGTTTGCGCGAGCACCGCGCCTGCCGCGCGCTCCTGCGGCGCGCCACTGCATTAAACAAGTTGTCTGAAGAATCGACAGAGGAAAGCACTCTGGGCTGTGGCGCTGTCGATAGGGAGCCCTGTCATCGCGGCCTTCCATCATTTAGAAGGCGGTGGGGCCTCCCCATGTGAGCGCGACATGCCCGACTAGAGCCCGACACTCCCCTTGTAAACACTGTCGGATATTCTGTTTCTTCTTGCTTTGTGCGCTCGTAGAACGTCTTGACAACTATTTTAACGTATAAATTGCTTGTAGAAGCCGAATTTAGAGTATACATAAACCAAATCAAGACAAAAATACTGCAATACAACAGAAATGATCATAACTGTAGACTAAACATGAAAATAGAGTCAGGTAGAGTCAAAGAATTAATAGAATTTCATACTGGTATTATTAGTGAAAGGTTTTGGCCACGTATCCACACATAAATAACACTTTAGCATAATTACAGTTGTTTGTGAATATTTCAACATCCATAGGGAATGGTGTGGATCACTCCGAAATAGTAGGATATGTAGAGCAGGGATTAAGATTGTACAGATATGGCATGCTCATTGGCCCAGCAGCGTCCTCTTTTGTGTGACTGGAAAGGTCTCTGTTAAGCCACACTCAGTCGGTGAAGAGCAAGTGCCTCAAAGGGAACAGTATCAGCACTTGAGTTAGTTCATACGTGGCAGAATGATTGTTCTCCATGAAAACCGTGAAATTGCTGCTCGTACAGGGCACTTTGCTAAGACAGTGATGCGCGTGTGCAGCCAGTGGATAGAAGAGGGACGTACACAACGACGAGCGGGTACTGGAATACACAGTGGATCAAGGCTCGGAGTGACCTACATCCTGTCCGCATGGCCTTAACCGACAGGACAGCTTCGTCCACCGTGTTGGCTGTCGAAATATCTGTCTCGACTGTTCGACGCCATCTGCTGAAGGCTGCAGTGGTGCTACGCATGTCATTTCGTTGGCTTCCATTGCCTAGAAACCACCAAGGGGGCATCCATTAATGATGTGAGGTGTTTTTCCAGAATTTCGGACACCCCCTTCCCCCTCCTCTGGTGAGCGCGAGATATAGTCGGACCCCCCTCCCCTCTAAAATGACTTGAGATTTTGACGAAGACTCCCCCACTAATCGACCTCGCAACTTTTTGAGAACTTGTTTTTCAGGTCTCGTGCTTCCAAGGGCGGTTATAACCATCCCAAGGTCGGTTTTTGGACGAAAATACCCCCCTAAAATCGACTTTCGCATCATTTGTAGACCTTTAATTTTTTTTTAGCTCTGCTATGCCACAAGAATTTCAAAACCTCACTTGAGATTTACAACCCCTCCCCCCCCCCCTCCCTTCATTTCACCTCACGTCATTAATGGACTCCCCTCCCCCCCAACGCCTCAGACTGTAATGTCCAAGTGAAAGCCGGTACTTTCATACTAAGTAGTAAAATACAGGTTTTGTTTACATTGTAATAGATATTATTATTTTCTCTTTATACGAGATTCGGCCCATCTTTCCCCGTACGTTCTTGCAATGAAAGTAACAAAGAAATGAATCTTATTACCTAAGCGACAAATTTACAAATTAGAACTGGCATGGTCTATTAACGGTCTAGCTTATAGGATATCGGTGCAGGGCTACCGTTGGATGAGCTCACCCATTCACGTTACTAGAAGGGTTCCAACAAAATGTTCCAAACAATCCTTTCCACTCGTCACGTACTTTCTCACGGTACACCAGCGTCCTTATCGTACACTCGCAGGATGTTTGCTCCAGTCATGATCCAACTCCATAGCTTGTTGGACGACGAGGGCTCGTGTTTGTCTGGGACTCCAACACGTCCAACATTTAGTCCTGCAAGCCCTTTGACGGCACATTAAGATTCCTTTATTGGAAAATCGTTTCATCGTAGGTCCTACAAGTTGGACTGTGAATGGGCCTCTAGAGCGGTGGAAAGGTGGGTGGCGGGCACGGAGATGTACGGTGGCGTTTCCTTGTGCTTGACACTTCAATAAGTCGAGCCACAAACTCCACAAAGTTCATATCGGAAAAAATTGATTTTTTTACGCTTGCGTAGTTATATAAATAATTTAATTCACTTTTGAAATTATCTCATGCTTCTTGTTGTTGAAAGATGAGGTAAAACGTAAATCAATATGGCAGTATTTTATGGAAATAGACTCCGCTTATGAAAAAATGTAGAATTAGACATAAAAATATACATATTTTGATTTTAAGTTTATTTTTGATTACATATTAAAATCTAAATAATTGTAAATTTATTTTTCAACCATCGTACCCACTTCCGCAAAACATCGATTTCAATTCTAAATTAGCCTGCGGGCCACAAAATACTTACTTATAGTTCGAGCAGATATTTAAAAATAACAAAGATATAAGTAACTCAGTTTAGTGGCACTCAAAAATTAAAAACTATCAATGATAGATTTGTAGAGGTTTCTTTTAGTTAAAATCAAAAAGAAAAAACATCAATGAGATCTTAGTAGAGTTTTGTGAAGTGTCGTATTCTAGACTGTTGCTGTTGGCGAGCCAATTTAAATGCGTTGGTGGGTCACTTTGCCCGCCAACAGCAGCTGTCTAGAATATGCTTGCTCAGAACCCTCTGCAAAGGTTTTACTGATGTTTCTTTTACTTTTTGATCATAATCAAAAAACTCTCTGCAAAGGTCTCATTCATGGTTTTCATTTTTGATTTTAACTAAACTGTGTTGCTTATATCTTAGTTATATTTAAATATGTACTTTGCAATCTAGGCAAGTATTATGTGGCCCATAGGTAAAATTAAAATCAAAATTGTGATCTAATTGGTCGGGCAGCCTTGTTTTAGAATCTGAGGCATTACCCAACCTTCAGGCAGCTTCACATGTGATATTTCAATAGGACAATGCCCAGCCACATGTGGCGGGGAATGTGCACGCCTTCTTCGAATAATGACTGGTACCACTTCTTCCCTGGACCTTACGTTCGTTATGTCTGAGATATGGTCGGTCGGCAACTTGTTTTGGAGAAACTCAACAATAGACTACTTTAATTCTTGACTGAGATAGATTTGACCTGTCATCTTATTTGTGGTGGGGTCACATCCAGATAAAAAATTTATTATATATATTGAACGACAAGGTGTGCTTTGAATCAAAACTACACTCGCTCCTATGCTTTACATTCCTTATTGGGAGGTGGGAAGAAAGGATACCTTTATATTTTATTATTACATACCATTTACTATCGTTACCTACCAACCACAGTAACCCAAGTACGTTCGAAAAACGATATCAATTAAACATAAGTTTTTGCAATTTGATATTTAATATTTACCTAAGTTCAACAATTATTCATGTCTGATGAATTTATTTGTTTGTCAATGCTTCTCGTGTACATGTAGGAGCATGCCGTCGGAATAACCGTGCATTGTAATGAATGCAATTTACAGACAGTGGTTGTGGTCAAAGTTTGTTATCGTGTGTAGTCCACCGTCAGAAAATATTTGCAAGTGTTCTGTAATAATTTTAAGTTAGTATGTGACTCCTCTTGTTTGTAATTAATTCGCAATGAGACTGTGTGACTCTGTTCCGTAATTTCCATACCTTATTTCCGTAAAAGACATAATAGAATGATTGCGTTTCCCTTAACATTTAAATGCTTAACTTCCTCTACATTAAGTAGTATAGTTCCTGATATTTAGGCGCAAAATTGATTTCTAATTGACGATCATTTAACTAAGTGTATCTTATGCTTTACAAAACCGAGCGTCGCGGTGTAACGGTTAGCGTTCTCGCCTCGCATTCGGGAGGATGGCGGTTCGAATCCCCGTCCGGGCATCCAGATTTAGGTTTTCCATGGTTTCCCAAATCACTCCAGGCAAATGCGGGGATACTTCCTTCAAAAGGCTATGGCCGAATTCCTTCCCATTCCTTGTCCCCATCCTTGCCCCCCAACCTTTCCGGTCTCTAAAGACCTCGCTGTTGAGAGACGTAAAGCAGTTAAAAAAAAAAATTCTTTACAAATTTGCGTTTGGTTTACATTGCATATTTACAAATTGGGGTAAAAAATGTTATATTGTTATAAATAATGATAATTAGCATTATTTGGTCATGTAGTCAATTTTATTACATTTTGAGTGAATTTAGGTTAGTGGCAGAGTTTTAGTTTTCTCTTAATACCTACATTAGAAACACCTCGTCTATAAATAACCCAAGGTTATAAAAAGTTAATAGTTGTATAAGGAGCTTGGATCAGCTTTTTCGTACAACAAATTGAAGATCTTAACTTAAATTTTTTGTACGGATATATACCATTGGTTAAGACAACTATGATGACTAAATAAAGAGGTGCAATTGATAACTGGCAAGAAGAATCTTCTAATTTAAAAGTTTTACGTCTTGTATGAAACACGGATAGGCAAGGCAAGCATTGTCAAACCTAAAGAACAGAATTGATACCAAGTCATATTACTGAGTCACCATACCAATCGCGTTAGATCAGAGGTAAGGGTCCTAGGGAGTGGATATGTTCATCGATCCTTAGAGCATGCTTTGTGTACGTTAAGTACTCCGCTAACGCTCCGCAATTATAATTTCACGTTTCAGGACTAATCCACCTGTCACAATTACAGTACAATGTTGCAGTCACGATAAGGTTGGAATGGGCGACAACTTCAAACGCTATTCGTAGGTCATTAAGGCCACAGGAAGTTATTTTTCTGCTGTGACTTGTGTCTGAACTGTTTCGCACGCAATGAATAACTCTGTAATCCGTTTGCAAAGTCGTTCTTAGCAACGCCAATAGAACTCCTCGGTTATTTCTTTTGTGATCTTACTAACCGTGATGAAAGCGTAAATCTTTAATAAATAAATGTTATTCCAATATACGGCTTCAGTCACTTCCTGATCGCCGTACAGGTCACATCGGTCCGCGAGCGCGCTAGTCAGTCCGAATTGTTTACCTACGGAAAGTGTTTGTACCGTCGTGATAAAAGTATATTTAAAACTTATAAAGTGCAACAAGCAGTGAACGAATAGCTTGTGGTAAAACTGTAAGATGTCTGGCCCGTTAGACACGGGGCAGACTATTAAGTCGGCGTTAGAGACGTGTTATGTCAATGAACCAGCATTACCTATACAATCAGTAAACTACCCAATAAGTGAAACATGTGAGCTTCAGATAGAGAACAGCATTAGTATGCAAGCACATACTCCTAGTGTGGAGGAAGGAGAACAACAGCCGTTTACCCAACAACCTCATCTACAACAACCCCAACAACAGCAGCGCCAACAACTGCAACACTTACAGCAACAACAGCTGCATCAACAACTACAACAACTGCAGCAAAATCAGCAGCTGCAGCAGTTCCAGCAACATCAACCGCAACATCCGCAGCAACAGCAGCAACATCCAGGACAACAAGAGCAGCAGCAGCAGTTCCAGCAACATCAACAGCAACATCCGCAGCAACAGCAGCAACAGCAGCAACATCCAGGACAACAAGAGCAGCAGCATCTACCGCTGCTGGAAATGGAGGTGGGGCAGAGTGAAGCCCTACTGATTGACTCACATATTGACTTCTGGACCCATTCTGCACCAGATGCCTCGCAAAGGAGAAATGGAAAAAAGTTTAGGTGAGTCCAACAAATCAGCTAAGCGGCGTTGTGTAGAGAAACAGGAATCGGGGAAGGACACGGTTGATTTACAACAATGTAGTCAGATGGAGGAAAGTGATGAAGCGGGGTCACCAGTCTCAGCTGAGCCCGACATAGCTTCCCCCCCATCCCCAGATCGCTCCGAGTTGAACCAGACGCAGCCTCATACGTCAACCCAGACATTCCGTAGTAAAGACAATAGATATAGTAGTACAGATAATGGTCCGTATTACATCTTTATAGAAAGCTTGGACAGAAACGTTGCAAAATTGCACCCAATGGCGATAGGAAAAATTTTATTTCAATATAATAATTCATACAAAAGGGACATCATAAACATCTCTACTGTTGGAAGAAACAGGCTTAAAATAGAAACTAGATCAGCGGCTGCAGCCAATTCCATAGTCCAACTTGATACTCTGAAAACTAGAAATATAGAAGCATACATACCAAACTTTTTGATTCAAAAACAAGGCATTATTAGGAATGTCGATATTTCGCTAAGTGAAGAAGAACTACAAGAAGAAATAGTTTCCCCTTTTCCTGTTGTTCGCATAAAACGCTTTACCAAAAGATCACAGAGGAATGATGAGCGAGTGACCCCCATCCCGGTCTGCCTAGTCACCTTTCGCGCACAAACTCTTCCCTCACATGTGACTATACTGGGCACACGTTGTTCGGTGGAACCGTACGTCGCCCCAGTTATCCAGTGCGGGAACTGTTTACGCCTCGGTCACAGACAGGAGCAATGCAGGACTCGTGAACCCCGTTGTAGTAGATGCGCTGGCTTTCACTTGGTAACACAATGTAGCAATACGACAGCCCTCTGTAGCGGCCACCATTACGCGACAGACAGAAGCTGCCCAATATATCTGAAATATCGGGAAACAAAAGTAGCATCAGCATACACAACAAGCAACATGGGCCCTAATATAGAACAGCGAGCGAGAGGGTATGCTCAAGTGACCCAAACCCCGATACCGATTAGTAGCTATACAGAATTCCCACCCTTAACACCACAACAACAGCAACAACCGATCTATCTGCAAATGTCACATCAGACAAGGACTCACAAAAGGCAGCAAGATTCAGGCAGGACATCAACAATGCAAATCATTGGAGACAAAATAAACAAACCACAAACAAATTTCTTACTTACCCCAGAAGGGGTGGAGCCGACGGAAACCATAGTGACACACAATAACAGAGAACAACAATCTTGCCCCTCCGGGAGTATCCCAGGCTTGACTCAACACTGCGATAATCAGGGACTTCCAGATCGTAGTAGGGCATACAAAACAACCCACCAAAGGAACAGAACACAGGATTACCGGGAGCTATGGTATCAATCACCACAACTGCCGCTATCGCCTATAGGCCAAAACCCTTACCCTCCCAAGGTACAAAACCATGTAAACCCTCCTAGCAATACAAACGGCAAAAATAAATTAATAGAAGGAATCTTTAAGTTAATTGTGGAAGTAGCTAGACACATAACAAACAGTGGCATAGAAACTCTACAACTGGACGAGATTAGAAAGTCTATAGAGATATTAGTACAGCCCAGTTATACAGAGCCACAGTACTAAAGGGGTTTAAGAGAACTTTAATCAGGAATCCATAAGACACAAGACTTAATCAATGGCTCACACTTCGACCAACCCTCCACAACAACAGAGGAAATTGCACAGGGGCAGAAGCAGTGAAGCAGAACCCTTTCAGACAACTTCAAACAAAAAACCGAAAATCAAGATACTACAATGGAATGCCCGGTCAGTCAAAGCAAATCAGGAATCGTTGCAACGGGAACTTAGTGTAAACAACATATCTATCGCAGCATTAACAGAAACATGGCTCAAACCAGAGACAAATATGTTCATCAAAGGTTACCATCTTGTACGCAAAGACAGAGAAGACGGGAAAGGAGGAGTAGCTATACTGATTCATACATCTATCCACTTTACACCAATCCATATAGATCATACACAAATAAACTCATTCCAAGCAGTAGCAATTGCAATGCGAAGCCACAATAAGGATTTAACTATTGTCTCAGTATACTGCCCACCTAAATCCAAAATCAAATCCAGCGAGTGGCGCGCCCTCCTACAGCAATTTGAAGAACCATACCTGATATGTGGTGATTTTAATGCACATCATACGTCTTGGGGATGTGAATGGAATGATGTATTTGGGGAATCCCTTCTAGAAATCATAGACGATTTCAACTTATGCATCCTAAACGATGGATCTCCAACCTTGGTACCCAAACCTGGCTTACGGAAATCTGTAATAGATTTAACAATTTGCTCTCCGTCGCTGGCCACGGAATTTCACTGGGAAAATATTCAACAGGTATGGGGATCAGACCATTTCCCCATTATAATGACAACCAAACATCTAGAGACACCACAACTTATCCTTCCCACCACCAAATGGAACACACGAAAAGCAAATTGGGTCAAGTACAGCCAAATAATTGAAGAAAACATAGATAGGGTGGGTACCGCCAAAACAACTAGCCAGAAATATGAGGAATTTCTAAACGTCATAAATGAAGCGGCAGCAAGATCTATTCCTCAACACAAACCAAGATCTACGGAAAAACACATCCCCTCGCCTTGGTGGAATGAAGATTGCTCCAGAGCGGTAGCAAAAAGAAAGCTAGCATTCACAAGATACAAACACGAAGCTACTTGGGAAAATTACTTAAAATACAAAAAGACAGAGGCCGAAACAAAAAGAATATTAAAGGAAAAGAAAAAGATGTGTTGGAGAGAATTCTGCAACAATCTAAACAGTAAAGCACCAATGAGCTCAGTATGGCGCATGATCAACAGACTAAGGAAAAAACCGGAGAGTCCAAAATCGACATCAAATTGGATAGAAGAATTCGCAAACATAATAGCTCCGCCAACGGTACCACCCGGACCTACAGACCCACCAATCTATGACAAAGAAGAACATGAACTAAACATACTAGAAGAGCCATTCTCGATGGAAGAGCTGGAATTGGCCCTTAAAACCGGTTCAAACACGGCACCTGGCATAGACAGCATACAGTATTCCATGCTGCACCATCTCCCACACCGCGCTAAGGTAGTCTTACTCCAACTACTAACGAAGATCTGGGCCAAAAGCGAGATCCCAAAACAATGGACAACACAAATTATTATCCCAGTGCACAAACCTGGCAAGGAAATAAATAGTGCTAACTCATACCGGCCAATTGCGCTATCTTCATGTATAGCAAAAACCCTAGAACGCATCATAAAAATGAGACTGGAATGGTGGCTGGAACACCATGGCATGTTGCCTGAGACTCAATTTGGATTTAGAAAAGGAAGGAGCACAACGGACGATCTCAGCATACTTACCCTTGATATTGAACAGGCATACATTAATAAAGGCTACCTTACGGCCATATTTCTGGATATATCAGCAGCCTATGATAACGTACATATTCCAATATTAATCGAGAAGCTCAAAAAATTGGGTCTGCCCGATATATACTTACGCGGGATTTATAATCTGATCCATCTCAGAACTGTCTACATCCGACTGCAAGACAATTCTTTATACGGTCCTCGAGTGATATCAAAGGGATTACCACAAGGGGCAATCCTAAGCCCCATACTGTATACCATATACACTGCAGACATAGAAAATCTATTTAGTCCATCAATAAGGGTCCTGCAATTTGCCGATGACGTGTGTATATACACCGTGTCACCATCTTATGGAATAAACTTCAGGAGATTACACGAAGCGGCTATCAAGCTTCATGAGTGGGCTCAAAACTTAGGTTTAACCATATCATCTACGAAATCATCAGTAGTGATCTTTACTCGGAAACAAAGAATATATCGAGAATCTGAGATACAATTGGGCCCATACTCTTTCACAGTACGATCATCGGTCAGGCATCTCGGCCTATATATAGATAGTAAACTCTCATGGAAGAAACACATAGAGCACATTATATCCAAAACCGAACGACTTCTCAATATCTTAAGAGCCATAACGCGCATATGGTGGGGAGCGGACCCAACTATTCTTCTCAACTTATACAGAGCTATTATACGACCTGTCTTCGATTACGGAAGCCCTATCTTTGGAAATGCACCCAAATATATCCTCCGAAAACTGGATATAGTACAATATAAGGCGATCCGACTATGCTTAGGAGCCATGAAATCCTCCCCTACAAATGCCTTACTAGTAGAGGCTAGGGAAATGCCACTGGAAATACGACGCCATCTCTCATCCAGCGTATATCTAACGAGACGAGCATCTCTAACAAATCACCCCGTGATACAAAGAGTAATAAAATATATATCATTACAGGAAAGAAGAGATATAGCCACCAGACTTCGAATGCCCATGTTAGCACAGTGCTTCACCAAAATAAAACACATGATACCATTAGTTTCCCAAGGGGACACAATTCCCCTGTTCTCATTTCACTATAATACCCTGAGATATAAACCAAATATATTCTACCTACCAGACTGGATCGCTAAAAGCAGCTCAGCAAATACCATGACAAACAGTTTTTTGAAACAAACCTGGCCAGATTTTGTACAAATCTATACGGACGGTTCCAAAACCACGGACGCAGTCGGATATGCCTATTTCTGTCCTTCCCTTCACGAATCGAAGAGAGTGCGTTTACCAGCTGAAACATCGATATATACGGCCGAAACATTAGCTGTTAGAGAAGCTATTAATTACGGAAAAGAACGCTACAACAAAATACTGGTTCTAACAGATTCCAAAAGCGTGGCGCAAAAACTTGAGAACTCAAAACAGCGGAACGGATTGAACAAACCTCTATTAGAGATACTAAACTTAATGTACACAGCTTCGACAGAGAATAAGGAGATACACGTGTTATGGATAAAGGGGCATGCCTGTATTCAGCATAATGAAACAGTCGACCGCATAGCCAAGGCAAGCACAATAGAGGAAGATATACAATACGTTCAACTTCCACATACAGATTTCATATCTATTATTAAAAAAGAGGCTTTTCGAATCTGGTCCAATTCATGGGCTACTACACAATGCGAAAGAGGAAAATATTACTCACAAATCCAACCTAATATTCCAGCTAAAGTATGGTTCGGGAATTCCACACTAAGTAAAAGGCATAAAACATCTATTATTCGAATGAGACTGGGACATGGATGTTACCCTCAACACCTATTCAAAATCGGAGTGGAACACTCCCCGTTTTGTCCGGAGGACCAAGAAGAGATATCAGATATAAATCACATAGTCCTGGCCTGCAGCCGCAACCTGTTACCCACAAAAAACCTATACACAAGTCTGGTAAAGATTAAAATTCCCCTTCCCGTCTCCGTACCTGTCCTGCTCAATTCAAATCGACAAGATGTATACAAGGCGATTGCTATTTTCCTTAGTGAAGCAAACATCAAATTGTAATGTATTAAACACCAACACTCTTGTGTATATTCTGTATTAACCGAATTAAGCTCCTCTGTTATGTAAATAACTATGTACAATCCAACCTTGTTTAAATCTTTTAAATTGTATAAATATAACAATAAGAGAGGAAGTATACTTCCTATTATATATAAAAGCTCAAACGGCATTAATATAGATATTTAGGGAAATATAATTAAGAGCCATTTAGTTAATAAATATAGTTAAACATTATATAAATGTAAATCACAATTACAGACATGTGTCAACTTACAACGAATTATGTAACTTTAGTATCAAGCTGTAAAAGTAAGTAAAGATAACAAGCCTGAAATGTATATAGGAATTGTAAAACTAGAAGATGGCTGTATGGTCGGCAAGACCAAAGGCCAATAAAAAAAAAAAAAAAAAAAAAAAAAATACGGCTTAGAGCTGGGAGTGCACAGATAAAGAATATACCTTTAGAACCCTTAGAAATTTCAGTATATACATGTATCTAGATCTGCTTGTGTATCTGAACCGAGATAGGATTTTTTCGTAGCATTGGGATAGTACGATAAGCTTACGGGAAACATTCCTTTTTCTCATGAAAAAAATCAAGAAATCGGCAGAAAAAAAATTACGACCATTGCGTTCTTCCAGTCCTGACCTGATAAGGGTAAGTCCATTTTGTTATGGTTACGTAACATGTTTCGATTTCCGATCTTAAAATTGCTACGTAAGAAAGGCTGAATCTTTGTAGTTGTACGATTGAGTTTGGTAAATGTTTTATTTCTGAACCTCTATCTGTTCCACTGTATTTCGAGATCGGGAGGTTTAGTAAGAGTGTTCACCATCCGACTTGCGAGATATGAGACGACTAAAAGATAAGCTGTTGATGTTTTGTTGAATAGACAAACATTTTTTGTAGTTAAATTTTCCCTTGTCTCGCATTACTATTTTGTCTTTCCGCAGGCGTTATTGAACTACCTTATCCACTACGTAAACTATTTTACTAGCATGAAACGTACAGTCCTAAATATCCTCATTGTTTTATTGGGTTGTATCGATATATCAACGCTTTTGCAGCTTTTTCCATTAAAATTGAAGAAATAAAATCGTTATTAATGTAGACCTGAAATGGCCGGCATTACTGACTGACTTCGCCAGAAACTGATAGTTACAAAATTAAAACGAAACTCATATGATGATTACAACAATTGTCTTTTTCTAATGTTGACCAACGTCGTCGTTTCGTTGTTGTGAAACGCTGAAATCGATAACTGATGTGATATACAGATATCATGTTTCTGTAACCAACCATGTAGTACTGATTTGGTAACATTTAAGGAATTTGCTTGTATTCCAAGGATATATACTATGGCCCTAGGGGTAGTTCTTCATGATTTCACTTAATAGTAACCTATGTATTTTTTATTTAAAAAAATCTTTCAGTTAATACCCATTAGTAGCATGAAAAGAGTGGCAAGTAATTTTTTCATATGCTCTTAAATTGAATTCATTTACCACGTACGAGGTTGATATTATTGTTGTTAAAGTTTTAAATGAACTGGCTATCGGAAGTTTCCGAGGTAATTTGAAATTTTGGTTTCATTTCTTTCAGACTATAGCTTAGAAGTTTTAAGGTAGTAATGGTATTCTGTACTTAGAAGACTGCATTAAATTTCTTTTATATGTATGCGCAAGCTTGTTAAATGCGTATATTTGCTTCAAATCGTGGTAGTTAGGGGAACTGTGATATCCATTATAGTATAGCCGTATACCCGACATTAGTACAGGTGTGACATTCTGGAATTGCTGATCTCTTTCTAATTTACGCACATGCTACCAGTAATTGTTCTTTTTCTGATACAAAAGAAACAATAATATTGTCAAATGATTCCCAAGACCTCCGCGGCCATCTTTGTTCATGATTAATAGACTTTTGGGATATGCCGCGTTGTTTATTTCAAGAAACGAGGCTACTGTGGAGAGAAGACCAGTGGTGGCCCCGACGGGTGAAAGAGGCAGCAGAAATTTTAAAGAATACCAACAACATCAACGAATATAGCGGCCTTTTACTCTGCGATGCTTGGCGCTCGTTGCTATGTCAACATAAACAGTATCTCTGACGAGGGCTGGAGGATACCAGCCGAAAGCTCAGGTAATGAAATAAACAACGCGGCATAACCCGAAAGTCTGTTAAGCACGAATAATATTGTCACTTTGTAATCGACAGGTGATAATATTTAATGTTTGTGCCAGCTATAAAGTTTCCATTACAATTATTTTTATCTCATAATAGTTGTCAATTATATAAAAAATAAAACATAGCACGTGTATTTTGTATATTTTACAACTGAGCATCCATAATGTAAAGAATTTTAAATCTGTTTTGCTACGTTTACTTTTGTTTGTATGTACTATTACACATGAGTACTTGGTGGAAATTTCGATCAGTAAACCAGTTCTACGCGTTCTATTTTATATGGATTACAGCATCACTGTAAAATTATCTAATTAATCACAATGACAGTGCCTAGTAAAGTACTTCAGGCACTATACGGAAAAATAAAATCTAGTAATTTAGATTCCCAGAAACTTTCAAAGAAATCGATCAAACCAGATGACAACATTGATTGAATTACTGTCAAATTTCAAGCTTTCTAGTAGCGCGTAAACAATTTGATACCAATAGTGCACTTTAAACCTAAATGGGGCTAATCAAAGCAATAAGGAGAATTATTTCACTGTCACTGGCTGACTAGAAAAACTGGTAAACGGTCTTTCGAATTCTTAGCTTAAATCGGTATTAGAAATAGTGCCTCGACTCTTCTGGAATCCAAGACAACAGCTAGACAGCTTTTACAATTGTAAAACGACCGTACCGATTACGCCTAGTGGCAGATAAGTTAATCACTAAATCCAGCCCCGCAGGGGCCTGGTACGGGTTTGGCGAACCCGCGGTGCCCGAGCTGGAAACTTGTGAGCGCCGCAAGTTTCCCATACCGTAAACTCCTACCATGCTTCAACGACCACCGTAGGGCGTGGCGGTGGGACGTTGTGTGCCTAGGAGAACGGGGATCTTGGCTTCATCGCCCGGATCGCGAGGATGGTAGAAACCTCTATAAAAAACCCTCAACCTCAAGGTCAGCCACGTGCCGAGGAGGTGAATGGGTGGAGAGGAAATTCACTCGCTAACGTGCAACCTCAGGGGCACCTGCGCACCCCTGTTTTATAAGCATTTCTTCTTATACTGGTTTTTCTGGTGGGATCAAAATTCCTTCCACAAAAAAACCAAAATCCCCTGCGGCCCGGGTGTGTCGCAGGTAAATAAAAACACACCTAGTTCTTACAAACGGGCTAGGGTTGAAAGCCCTCCCCCGGATGTAAACAGCAAGGGTTGTAATATTGACAATGTCTTCGTTATTATGACAAGGGTCGAGGGATCTTTTTAGAAGGTCTCTCCATTCTATGTTCAGAAAGGTTTAGAGGGTATTGCGGGTACCCTCAAATCTGTAAAAAAGCTGAGGAATGGGACACTGCTTTTGGAAACGTCCACCCAGAGGCAGGCTGTCCAACTCCTTAAGTGCGAGAAGCTCGGGGAGTTCGCAGTGAAGTGCGAACTCCATAAAACTCTAAATTCAAGTAAAGGTGTCATCACCAGCAGGGACCTTATGGATTTAGAGACCGAGGAACTTCTTAAGGAGTGGTCATTAGAACATGTAGTCGAGGTTCGTCAGATTAAACGAAGGGTTAGCGGCAGTCTTGAGAAGACAGCCACCTTCGTCCTGACGTTCGACACTCCAACGTTGCCCAAAAACATCAAGGCAGGATATTTGAACTTGAATATTCGCCCGTATATACCGGACCCAATGCGCTGCTTTAAGTGCCAGCGGTTCGGTCATACGACCCCACCTGTGTGAAGTGCGGAAAGGCGGCTCTTGAGCCAGGCACGCTCCCACAGGTGTGTGTCAACTGCTCCGGGGCACATCCAGTCTGGAGCAGAGAGTGTCGATTGTATCTGGAAGAAAAAAAGATACAGAAGTTGAAAACGAAAGAGCGCATATCGTATGGCGAAGCTACGAAGCGATATAAGGCTCTGGCTCCACCAGTCTTCGCTACCAGCTTCGCGAAGACGTTATCAACTCACGTCAGGAAAGAAAGTATTGCTACCCAGACGTCCGTTGCGGACATGGGTACAAGTCCAATGTGCTCATGTCAGTGCAGATGTGGTGCCACACCCATCAAGGTCATTACACCTAGGACCTCGCACGTCGGTAGCAATACTCTGACAACATCGACCACATCGACAGCAGGTTCAGCAGTCCACCAGCAAAGACACTGCTATCCTCTACAGCAGTGGGTCCCTCTGCATCAGCAGAAGCGGCCCCTGAAACAAGAGAATTGGTAACGGCAACGTCATCTGCCGGTAGCGGATGGCAAACAGTGCAAAAGGTTAGGGGTCCGAAATTTAAGCTAACGGACCCCAATATGTTTGTGAAATCCCCTCCGACTTCTTCTCCCAGATCCCCGTCTGGAAAGGAGAAGAAGGGGGACAGGCCTCGGCGGAAGAAAAGTCCGCAAGACTCCGTTCCTCAGCAATCAACAAAGGAAGACTCACCCGAATCGGGGGGGGGGGGGTGGTTTTAAATAGGTAGAATGGCTCCCATACTTCAGTGGAACGTAAACGGCTTTCAGGCCCACAAAGAGGAAGTCCACCTCTTAGCATGGTCTAACCCATTGTGTCTCTGTCTTCAGGAGACACATTTTAGACCATTTCACCAACCTGTGCTGAGAGGGTATGACATCTATAGAAATGACGATACCGAGGGTGATCGAGCGAAAGGGGGAGTGGCTGTGTTTGTTCGAAACACTGTCCACTCCGAACCTATTGCTCTCACCTCTGAACTACAAGCAGTTGCTGTGAAAATACACGGTCCAATCCAACTGCCGTATGCTCTGTCTATCTGCCACCCAGTGTGTCAGTCGGATACGACGACCTGGTTGGCATCGTACGACAACTCACTCGGCCCTTTCTCCTTTTGGCAGATTTCAACGCCCGCAGTAAGTTGTGGGGTTCCACCACCGATTGCCCCAGGGGCCGAGTGGTTGGTAGATTGATAGAGCAGGAGGAAATTTGTATCCTGAATACAGGGCAAATGACTCATTTCACCACTGCTACCGGTACGTCTTCTGCCATTGACCTTTCCTTGTGTTCCCCCTCAATTGCGGACTCCGTGCAGTGGGACGTGGATCGCGACCTACATGGTAGCGACCACTTCCCAATTGGGATGCACGTCGAGTGTGAACGTGGAAGAGGAAATAACCGACGCAAATGGAACGTCAGTGGTGCAGATTGGCAGCTCTTCTGCCGTTCTGTACTACTGCAACCCTGTGGCAGTATACAGGAGAAGGTGAATCACTTCACAGAAGTGATTCACCGTGCAGCTGACGTCTCCATGCCGAAAAGCTCCGGAACGCGCGAAGGACGCCCGTCCCCTGGTGGAACGACGATTGTCGTTCCGCCATCCAGGGTCGTTGACGGGCGCTACGTCGTTTTAGGTTGTGCCCAACAACTGACAACCTAGCAGCGTTTCGTATTGCTAGAGCTAAGGCGCGTCGAGTTATTAAAGACAGCAAGAAAAGGTCATGGCAGAACTTTGTGAGCACTATCAATCGTTCCACTCCTTCGTCAAAAGTATGGTAGTCCATCCGCCGTATATCCGGAAGGTACTCCCGCCCACCAGTATCTGGATTACTGGATCATGGACGTATTATTACCGACGAACGAAGCATAGCGCAACTGATGGCGGAGAACTTCGCCGCCGTCACTTCATCAGCCAACTTTGAACCTCGGTTCCAGCGACAAAGAGTCGCTGCCGAGAGGTTCGCGCTGTGCTTTGATTCGTCGAATACAGAGGCATACAACCGCCCATTTACATTTTGGGAACTGGAGTCAGCGTTGAATAGCGCTAACGACACTGCTCCAGGGCCTGATCTGATCCAGTACCAGATGCTGAGGCATCTTAGTAAAGATGCTAAAGAGTACCTTCTGGATACTTTTAATGACATATGGACCGGAGGACACTTCCCCGACTCGTGGAAAGAAGCAACACTAATTCCAATTTTAAAACTTGGCAAAGACAAATTGTTTCCAGGTAGTTATCGTAGTATTGCCTTGACTAGCTGCGTGGGGAAGACACTGGAGAGGATGGTTAACCGCCGCCTCGTCTGGTGTCTTGAATCCCGTAATCTGCTGAGCCGCTTTCAGTGTGGATTCAGGAAGTTCCGTTCCACCTTGGACAACCTGATCCTGCTGGAGGCGGCAATACATGATGCGTTCATTCGCAGCCAACATCTTGTGGGAGTCTTTTTCGATCTGGAGAAGGCCTACGATACTACCTGGCGGCATGTTATTTTAAAGCAGTTGCACGAATGGGGTTTTAAGGGTAACCTGCCCCGTTTTTTAAAATCATTTTTATCTGGTCGTTGCTTCCGGTACCGAGTCGGTAGTGAAATGTCTGATCTTTTTATTCAGGAAAACGGTGTTTCTCAAGGGTCAGTTTTAAGCGTGACTCTTTTCGCTATTGCCATAAATAGCATTTTAAGTGTTATAAGGAGTCCTATAGGGTACTCCTTATATGTGGACGATTTTTTAATTTTCATTGCATCGTCCAGCCTGAGAAGCGCCGAGCGGCAATTGCAACTCACGCTGAACAGGCTGGATGAATGGTCAGTGCACACCGGATTTCGTTTCACTGCCGAAAAACCCGGCGTGTACTTTTTAGTCGTAGTAGGACTCTTTTACCAAAGCCCCACCTCACCTTGAGGAACACTGTTTTACGTTTTACCGATACTGTTCGGTTTCTGGGCCTCATTTTAGACAGTAGGCTAACCTGGCTGCCACATCTTCAAGATGCGAAAGACAGAGCCTCAAAAGCTCTCAATGTTTTAAAATGTCTGTGTGGCAGGTTATGGGGCGCTGACCGCTCCTGCCTGCTACAATTTTACAGAGCCTTTGTACGGTCGCGGCTGGAATACGGTTGTATCGTGTATGGTTCGGCACGGGACAGTTACCTGCGTATATTGGATAGTGTCCACCATGCTGGAATTCGGCTCGCCACGGGTGCATATCGCACCAGCCCTATTGACAGCATTTGTGCTGACTCGGGCGAGCCACCGCTTACCATCCGCCGGCGACTCCTCATGGTGAGACACTACTTGCAGATTTCCATAACACCTGGCAGTCCCGTGTACGACATAGTTGTACATCGCAACTACTAGTGGCTCTATGCAAATAGTTCTAATTACCATACTAAAAAATTCTGAGGCTTGATTTCAGAAGAAAAAATTCATGTGGCTCAATCCTATTTTTTATTATTGTATAACAACTAGTATCTTTTTTCTGTAGTATTTAACATTAACGAAACAAAGTTTTGCCAGACATCAAGATCAGCTTGAGCTACTAGAAGTTTTCACAGATCCGACATTCGGAGGGAGAGCTAGTAGATCCCTAAGAGGACAATTATATTACTGAGCGATTGTGCCACTTTAAAAAACGGTCTTCTTTTAGCTGACCGCATTTTTGTAATAAATTTTTAAAAGTAAGAATGATGTATATCATTGGTCTTTTTTGAAACAAATTCATCACAGCTACAGAATAAAAGCTATCTTAGAAAGATGTAAACTCTTCAAACAATTTATTTAGCCTTCATTTCGTTGTTCGCTACAGGTTCCTCCACAGCTCATTAAACATACCTCTCGTAGCTTGTTTAATATTTAATTATTTTTTTTCTTTTACATTACATAATTGTGATGTAACAATCCTCCGAGCTGTTGCGTGGTCTGGGTTTTATTCAAGGGGCTGATTTGTAATTGAAAAAAAATAGTTTTAAAGGCGGCATTTAATAACGTTACCATGCCACTCCTCTAAACCATGTAATACCATTCCCCCACATGTTGAAATAGACTTCGAGAACGATAGGAAAGACACTTTTCGGCGGATAATTAATAGATCTGGTGTTAAAATTCCGCACAGGTATGTATAGTACCTTATACTGAGCCAATCACTGTCTACGATTTCAAATAAAATTTTGAAGCGTGTTCTAGGAAGCATACCGGCGGCTTTTTCGTTCGACCCTTGAAATTTTTCAGCGTCATTGCACTGTGTGAGGTCTGTTCGCGTGTATTCATTCATCACTGCGCGCAGAGAATACGGTTTAACAGGCAGTATTAGTCGGGATGCAGCTTCACGAATCGAAATTATTAAAGAAAACTGAGTAACCACGATAAGCCTCAAAGCAGTTCACGCCCTGTATGTAAACTGAGTTAAGAGGCTCTTATTTCTGATATTTAATATAATTTTTCTTCCATCATACTTAAATTTATCCATGTTAATTGGAAATTTTATTTCTGTTTTCAAATAAACTCTTCCTCTCTTTATTTAATTACAAAATCCCTTTGATATCAAATCACAGTCTGAACGGATAATGTGCGAGAATTAATCATTAATAAGTCTAATCAGTTGAACAAATATTGTTAGGAATGATACACAATTTTGAGATTCGATGTTTTTTTTATTTGTATAATGTAAATTTATGTAATTGACTATATTGTGCTGTTACATGTGGTCAAGACAGTTAGAGTGTCTCGCGAATAATTCATAAGTAATAGCTGCGTGTTGTTCAGACTTGCTTAAATGCAAACACAACAGTCTGACTATCAGTGTGGGTGGCCCAGCTAGCCGCTAACTGAGAACCAACAAAAGGCAGTCTCAGTCCATCACTGTGAGGGTGGCTAAACATTCACAATGTAATCTTTGGTCATCGTTTGCGTAGAGGCCAGAGAACTTACTATAGATTCCAGATTTTGAGTGTTATTAATAGTTAACCAGCTCTGAAGAAATGAATTGCCAGAATAAATAACCTAATAATTCGTGTAAAGTAAACACAAATAAATACCATTAACGAAAATGGTGAATAAAATACGTAAAAGCAAATAAATCGTAATGTATAAGCTTTTGTCGAGCAGTAATAGTAGCGGGAATCTTGATTAAACTGAAATTTATCCTAGACCAGAATGGCATTTGACATTCTTTGTTACAGGAAAGGCAATGAGCAATTTAAGATATTTTATGTTACTTTTACTAGCGACATTTTACTGAAAAGCAGATCCACATTTTTTCAGCCGGAAAGTTTTCAATTTTTTTTTTACGATAAGTAAACTTAATGAATCTATTCTGTAATTCATTTCATAGCATTTTCTTATTTATTAAATTGTGCACATAACCCCGAAATTTATAACAACACTGTTAATTTGCAAGCGAAGCCTGGCACATGACGTCATCGTTCTCCAGCCAATTTAAGTTTAAACCAACGTGATAGAGTGATCTTACGCCTTTATAGTATAGACTAGAGTAAAGCTCATTACATGGGCAACGTGCGTAGCTAGTGACAAATTATTAAAATGCTTACTGATAACCACCTCATCAGTTGTGATAAAAGGTGCCGTTTTACATATTAAAATCCCGCTTTATCCTTCGCTTTCTCGTTGCTTCTTCCACAGCAGGTAATGGAGGTAAACAAAATACACAATGACTCAGACTCGCAGGGGGGAAAAAAAAAAAAATACGAGCAACCCATCTTTTTCTCGTTATAATGCTTTTCATCTCTGCTCTCAGCTTTTACTACTTGAATTTACTTCCGCCAGATACACAGAAAATGATGGAAATTTTTATGAAAAACTTTCTAAGGAAACTGTAATTTCGAAACCAGATAACGATGATTTATTTTACTGATATATTTCGTTATAACCCACGTTTCCTGTAAACTTTCTGTAACTTTTAAAAGTACCCTCTTTTTTTATCTACTGTAAAAAAAATGGTTAGTTCATATTGTGACCTGGTTTTGGTAACTGCTACATAGAATAGATCCTTAGGTGAATTTAAGGACTTAATCGTCGTAAATAATCAAATAGAAACATGGAGATTTAAACGAACGTCACATTATAATTTTTTATATCTACCCTCTATATTTTTGTGTAATTACACATCGCAGCTATACTTCTTTTTGACAATGTAAGTGCAAATATAATCAGATTCAATTATTTTTCGTATAAACGTTCTCTGAGCTTTAATAAACATCACTGTTCCTTATCATCTGTCAAATAATTCTTAGTTTATGTTGTCACTTCGTTCCAGTTACAACTACAGCTACAGATAATACAGCGTAAACATCGGTCGTTCTTCTCAGTGACTGTTGAATTTTAGCAGACATCACAGTTGCACTTTCTTTAAACAATTTAATTTCAAATCAAATTATTTATTTGAAATTTACACTTCCTTTTAACAACATAAGAGGAAGGCCGGCCTCGGTAACGTTGGGGCTAGAATATTGGCCCCGCGTGCCTAAGGTCACCGGTTCGAGTCCGGCAGGAGGGTATGAGTGTTTAAGTGTTGTTTGTCTGTGTGTATGTCCTGTCCGTCCTGTGGTGTCCATACTTAGAAGCTATAATATATATACTGGAAAACTGATTCAATGGATGCTATGATAATCACATTGAGCTGGATGTATGGCCTCAGTTACCGAATGCCATAAAAAAAAAGAGAAAATAAAATCAAATGCAGTTATTTATTTGAAATTTCCCGTTAGCCAAGCAGCGCTGTTGTGGCACATAATACAGTTAACACTTAGTGTATTATCGATATTCTCCGAGTGTTATCGAGCTATTGAGGCGAGTGCAGTCTCCAGATTCAACGCACTTTACTAAAGTAGATTAAGTATATCAGTTTAACCACTTATTACTTTTTGTCTTTCAAACCTTCATTTTAGTAACTTCAAACAGCGAATGAAACATGACATGTGTTTTCCGAAAGATAAGAAAAGAGTCAACAGCTGATTTTCCAACAAAAACCTTTGTGCGTCCTCTGATAGAACCCACAAATATTTACAAGGCATCTATATGTCTCGCGCAGGTCGTCCGCAGATACAGACCTTCTCTTCTGCAGTTATGATGATTTATCTTCAAGTGTGAACTAAAGCGTAAAGTCTTTATATTCAACATTAGTTCTGGTCGATTTCATTGGTAAACAACGGAGAGGAAATCACAATTTTAGATCTTATCCGTTATTTTATTTAGAACTAACACAATATAAATCTCCAGTAACTAAGAACATTACCTCTTATTAGAAACTCTCGAACAACCGAACCGTAATCAGTCTTCCATACAAAAGCTATCTTACGTCATCCCAATACCGCTTCTCCCACACAACAGGCCCATACACCAGTGAGAGAGGACACTATCGTGCATTCTCTCCATTGACTGTGGTCAATTGAAGGGAACTGAATATTTTTTCATCGGTTCAGAGAGACCACGAAATACTTCAGGGAAGTGACCTACCGCAAATAAAAGTCGGTCCATTGCCTCGAACATAATGAAGTATCTCGATGAGAACGAGTTACTTACACCATGTCAACACGGATTTCGGAAGAAGAGATCGTGTGAAACACAATTGGCCCTATTTTCCCACGACATAATGAAAGTTATCGATGCAGGTTCGCAAGTTGATGCAGTTTTTTTGGATTTTCAGAAAGCTTTTGATTCTGTGCCACACAACCGACTTTTAGCGAAGATTCGAGCTTACGGTATTTCGGCTCAGATTTGCGAGTGGATACGTGATTTTCTAACTGGTCGATCACAGTATGTCGTTGTTGACGGGGAAGCCTCTTCTAAGATAAATGTTACTTCGGGCGTTCCTCAAGGAAGTGTAATAGGGCCACTTCTTTTCTTAATATTTATAAACGATCTAGGTGACAACGTCAAATGCTGGTTGCGATTGTTTGCCGACGATGAGGTTATCTATATGGAAATAAGGTGCTCCGACGATTGCTTAGAAATTCAGCGTGATTTGGATGCTATTTTCGATTGGTGCCGTAAATGGCAGCTTACACTTAATTGCAAAAAGTGCAAGGCAATGCGGATAAGTAACAAGAAGAATCAGTTTGTTCACGATTACAAAATAAACAATTCAGCTATTGACACGGTTGATTCCGTGAAGTATCTGGGGGTGATAGTACAAAGCAACATGAAATGGGACATGCACATAACTTCCGTCGTAGGCAAGGCAAATTCTAAATTACGATTAATAGGTCGTATTTTGAGGAATTGTAATGCTCAAACAAAGGAGATAGCGTATAAAACACTAGTGCGTCCGCATCTGGATTACTGTTGTGGGGTTTGGGATCCGTATCGCAAGGTTCTGATTGACTAAGTTGAGAGAGTGCAGAGGAGAGCCGCTAGATTCGTGACTTGTTGTTACAGACCTTATGAAAGCGTCACAGAATTGATACACAGATTGGGCTGGGATAGTTTGGAAGACAGACGACGTAGCTTGCGTTCGAATTTATTGGAGAATATGCGAAAAAATTTAAATTTCGAGTGCAATGAAATACTTCTTCCGCCAACCTATTTAGGTCGAAATGATCGGAGGGATAAGATTAGAGAAATAAGATGCCGTACTGATACTTATATGTATTCCTTCTTTCCTCGCAGTATTCGAGATTGGAATGCGTGGGTTTAGGATTGGTGCTTAGCACCCTCTGCTACCCACAATGTTTGTGATTTGCAGAGTAAGAATGTAGATGCATGTGTCAGTTCTGTGGACTTGTCATATTTATTAAACGACGATTTGGTCACCATTATGTGTCGGGTGCCCAGCTGTAGATATAATATGCCGTCAGTGACAGACGCGGTGTGGCAAAATTTTGCAGACTCCAGTGTCTGCTGCTCAGTAAGGACCAATGTCAGCCGCCAGCGGGAAATTGCCGCAGGCTGAATCTGTAGCCATCTCCACTAAACTCTGTGGATATAGATCATACCAGTAGTAGTTCACTTTGACGTTCCTCGATAACTTATCCATAGATGCTACGCCCTGCAGGAGCCTTTCTATCATGTTGTTCCTTCTATATAGTCTGCGGTGACCTGTTCAGTTCCTTGATCCGTTCTGACTTCACGGTATTTGTTATTTCTCCGGTATAGATTTTTGATTGGTACTCACGACTTCAAAAGCGTCTTCATGTATACAATATAAAATGTTTCAAAGATCTTCGTTACTGGGTACCACTGTGTCCATCACTAGTAAGCAATTTCCCATCCCTAGACGAGTGTCCATGACAATTCAAGGAATGTCTTCTCAAAAACTTTTGTGCCAAACCACAACATACTGGGGTGCTAATTTGGCCAAGGGTATGAGCGGGTCCTTCAATTCGACATAGCCACCAGGTTTCAAACGTGATAAGTTTTTGTTACATACTGGAAGAAATGTGTAGCCGTGAGGTGTTGGAACGTGCGTATTCGAGAGTAGCTTTCGGCTACCGCATCGTGGTTACCCTTAAAGCTATTGGCAACTACTCAATAACAAGTGTTGGACAGCATATTCTTGTCAGTATGCATTAGATGTGAGGTTGGGAGCTCACGTAAGTGTTACCTGTGGTGACTCTTCAAACACTACAAGGTAAGCTTTGCTACCAACAGAGAACAAGCTCCAGTGTGGCAACATAGTGTTAACACTAGAAAAATCGACGTTCATCTAAACAAGTGTATGAGAGTAATATCTGGCGCACTAAATCCCATCCCAGTCCCCTGGTTACATATTATCAGCAATATACCACCTCCAGAGGTAATACGCCAAGAAGCAACACCACGAGGTCCTAAATGACCTACCCCCACTCATCTTAAATCCAGTATTGCAAGATGTATTTGACTTCGATGTCAAGAAAAAATGGCGGCCAAATGCGACGCCATGCTCTACAAGTGGGTACTTCATGATTCTCTTGTCTGTGACTGCGGAGCTCCCTCCCAGAGTGTGGATCACATCATCAAGGAACTCCCTATTTATTTATTTTATTTTGCGTATGATGCTAATGACACTTACAACACATAACAATAAGTATACTGTAATGATTGAACAACCTTGTTTCAAAATAAACACAAATATATACACATAGTTCAGCGGACAATGCCCGCAGCTGGCCACTGAGACAGGATCTCCAGTTACAATCACTACAACCTGAAATCGAGGCGCTCCTACCAGGCCACAGCCTCCGGCGTAGGCAAATTTAAGTCTTCCAGACTACCAGGGAAGGCACGCAGTGGGCAGTCCTTCACAGTGTATGACACAGTTAGTGAATCCTCACAGCAGTCACAGTACGGAGAATCTGCCCAGCCCCAGGTGTGGAGAGTTGAAGCAGTTCTTGCCGTACCACATCTAATGCGATTTACTTTGCACCAAATTTACCGCTGTACGTTGAATCATGGTAGGGATTGGTAATTTGCACTTTACCCTCTGTTTTTTGACGATGCCCATTCCGCTGGCCAGCTATCTGTAGGACTGAAGGAGTTAGACGTTAGACTGACAGCAGTCCTCCAGGCAGGAAGACGTGACTTCAGCCGTGTTTTGTATTCCTTAATATCTCCATTGCTGGAAGAGAATTCTTGATCATAGTTTGATTAGGACCAATTGCCTTCTGATGTGAGGTGGTGGGATGTTGCTGAGCACCGGTAGCCAGGGGCGGATCCAGAGGGGGGGCTAGGGGGCTCAAGCCCCCCCTCCGAAAGTATCTAGGTCCACCTCCGACATTTAATTAATTTTGAAGACCATTTTTTTAACTCTACAGATTGGAGGCCCGAGCTGTAAATACTACCCTTTGCCCTACTCAAGCCCCCCCCCCCTTCCAAAGCCAAAATCCACTGAAGGCAAGCCCTCCCAACCAAAATCTACTCAAGCCAAGCCCCCCCCCCCCCAACCAAAGTCTGCTCAAGCCCCTCTCAATGCTAAATCCTGGATCCGCCCCTGCCGGTGGCCATTGAATAGTTGTAGATAGAAGCGAGCGTGTTACGTATTATGGTCATTGTTTGGCGAAGCTGAACGTCCACCAACTAGCTGTGAGAGAGGAATTTTCAATACAGAAGTACGGTGTACCATTTCAAGATGGCTTCAGTGCTACGACTTTCTTCATAGCATCGCTGCAACAACTGGACATCGATTCGTGAATGCTACCAACGTTCTTGCCGTTGCATATATATTTATGTGTGTTACTTTAGTTACTTAGCCATATGACAGATAAATAAATGAATAAATAAGCATTAATACTTTACGTGTGCTGGGGAGGGTCAGCCGACTTGGGCCATCCCGCATGGTATCCGACTAGAGCAACGCTTGAGGTACTAACCGGGCGTGTCGGTTCTTAGAATCCAAGACTGGTCGTTGAAAGACTGCACAGAATTTACCCTTAGACTATCTGCTGGATTAACCAATACCACGATGTCGGTAACTGGCATTACCAGTAGCATGAGCGGCAGTGGTTTGCTGAAGTGATGCCAACGGCGAATCTTCAAATGTGGCAAGGGTAGCCTTGAAAACAAGAGTGTCAATAGGAGGAAGAGACTCATTGGACTTTGCCGGTGCTCCGTTTACGCGTTGGCATCTTAGTTGTGGACAGTTTTGTTGGTTGATAGGGTACGCAGGATGGGTCGTAAGAAGGTTAGTAACCCAGTTACATCTGATGACAGCCATACACCTTGTCGTGTGATAAAGACCGAGCGAAGTATTACCTTCAACTTTCTCCGTTTTGCACGTGAATTCGTCCAGCCTCCTCACGGTCAACTTTTGGTTCTCCCAGTTGACGTCTGCGAATACGGGCTGGAAAACTCTTGAAATCACTCTAACTAATGACTTGAGGTCTTTGAAATGAATTTCAGTCTACAAAAGATCAAGAGGAATGATACAATTAATTGGTAAATCAAAAATATGCACAGAAGCGTATTTTGCTTCCTCACGATAGCCAAATGGCTGAATAAATTAATGGGACGTTCGGTACGAGCCTCGCCGCTGAGCATACGAAGGGTGGATATGTTGGTGAATTTTCCTAATACTGCCTAAATGATGGATCAAAGAGTGGCAAGTTTACTGCGTGATCTTCAGTAAAGAACGCGTCTTTGTACCGTCGCTCCATAGGGGAGTGACTATTTCCTATTCGCTGGCTTGCATCACGGGGTGTGAATGCAGGGTTTTAATTGGCCGGTTAGAGGCGTCTATCTTGGAGGTTCCAGAACATTTCGAGCGTCGTCTCTCACGGTAAAAACTGCTGGCTCTGTGCCCTTGTATTAGTGATTCAGGTTTCTGCAGACGGGGTTCCATGTTCTGCCCCTGTCCAGACCTGCAGTTCACGGAGGCTGGCTTGTACGGCACTAGAATACTGCATCTAACTACAAAATTATTGAAATATGCTACAACCTTTCGGAGTGAAATCGGGTGAAACGTGTTTACGGTTATGCATGATAGGAATGCGTTCTTTAATTTCACACGGTACAAGTGTATGTTTAGTGGTAACAGATGAAACGTGCGAACGTTTTCCATCCGTAATTTCTCATCGGAATTGCTGCGATCTATTATTTCCCAAATTGTACAGTTACAAGGGTAACCAACCTGTCGAAATAGGTACTCTCATGTCGTTTGACTTACTTTGAACTGTAGTAGCCAACAGTTCACATTTTCCGCATCCATAACTCATCAATCAAACGTGGGTAAAAGGACACTCAGGCATCACTTACAAATGAATTGGTAGACTCCCTCGCCAAACGTGGAGCCACGGAACGCTCGCTCTTTTACAGACTTCCTCCCCCGAGTGAAACAGGATTTTCAAGAATTTTGGACAAAAATAGCACAACACAAAGGAAAACACTGTGCGGCCATTCAACCATCAGTTCCAAAACAAGTCTGATACAAAGACAACACACGAAAAGACAATTCCTAAAATCAACAGTTCGGATGAAATTAGGACACTGCGTCATCCCGAGCCATTTCCATAGAGTGGGAGTGATGGAATCATCACTGTGCGACGCAAATAAGGAAGACGGGGCAGATTTAAATCACACATTCCTAGGATGCAGTTAATACTTCACCCACAACATAAATCTGCTAGCCAAACTACTGTCGCTACAGGTACCTCTCCCAACATCAATGCCAACCCTCCTTGCGACGGGCAACCTGAGGATATATAGAAGTCTGATAAACTTCTTACGCGATGCGCAAACGAAACTAATATATGTAAACGGACATAACATACAAAGCTTTATAACTAAAATAAAAAATAAAATAAAAATCAACCAAACGTGTCAGTCACCTGACGATGAATTGCAATGCACATCATTTTATTCAAATGAATGAGTAGTCGCTGTTCTTGGTGCACAAGGCCACCATTTTAAATATTGATTATGATTCTAATTCCAGTCATTGTAACCAGAGTTCTGCACAGAAGGTGGCGCTACTGTTGCACTCAATCATTAAAAAAACATTCCCCATCTTTTTAAAATTCAATCAGTTTCTATCTGAACCAACTAAATAGACCAACCAAAAGTAGGAGAAGTTAGATCCTTAATACACGTATTGCTAAACTAAATAATGAATGAATTAGGGTAAACGTCTAGTTGACTGTGGTAAGAGAATATAGTTTGAACGGTATTCAGGTGGAATCAGCTGATTACAGCCTGATTCCAGGCGACGTTCCCTCGCAGACAGGGAACCTATTACCAGCTGGCAGGCACTCGTCAAACGACGCTATCTGCGGAAGCCGAGGGGTCCCTAGCAGAGACAATAATTAGCTGGGGAGCGCGCGGAATGTGCAATTAACGTGTGACTGTGGGGCTGGCAATATGACGGAGCAACACTTTGTCATCGGCACGCGTTAACTGCACCCAGGCCTCTAATGGCTAGGCTGGCTAGATAGCTCCGCGCAGCGCGGGCCGTCTAGCAACGCCAAATAGCTGCTTAATTGGTTGGCAGTTGAAGGGAATGTCAACGAACTGAGGGTGACATTGCTGCCTGGAACAAAACAGGGGTCGCAGATATTTGTTTACATTACCGAAATGTCATGGTAATGGACAAATCATTATATCAGTGTAAAATTCAAGAATGCCATGCATTATCCCGTTTTGATAATTTTAATTTGACTGTGATGGACTTCCATACACATGATAACTGGACTAAATAATGAACCTTATGTGATTTGAACCTAGCGTAGTGTAGGTTTCGTGCTCAAATGGCTTACCAGATATGGAAGTGCAAGGTCAGATACGGATGTGGCGTAAAAATATACAATCGTGATATTTCCAGCTTATGCAACTGACTCAGCTCCACGCCCCACTGATGCTATATTACATTGCTGCCCGCGGCACTAGTGTAATAGTTAAATTCTGGTCAAATCTACTGTATGAAGTCCTTAAGGCTGCAATGCATTCTGAATCGAGAAAGTAAAGCAATATAATTATACGGCAAAATAACAAAAAAAAAACTTTTACTTACTTTGCGTTCAACTTATAAGTGTCTTTCATGTAATTATTTTTGTTTTTTTTTTGTTCTTTAAATGCAGAGTATTTTGGATATTGGAGATGAAATGTGAGTATCCTGTTAGTAAGAAAATTTTTGAGTTACGTCTGGTAATAAAAATGGTCTGTAGTTCTTATCTTTGTTTTCCAATTTAATTTTTTTTTTGTTTTTTTTTTTTTTGTTTCGATCCGGCAAAATACGTAACTGGTGCATATCTGAAATGTGTAAGTTCATTCGATTAACGAGATCTATACAGATCGACAACAATAGGGCTAAGTAATAGGTAATCGGAAAAGTAATCACACCTGTACGAAATTTGAAGTGGTATATGACACTTTGAAGAGGCAACTTGATTAAAGTTATTGGAAAGTGAATACAGACTAATATTCCAGAACTTGTTTTTCATAATTGGATATTTGTTTTTCTCCGACTCTGCTATCAACGACAAGGTGAACACTGTCCAACTGTGGTGAATCATAGGAGGGGTAAAAGCGGGGGGTAGTTACTGAGTTCCTACACGAAGTCTGTCTGCGGAACTAGAAACTTTGTGTGTTCTGTATGATAAGTGTACTTTTTTGTGGTAAGTGTAGATTATAAGGTGGATATTTGAAAGCCTAGATAATTGCGCAATCAAGACGGCCGGTACACCGGAGTCTAGGCTCGTGCCCTGTCCCGTTATACCTCCTCTATCCAGTGTGCGGAGCGTCAGCGCACCAAGCCATACTGGAGGGTTGGATAATTATTTAATAAATGCGGTTGAGACAGTTTTATTTATTCTTTCACTTCGCTCAATTATTTTCTTTTTCGTAGCGTGATGAAATATGTATATACTCATAAAATCACATCGTAGTCCTCAGTGATGATACAAACCTATTATACAAAAGAAAGATAATCATACCCCTTTAGTGGAAGTTCTCGGTAATTCTAAATATCATATGATATATCTACTGGTGCAGAAGTTTGCTGGGATAAATTTAAAATGACGACGAGCCTTGTGAATTGTAGATTTCACAATTTAAATTAACATGTGTTTTCTTTTTAAAGGCTTGGAAAAAAACTTGAAAAATTTGAACAGTATCTTCAAATGGTTACAAAATTAACATAATGTGTGTAGTGGGGCTGAAATGTCACACTACTTCACTAATGTCTCTCCGAGGCGGAAAACATGCGGAATTGATAGTGGGACCGCTGCTTGCAAATTCAGCCACCTCTATGTCATTAACATCACTGCTCAAGATGATAATATTCGCAAAGAGCAATAAAAATAAGTGGTGAATTTGAACAACACAAAGTAAATATTGCATGAGAATGTTAAAACCTTTGACGAGATATTGGTGCATGGCCTAACACAAGGCAATGGAAAGATTTTGAAAATTATCCACACATAATTAGATTCAAAGCCCGTGTAATCCTCTTCAACGTAGCAATTGAAGTATGTTTGAAACTTCCGTTTGTATTGTCATTGTAATTTAAATGGAACTCTATTAAAACAAAAATCAAGCACTACAAACAACGGACTACTCTGAACGGAAAGAAAATTTGATAAAGAAAACTTTATTCCATGCAGCCATTTTGCAAGAATAAAAGAGTCTTAGCGATGTAAGGGAAAAAAATTGATACCAAGCTGTGTGCTCAATTGCGTAATATCATCAAACAAGGAATAAGTACCTCAGTTTTCTTAACATCTAATTCAGTACAATATTTGTGGTGAAAATAAAAATAATAATAAAAAACCATCCAGTGGAATCAATGAATTAGCTCGTTAGTACAAATGAGAAATTTCGACTTGGTGCTCATGAATAAATTACAATGAAATAAAATGGTGAGTGTTATTCTCACAACTCGAGCATTCTCGTGGTGTATAGAATTCGTATCGAAGAGGAATTGTTATTTTATATGCGGAAAAGTTTAAAAACCTCTTTTTTATCAGTTCACTCTAAAATTTGACGAATTTTTTAAAAAACTCAGTGTTCTTACAATGAGTTCTCAGTATATATATTCTCTCATGTGCTTTGTCATAGATCATTGTAACCTGTTTACTTCTCAATTCACAGGTACACAATCTCAATAGAAGAAGCAGAAATAACTAGCACAAACCACAAACATCTCTGTCATTAGTACAAAGAGGAGATAATTATTCTGGTATACATCTGTTTAATAAACTTCCCAAGGGTATAAAACAATTTGCAGAAAATAAAGATATATTTAAAGAAAAACTGAGAGATTATCTTATTGGCAACTTCTTCTACTCCATTCAAGAATTTGAACAAAACAATTAATTGTATTCAATATGACTTTTGCAAATCACAGTTGTAAAAAATTATGTTTATTTTATTGTCTTTATTTTTTCTTTGTAACATATAATTGTTTTTTACTGTGATTATGACTCATATTGTATGTATGTATATTAACCATGACATGTTTCACATCCCAGAGGTGCTTCCTCAGCAGTGATCCATGAAACAAGATTGATAAAAAAAGAAAAAAAATTAAGTAGCTGACTGAACGATAGGATTTGGCGATTGGAATGAGTAATTTCAGTATGAAAATACAGGGTGATACATATTCCTCCTCATTCAAATATGATTACAAACCTTTTTCCCTCACACCCATCGACGAGATGTACTAATCATAAAAATAAAAAGTAATAATATTGTGAAAACAATATACCTCAAAATATTTCTTTTTGTCTAGTGTTTTTAGAAACTGGAACACTCCATACTGGTAATAACGAATCGGAATACATACTCTGCCAACATAATAGAGAACATTGTGGCTTTTTGTCTAATCAAATATTCGTGACCCCTTTTTTTCCAACTCTGCTTTATTGTGGACCAACCCACTCGGGAATTAAGTGCAATTATTAATTCACGCCGCATTTAATTAAGAATTTTTAAACAATCGGTAATACCATGCAGTCACATCGTTCCATAGATTATATAACCACACATCATCTTGAAATTAACATGTAATAAGAAAATTAAATAGTTATGTTTCGTTATATTAAAGATACATCTGCCATATGTGTGATGCACACTAAAATTTTTCTACTCGACGACGAATGTTTATTTGAAAGCAAATTTGGCAGAGGTTAATAATGTTGAAGTAGAACGTATATTATATTTCTTAGTGCTATACTTGTGATAAAAAATGGTTAAATATAATTTTATTAGCGAATTTATTTCCGTTAAAATTTATGTTTAACACATTCAGGCTAGCTTTTCTTTACCAAATAACATAAAGCTTTTATAATTACATCTCAGATAAGAACAAATATATGAAAATCGTATACAAACAGTATAATTAAGAATATTTCATAATTATAAAGTTTATCGATTGTTACTTTTATCCATTTCAAACGTTTATGTGACATGAATTGTGTTATACTGTAAATCAGTGTTTCCCAACCTTTTTGGATCATGTCCCACTTTTAACATATTTTTTTTGCCCCCCCGCTCCATACATAATTTTTTTAAAATTATTTGTTATTAAAGAAACTCATACAGGATGGTTTTTGAAAGAAAACACTTTAATATTGTCATAAAACACAGTAAGTAAAATTAAAAAAACATATAATGAAATACTAAAATTCAAATTCAAAAGATTTTTAATAAAGATTTATTATGGCAATTTAGTGTGATCCTTGCGCTTGATGCTTGCTACATAGAAATTTTATATTAGGCTCCAATTTAGTAAGCTTTAATCTCAAGTCTCCAGGTTGTGTTATATCCAGTCGATTACTTTTTTTTATCAATAAATCATTTACTGCACTAAATCCAGATTCGGCTAAATATGAAGATGGAAAAGATAATAGAAGTTTTCTTGCACATTCTGAGAAAGCGGTAAAGTCGTATCAAGTCAATTTCTAAATTGCCCCCCTAAAAAAACTAAGTCGTATCAAGTCAATTTCTAAATTGCCCCCCTAAAAAAACTAAATGGCCCCCCTGTGGGGCGTGGGCCCCACGTTGGGAAACACTGCTGTAGATCCAAAAGTTGGTAAATATACCATTTGTGAATAACAACGAAAATTGCTTTCAGATAGTGACTCAATACCATTTAATCTTCGTGAATGTTTTTGTAGATCTGTGTGTATTATTACATAGAGAAAGACCAATCATCGGCACTAACATGCAATTTGAAATAAATTTTGCAGTTACTTTCTCGAAAGATAAATAAAGACGAATGTAATCTTGGTATTTTTTCTTGTCAAATCTCCCAACTAGTCGATATAAAAAGCGAGAGGTAAGAGATACATGACCTGATTAAATGTCGCTCATTAGTAATATCTTCTTCTCAGTACCGGATAATTCAGATAGCAAGAGTCAGCAAATGCTACGGGCCCCATGCCTTCGGGCAGCCGCGCCCCTATGTGTCTAAATGATCTGACTTAAATGAATAAAGAAAATGATTTACTTAGAAATACTGATTTGGCTAGTGTTATCTCTAAATTTCCCACCTTAAGTCATGAAAGACAGATCTGTAAATATGCTGTTTTATATTATATCCAAAACTTTAATCCCTAAAGTAAACCAAGCGCATCTTTTACACATTTGCTACATGCCCCGCGCTGTCTTAATTTGGCTATCCTTCATCTTCCTCGCATTTATCCCTTCTTGCAGCGTAGGCATTTTTCTCAGGATGTGACGAGTATGGAATTTGGCCGACTTGTCGTTGAGACTGACGCCTAGTTGTGTAGCCATCTGTCGGCGAAAGACCGAGCGTGGTGGTGTAACGGATAGCGTTCTGGCCTCGCATTCGGGAGGACGGCGGTTAGAATCCCCGTCCGGGCATCCAGATTTGGGTTTTCTATGGTTTCCAAAATCACTCCAGGCAAATGCCGGGATGCTTCCTTAAAAAGGCCATGGCCGAATTCCTTTCCATTCCTTTCCCCCATCCTTTCCCGTCTCTAAAGACCTCGCTGTTGAGAGACGTAAAGTAGTTAAAAAAAAGTCTGTGTAACATGTAACTATGTTCTGTGTGCGCGAATTATATTTTTGTTTGTGTTATGTGTAGTTTATGAGGTGGAGATGAGGGACCATCACGGCATTCACCTTTGTGATTGCAGAAAATCACCTAAAAACCGTAATCAGAATTGCTGGAGGAAGGACGAGAACTCGATCTTGCCCAGCAGTACCTCCTCGATCCAGTGCGCGACACTTTAGAGCATTTAGTCACTCTGGCGAGGCATCCTTAGTACCAAGGTAATTCTAGTAAAGGTTGGGCCCGAAGCGATACAAGCAGCGATTGGCTGTTGAAAATGACGTCAATGTAGGAGCAAACTCAGGCAATGGATGCAAGCGGAAAATGAACCAAGCGCGCTGCTGTTTAAAGCTACTCACCTTAATTAATTCAACGAAAATTTTTAAGTATTTTATAGTAAGAGTCAAATACCTTATTGTGTTAGTTTGTCTCCGTATTTGCGAAAGACGATGTGAGTAACTGACAAGGTTTCCTCCTTTGTGCCGCGACCACCTTTTGCATTTTCAGTTTTGCAGTCATGTAGTGTAAACGAATAAACATTTTCGTCCTTACACAGATGTTTATCACTTTCCCTGGTACCTCTGGAGATTTGTCAATTATTTTGGCACAAATTATTTTACTTCTTTATTTCTACATTAAATCACAACCATTCACATCCATAAAAATTATATCAAATTATAACACTTTATTTAATCATCATCGGATTGTAGAATAAGGCTTCCTCGAGATAGTTCTTCTATAAATCCTTCAGATTTTGATGTAGATGTAGGCAGATATATTAGCGATGTAAGTGTTCCCATGGCACTATCGAATATTCTTCCGCGGTGAGCGATGTAAGCAGCAAGATAACGAAAGCTTTCGGTTGAGCAGTCTGGTCCTTCTGTAAATGAAGACTGATCGGTATCAGTTTCGAATGAAATATTAATATCTTGAAGCTCACAATCACATTCAATCAGAGCCAGTGGTTCAGAAATATAAGGTAATATCTGACAGAAAAAAATTCTCTAAACATTCTTGATTCAGGCGAGCTGTCAAAATGTATTTTGCTTTTAAAGTCTGAAGTTCGGAGTATAGACCAAACATGGATCGAATGGTTATCATAGATCCTTTCTGGAAAGGAATTACCTGTTATGATCTACCAACTAGCTTTTTTTTTTACATCTACCTCAAAAAAATTCTTTCTTGAGTATCATGTTGAACACCATATCCACATGTTGCCAAATTGTATTCTACTGCTTATAATGTCGATTAAGTCGTTGACAAGCTGGAAAAAATTAGTAACGTGTTCTTCTTCTGGCATGAAATAGCGCATTGCTTGTGATGTGGTGTTAGAAAACAATTGCAATTCCAAAAATACCCTCTGGCGCTCCCTTCCTTTAACCGACAAGTGTAACTGCGTAATCTTGGGGCATACTATAGTTTCACCATTATCTAAATCAATTAATTTTCTGTCACAAAATGTTGCGAACAAACAGTTGCTGTTATTGTACTGAAATCGTCCTTACAATAGCAGTTTTGAATCTATATTTTCGTAAGCTGTAGGTCCTTTGGAAAAGGAATGATAAGTGATACCAGTTACCTTTCGTTTTTCTGCTGTAAGTTATACAGCCAGCGACGGCACATCCAGGCGTGTTAATACAATTTGCAGCAAGTTATAAAGAAAATCACGACCACAATATAGCACATGCTCATATACTTACATGCTCCGGCAACACACAGTGCTCCTATGGTGACGTCATGCATAGAACAAGAAATTTGAGCTTGGTCTACGCATGCCAATCGCCCCCCCCCCCCTGCTTAGTATCATCTATCATGTGTAAAAACTGCTCTGTTATCGATAAAAAAAGGGGGTCAGAAAACTTGTACACTGGATGAGCTGTGAATTAAGTCAGTATGAACACATTTTGTTCCTTATAGAATGTTAGTATCGTTAAAATATATGTTTATTATAGACTGCACGTTCTTACACTGGATATTACATCTGTTAGGACCGCGTGTTTTGGGCCTCACATTCGGGAGGACATCAGTTCGAATTCCCATCCACACAAAATATCACTGTCTACGGTAGCTTTTTTACTACCGGCATTAAATTTCTGTGAGACATCACATCATTAGTTAAGGGCGTAAAAGCTTGATATCTTCGATGGATGATGGCTCCTTATTTAGAAAATAGAGCTTGTGCCTCTATCCCTATGTCTAAAGGACGAAGCTATATATCATTTCTCACTGTAATCTTTTTCGCAGCAGAGGTTATTTCAGTGATCAGAGCTTGTAATGGTATGATGACCTTTTTAACTTATTAATCAGCCATTCGATTATAATTCTTTGCTATTCAAAATTTGATATTAGTGTTTGCATTGGCTTTAGTATATCTTTATTAACCCAATACGAGAAGAATTTTAATGTAAAACGTGAGATCGAGATGCTTAGTATTATTTGTAACAGCATTTTTGAAGATAATGTATTCCATTAGTAAATTTCTGCCATTTAAGATAACTTGTTTATCTATAATAGGACGTCAATACAGCTGCAGAACTACAGGAACTTTTAGTTTATACCATCGACATACAGCTTTTGCGTAACAACTAAAGATTTTATATAGTTTTTTTATGTTACAATTTTCTATATGACAGGTTTGATTAATAATTGTAAGTTCTAGATGTTAATGCTTATTAACAATGTTGAATTAGTAAGTATGCTTTTCTGTATTAGGCTGATTGAGACTGGTTGGTGTCCTTGCTGTTTTAACATTTGGTTATGAACCACTACTACCACACGGACACCTGATTTCATTATATTCTGCAGTTCTGAATGAATTTTGGATAAAATAGAGAATTTATGTTGCAATCATGACGTTCATTTTGAGTCAAGTCTCTGGTCAGTAAATTTCATGCACTGTACTCACGATAAATTTAGATGTTTTCAAAGTGCTCAGTAAAAGTTTTTAGTAAAATAAGAAGTAACGTTTATAAACAAATTTTGTTTATTCTGACACAAAAACAGGTTATGGACAAGTGAAGTAAAAGTTGCTAATTACGGCATCATCTGATGAACATACAAAGATACGTGGTGACTACAATCAAGCTTTTGATAATTCATCATAAGAAGACTGATTCGGTCAGAATTGTCTGGGAAGTTACTGGTATTAAAGGAGCCGTTTATGCTGCAATAAACCTCTGGTAGAGGTGAGTATGTGCACTGATGATTTTTGTTTGTGTGTGTGTGTGTGAACGTGTTTGCGATAGTCTATGTGGAGGTCCCTGAAGCCAAAGAAATTTGTTTCAAAATTTTTGTATGTTTGCGTTTTTGCCTGTTATCACGAAAAAAGTTAGTTAACAGGTTGTGTAGGGTTTTCACAGTTTAAAAGTTGAAAGTTACGTTTAAAATCTCAGGTATGTCTTATCACTCTACTTAATGTGGCGGCGAAGCAACAAATTAAAATCTGTATAACCGGTTTTGATGCTCTTATTTTTTCTTATCAGATTGAATGTTTAGTACATGGCAAGTCGGTGATGGAATCATTACGAATAGATACTGCAGGTATCGTTAAGCAATTAGAGCTCCTGAAGTGGGGGAAAGCACGAGGCCCGGATGGAAATCCAGTAAGAGTATTTTCAGAGTATGCGGCGGAAATCGGGCCATTTCTGTCTGATATATTCAGTAAATCATTAGAAGAGCGAAAAGTACCTTCAGACTGGAAAATAGCACAAGTAACTCCGATTTTCAAAAAAGGTGATCCAAGTGATCCTGGGAACTATCGTCCCATATCTATAACATCTGTTTGTAGTAGAGTTATGGAGCATATTATATGCTCGAACATTATGAATTTTCTAGATGATAATAATTTGCTTACAACAAATCAACACGGATTTCGGAAGAAAAGATCATGTGAAACACAGCTGGCCCTATTTACACACGACGTAATGAAAGTTATCGATGCAGGTTCACAAGTAAATGCAATTTTTTAGATTTCCAGAAAGCCTTTGACTCTGTGCCACACAACCGCCTTTTAGCGAAGCTTCGAGTGTACGGTATATCGGATCAGCTTTGTAAATGGATAAAGGATTTTCAAACTGGTCGGTCGCAGTATGTTGTCGTTGAAGGAGAAAGTTCTTCTAATCTAGATGTTACATCGGGTGTACCTCAAGGAAGTGTAATAGGACCACTTCTTTTCTTAATTTTTATAAACTATCTCGGAGACAAAGTAAAAAGCCTTTTTAGATTGTTTGCTGATAATGCGGTTATTTATAGGGAAGTAAGAAATTTGGCCGATTGCTTAGAAATACAGCGTGATCTGGATGTTATTTTGGCTTGGTGCGCTGAGTGGCAACTTACTCTAAATTGTAAAAAGTGCAAGACAATGAGCACAACTAACAAAAAGAATCCGATTGTTCAGAAATACGAGGTAAACAGTTCAGTTATTGATATAGTCGATTCTATGAAATATTTGGGAGTAACAGTACAAAGGAACATGAAATGGGACATACACATTAATTCGTTAGTAGGTAGAGCAAATTCTAGGCTGCGATTCATAGGTCGAATCTTGAAAAATTGTAATGAACAAACAAAGGAGATAGCGTACAAATCTCTTGTGCGTCCACATTTGGAGTATTGTTGTGCCATTTGGGACCCGTTTCGTAAGGGATTGATCGAAAGTATAGAGAAAGTACAGAGAAGAGCCGCTTGATTCGTGACCGCTTGCTACAGTCCTTATGAAAGCGTCACTGAACTGATTAGTAGATTATGTTGGGAGTCTCTGGTAGATAGACGACACACGTTTCGTTTAAACTTATTGGAAAACATGCGTATTCCCACTTTCACTTTTGAGTGTAGTGAAATACTTCTTCCACCAACCTATTTGAGTCGGAAGGACAGGAAAGATAAAATTAGAGAAATAAGGTGTCGGACTGATACTTATATGAATTCTTTTTTCCCTCGTACCATTAGGAATTGGAATGCACAGCAAAGAGATTAGCTTTGGTGCTGAGCACCCTCTGCCACCCACAATTTGGTGAATTGCAGAGTATATAGTAGATGTAGATAATGTTAGTTACATATCATCATGTTACCACAGCTGGTGACGGAGCAAAAATTAAAATCTTACCACCGTGCGTGGAGGGTGAGCGGTACAGGTCAAGCCTCGCACTTGGCAGGACGCGGGTTCGAATCCCCATCCGACCACCAAGATTTCGGATTTCCATGGTTTCTCGAAATCGCTACAGATGAAAGTCGAAATTGTTACTTCAAAAGGTGATCTACATCTGCATCTATCTACATATCTGCAATCCACAAAATTGTGGTTGGCAGAGGGTGCTCAGCACCAAAGCTAATCTCCTTGTTGTGTATTCTAATCCCTAATGTTACGAGGGAAAAAATAATTTATATAAGAATCAGTGCGGCACCTTATTTCTCTAATTTTATCTTTCCTGTCATTCCGACTCAAATAGGTTGGTCGACGAATTATATCACTACACTCGTAAGTGAAAGTGGGAGTACACATGTTTACCAACAAGTTTATAAAACGTGCGTCATCTGTCTACCAGAGACTCCCAGCCTAGTCTACTAATCAGTTCTGTGACGCTTTCATAAGGACTGTAGCAAGAGGTTACGAATCTAGCGGCTCTTCTCTGTACTTTCTCTATACTGTCGATCAACCCCTTACGAAACGGGTCCCAAATGGCACAACAATAGTCCAAATGTGGACGCACAAGAGATTTGTACGCTCTCCTTTGTTCATTACAATTTTTCAAGATTCGACGTATGAATTGCAGCCTAGAATTAGCTCTGCCTACTAACAAATTAATATGTAAGTTCCATTTAATGTTCCTTTGTACAGTTACTCCCGAATATGTCATAGAATCGACCATATCAATAACTGAACTGTTTTACCTCGTATTTCTGAACAATCGGATTCTTTTTGTTAGTTATGCTCATTGTCTTACACTTTTTACAATTTAGTGTGAGTTGCCACTCAGCGCACCATGCCAAAATAACATCCAGATCACGCTGAATTTATAAACAATCGGCCAAATTCCTTACTTCCCTATAAAAAAAACCGCATCATCAGCAAACAATCTAAAAATGAGCGAACTTCCTCCCGTTCGTTGTATCCAATTCTTTACGGCCTCTTATGACCTTGACTTCGACAAAGCGTGAAAAAATATGACATAAACAAAGAAAAGTATATGTGTTAGGCTCAAAGACAAAAACACTCATTCGGAGATAAAAACGACCAAAACCTGTTGTGGTTTGTTAAAACCGACCACAACAAGTTATTAGCGTTGTGGCACTGACAAAACAGTCAGAACGCGTTTTGGTTATCTCAAAAAGGCCACAACACGAAATTCGCGTCTAGGTTTCCATGATATTTGACCACTACGCGTTGTGGTTACTAAGAAAAGCCATAACGCGTTCTGAATGTTAGCTGATGAAACCACCACACGACTGGCATGTTGTTACTACATAATGTGAATTCTAATTAATAGTTAGGTGATGCTAAGAAAATTAAACACTCTTTTTCATTTCCATTTCTTTAATCATTGTCTGATATAAGGTGACAGTAAAATAAACTAAAAAAAATAAACTAAAAAAATTACCAGTTGAATGAAAACGCCAATGCAACTGTTTTGTTGCATTGGCGTTATCATTCAACTGGTAATTAACTAAGTAACTGTGGAAACATGGCCTGCAACAACATTGCATTAAAAAAATGTGGTGACAAAATTACCAATATTGTTGCAGAACTATTCACTTTTGCAAGGACTAGAACTATGACATTTCGAGTTTCATTTTAATTTCTGTGAGCAACATTTGCATTATTTAGCAGTACAGTATCTTATTATTATTATTATTATTATTATTATTACTCCGCGATTCACTAAAAGTGTGTGGCGGAGGGTGCATAGCACCTATCGAGAAGGGTTATGGTTTGGAAGGGTTATAAGGGATATGGCAGGAGGCGCCCATGGGCTATTGTGAGGAACCATCCCCGCATTCACGTGGAGTGATCTGGGAAAACCATGGAAAACCCAGATCAGGATGGCTGGAGTGCTTTATCGAAAGCTACTCCTGTCGGATTTTAAGTTTACTCGCCCGGTAAATCCTTTCTATTCCATTCCCTAATCGCTCGTGGGAAAAATGAGTACAGAAATGAATCGGTTCTGGCCCTGATTTCTCTTATCTTATTTTCACAGGTCATTTCGAGATATGAATGTTGCTGGTAGCAATATTTGCTGACTGTCATTCCGAAATACATCTGTCGTGAATTTTTCAATTAGCTTCCGTCGAGAGCAACGCCTTCGGTGTTCCAGGTCTTCCCAACCTAACTCCTTCAACATAGCACTTACGCTTTCCCTCCAACTATATATACCTGTCACGAATCGGGCGGCTCTTCTTTGGACCTTCTCTAAAGCCTCCATTAACCCCTTTTGATGGGGACCCCATACAGAACAACAATACTCTAAGTGAGGACGTACTAGTGACTTGTATACAATCGATTTAACTTCCTGAGTGCATTGATTTAAATTACGACCTAGAAATCGGAGCATACGATTTGCTTTCCCCATTACATTCTCGATATGCTCATTCCACGACAAATTATTACGAATTGTTACCCCTAGGTATTTAGCGGAATCTACCGTTCTAAGTACAGTGTCATTAATCGTATATTCATAGTTAAATGGTGTCACCTTTTTACTTACACGCATGACTTGGCACTTTTTAGCGTTTAACTCCAACTGCCAATCTTTACACCACGCAATTATTTTCGTAATATCGTCTTGTAACAAAGCGCAGTCGTCCTGGGTTTTGATTTCGCGATAAATTATAGCATCATCGGCAAATAATCTTTTCATTCCCCCTATTATGTCGCATAGATCATTGATGTATATGAGAAACAACAGAGGCCCTAACACGCTTCCCTGGGGAACTCCAGACCCCACTTCAGTAAGTGATGAACGCTCACCGTCGAGAACTACACTCTGTGTTCTGCCCTTCAGGAAGTCTGCAACCCAGTCGCATATTTGTCTAGATATGCCGTAACCGCGAAGTTTCCTAAGTAATCTAGTGTGAGGCACAGTGTCAAAAGCTTTTTTAAAGTCTAATAGTACAAAATCAACCTGGGATTGCTCATCTATAATTCGGCACAAGTCGTGAATTAGAAGTGCAAGTTGTGTTTCGCAGCATCGGCCTTTTCTGAATCCATGTTGATTTGGATTTAAAAGCTCACCTTCATCCAAGAACCGCATGACATTCGAATAGATGATATGTTCTAAAATCCTGAAAAATATTGAAGTTAACGAGATCGGCCTATAATTCTGAGGATCATTAACATTCCCATTTTTAAACACTGGGTTACGATAGCGGTCTTCCATTCGGCTGGTATTTTTCCTTGATCCAGAGAGACGGTATACAATTTCATCAAATACGGTGCAATTTCCTTTGCGTATCTTGAGTAGAATCTTGTAGGAATACCGTCTGGTCCGGGAGCCTTATTGGTTTTTACATTCATAAGCAGTTTAGTTATTCCCTCGACATCAAGAACGAAGATCATTCATAATTTTGTCGGTACGATTGTTAAATATCGGTATCTCCTCTGAGTTTTCTATCGTGAAAGCCTTTTTAAATATATTATTCAAAATTTCTGCTTTCTCTACGCTTGTTTCTGATAATTCACCATTTTCTTTAATCAGCGACGGCATAACCTTATTACTTTGATATACGACCAGAACTTTTTTGGATTAGTAATCAGATCGTCGGATAAATTCTTGGCTTGGAATTCTTTAAACGCATCGCGCATTGCCTTACGCACTTCCGCACGCAACTGGACTAATTTAGCACGATTAGATGAGTCCCCCGATTTTTTCACCGTGGCATGTAATCGCCTTTGCCTCCTGAGCAAACGTTTCACTTCCCTATTGAACCAAGGGAAGTTATTACTGACCTTAATACACTTCTTAGGAACAAACTTGTTTAAACCGGTCCATATTAGTTCTTTTAAATTAAACCAAAGTTCCTCAACATTTGTATTTAGCGTGTACGTTTCAAAATTCTTCGCAAAGTGGTCAACCATACCCGCATCGTTTGCCTTATCGAAGCAAAACACGAGTTTCTCTTTGTCATGCTTCAGACTCAGACTGGAGTTTAACGTTACCACAACCACCTTGTGATCACTTATACCGTCTTCTATACAAACTTTATCTACAATATCAGGATTGCTAATTATAAAAAGATCCAGAATGGACGAGGAATCTTTGCCGCACCGTGTTGGCTCTTCGACCATCTGTTCAAGAGATCTTTATGCAAATGATTCTAGGAACGTTTCGGTTATTAACCTATCTCTTCCACCCTACCTGAACGTGTATGTGTCCCACCTAACCGACGGTAGGTTAAAGTCACCACCCACGATCAATATATGTCCTTGAAATTTTTTGTAAATGTTATTAAGCGACTCCCTGAAGTATTCCGCGTTAGCTAAATCAGAATCCGGAGGTCGATAAAATGACCCGAGTATGAACTTTAAATTTTTGCCAATTTTTACCTTGACCCATATTAACTCGCAAAAATTTTCCGTTTCAGTTACGACAGAGCAATTAACGGTTTTACTTACGGCCACGAACACACTCCAGCCCATTGAGACAGTTCTGTCCTTCCGAAAAACATTGAAATGAGGGCCAAATACTTCGCTAGATTCAACTTCAGGCGTCAACCAGCTCTCGGTTCCAAGTATTATATCGACATCATTAGTCGCAACTGAGGCGTGAAAATCCGCTACTTTCCCTCTAATACTCCGACAATTTAGTACCATTATCCTTAGCTGCTTCGTATTGTTATTTGTGGAGTCTAAAATAGCATTTTTCATACTCGCATTCTGACGGTAAACGGGTGAAGTAATTGGAGCTGTAATATTAAAATTATTCGCGCCATCCCTACCGGGACCAGCTTCTATGTTATCAGCACATCCTCTTCGGTGAAATGAAGGATCCTCGGGCCTCACGCTGTTCCTAAAAAATAATTCATATCAAGGCGGTTCCAAATTTTAGCAGGCACCTTGGACGCCATTCTAGGTGTGTAGTGGACGCCCGACCTGTCAAATGCGTCCCAGCTGGCAGCTATCATCGGACGAAGGTTGACGAAGCCTCAGTTGTTTTTGCGACACAGCTCCTGCAAATTACTATTTAAATTAAAGATCTTCCACCACACAGCCTCCCCACAATCGACACGCGGCACCACACTGCAAATTGAGAACTGTAATGAAACTGAATTTTCCCGGGCGGCTTCATACGCCTTTCGGCCCAACTTGTCCATGGATTTAACTATATCTGGAACAGAAACACGACACGAGTCATTAGTGCCGGCGTGCGCAGCTACTCTTAACTGACGGCAGTTCGATTCCCTAATCGCTTTTGGAATGGCCTCCATGACACGTGGTACGGTTGCTCCTGAAAGAGAAACGGAATGAACGTTAGTATGAGGATCTGCACCGTTCTTCGTGGCTAATTCCCGTAGCGGTTTCTCCCGCCGTCGCACGTTGGAGCTGCCAATGACCAGTAAACCTTTTCCTGGCAAGGCTCGGGGTCTGCGGGTAAATCTTCCCTGCTGCTCTTCTGGACCATTCGCGCTTGAATCTACAACTTCCTGCAACACAGAAAACGCGTTACTTAGGGGCAAGGTATCATTTTCCCTTTGGCTAATTGGGAATTTCGACGCCTTTCTCCGATCCACACGATGCCAGACGTTTTCTGCAACTGGAACCTGAAAATCAAAACTTTCCGGTTCCACTACAGTTGGCTGCGGAATTTCTTCGACGCAGTGCCGCTCCTCGTCTAGGATGCTCCATACCTGCGCTTGAAGAGACGCCATAGTATTAAGAATCTCCTCGAGAACCAGACGCCTACCAGAACACTTTGCACAAGCCATGTCACCTGAAACAGACAAAAACCGAACTACAGATGAATACACAAAAATCGGCGACCGCTACTAACGGCTGCTAAGGCTCGTGGCTACTGCTGCTACGGCTGCGGAGGCTCAACTGACTGGCACACTACCTAAACAGGAAATATACAAAGATAACGACAAAAACTAGCACAATTCAAATCACACACAAAAGTTGACTACTGCTGCTGAGGCTCAGCTGACTGGCACACTACCTAAACAGGAAATATCCAAAGATATCGACAAAAATTAGCACAGTTCAAATCACACACAAAAGTTGGCTACGGCTGCGGAGGCTCAACTGACTGGCACACTACATAAACAGGCAATATACAAAGATAACGACAAAAACTAGCACAATTCAAATCACACACTGAAGTTGGCTACTGCTGCTACGGTTGCTCGACTGCTGACTCACTGCCTACACAGAAAATTCAAAGATAAAAACAAAGTCTATCTTGCACACTTTAGATTAAAACACAAGAAAGTCGATGACTGCTGCTCACGGCGGCGGTTGCTCGACTGCTGACTCACTGCCTACACAGAATATTCAAAGATAAGAACAAAGTCTAACTAGCACACTTTAGATTAAACACACAAGAAAGTCGATGACTGCTGCTCACGGCGGTGGTTGCTCGACTGCTGACTCACTGCCTACACAGAAAATTCAAAGATAAAAACAAAGTCTATCTAGCACACTTTAGATTAAAACACAAGAAAGTCGATGACTGCTGCTCACGGCGGCGGTTGCTCGACTGCTGACTCGCTGCCTACACAGAAAATTCAAAGATAAAAGCAAAGTCTAACTAGCACACTTTAGATTAAACACACAAGAAAGTCGATGACTGCTGCTCACGGCGGTTGCTCTTCTTCAGTAATATATTATAAAGCCTTGCTGACTTCCAGATGGTAACGTAAATGCTAAACAAAGTGTTAAAGGAGTTGAGAGACGTCCTGAATGTTAAAATTTAGTCTCTGAAATTGTAAATTCATTACGAGCATAAAGTCGATCAAGAACACAATCCTTGTTTACTAATTAATAGAGCCCTGATGTATTAATGCTTCTAACAACAGCTAAAACATTGCTGGGAGCTGAACGATCTCCTTAACAACGGGTACCCTAACTAAAACAGTCGAACCAGTTTCAACTGTAGGAAATTTTTATTTGGAAATCATTTTATGTGCCTGTTTCTCTTGGCCGGAATTGGCACTATCAACATTGATGCTGTTGTTTCTTAAACTGAGCTTGCAAGTAACATTTGCACTAAATCCCTAATTCTCATTTCTTTCTCCACAGATCAAAAGAACATCTCAACACTTGTGGGCTCCTGAGGTACCATTTTTCAGGAATAACACAACTTTTTACTAAATGTAAATTTTCAGCCTTTTATGAAACAATTTTTCACTGTAAAAGATGCAGTATTGATAAAATACAAATTCTGCTTTAAGAGCATAAAAAGGAACCCAAAAGTCACCTTTTTTGCTTGTGGTTTTACGCCACGTCGACAGCGAAGTCATTAGAGGCGGGAAAAGACTGGGTGTAAGGAACGGGAATCAATGCGGCCATGGCCTTTTTAAGGGAACAAACTGGAGTGATTTTAGGAAATTATGGAAAACTCAAATCTTGATTGCCGGACGGGTATTTGAACCCGAGTCCTCCAGAAATCAAACCGAGCGTGGTGGGTGAGCGGTTAACGCTCTGGTCTCGCATTCGGGAGGACGCGGGTTCAAATCCCCGTCCGGGCATCCAGATTTGGGTTTTCCATGGTTTCCCCAGATGATTCCAGGCGAATGCCGGGATGTTTCCTTCAAAAGGCCATGTGCGAATTCCTTCCGGTTCCTTGTCCCCCATCCCATCCCACCTCTAATGACCACGCTGTAGACGAAATCAAGGCCAGAGCTTTCCTTCTCTTTCATCACGCTCAGTAAAATGTCACGGTAATATTTTTTTGTAAAAATAAATATGCAACATCATGGTAATTTTATTACTAACTTTCTTTATTTTTATAATTTTACTGTCAATTTATATAAGACAATGATTAAAGATAAGGAAACGGTAATGATCAGGAATTTTTTTTTTAAATTTACTTATGGCTTTACGCCTCGTCGACGTCGAGGTCATTAGAGGCGGATGGGATTGGAGACAAGGAACGGGAAGGAATTCGTCCATGACCTTTTTGAAGGAAGCATCCCTGCAATCACCTGGAGTAATTTGGTTTTATTTTTTATTTTCTTAACATCACCTGATTTTTAACTAACATTCAGAATATGCCCGTCGTGTCGTAGTTGCATGAGCTAACGTTCAGAACGCGCTGTGGCTTTTCTCAGAAACCACAAGGCGTATTGGTCAAATATCATGAGATCCATGACGCGAATTTCGTGTTGTGGCCCTTTGAGATAGCCACAACTCATTCTGGCTGTTTTTGTCAGTGCCACAACGCGAATAACGTGTTGTGGCTAGTTTTAAGAAACCACAACGCATTGTCGTCGCTTCTTTGGCTCAATGCGTGTTTTCAGTCTTTAAACCTAACATATGTACTCTTCATGAAAATAACGATTTTTTTAAAAATAAAGGAGTGTAAAGTATTCATTGAAATGTTACCCATATATTCTTACATCGCTAGAAATACAAAACTTACCAACAGACGTGATAGATACAGTATCAAATACGAGGCGCGTCCAGAAAGTAAGTTCCGTTTCAATTTATCTCCGCTGCAGCGCTGCGATTGCAGTTCCGCACATGCACTGTAGACGATGTGTATCAAGGGGAAGAACGTGCGCCATTTGGAGATCGCTGTCAGTTACGTACGCTTTGTTGTGCTTGTTTGAAATGTCGGCGTTGATTGAAAATCCCGCCGCCTGTGAAATCAGGTCTGTGATTCGGTTTCTGAATGCGAGGAAAGTGAAACCAAGTGAAATTGATCGGCAAATTTGCGATGTTTACGGACCAAATGCGATGAGTGATTCGATGGTGAGAAGATGGGTCCGACAGTTCAATGGCGGGCGTAGTGATGTGCACGATGAAGAACGAAGTGGGCGTCCACCTTTGGTTACAGAAGACTTTCATCTGTTTTTACATCTCAAGTCTTTCCTTGGCGGTCATCACTTCACCAATGACGACGAGCTGAAAGAAACTGTTTCCAACTGGTTGAAGACACAGGCGGCAGATTTCTATGAAGAAGGTATACAAAACCTGGTGCCACGCTATGACAAATGCCTGCAAAATTTCGGCAGTTATGTGGAAACGTAGTTTAAGAGTTGTAGAATTTTGTGCAATAAAAATTTCGTCTGTATCTGTGTACAATTTCATTTTATTACCAAACGGAACTTACTTTCTGGACGCGCCTCGTATGTGGTAACGTAAAGGTATTATGACCGAATAGAAGATATACCATGCAGTAATAACCTTTCACATGACTTGCTTTCACTTCAGCTCTTTTACTTAGATTCATTAGGTTTTAATGATTTGTTTTTCTCGCCTTTCATCGCGGCAAGAAAAAGCTTTCACAATGCAAAAATTCCTGGAATTTCCGCTGTATTAGAATTATTTTTTATGAAGAAGGCCCCTCTGAAAGGACGTCGGGCATAAGACATAATGCATAGTCGGAGGCAGGGAGGGGGGCTGAGTGCCGCTGCTGATCGAGAAGGTATATGATGCAACATTTCAGGGAAGGTATCCATCGGCAAGGCAAGATGGATGGAGGAACGCTTGCCAATACGGGACTGCTTTATAGAGCACTTAGTATGGTAATGGACTGGCGAACCGATGGCTGCGAGAGCTCGAGCCGTGATAGATTGAGAACAAAACAGAACACCTCCACCATTCCATCGATAATTTGTTGGCAAATGTCTCAGGTATTGATCATCTTTTACTGCGGCCTCGCGTTTTCCTTGGACTGTAACCGGTATTATAATACACGGTGTTACGATTATTATCGTTTCTGTTAGATTCAGCGAGTGGATTTCTGAACGTTTCTTACTTTTGACAAACCGAGCGTGGTGGGTGAACGGTCAACGTTCTGGCCTCGCACTAGGGAGGACGCGGGTTCGAATCCCCGTCCGGGCATCCAGATTTGGGTTTTCCATGGTTTTCCCAAACCACTCCAGGCGAATGCCGGGATGCTTCCTTCAAAAAGGCCATGGCCGAATTCCTTCCCGTTCCTTGTCCCCAGTCCCATCCCGCCTCTAATGACCTTAGCCATCAACGAGGCGTAAAGCAATAAAAAAAAACTTTCGACAACAACTGGCGGTCTTCATGGTATCGTTCGTATGGACTATATATTAGTTATAAAATACATAAAACAGATTAACAATGGCAATGAGGTCAGAAAACATTAATACTCTGGTACCAGGATTGCTCTATGGGTATACTGTTGGTATAGGACACAATGAATTTTTTACTTGAAACTCGTAAATGGTTGTGAAAAGAAAAATTTCGTATGTAAACAGATTCAAAATTCTGAAAATAATCTATGGGGTAAATAACTAAATATTTAACAAAAAGTCACAGCTGAAAAAAGATTAAAAAATCGTAAAAAGTTTGTTTTTACAATTTGTTTTGAACTGACGTTTACTGATTTGTTGATACTTACCTCTTGTTCTCATACTGAATCAAAGTCTTCTATCACCTAGCGCCCATGTACTTACTAATATGTTTCCTATAATCCGGAACTCTTGCATTGTACTATAACAAGTTATTTAACCCATGCTGTCAGAAAGTTTGAAACATCATTCTAAACCCTCTTACCGCAACATTTTCGTAACAGCTTTTTCGATCATTGGAAAATTCTCTTTATTTAGACATTTATAGGTCATTTAGTTTTCATAGATCTATAGCCACGGATTTCAAATGCTCTAACCTCACACCGAGCGGGGCGGTGTAACGGTTAGCGTTCTCGCCTCGCTTTCGGGAGGACGGCGGTTTTCCATGGTTTCCCCAAATCACTCCAGGCAAACGCCGGGATGCTTCCTTCAAAAGGCCATGGCCGAATTCCTTCCCATTCCTTGCCCCCATCCTTGCCCCCCATCCTTTCCCGTCTCTAAATACCTCGATGTTAAAAAGAGACGTAAAGCAGTTACAAAAAAAAAAAAAAAAAAAAAAAAAAAAAAAAATCGAACCTCACATTCTGGTGGTCGCTGATTCGAATGTCTGTCTGGCCATCCAGATTTGGGTTTTACCCCAGGAGAATGTCAGATTGGTTCCTTCACACGGCCACGACCGAATAGCACCCAGTTCCTTGCCATCTAGTCCATTCCCGCCCTAAAGCCCTAGAATTCGAAGAGGTGTAAAGCAAAAAAAGTAAATAAATAAGTAAAAATTAATTCAATAAGCGTTGTGAATCACATACATGGCCTCTCATTACGCGCTTATACCTTAATTGTTGTTGATAATTTTCGGTATCTTACGAGGGTGACGTAACTGATTGATTGTTTGGTCGCTTATTACTTGTTTATTCATTTATCAAGATATAGTCTCCCTGCGTCCATTACAGTTCAATCTCCAAGCTCCAACTCATTGTACTGGCTTGGACATAGTGAATATTCTATGTTGTTTGTGGTATGCACAAATAGTCGCGTTCCATGTGTTGACAAACTATTTAAATAGAATAATAAAATATTACTCATATTGCTGTTAATAAACTAAAGTGAAAAGTCCATAACTGAATGATCGAAGAACTCGGCCGTGGCTCTGAAGTAATTTAATTTAGTTAAAATTGAAATGAAGCACACACTCCGGTGGCAATTTCTCTACACACCCATCTTCTCCCTTTCCTGCAACCACCTACATTTGGGCTCTACAAATTTCAAATTTAAACTCTTTAAACGTTTTCGGTAAATTATTAATAATTTCTCTTGGTAACTTATTCCAATCCCTGAACCCTTACCTAAAAAAGAGAATCTTCCCACACCCTTGTGCCTGAAATCGAGTGCCAGCTTGTGGTCATGGCCATCTTTACCCTTCCACGCATTACTTTTAATTCTTACGCCAATATCTTTTCATGCCTCATATACGCATTGTACACTTCCATGACCCTCTTCACCCTCCTCCTGTCTTCCAGCTCTTTTATCATATCTGCTACTGACTGCGTCATGCTGTAATTTCCAGAAACAAATCTAGCAGCCTTTTTTGCACCCTCTCCAACTCCTGTATTTGATAAACAAAATGTAGGTATGATACTACACTACAAAATTCAAGCATTTTATAACCTAGTTCTTTACTTGACACGTACATCCCCTCATCACTCTCTCCAACAAGAGCAGAATTTTGAATTATTTTCCTACTACCTGGCTTGCCCAGTTAAACTTGTTATCAAATGAAATTCCAAGATATTACAATTCAAGTTTTCAACAATCAATTCATTCCCCACCTTATAATCATAATCAACCTTTAGTTTTTATCTGTGCATCAAATAAGCTGACTCTTCTTTGCATTTATCTTCATCACATGTTCACCAACTCAACTTGATATCCTGTCCAGATCACCCTGCAACAGTTTACAGTCCTCTACCATTTTGATCCTTTTATATAGCATTATGTCATCTTCAAACAGTCTGATATCATCATTACTACGAGACACCTATTTCGAACCTTACAGTCCGTTTTGACGCACCATTGAGTGAAAATGCTGCAATTAACAGGCAATGAATGACGAAATACATGGCACAGAGGCCTCAAGCTATTCAAATCTTTTGAATGTTTCAAGAATGTACAACTTTCGAGAAGAAGCTTCAAATACATTAGTACAGCTAAAATATAGGCCATCACGAATGCCCTGAAATACGGATGACCATTCTGATATTAACGGATCCCAAATTATCCCTGCAAAAGATCTTAGCTTTTAAAAACAACAGTCGAAACAGTTTTTTGATAGTGAAAATTCCACATACCTTCAACCAAATCACGAACCTAAACAAAGAAGCTATATTTATATGGATAAAATCACATGTTGGCATACGAGGAATGAACAGGCAGATCACATAACAAGAAGGGTGCTGCAAGAAGGAGTAAGGAAGTGACAAAGGTAAGGTATCAGGTTTAGATATTACAAACTTCCTTAAAAAAGTCTGCAGGGAAATTTGGAATAGAGAATCGTCCGGCATATCACAACTTAGTGGTCACCACTACACTTGTATTCCAACTTCCCAGTGGCATCAAGAGGGCTGCCCATCAAGAAGGCAAACAAAAACAATAGCTAGGTTAAAGTTTCGCCATGATATCTTCCCTTCGCACCTGTACAGAGTCAAATAAATAGAATCACCAAGACGTGACTGTGAGGAAGATGCTGTGTGTGACGTTAACCACATATTTTCGGATGCAAGGGATACTAGAACAACATCACAAACTTTGTGAAAGCACTTTTACAAGACGACATTCAACTACCAGTTAACGCGACAGATTTACTGGCTAGTAAAAATATTTTGGTGTATTGCCTATCTAAGCATTCCTGAGAAATAACAACCTAAAGGTTTAGAGAAGTAGTACAATTCAACAATAATCTGATAGCTTCAGCCGCCTAGAATATGAAGAGGAAATAGACAAACACATGTAGACTGCAAGCTCCATCAGGCCATCTAGGAAGATGACACTCATCAAGAAACATGTTTTACTTTGTATGGCTGTTTGACGGAAAGATTAAACACCAATAAATAAAAAATAAACATAAACCAGCAGAAGCCAGTCAGTTAGATGCCCACTCTAGCTGCCCATCTTAACTGTTTTTATGCCTCCGTACGACGGATCCATATTCAATGAATTAGATGCTCGTTCAAGCCAGTACCAAAGAAAAGATGTGCAATAGGTGAATAAAAATTGCAAATCACCTGAACAGAAGTAAATACGCGAAAAATAATTATTATGTAGACAGAAATTTATAATTTCATTATAGTATCTCAATTTATTGAAGATGATATTTTTCATTTTAAGTAGTTTGGAGGACGCAGTGTTTTGCAGAAAAACATTGGTTTTAAAATTGCCTCTGACCTACTTGTTTTCGAATCCAATGAGGCCACGATTTGCGTTCTAAGTCCGTGGCAGAAACTGATTAATCCCATAATTCGAATAAAACCAAACGGATTTGCAGAAAATTCACAGACGAATTTGCATCTGTTGGAATTTGGCATGGTCTCCTCTTCTTCCAAACCCTTACCTTAGAAACTTGAAGGTGAATCTATTTTAATAATTTTTTTTATAGATGTGAGCATGAATCCTTTTCATCCAAATACAACAAAAATCGCTGTCAGCGAAACGTGAACTGCTTCTTGCAGTCAAAATGTAGACGATTCAGCATATAAAAGAACCCAAGAGGTTGAACCATTATCAACAGTTTAATATTCCTGATACATGATGCCTGTTATTACTTAGTTGTGTTACTAATGAGCTGTTTGAGCTAAACATTGTGAGAATACAAGGTGTATTTGTAAAAGCAAGCTTTTTGGGCGTGTTGCTAAAATATAATTTTCGCAGCGAAACTGTGAAAATTATACGTTGGTATTCTAAATTCGTCGTCGTCGGCCATACTCGTTTCCGAGTTTATGTTACTCTCTTGCATGTTTATTTGTGTGTGCGCTGGTGGCTGATCAGGCCCATTTTTGCACAGAACAGTCGTCCGCACACACTGCACCCAAATGTGGGTGGCTGGCGCTGTAGGGTTTGTCGGGCTTTCCGCCTTAAACGGGATTCAGCTGCCAGACTTCGCTGCTCCTCTTCGAAACGTGCCACTGCTGCGGAGGTAGTTTTGCGCCATAGAACGCGGTCTTTTGTGAGGCTGTCCCAGGTGGTAAGGTCTATATTAGTTTTCTTCAGGGTCTTCTTGAACTGATATTTGTAGTGGTTCCTGAATAGGCCTCCCCAGACACAGATGCAGGACCGGATTCCTGAGTAGATCACGGGGTCTCAGGAAGGCGACCATCACACATCTGCCGCCAACGTGCAGGTCAAGACTATCAGCTCCCAGTTTCACTCAAAACCTGCCACCGTTATCTTTATCCCATCGCCGTTGGACTTGCAAGAGAGAGTGCCACAGGCGTGACTTTGTTTAAGGTGGATCTCAACTTGCCAGGAAGTGACCCACACACTATGATTTTGGAACCATCCGCTGTGGCACATATAGCATGGGACGTGCAGCATCAAGAACCGAAAACTGCAACGGACTGCCGCAACACGCACAGAAGAAGGTGAAGCGCCTTTTTAGCCAGTCCGTCTGGCTATGAACCTCTTCTGGTTTTACAGCCGTTGGGAACCAATGTCGTACAATGGTACCTCTTCCACTTGCTTGACATGAAGAGGAGATGCCCCTTCCGCCTCAATCTCCGTACCGAAGTCCATCTTCTCCGCAGAATGAGCCGTTGAGGTCTTCACCGTAACCTGGCAAGGGGCCCATTACAAGGAACTACCATCCGGGCCAGATGGACCAAGGTTTTTTAAAGAGGTGTTACTCCTCTATCACTCCACCACTTTGTCCTGGCTTGTGAAAGGCAGAGCCTGGCTTCCCATGTGCTGGGCCCAGGTTGGCGGGGTTTATTCTATATTAGTTATAGAAAATTGCGATTTACTTAGAAGGACAGTATAAGTCTTAGTTAATTAAGTGATAAAGCAACGATTTCGGAAGAACTTCAAGTTTTGTCAACAAGTGTTCAGTATGGGTTCATTTAGACCAGTGGTCGTCAAACTTTTCTGCTCAAGGGCCAAAACTAACAGTATGATGTGGCACCTCGGGCCACAGATTTACATGTATCTTTATTAATTGGCAACGCATGTAAATGGTGTGTTTTGAACCTCCAGTAGACTAGCTATAGTAAAGAAGCGAGAGGTTTACCACTAACTTTCTAGCACTAATCGTTAAAGTCGAGACCATTCGGAACACTTTGTGTAGAATGTTCTGTTTCGGATTGCTGCCGCCCTCAGCGACCCCTAAATAGTAACACTGTAATTGCCCAACGAAATATTGCTGCGTTGTCTTGGTGAGCAGATGGTTAATAACGACAACTGTACTTACATTTAAATGTATTATGTAACATGAGACACAATCACAACTGTTTACTACATGTTTTGAAAGTCATATTTCTTCAGCTCAGTGGACTAAACTACAACAGCCTTAATTTCTTTCATACTAGCTGGCATTGACTAGATATGTATTTATTTCAATCTAATGTTATTTTGTCTCTTCCTCCCCTCACTCTCCGTCGCCCATGTCGTCCTTCCCCTCACTCACCATCTCTTCATCCCTTTCTCTGTCCATTTCGCACTTCCCCCTGTATGTGTCCATCTCCTCCTTCCCCTTCTCCATCCACATTACTACCCCCTCCCCTTCCCCCCCAATCCCAATAAGACATTGCCTTTGCTTACCCCACAATATTTCTTCACAGGTGTGGAGGATAAACACACACACACACATTTTTTAAGAGCTAATGACTAATGATTCCTTTTTCCAAATATTTACCACATATGAAGCTGACCGCCTCTATAAGCGCATTCATGAATCCAAGCCACTTTCATTTAAGATTTATACAACAGCAGATAATTTGTACGAGGCACACACGCCCATGAGTTGTCAGCACTGAGAAACAAACAACAAAACATTTCCATTATTACGTCCCCTCACACAGCAACGACAAATCTATCTGCCCGTGTACCGAGTGGCACCTGTAAAGGCGACTGAACAACTTTACGCGCTCCTACTTATAATTCTTCCATTATATTTTTCATTTGACGAAGGAGACAGGTAAAGCCGACAGCTGCAAACCATTTATTCTTTATCGGGTTAGGATATACATCATTTATCATTCTTCAGAAGCTGTGAACGTTAGCACCTGTTAAAATGAAATAGTACTTTCGAAAACAGACCATTTGCAACTGTTGGATGTATGTGACTCCTTCGCCAAATAACACTGCTGTGCAGTTGCTGACAACAATAAGCCATGTTTAGGACACTGAAATCCTGCAACACAGGGAATAATATTTTTAAATCCTCATCCGCCAGTTTGACAACTATTAGATTTTGAGGGGACGTATTTGTGGGAAGCGATAGTTGTCATGTTGACAACAATTACATTTTTAGTCAGTCTTCACAAGAGTCAAATGTTGAGACCGACTGGAATATTCATTGTAGCACGAGTCATTGATGATATGCGCCATTCAGATTTTCACAAAATGGCTGTCACCATTTTACAAGCGTTTAAAATAGCATAAAATGCTGCTGATCAATTTTCAATAAACTGAAAAAAAAGCATACAGTGCACCTGACTAATTGATTCCAGTCTAATTATCCCTGTGAAAATTCACATGACTTGCGTAATGTTACAATATTCATGTAGCTAAGCAGGAGCATAAGAAGGGTGAAGGCAAGGAAGAGAATCATTAGTAATTTTGTCACTACTAAAAACAAGTCTGGGATCAGTGTGTTTTGTTCCTTAAATTGATTTTAAAGTATTTTCACGCAAGATGAACTAGACGTATTTTAAAAATATTATATTACATTATTCAAATGGCCACAAAAACTTTATTATAATTTTGTTAATCTCAAACTTTCAAAAGAATATATAAATAAATAACTAATTTAAAAAATAAGAAAACGACAGATACACTGCACATGCAAAGGGCTATATAAGAAAGCTACAGGTCTGTCTTGAATGTGGTTTTTTATTCATTAAAATTGCAAAACAAAGTACAAATATAAATTTTTTCATTAATGTGATTTGTGATGTTGAACGTTTTTGGCTATCTCATCTATATCTGCGTCGTTTGGGCTGCATGCAATCCTCATTGCGTCTTCTAAATGACTGGACAACCGATTACGATATTTATTTTTCAAGTACTTCATTTTTGAAAATGAAGCTTCACAAAGGTAAGTTGAAGGAAATAGTGTTAAAATGAACTGTGCACAGTCTCGTAAATTTTTATAATTGTTAGGCACACATTTCCAAAATTGAGTGTACTGTTGGGTTACACGATGTTCTATAAACAGAGCTTTAAGCTGTGTGTCATGTTGAAGTTCGATTATTTCATTTAGCAAGTTAGTTTTAGGAAATCCAAATTGGCAGAATAATTTGAGATCATCATGTTCAACATTCCAAGGGTTCTCTACGAAAATGAAACAGCTTCGAATATTTCTAACATCTGCAAATCTGTTTTGTATACCTTCCAAATAAGCTTCCAAATGTTCTTTCATGTCTTGGTAAATAGTTTCGACGATAGCTAAGTCTGATCTGAGCATAGCAACAGTTGGAAAATTAGACAGATCTTTTTCTCCCAGTTCATTTAAATATAATTGCAGTTTGGCTTCAAATGCTAATATTTTGTTAGTCATTTGCCCAATTATCTTGTTTGGTCCTTGTAATTCCAAGTTAAGTGTGTTGAATTTTTGTGTAATATCGGTCAAGAAAGCTGTAAGTATCCACCATTCATCATCATCAAGTTCATGATAATTTTTGCCACTTTGCTGTAAGAATAAAATAATTTCTGATTTCAAATTGACAAATCGTTCCAGCACTTTTCCTTTGCTTAACCATCTGACAGCAGTATGTAGGATAACATCACTGTAACAAGCCTGCAATTCCTCCAGAAGTTCTTTAAATTTCCGGTGATTAAGTTCACGGGCACGAATGAAATTTGTAACCCTTATAACCGTTTTCATAACATTCTTCAATTTGGTATTTGAAATTTGACATGCCAGACTTTCTTGATGCAGTAAGCAGTGAATGGAGAGTAAATGTGGCAAATTCCATTCCTTCTTAATCCGTGCTACCAAACCATTGTTGACGCCCATCATTGATGGACAGCCATCTGTACATACTGATATTAATTTGCTCATAGGTAAGTCATTTTTTTCTACAAACTCTTTAATTGCATCCATAAAATCAGAACCTTTTGTGTGACCTTTCATGGTTATAATTGCTAAAAAATCTTCCTCTATTACCCCCATCATATGTGCAGTAACGCACAAATAATGAAAACTGAGCCATTGAAGCTAAATCTGTACTGGAATCACATGCAAGACTGAAGTGTTTGCATAGTTTTACTTTATTAATTACTTCCTCAAACATATATTTTGGCGTCGACAGGTAGATTCTGAAAGTGTGAGCTTATTGATTTCAGCTAATATTTGCTTACTGTTAGAGAAATTTTTGAAACAAAGTGTCAGAAACAGTCATCATACATTTCTTCACTAATTCAGCATCAGTGAAAGGTTCATATTTTTTGCTAGAATATTACATACTTGGTATGATGCTTTTGTGACAGCCTCACTTTGCCCAACTGCTGCTAACATAACGTTTTGTTGACGACGAATGGTAGATTTTAGATGAGCAATTTTTTCCTTTCTTTCATTTGAATTCAAAGGAAAAGCTACTGTAAATGAACTGTGCTTACTTGTGTAGTGGCGAAATAAATTGTATCGATTCAGTCCCACGATGGTATCTCGGCATATTAAGCAAGTAGCAGCACCTTCGTTGTGCCCACATATAAAACAAAACTCTTCTTCCCATATTTTTTGGAAACTTCTTTTCTCTTCACTTATTTTCCTCTTAGTCACTGTTTTTGAGGGTACACTAGACATTATTTATTCCACTACTAATGATAGCACAAAATATGAGCACAAATACACTCAAGACGCGACGAACGCTCAGGAGCACCGAAACTTACTGCACGATTGACACGCCAAAGCTAACACTGAGGCGGCTGCGGGACAAACCCGCCGACAAACGAGCGGCCGTAGGGGCGCGGCGCGTTTGATGCACGGCTTACATTGTTGGCTAGCAGTGCGCTCACGCCTCTGAGCGCTGCGGAACGCCGCAAGTGGCCCCGACTTTAATCACAATTCTACGCAGTTTCCGCAAACAAAACACGGCTACGCCAGACAAGTAGATAACTAATGCTGCCCTACACTCAAGACGCGACGAACGCTCAGGAGCACCGAAACTTACTGCACGATTGACACGCCAAAGCTAACACTGAGGCGGCTGCGGGACAAACCCGCCGACAAACGAGCGGCCGTAGGGGCGCGGCGCGTTTGATGCACGGCTTACATTGTTGGCTAGCAGTGCGCTCACGCCTCTGAGCGCTGCGGAACGCCGCAAGTGGCCCCGACTTTAATCACAATTCTACGCAGTTTCCGCAAACAAAACACGGCTACGCCAGACAAGTAGATAACTAATGCTGCCCCTGCGAAGCCGAGGAGGGCCGCGGGCCGCACGAAAACTTCATTCGGGCCGCATGCGGCCCGCGGGCCGCAGTTTGACGACCAATGATTTAGACACCCGACAGACATCTCACCTTTAAGCGATTTCGTCACAAATCTTATGAATCATGAGGTGGAACATAGGGCTGCTGATATTTTTAAAAATATCGGATTTTCGATAGATCGATACTTTTAAAAGTATCAATATCCGATTCGATATATCGAAGAAAAAGTATCGATATATCGAAGAAAAAGTATCGATATATCGACCCTATTATATAAAAACAACTACAAAAACAAATCATTTTAAAAAAGGAAGGGCGAAGTCTTGTGGCTATTTACTGATGAAGAGTTGTGATATATTCTTCTGAATTAAGTTTTGATTTTCTGAAACAAAATGGTTTTTCATGACGTTACGGATAAATCTTTTTTTTTTTTTTTTTTTTTTTTTTTTTTAAATGCGATTTAGCCATTATACTACTACTTTACTAAAAGGAAAGGCATAATGCGTATGATTTACTCGAAGACTTGTGAATCCAGAAAGAGGATGGATGGAAATCTTGGCTTTTGTGAGTTTAAAAGCTCAATAATGCAACACTGTAAAGGAATTTATTTAGGTAGATGTCTATCAGAGTTTGCATAATGGCCAAGTCACTTTTTTTACAATTATTGTTTTAAGTGCAATTTAATTATTTTTGTAGGTTGATAGCTTATTATGTGCCTTCTTACTTTATCGGACCAAATGTTTGCGCCTTTGCAATGATTTGGTATCCGAATCAATTAATATTCCTACTTACATCCAATTTTTATGACTAAATACTTTCCTCGATAACGCAATCTCATGTAAAAACTACGGGACACAGAAGAACGGTTGAAGAATTTGGGAACTGTAGTACCAAGGATATGGCACAATCACAAAGTGCCCCTAAGCATAATACGAGACCCGATCTGACAGCAACAACCAAAACACGAACCCTGAGCGGGTTTCTCAGATAAGATCATCATGATGATCACAGCCCGGTTTTATCCCTAAAGTGGAATAAAACAGAGCCGCCAAAACCAACCCTTCCCAAAACACTTGAAAACTAGTACGATTCGTTCTGTGCGAGCGACGCCGTGCCTGCATTGTTACCATCGGTGTACGCCTACCAATAACTTGCAAATTAAATGTAGGAATAAAGTAAAATTAATTTTGTTTTTTATGCTCCTGATCTTTGTGCAAAACTGAAATTTAAGGCATATAGCCCCATCTAGAGATTAGGGAATGGAATAGAAAGGATTTACCGGGCGAGTAAACTTAAAATCCGACAGGAGTAGCTTTCGATAAAGCACTCCGACTGGGTTTTCCATGGTATTCCCGGACCACTCCAGGCGAATGCTGGGATGGTTCCTCACAATAGCCCATGGGCGCCTACTGCCATATCCCGCATATCCCTTCCAAACCATCACTCTTTTCGATAGCTGCAATGCACCCTCCGCCACACACATTTAGTAAATCGCGGAGTAATAATAATAATAATAATAATAATAATCAAGAAGAAAGCAATTCACGTACAAATTTTCGCTAAGACGTTTCAGCTTTTAGATTGGCATTGAAAAAACACAAAAACTTTTCTTATACTGTGGGGATGAAACCTTTTTCTAGGACAACTGGAAGTTGCATAGAATTATGATGAGAGAATGTCATTGTCATTTAAAAGAGTTTCAATTCAAAAAAATTCCAAACTAAGGTGGTGAATGAAATAAAATTTTGCACATTAATTATGCTTCCTAAGCGCCGTTCACAAAAAATTTTGTTATATATAAAGAGTAAGATAGAAATTTGGACTGTGCTTCCAGGAATTATTCATAAAAAATAAAGTTATGTGTACCAGTAATTGTAAGCAGCTGTTTTATACAATCTGCTAGTTGACTATTGCAATTATTAGGCACTGGAAGATTAATTGTTGATGCAACTCGATCAGATGCCACAGAAGTGGCAGAAGATACCAAAACTTTAAAGCAATTTCTGACAGCACAGGAATATTCAGCAGATCATTTCTTTTTTTTTTCTTTTTTTTTCTTTTTTTTTTTTAATTTAGCAACCAAAACTCGTGTCAGAAACTTCATTGGACATACTTTTCAAGAGCATGAGCTCATGTTTTTCCCGTTGTTTCCTCTACTATGAATGGAGAACTCCCTACATAAAGTGAAAATTTCGTCTTCTTTGATATTACTTTGGAAATGGGTAACGCTTTACCAAAATCCAATGTTTTAATCGTGGTTTCATGGTGGAATGCGGAATTTAGGGAGAGGGTTGGGGGAAAACCGGGGTGCTTGCTCTGGCCGAAAACTTGAGGGGGGCTGCAAAATTGTGTCTGAAGGGCGGCGATTTAAGACGCGGTGTCTTTTCTTTTTTTTTTTTTTTTAACCCTACTACCACTCTAGGTGGCGATAACAATGGGTTTGGCAAGTTGCGATATCAATGCGTTTGGCCAACAATCAAGGAGGTGATTCTCGGATTCTGGCTGGCAACAATGTTCGAAGAGGCGGCATCTCAGTTTTTCCCCGGCTTGGAAAAATCCTAGAGCCGCTACTGTCAAGGCAGTTCCTTTGGCGTTAACAAATTGTTTTTTAAAGGCACCAATCTATAATAATAAGTTTTCAGCATAGCGCTTTGTAAAGGCAATCCAAAAGTGATAGATTCTTTTTTTTTTTTCAAATAAATTCGTAAGTGGTATAACAAAACTGGCTGTGTTATTTTGGAGCTCAATTCTTCTGTTGGTATGGAACAAGAAGCGTATTCGATTCACGCAAAATATTTAACTGTGGAGTGTCAGATACAGGCTTATAATTTCCGGGACATTTCTGGGACTAAAAAGTATTTTAGTGGTATATTTAAAAAGTGAACAAAAATGCAAATTAATAAAGAAAATTCTATTTTAGGTAAAAACTATACTATATTACGTATATATAGCACTTCTTTTAGGTTACTAAACTTAAACTTAAAACAAAAATTGATCAACTCTTTACTTAAGAATTTTTTTACTTTGTTGCGAAATCAACATCGGGTATTATCAATCAAAACCTCAAAAATATTAAACAAAAAACTGTACACTTCTGTTAGGCTCATTAATTAAAATTAGGCAGAAAATCAACATCAGGTTTTATCAACAAATAAAAAAATTGAAAATCTATCTTTTGATAAATCAAAATCAACATTAATCAAAATAAATCTTAATCAACTACTTTTTAAATATTTATTACTAGATTTTAGCCATTTTCACAAATTTTTCTCCGTCACTGCTTTGCAAAACTGATAAAATTTCTCAGCAAGAGTCTTCAAATTTGATTCAGTTTGCAGTTCAGCCTTGATGAAATCCATGAACATTCTGTTTCGCTCTTTATTTCATAAATTATTTAACGGGCTAAAACTTGTCTCGCAAAAGGCATTGCTTGTTGGAATTGACAAAACAAAACCAACTATTTTCTTTAAATTTACAAAATCATTAGAAACGCTTGTTCTAAAGAAATTGGTCCAGAATTTTATCGTTTGGAAAGTCTTTTGGAAGGACCTCAAAAACACGTTTCAGACATGTGAATTCTGTATAAAGGGAGTTAATGTTAACTACATCTAGAATTTTCAAAATCCCAGAAAATTCAAAGAGGATTTTCCTGACAGTTTCAATTCCTCTGATTTAAGGGACAAAAGCTCAAACTGTTCGTACATTCCATCCTCCCGCTGCTAGCATGGGCTACTTGGCTTGGCTCTTGGCCATCATGGTGAACTGAGTTTGAGAAAAAAACTAGTATATGGGAATTCCAGGACAGTAACGCATAATTCCTGGATACGAGATCAGACACAACATTCCGGAACATTCCCGGATTTCCCGGCCATCTGGCAACCCTACCCATACCTGGTACATTACGATTAGTTTCTTAATGCTAATACTTTTGAATTGATTGAAGACATATTTTAAAACCTTTCAAAATGTCCAGACAAGAATTCAAATGAATATTGAATGAGTTATTTTTACTTCTCCTTTTGCTCGGATCATAATTAATCAGAAGCACTAACCGAGTGTTTAAAATAAGGTGTAATTGTCAGAAAAGTTTTAAAAATGTTCATTGTTTCTTAAAATTCTACCTATGATAATATATTGCATGTGCAACACAGGTAATCATTTTCCTTCCAATAATAACTTGGAATATTCTACGAGGAAAACGGAAAATAACAACTTACTTTAAAAAAATATCGGAGTCCGATATACAGATTTTAATATCGATTTATCGATATGTCGTCATAAAAAATATCACTCATAAATATCGACATTTAAAAAATATATCGATAAATCGATATTTTATCAACAGCCCAGGTATCCTTAACGTATCCCCATTCAGGAAAGTACACTGGTGTCAGGCTAGGTGACCGTGGCGGTCAGTCCACAGTTCCACCCCCAATAAAGGAAGTCATGTTTTCATTTAGGTAATCAGTAACTGTGGAAATGCGGAGGTGCACAATCTTGTTGAAAAATAAAATCCCGAATCATATCTGCCTGAATTTGTGGCATACATTTTGGAGCATTTCCAGATACGAAAAGCAAGTTACGATTTGCTCGAGGAAAAAAAAGGCCCATACACCTAAACACAACTTACCGTAGGACCTCACGGGGATTCTTAGAACCCCATATCCTGACACTGTATCGATTTTCCATGCCATTTGTATGGTACGCAGCCTCATCACTAAAAACAATTTTACTAAGAAATTAGTGATCAGCCTCCATTCTGTCAATATGATTATACAAAATTAATATCTACATTGTTTATCACTCAAAGCTTGCAATAATTACAATAGGTATGACTTAAATCTCAGTCGATTTCTTAGAATCCTGCACTCTGTCGTTTGGGGAATCTGTAATTCTAAGCTGCTACGATTAGTTTATTTCTTCGGACTGCAGGCGTAGGTCTGACGCACTGCTTGGAAGTGTTCGTATGTAGTTTGCGCCCTCCGTTTCTATGCCCTACACAACCAGTTTAAAGGAGACGATTGTAACAAAACAAGCAGTAATATTCTGTCTTTGAGGTAGTTCCTTGTGATATTTTGTCCTAAATTTCCTTTAAACATCAGTGGCCGAATGCGGTTCATGAAACCATGCACAACAATAAGCATGCTCCACACCAGTATGATTACTAAATAAAGTTTGACTCTCGCTTTAAATGTAAAACGATGTAATGTAAACTTGAGGATACGCGAGAAATTATGAAACTCGTTAGGTCTCACTACTGCAGTTGGTTCGGAAGCTATGATTTTAATTTTTACCACGTGTTGCATGATATTTAGCGGCCGCGTAGCTCAGGCGGTAGAGCGTCTGACTGCGACACGGAAGACCGGAGTTTGGTCCCCGACGCGGCCTTATATATATATATATTTTTTTTTTTACTGCTTTACGTCTCTCAACAGCGAGGTCTTTAGAGACGGGAAAGGATGGGGGCAAGGAATGGGAAGGAATTCGGCCATGGCCTTTTTAAGGAAGCATCCCGGCATTTGCCTGGAATGATTTGGGAAACCATGGAAAACCCAAATATGGATGCCCGGACGGGGATTCGAACCGCCGTCCTCCCGAATGCGAGGCCAGAAAGCTATCCGTTACACCACCACGCTCGGTCCCGACGAAGCCGATTAATTTTCCTCGAAGCTGAACTTCCGGAAGTGCTCCTCAGGCCCTCTCAGCCTGCTATAAAATGAGTAAAGTGGAGGAAACTACGCGGGAATGTAAAGAAAACCGGAGCGTGGTGCTGACCCCGTTACATCCATTCCAGCGCCAACGGTTATAATGGGAATAAGGAGATTTACCTCCGTAAATCCCACGGGAAGTTGCAGGAGCCGTAGGAACCCCGTGACCTTTACCTTACAACATATTTCCTTGTTGAATATAAAAGTAAATGAATCTTTCTGTAATTGCGTTATAAACATCTATGTTAAAATAGGTCTCCCGGTTTGGTGATCCAGAGAATAGGGAGTGTGACAGCATATCGAAGGGTCCCTGGTTCGAACCATTGACGTCGTGGGGATATTTACAAGCATTCACGTCTGGCGCAGCTTGCTTTGTGATGTGAAGCACGCCAGAAAGCTTTCTGGTTCAGATTTCTCTTTAAACAGGACGTCCCACCTAGGGCTAACAACCCTTGTTGTAACACGGGTGTGGACACGTCCAAAATAATTTCAATCCAAACAAAAGCTTAACGTGGTCCTAGTTGCTTCAAACGAACATACGCATAAGAGCTTCGTGGGTTTTATGGCGCATACTCCAAATATGTATCGCCTGATATTAATTTAACTGCTTGGAAAATTGCATTTCAAATATAAGTGTCATCATAAGATACACCACCTGACAAAAGAAGTAAAGCATTAAGAAGGGTAGGGGGAAACTAAATAGTTGAGAGGGTATGTGATGTTATTTCAGTGAGTACAAATTGGGTCAAATTTACGATGAACCTGGAAGTATGAGCCCACTTAACAGTAGACATCTACATCTACATATATACTCTGCAAATCACAAAACTGTGGGTGGCATAGGGTGCTCAGCACCAAACCTAATCTCTTTGTTGTGCATTCTAATCCCTAATGGTACGAGCAAAAAAAGAATTCATATAAGAATCAGTGCGGCACCTTATTTCTCTAATTTTATCTTTCCTGTCATTCCGACCCAAATAGGTTGGTGGACGAAGTATTTCACTACACTCAAAAGTGAAAGTGGGAGTACGCATGTTTACCAATAAGTTTATACGAAACGTGTGTCGTCTGTCTACCAGAGACTCCCAGCCTAGTCTACTAATCAGTTCTGTAACGCTTTCATAAGGACTGTAGCTAGCGGTCACGAATCGAGCGGCTCTTCTCTGTACTTTATCTGTACTCTCAATCAGCCCCTTACGAAACGGATCCCAGAGGACACAAAAGTAGTCCAAATGTGGATGCACAAGAGATTTCTACGCTATCTCCTTTGTTTGCTCATTACAATTTTTCAAAATTCGACCTAGAAACCGCAGCCTAGAATTAGCTCTACCTACCAACGTATTAATATCATGTTCCTTTGTACTGTTACTCCCAAATATTTCATAGAATCGACCATATCAATAACTGAACTGTTTACCTCGTATTTCTGAACAATCGGATTCTTTTGTTTGTTATGCTCATTGCCTTACACTTTTTACAATTTAGTGTGAGTTGCCACTCAGTGCACCATTCCAAAATAACATCCAGATCACGCTGAATTGCTAAACAATCGGCCAAATTCCTTACTTCCCTATAAATAACTGCATCATCAGCAAACAATCTAAAAAGGCTTTTCACTTTGTCTCCGAGATCGTTTATAAAAATTAAGAAAAGAAGTGGACCTATTACACTTCCTTGAGGTACACCCGATGTAACATCTAGATTAGAGGAACTTTCTCCTTCAACAACGACATACTGCGATCGACCAGTTAGAAAATCCTTTATCCATTTGCAAAGCTGATCCGATATACCGTACTCTCGTAGCTTCGCTAAAAGGCGGTTGTGTGGCACAGAGTCAAAGGCTTTCTGAAAATCTAAAAAAATTGCATCTACTTGTGAACCTGCATCAATAACTTTCATTACGTCATGTGTAAAGAGGGCCAGCTGTGTTTCACATGATCTTTTCTTCCGAAATCCGTGTTGATTTGTTGTAAGCAAATTATTATCATCTAGGAAATTTATAATGTTCGAGCATATAATATGCTCCATAACTACTACAAATAGATATTATAGATATGGGACGGTAGTTTCAGGATCAATTCGATCACCTTTCTTGAAAATCGGAGTTACTTGCGCTATTTTCCAGTCTAAAGGTACTTTTCGCTCTTCTAGGAATTTACTGAATATATCAGACAGAAATGGCCCGATTTCCGCCGCATACTCTGAAAATACTCTTACTGGAATACCATCCGGGCCGGGTGCTTTTCCCCACTTTAGGAGCTCTAATTGCTTTATGATACCTGCAGTATCTATTCGTAACGATTCCATCTCCAACTCGACACGACGTGGGAAAACGGGAATGCTATCCTTATTTTCGTCAGTAAATGAATTTTTGAATACAGTATTTAGTACATTAGCTTTATCGCGGCTTTCAGTAACCTCGGACCCTTCACGAACTAGTGCTGGAATATTGCTGTTGGTACAACTGACTTTTCGAACATACGACTACATACCCACTACCTCTGGCTTAAATGCATGCACTGATTCGATTGGGAAGGAAATTATAAATCCGTCGTATCTTCTCCTGAAGTATGCAGGCCCACGACTTTTGCAACTGATACATGATATCCTGGATACTGGCACTGGGACGGAGTTGACGTCCGACCGAGCGTGGCGGGTGAGCGCCTAACGCTCTGGCCTCGCATTCGGGAGGACGGCGGTTCGAATCCCCGTCTGGGCATCCAGATTTAGGTTTTCCATGGTTTCCCCAAATCACTCCAGGTGAATGCCGGGATGCTTCTTTCAAAAGACAATGGCTGAATTCCTTCCCGTTCCTTAGCCCCAGTCCCATCCCGCCTCTAATGACCTCGACGTCGACGAGGCGTAAAGCCAGAAGTAAAAAAAAAAAAAAGAAGAAAACAAGGATTTGACGTTCGAGCTGGCCCACGCATATTCTGCTCGGGATGGTTCTGGGGATTTGCAGACCATGCGAATACATCAACGTTACGCAGATAGTTCATAGAGACATGTGCCGGGTGTGGGCGATCATCTTCCTTTTGAAAAATTACGTCACGTTACTGTACCACGTGAAAGAGGACGCATGATATCCGTGACGTTATGGCTGGATGATCATTGTCGACGCGTTTCGCGGCTACCTAGTGCTGCAATCGAAGCATTTTCTCCGTAGGAAGTTGTTCGCGCCATTTCAATCGGTGACCTCGGTTACCTCCGAATACTTCATGTAAACGTCTCGGTGGTATAATGAGCGCTTGTTTCTTATATGATCTCAATTTTCTAAGAGAGACTAGATCATATTTATTGTATAATTACTGCGGATGATTTGGTTTAATATTTTATATTATTCAATATTAAAAAAATCTCCCTCCAAAGTTATTTTGTGATACTGAAACGTTCTTGTATAATTGATGTGATCTTATTCTAATTGGTTTGAAAACATTCTTCCCTTGGTTATACCCGATGGTTATTGGACCCGTTTGCAATGATACCCACAAACTCAGATGAATCCATACTTGTAAAGGAGAAATTAATTGAATTATCCACAAATGAGGAGCTTTTGAAGAAGGATGCCACAAATTCCAGCCTCAAAAATGAAATCAAATTTATTACCTGCGTTTTGGATCACTGTATAGAAGCTATTAGCTTTTACCCCGCCTTACTATTTATTAGAATGTGGGTTTAGTTCAGTCACAAAAATTACAAAATGACAGGAAATTAGTGCTCATTGAGAATTACGAATTTTACATAAATGATTTCTTATTCCTAGTCAGGTTCATCCACATCACTGAAAAAATAATACGTTTTCTGTGATGTAAAACAAAAGATATATTTTCAATAAGTACTACTTTAAATATTAAAATGATTTATTTACATTTTATTTCTACGTCACCATTTATTACTCACAACATCAAACTTAAACCTGGGGGTTCATAATCAGGTTTTTGCTATAAAAAGGGGTCCATGGCATTGGAGACCACTGGTTTAAATGAACCTTCTATTTCCGTTTAAGATGGTCCAACAAATTCGATTGGTCGTCTCCCAGTTGAGTACACTAAACGGAAAATTTTACACCTAGCCACTTTGCGATTATTTGGTATCGTTTCAAAAATCTGCCCGCGGCATTTTTTACTGATAGGGAAGCCTAGAAACAGAAGAAGTACAGATAGTAATAAAAAATAACGGAAATACAAACACACTGAAACAATGCTTTAAATTTATTTAAGTTATTTAAATTATCTGAATCGTACGCTCAAACGCAATCAACTCGAACTAGCCTAACCCGGGCCGAGAGGCTGCATGGGTTTGTTTACTTAAAGCAGGCTTACGGAAATCAGGATAGCGATTAATACAACCATCTTCCGAACATGCGCGCTGCCTTCGCTTTCCCCCAACACACCGCACAACCACCGACCATTGAATAGGAGACATCCGGTAGTAGTCGTCCTACGTTTCGTCCGATTGCTTCGCCGGTTGTACTCGTTTCGTTTCCAAGCTCTACGGTGACTCGGAGAGATGTGCCATTCTTTCAATGTTTTGAAAAGACGCAGCGGTGTTTTATGGTGTGGGGAGCTATCGGTATGCGACAATATCGATCGTGCCGTTTTTCAACAGGACAATGCTCGTTTCTATGAATTGTCTGAGTGATATTTGGGTATTCCCGTCGCAAGCATTATCCCCAGATCTGTCCCCGATATAACGTGTGTGCGACAAACTTGGACGTCAACTCCGTCCCAGTGCAGGTGTTACCTGGCAGCCTATCAGAACGTGTTCAGACTGTGGCTTATTACCTGCAATGTGGAACAACGGATTCAGATTCAAACACGGGCGTTTCAGGCGATCACTAAGTCAGGTAGGTGAAAGATGAGATGTTCCAATGTCCACCCGAAAAACAAAATACTAATAAAATGAAATAACAGAAAGTATTTATATGCTGATCGAGTTCTTTTTTACTTAGGGCTTCATGGTTTGGCTATATCGAGGTTATTTTTTTCCCGAAGAAGTACAGTCATGACATATTAGAGGAACCATGCTGTCATTCGCCTGAGTTTATCTCTTTTTTTTTTTTTTTTTTGCTGTCGTCAGTCATTCGACTGGTTTGATGCAATCCTCCATCCCTTCCTATCCTGTGCTAACCTCTTCATTTCTACATACCCCCTACAACCCACGTCCTCAATTATCTGCTTCATATATTCGAATCTCTGTCTTCCTCTACGGTTCTTACCTTCCACTGTTCCCTCCATTAACAAATTAACCAATCCAGCATGTCTCAAAATATGACCAACCAGACTGTCTCTTCTTCCTGTAAGCTTCTTCCATAAACTTCTATTCTCACCCATCATTTCCAAAACTCGTTGATTTCTTACTTTGTCTGTCCACTTAATTTTCAGCATTCTTCTGTAGCACCACATTTCAAATGCTTCAAGTTTCTTTCTTTCCGGTATTCCTAAAGTCCATGTTTCGCTACCGTAAAGTGCTGTGCTCCACACATAGTTTTAAAAAGTTCTTTCTAATTCCTAGATCAATATTTGAAACTAAAAGGTTTCTCTTTTTCAGGAAGGCTCTTTTTGCTAGTGCTATTCTGCTTTTAACATCATTCCTGTTTCGGCCATCGGTTGTAATTTTGCTTCCCAAGTAACAGAACTCACTCACTTCTCCTATTGCACCCGATCCTATTTTTATATTTAATCTGCTAGTATTGGTATCATTTCTACTACATTTCATCACTTTTATCTTACTTTGATTTATATTCAGTCCAAAATCTTCCTTCAGTATTTTGTTCATGCCATTCAGTAACCTCTCAATATCCTCAGCCCTCTCTGCTAACAAGACAATGTCAGAAGCAAATCGTAGCATACTGATTTCTTCTCCCTGAACACTTATGCCACATGGAAATTTTTCTTTGACTTTCTTCATTGCTTCTTCTACATACAAGTTGAATATTAACGGGGATAGACTACAACCTTGTCTCACACCCTTTTTGACTGATGCATGTCTCTCGTGATTCTCTACTTTTATTACAGCCACTTGATTCTTATATAGTTTATGGAGTATTCTTCTATCTCGATACTTTAGACATGACTTCTTTAAAATTTTGAACATCTTGTCCCAACTAACATTATCAAAAGCTTTTTCTAAATCAACAAATACCATAAAAGTATCTTTGTTTTTCTTGATCCGCCCTTCAAGTATTAATCTTAAAGACAGAATTGCTTCCCTTGTACCGCGATTTTTCCTAAACCCAAACTGATCTTCACCTACTATCTCTTCTACTACCCTTTCCATCCTTCTGTATATTATTCTGGTCAGTAATTTTGAAGCATGTGATGTTAGACTAATGGTGCGATAATTCTCACATTTGTCGGCTTGTGCTTTCTTTGGAAGTGTGAAGATGATATTTTTATTAAAATCAGTTGGAATTTCTCCTGTTTCATAACTTTTTGATATCAGCTTGAATAATCTTTCGATTCCTTCCTCTCCCAGAGATTTAAGAAGTTCTGCAGGGATCTCATCAATTCCAACTGCCTTATTTGCTTTCAAGTCATTCAGAGCTTTATTAAATTCCGTCCTCAAAACAGGATCTCCTAAGTCATCCATGTCGACATCGCCTTCCTTTTCCAATACACTATTGTTCAAGTCGTCCCCAACATACAGTTTCTCAATGTATTCCTTCCATCTGTTAGCTCTATCTTCTGACCTTAAAAGAGGTTTCCCATCGGCAGCTTTAATGTTCATGCCTCTTTTCTTTATTTCTCCAAAATTCTGTTTGATCTTTCTGTATGCAACATCTACTTTTCCTGCGACCATTTGCTTTTCTACTTCTTCACATTTTTCTTGTAGCCATTTTTCTTTTGCTATTTTGCATTTGCTATTTATTTGATTTCTAAATTGCCTGTACTGCTCTCTTCCTGCTTCATCCTGAGCATTTTTGTACCTTCTCCTCTGATCCATCAGCTCCATAATTTCTTCGGTGATCCAAGGTTTTCGGGCAGCTTGTTCCCTAAAGCCTAATGTTTCTTTGCCAGCTTTCATTATTTCGGTCTTTAATGCATTCCATTCGTCCTCGGTAGAGCTCCTTTCACAGTTACTTTTTAGACCTAAGTCTACCATTTCTGCAAATTTTTCTCTTGTTTAGATTGTTTCAGTTTATTCACTTCGAGTCTGTTCTGCTTATGCTGCTTCCTTATTCGCTTGAATTTCAGCCTGCACTTCATTACTATCAAATTATGGTCCGAGTCTATGTCTGCTCCTGGGTACGATTTACAGTCCAGAACTTGATTCCTGAATCTCTGTTTGACCATGATATAATCTAGCTGATATCTGCCTGTATCCCCAGGACGTTTCCAGGTGTATATTCTTCTTGAATGGTTCTTAAACAGTGAGTTCGCCACTACTAGCTTATATCTTTCACAAAATTCTAGCAACCTGCTTCCTCGCTCATTTCTTTCTCCTAGACCAAAACTTCCTACAGTATTCCCCTCTTTTCCTTCTCCCACTATTGCATTCCAATCACTCATGATTATTAAATTTTCCTCCCCTTTCACATATTGGATTAATTCTTCAATTTCAGTGTATATTTGTTCTAATTCTTCGTCATCTTCTTGTGACGTTGGCATATATACTTGTACTAATGTAATCCTGTCACTAAACTGTTCATAATAACTCACCCGTTTCCCTCTTTTCTTGTTCATTACAAATCCTACACCAGTGACTCCATTGACAGCTTGTGTGCTAATTATCCTGTGTTCCCCAGACCAGAAATCCTGTGCGTCCTTCCATTTAATCTCACTAATCCCAACAACATCTAACTTAAGTTGTTACATCTCCCTTTTTAAGTTTTCTAACCTACCTGCCCTATTCAGACTTCTAACATTCCACGCTCCGTGTCGTATGATGTTTCTATCCATTCTGATGACTCCTCCCTGAGCAGTCCCCACCCGGAGATCCGATTGGGGGACTATTTTACCTCCGGAATATTTTACCCAGGAAGAATCCATCGTGATATATGTAATTGGAGAGAATTACATGTCCTCGGGATTCCCTTTGGGTCTTTAATGCAGTGGTTTCCCGTTGCCTTCTGCATCCCCATGCCGTTGATCATTTTTCATCCGCTTTTAGGGGCCGTTTCCAACCCCAGGGCAACAAGAGGGTGCTCTGAACCACCTCTGCTCTTCTGCCCTCCTTTCGGAGGCCGTTGGCAAGCAGTGGGTGACTCCTTATACCGGGAATCTTTCAGTCACCAGAGCCTCGTCCGTGCAAACAGGGTGCACCACGTGAAGGAGAGGTTGTTATTTGGTTGGAAAAGACTAGTATAGTCTCTCACAAACCCTTACACCCCGAATTTATCTCGAACTATAAAAACCGAAATTTGATAGGTCGAGTGTCGAACATGCGTGCTCCGATATGCTGGGTTTGAACGCTAATCATCAGGCAGATGACAACACTTACTGCTATTTATCGGAATATATCAACCTAAAAGTTTCCGGTATTCGTTGATTTACCGTATGCCAGTAAAACGCAAATGACAATGAAATGCACAGAAATTAAAATAATCTAAATTTTAAAACTGTTAGAGTAAAAAAAAAAAAAATCTTATGCTACAATCTACATATACCTCTACATCTATACTCTGCAAATCACAAATACTGTGGGTGGCAGAGGGTGCTAAGCACCAGTCCTAATTTAGTGCATTTCAATCCCGAACAGAACGAGGAAAAAAGGAATACATAAATGTATCAGTACGGCCTCTTATTTCTCGAATCTTATCCCTCCTGTTTTTGCGATCTAAATAGGTTGGCGGAAGAAGTATTTCGTTGCACTCGTAAATTAAAGATTTTCGTATATTCTCCAACAAGTTCAAACGAAAACGACGTCGTCTATCCGTCAAACAATCCCAGCCCAACCCACGTATCATCTCTGTGACACTTACATAAGGACTGTAACTAGCAGTCACGAATCGAGCGGCTCTCCTCTGTACTTTCTCTAACGTGTCAATCAATCCCTTGCGATACGGATCCCAAATTCCACAGCACTGTTCCAAATGCGGACGCACTAGTGTTTTGTACGCTATTTCCTTTGTATGAGCATTACAATTTCTCAAAATACGAGCTATAAATCGTAGTTTAGAATTAGCTTAGCCTTCGACGGAAGTTATGTGCAAGTCCCATTTCATATTACTTTGTACTGTTACGCCTAGATACTTCAGGGAATCCACAGTGTCAACAACTGCATTGTTAACTTTGTACTCGTGAGCAAACGGGGTCTTTTTATTACATATCTGCATTGCCTTGTACTTTTTGCATTTAAGTGCAAGCTGCCATTTACGGCACCATTCCGAAATAACATCCAGATCCCGCTGAATTTCTAAGCAATCGTCAGAGCACCTCTTAACGTCTTAAATGAGTAGACTGCAAATTTGTAGAATATTAACAAACAGAGATATAGTACACTAAATTATATGTGTCATTCAATGAATCATCTGAATTGACCGTGATATGTTCTCAGCTTTGGATGAAGAGGTATCTTGGAAGTATATGCCGCGTAATGCTAAACAAAGTTTCAGAATTAGCAATTAGCAAAACTTCGTAATATCCTGCACATTAGAAATCACAATGAATGATTGCAGAAAAAACGCCAGTTGACACATAATTCGTCATAGCTAGGTCTTACGCAATCCTAAATAAACAACAGTAACCATAAATAAAGTAAATACTTGCATCATACTTTTATCATAAAATATCCCGAATACTGGTTTATGCTGAAAAGTTTTGCTTAATCGTCGTTTTTTTATAGGTTACTAGATTACTTTTTTTTTTTTTTTTGCAGCTGAAATGAAAATATGAAAGTAAATTAAGGCAAACTACCCGTTAGTGCCACAGTACAGGGATAATCAGTTATGGATTATATTGTGGGTAATTAATATTATAAAAGTTTTATTGGAGTTCAAAGTTGGAGACCGTGACGAAGGAGTGACTAATCCAAAATCTTGATTACCCTCGTGGAGAATATACGAATTTTGGAGAAGAGTCTCGAAGGAAAAACGGCTGGAAAAGGTTATGAATGTTCGTCTATGTAAAAATAACCACTTTTATGGCTTCAGAGTATTAGAGACGGAAAAGGATTGCGGTCAACGAACGGGAAGGAATTTGGCCATGGCATTTCAAAGAAAGCATACCGGCATTCGTCTGGAGTGATTTGAGGAAACCTGGGAAAACCCAAATCTGGTTGGTCGGACGGTAAATATTTTAGAAATAACTGTCCAGTTTATCGTAGGGCCTCTTATTTATGTCTTTATTGAAGACAGTAAGTTGGAAGTGATTGTTTATGCGCTCTCCACACCTAAACATCTAACAATACATGCATTTTTGAGATCCAGTTATGCTGCTCCTGCATCCGTGAATTTCCAGTGTGCAAGAGAGACCTCTAAAGAAGTATTCGAAGCGCTTATTTTAACATAATGGGTCGTGCGGACTTGTTTCGGTGTTGGCTACGTACACGTTGAAATTATTGGACCCAGCAGATGGTAGCAAAATCAGAAAGCATTAGTTCAACACCAAAATGTTTCGAAAACTTATTAGTTATGGTAGTTATAATATGTACACACTTTGACAATAAATTTGTCCACCGCTGAAAAATTTTATCACTCTTATTTTTCAAAATCTGACATCAATGTCATCCCAGGAATCAGTAATACAATATTGGCAAGCCAGTATTGCGTTACTGTTTCTTACAATGACATTGATGTCAGATTTTGCAAAATAAGAGTGATAAAATTTTTCAGCGGCGGCCAAATTTATTGTTAAAGTGTGTACATACAGTAGTTACAATAGTTATAATACTTTTTTCCCTTGCATCGGGGTTCACGAATAGTCGAAATCAAGGTTATTGAAGCTGAGAGAGGAAAATATAGGGGGGGGGGGGCAAGGAACGGGAAGGAATTCAGCAACGGATTTTTCAAGGAACCATTCCGACATTCGTCTAGAATGATTTCAGGAAAACGTGGAAGCTAAAATTTGTATTACACCACGGGGACTTGAACCTACGTTTCCCTGAATATCAGTCCAAAGCGTTACCTCTCAATCACCAGGCTCCACACTAAACGGCATCGCTGTTCAATACTGGGAAAGGAAGCATGTTAGGTTAATCAAAGTTACCGCTGAACCATATTAAGCGGTTGAGAGGATTATTAACTGAACGTTTTCTATTCATGCAGGCTGAAGGGCCCCGGCTAACATACTTGTAGATTAACTTACGGCCTGCTGCACCATATTCATATCCCGCGCTATGCTGAACAAGTGAAAACTAATGGTCGGAAAAAAAAATATTTCTAAGTACTTGATGAGCTGACATAAATCACCTATAGAGAAACCGGAGGCAATTAGATCGAGAGAGGTCTACATTATTTAGTTTTTTGGAGTCTCTATCAACGGGACAATCTGGATCGACCAATCAGTGTTGCCGGACGAGGATCTGGACAGCGGGATATCAGCCACTTTTATTAAAAATACCTGTTTTTATGTTTGTTGTCTTATGAATGAGCCCGTTAGTGCAAATATGGACTGTATTTCCTGAAAGTAAATTGAGGAATCATCATTTAAAGACTTATATACAAATAAAATAGTTATATATAAGATGAATGTATGTATGTTTGTTAGTTTGTATGTGTGTTTGTTTGTTTGTTTGTTGGTTTGTTTGTTCTTCATACAAATCCACAGTTTTCATCCGATCTCGAAGAAACTTTGCACACTTATCCATTGAAACAAGGAGAAAAATACTGTCTACATTTAATTAAAAAATTATCTGTATGAATAATAAATGTTGTCTTATAATTTCGAAAAATTATTGAACGGCGATAGACAGACGCGTTCGATATGGAGGTCTCTGTACCGTTTTTCCGTGTAGCGGTCAGTTAGCTCAGTGGTTAAAGCGCTTGCTTACTAAAGTTTGGGTCGTGGTCCCCGGTACAAATCTCCGTGGAGGAAAAGATTTTTAAAATTTATTTTTGATCGTAATAACGCCTGGACAGACGGTTATTCGGATTGGATGTTAAACTGTAGATATCAAAAATTTAGAGGTGCAATGCGAGGCAAATCGTAGGTAGTCTTGCAATGCTGTAGGTGTACATGTTTTACGTTGTACTGAGCCCTCAAGGGTGATTTGCAACAGTCTGTGTGTGATCTGCAGTAATAATACTATAAATGCGGAATTAATTCTGTCTTTTTTGTTACGTTTTAATAATTAATGCCTATACCGATATTGACGGAATTTGACAAGAAAATCTGTAGGGAGGGCACAGGACTTTTTTTTCGGTATGATTAACAGTTGTAGTCACGAAATTTTGAGAACTTATCGAATGTTGACAGAGAAACGGATGTGTGTTAGTCTATAATGGTCCGTCGGTTGCTCAAGGTGTGCTTCTCACGCATTATGTTAGTGTATAATTTGTTAATAAATTTAGTTTAGAGAAACAACGTATTATTTAACATAGATGCCTATTTTCTCTGTCCTATTACTTTGTGTCTGCTTAAATGTTTCTGGCGCCAGTTTATTTTGCCTTCTTTTTTGACATGCCTTGCGGGCGTATACTGGCCTAAGTTGTAGCTCTAGCAGAGCACGAGCAGCTAAAGTTATTAGAACCCAAGAATCGGATGCTCATGCTGAAGAAAGAAGAAAAGACCAACCTAAAATAAAGTTGCCCTTAGTCAATACCCCCCTCCCCCCCCACATCCCCTCAACTACGTTTGTTTTTCTGTTTATAAATGTCTCTTCAAGAGACAGATTCCACGGTAGAATGATATAGTGATGGCTTTCCTGTCATATTATGCCGACTCGGTGTTTGGGACCAATCCTTTGTTCCCAACAAATTTCTATGTTCTATTCTGGCAAAGATATTCTTAATCGACGCGTACGAAGTCGCGGGTATCAGCTAGTTACTTAATAAACCTATTTTACTGTAGGAAGTGGATATGTGCATAACACGTAATTATATTGTCCTTCCGTGTAGTTTTGAAAAGTTACAATGTACACGTCTGGATATAGATTATTGTGAGAAGCGAAAGTATTTTCACCTATGATATTCTTAATTGTACAAAAAAAGAGAATTTAGGACATTAATCCATCTAAACGTAATAATAATAAATGGAAAAATTATTGCAGTTTACAGCGATAATATGTTCTAAACTTTGGGAGGTCAGTTTTATAAATTACATTTGTTTTAGACTAGATTTTTAAAAAAGAAAAAAACACTTTTTAGAAAACTACATGTGGTAGTACCACAAAACAGAGGCGATATAGTCGCGGTTACGTTACGGATAATTGAGTGGATGAAGCCTACAAGAAGCAAAGTGGTCTAGAAGTTGCAAGTTGGTGTCAATGTGGGTAGTCCATTTCAGCACTGTGCTCTGTAACGAAGCCTTGATGTCACGTAGGACGGACCTTGAGCTACAGTCTGCGGTGGCCGTCGGATTCTACTGGAACACGTTCTCCAACCTCACAAACCACTGACCACTCCCAACTTCAACCACCCATGCTCCGCTGAGACGAACATTTAGGTCCCTTAATGAGACCCATGAAGCCAACATCATCCTGCTATACAAGATGCTACGTAAATAATAATCTGTCACGTATTCGACCTATCTATATATGTACTCACTGGTATGTGCCTTGATTAATATTTAAGCCCCTAGTAGACAGGCGTTCGCCGGGAAATGCTACCCACTGTTAGCGCTACAAGGAAGAAAAGTGCTCGCGGCGAGCGAGCGGTCAGCTTCCGGCATTGTTCGACCGTCGGCCGCGGACTATTTCATAATAATTACGCTTCATAAACTTGTATGTGCTAAGCATTTAAATGTGACGTCAGTTGCGGATCAACAGTGCCATCGTGGACACCCTGCAGGTACCAGTTGCAAAATCTAATCCTAGGCCCCTGGTCTATTTCTGTAATTTTATGCACCACAATTGTTTTGTACGGCTTTAAGTGAACTAGCTTTGTTACTTTCCAAGCTGGCGTCTTAGATACGCCTGCCTGCTGCCCTAACTGACTTAATGATTTTTTGGGTGACTGTTCTAGTCGAAAAGCGATATCGTCAATTTTCTCCTCTGTGAGAATACGGTTGACCGACAGTCTCTTTTTGTTAAAAAATGAACCCGTTTCTCTTACTTTTTTAACCAGACGCAGAATTGTTGATTTAGCTGGCAGTAAAGCGCCAGGATATTCGCGACGAAATTTACTGCGACACTTTTTAAACGACTTCTTCTTCACATATGTATCGTAGAGAAATATTCTTTGTTGCAAACTGTAACGTACCATAATTTTACTCACACTCAAACACGGTACAGATTAGTAAGAGTATGAAGCCCTAAACCAGCCAAACCGCAAAGAAACGTTTATTCACAACACTGATTAATAAGAGACTGAAGTCACAAACTAGCTACAATGCAAAGAAACCGTTCTTAACAATGTAAGGGTCACTGCACTGCACTGTTGGGGCAGCGGAGGTGTTAAACAGTGTGGTGATTCACGGTGCCGTGTGGCGGGGGTTGCTGGCCCACTGGCCCAGCAAGTTGCCGACGGCAACAGACTGGGAGGGTAGCGTTTCCCGGCGAACGCCCTGTATAATGCTGTTTGGTTAAATTGTATTCACAACAGTTATACTTTCCCTCCGTTTGTGGTTATGATAGCCAATGACCACACTGTTCTGGTTTGTGATAGGAACTTCGCAAGACAGTATGGTATTCTGTCTTAAGGCAGATAAGATTCTCCTATACTAGTTACGCTAGGACGTGGGGTGAACTTTTTTTTTATCCGATGTTGATAATACTTAGCACATGTATACTGGAAATCAAAGCGGTTTGGTAGCTCAGCGGTAAAGGCGCTTACTTCCGGAAGTGTGTATTTCCGGTAGCGGGTTCTAATCCCGCAGTGAGCAGTAATTTTAGGAGTCGTATTTGATTATATGAGCTACGCCAGGACGTTCCGTAGCTTTGATTAAACTGTAGTTCCCTGAGGAAAGGAATTGGTTTTGCTGCCTCTGACACAATATTTTTTTTTTGTAACAGTTTAACGTCCCTTTTTAACAACGTGGTCTTTAGAGACGGGAAAGGATGGGGGCAAGGAATGGGAAGGAATTCGGCCATGGCCTTTTGAAGGAAGCATCCCGGCATTCGCCTGGAGTGATTTGGGGAAACCATGGAAAACCCAAATCTGGATGCCCGGACTAGGTTCGAACCGCCGTCCTCCCGAATGCGAGGCCAGAACGCTATCCGTTACACCACCACGCTCGGTCTGACACAATAGCTGGTTACTCTTCATCTCCTTCGAAAAAGATTTGGCCAACCTTCGGTTTGTGGACTAAGTTAGTGTTTAGTTTTTTAAGTGAATACTTCTTTAGGGACGTTGGGTGATTTTTTTCCGTGTGTTTAAGTGTTATTCTATGTGTGTAAATGTGTTGCTGAAGTGTGTTGTTTGTATTATGTACAGGGTGTCCAGAAAAGGACTCCCTGATTTCAAAATTAAATATCGCGAAAACAAAGATCGATAGAGGAATGCAGTAAACGGTATGTTTATTGTGACAGCTGTAAGAAGTGTATACAGCAGTGTGAAATAATAGTTACAAAAGCTGCTAACAGATGGCGCTGTACGCTCATATCAGCATACATAAGTGAAATAATCGTATGAAAACAATCTTTGCAAACAATCACATCACTCTTCCTTCGGTACGCTAACCTCCTTTCACGTTTCAATGGTGGAACTGATCGCCCTGAGCTTCGGATCACTATTTAGGCATTACGTATGGCGATTACAGCGCCATCTGTTAGCAGTTTTTGTAACTATTATTTCAAACTGCTGTATACACTTCTTAAAGCTGTCACGATAAACATACCGTTTACTGCATTCCTCTATCGATCTTTGTTTTCGAGATATTTAATTTTGAAATCAGGGAGTCCTTTTCTGGACACCCTGTATGTTAAGACGAAGTAGGTAAGAGGATAACATTTGGTTCCTGCATATTCAGGCCTACTTTTCTCAACTGCCTCTGGATTGACTCAAGGTTAAACGGATGAACCACCATCAACAGTTTCGTGTAGCAGAATCCCATATGCACTGCTCCCTCGCCATCTCACTGGATTGGGAAGGTAAAATGGGAATAGGTGTGCATCTTGAATCTCGTGTTCTGGCCTTCCTGATAGCGGTTTTCACGCTGTTACTCGCAATGCTGGGACGGTCCCCAATTTCCACATTATATATACACATCTCACAAACAAAAATACACTTATCATACAGAACACAAATTAAACGTACTACAGACAGATGGCAACATTTTCGCTCCTCTATCAGCATAAGTTCCCCTGGTGGTAGAGGTGGGATAAAACTCCTACAGCAAGGCAAGCCGAACTGCCTGCACTCTGAAGACGTTTCGAATTTAGCCCAGGAATGTGGTAAACAATTCAGTGATTACGGATCTTGTACCACTGTTAATCTGACCTTTGAACAACCTAACCACTACCACATGGCAGACGTTGGATACCACCACAGTACGACATAAGTCAACTGGGAATTAGGATCTTTGTAGACAGACATATCTCCTTCAAAGACTAACCTCAACAATAGATAATATTGACACAGTAAGAGCTTTTCTTGAGCTTCGGTTAGTTAAAAAAATTAAACAGAAAAGCAAGGAATGGAAAAATCTTCTTTACCATCCTAAAGAAAGCATCTCTTGCTGATATTTCCACCAGTTCTTTAATAATGTCGAGGGGTAATTGCAATCTCATTATATCTTTATATATAAAGATGAATGTATGTTTGTTTGTTTGTTCTTCATACAAATCCACAGTTTTCATCTGATCTCGATGAAACTTTGCACACTTATCCTTTGAAACAAGGAGAAAAATAATGTCTACTTTTGGTTGAAAAATTATCTGTATAAATAACCACATGTTGTCTCATAACTTCGAAATACGGTGATAGGCAGACACGTTGGATGTGGACGTCTCCAGACCGTGATTCCGCGTAGTGAACTGGCAGCTCGATGGCTAAAGAGCTTGCTTACGAACGTCATGGTCTCTGGTTCAAATCGCCGTAAAGGCTAAGATTTTTAAAAATAGTTTTTCATCGTACTAGACAGGCCTGGGCCGTAGGTTATTTGCATTGAAAGTTAAACTGTAGATATTATAAAGTTAGGGGTGCAATGCGAGGCAAATCGTAGGTAGTCTTGCAATGTTGTAGGTCTACACATTTTTACGTTATAATGATCCCTCAGGTGTTGTTCGCAGTCAGTGTGTGAGCGTGAACCACAGTAATACTAATATCAATACGGAAGTAAGTCTCTGTCTTTTTGTTACGTTTTGACGACTGTATGGCTACATCGTTGTGATAGAATTTTATAAGGAAAGCTGTATGAAGGGCACATGATATTTTTTTCCAGTATGATTAACAGTTTGTAGTCACGAAATTTTGAAATCTTATCGTGACAGAAATATGTTAGAAATTGATTCTCTTCAAGAGGCAGGTTCGACGGTAGAATGATATAGTGATAGCTTTCCTGTCGTATTATGCCGACTCGATATTGTTTGGGACCAATCCTTCGTTACCAACAACTTTTTATATTTAATTCTGGCAAAAAAAAATTCTTAATACACGCGTACGAAGTCGCGGGTACGAGGCTAGTAGTCGATATAGTTGAAACAGGCATGTAGGTTGTGGACGAGGATCGCAAACAGTTTCGGCCCATTCGTTTTACAGGAACAATTGCTACATTCGCTCGTTTCCAAAAATTTCTTTAGTACCTTTGCTCAGAATTTTTAAGGAAAATTCAATGTGCTCTTGAACGGACGACAACTTACCGGTGTATCCCCCTAGGAAGTTAACCGTTGCTCTTTTTGTGTGCAGCCCTTGGTTGTAGAACTGACTGTATCATGAAGGCATGTTTTTAGGGGAACATTGGCGGGACGTGCTAGGCCAAACAGCGCACATTCGTGCGCTCTCCGAGTTGATTTTATGGAGTGGAGGTTAACCTTTGAATCCACTGGGGTACGGATAGCACAGTCAATTCTAGCGAGACAATGTTACCACTAGGAAATAATGAGATACCAGTTGCAATTCTTTCTTGTAGGCAGCAAGATGGTTAGAGGTTCTGACTGAAGGGAACAATGCCAGTGAGTGGACCTGAAAACTGTTGTGGGGGGTGAAGTGTAATAATACAGGTTTATCTTATTCTTTTGTGCTGTAATTGGATAGACGAGACGTTAAAGCAGAATAACTTGTGTAAATATAGA
>JARYHS010013631.1:148973787-149031626 GCA_031002005.1 Vandiemenella viatica | reverse complement strand
AGATCTGATTCGGAAAACTTTAATAAACTCAAGATTTTGCTCTGTTAATGCTTGTCCAATTTCTTCTTCGGAAATGTCAAAGTCCACTCCCTTGACCACAACTGAGAAAGTAGGGGAACGGAGAGGTTGTGGGACAGTGAAGCGAGGAGGAGCGTATGTTACAGAGACTTTGTATGAAATGCAGTGGAAAGCTGGGTCTGGATCAGACTGGCGAGGTCAGCGCAAGGGCTCTTGACAATGAGAGAGGCACGAGTGGTCTTGAGGTAGTCTATTGGTTTTTGAATATAATGGCGGAAGGCTGTGGCGATTTCTTTTTGCGTTATTTGAGAAGGGATGTTGTTCACAAAATAGGTGTGGACGGGTGTAGGACCTCTATAATGGAGGAGGTGAGGGGAGATTGTTGTGAAATGGATGGTGATCCAGGTGAGAGAGGTGAATTGTTTTCAAAACGTCAGGGCACGGTGATAAGTCCATTGGTTCAGAGGGAGCGGGGCTGGGAGGAGTGGAGGGTCCATTTCTGTTTAGATTTCTTCGTTGCAGGAAGAATTTGAGTTGAAATATTTACAGGGAGCTTTATCTTGGAGGCTTTTTGGCGAGTTGAAGAAGGTGGTGGAGTCCTAGACTTAAGGGCATCGGAGTAGTTTTGGGAAGGATGCTGGGATGACATGGTGAAAGTGTAGCGTGTAGTTTGCGTCGCGTGTGTCGCCGAGGCTGAGGTTGTCACCGTAAGGTTCGACAACCCCGGAGACACCCTACTCAGAGCAGCCCGCGGGATGACCGCCAACGACGGTCCCTGGAGCGCAGATGTCCCTAACAAGCTTTCGGATGAATTGAGTAGTTGTGAAATAATGAGAGATGAGGTGATTTGAAGATCTCGACGAGAAGTCTCGACGTGCTCGAACAGAAGCTGTAGACGCAGGAACGGCAGCAGCAGGCTCGACGAAAGCTGATCGTAGACTGTGAGGACGAAGAAAAACTGTTGTGCGAAGAAGCAGGAATCTATAGAACGACGAAAGATGTAAAGATCTTGCAGATTTTCCTGCGCGAAGCGCAGGAAAGAATTTTTCTCTTGACTAGAGACGTCGATAGCTATAGGCGTTGAAGCAACAAATAATAGTAGCACGAGTAAACTTAACAGCCTAAAATTGGCAGCACTGCTAGTTAAAGATTCAACTAGCGCGAATCAGCGTCGAAAGCAATCTCACTCAACAATGTCTTCACCATACTGCACGTTGTCTATATAGGGCACGAACACGACGTAACACCTGCGAGAGAATAGCCGCCTCGGTGGCTGCCGCTGCTGTCGTCTTGACTGCAATGTAGTCTCCACGGGTGTACTGGCGGTTGGTTGCGGGCCAGACTCATAGTAAGCCATCGCCGAGGCCAAGCGGACATGTATATAAGGAAGAGCGGCACCCGAACCATCTCGGCCGGGCAGCCGACCGGAGCGGACCTACCTACAGCGAGGAGCAGCAGGAGCGCGACTACAGCCTCGACAAGTGGAGTCCCTTGGCTACTGGGGGCGAGGTGGTGGACTATTCACAAAAAAGCAATCGTCAGCAATGTCCACCATCCTCGTCTTCGGTGCTAGGGACTTCCAGTAGCCAACACTAAGAAGATGGAGCGTCGCCTTGGTGCTGTGGCCTGATGTCGGAGGGGAGGCCTGGCTGCTCGTGGGCCGGCCGCTGCCGCATGGATACCGGTGTCTGCCTCGGCGTGTGCATTGGCGACTCTCTGCGGCGGGGACGCTCACGGAAATATCAAGGTGGGGCGCTAGCGACCCGCGGCGGATCGAACGCCGGCCACCACCCTGGCGTGAAAGCTGGTATGCACTGCTCAACCTCCGCATACCGGGAACCGATGCAGTGCACGGCTGCAGCTGTAGCAACCACCGAATCCCGGGAACCGCTACAGTGTGCGGCGCCAGTGGAAGCGCTAGGGTGACGGACCTCGGGCCGGTCTATTTCTGCTGCGTGGTTGTGGGCAAACTGCTGCGGTGCGGAAGTGAGCTAACCGCCAACGGGTACGCTGGGGGCACTGCCGGTGTATGGCGCTGGGGGAAGTGCGGCGGCGTGTTGTGCTGCGGGCTGCCGTGTCGAGCGGCGTAACCAACCGCACAGAAGAAGACGGCACCAGGAAGAAGATGGCGCGCCGGCTCGGTGCGGCGGCGTGATGTTGGCGGGGCGTGCTGGCGGTGTGGTTGGCCGCCTGCTGCCGGGCGGATACCGGTGTCTGCCTCGGCGCGCACGCCGGTGTGTCTCTGCGGCGGGAACGCTGGCGGAAACACCAAGGCGGGGCGCTAGCGGCCTGCGGTGGATTGAATGCTGGCCACCGCCCTGGCGTGAAAGCTGGTATGCACTGCACAACCTCCGCATACCGGGAACCGTGCAGTGCACAGCCACAGCTGTACCAACCACCGGAAACCGTAACAGTGTGTGGCGCCGGCGGAAGCGCTGGGGTGGCCATTTTGGCTGGCTGATTTCTGCTGCGTGGCCGTGGGCAAACCGCTGCGGTGCAGACGCTGGCTAACTGCCAACGGGCACGCCGGTGGCGCGCTGCGGCGTGATGCTGGGGGAAGCGCGGCGGAGTGGGGGCCGGCCGGCCGCCGGCTCGCTCTGCCGGCTGACCGCTGCTGTGCGGAGCGGCGAGCCAAGCCAGACGGACGAAGATCACCGCATCCCCGGCATGTACGCCGGCGACAGTGCGGCGGCGCAGACCTCGGCGAGCTACTTGCAGCTGGCGCTGCGGACCTGCTGCTGTGCGTGATCTGGCAAACCTGCATGGCGAGGATGTCGGTGGAAGCGCTAAGAGGCTGGCGCCGTTGGCCCGTCTCGGCTGGGATGCCATTGCATAAGCGGAAACCGGCGTACCGCCAGGTGGGGACACTGGAGCTCCTTCGCGGCGAGGACACTGGAATTATCTGGCTGCCAGTGAAATCGCTGCGGCGCAAGCCGGTGAAACCACTTCGGCTATGTGGCCGGTGGATGCTCCGCCTACCCTCGTGGCTGAACAGTCGAGTCGTGGTCGGCGGTCGTCGGTCTTGGAACGCGGATGCCGACGAGTCGTCCTGCCGGGGATCTGGTGGCCGCTGGTGGCGGGGACGTCGTGAGTCGTACACGCTGGACCTCTGCTCGGGTGAAACGTCGCAGCCTGACGCCGGGACCCGTGCTGCCACAAGGGGACTACACTGGCGCGGCGGCTGCAAGGACACCGCGCCAGGCACAACAACACGCTATCCACACGGACATCCACACCGGGAGACGGCATGCCGCCTCCCGGGGTAAGTAACTGCATGACACCCTAACAAATTAACAATACCTCCCACATCATCCTCACCTGTAGTATAGATTCTGTCGCGGTACTGGCAGTATCTTAGCCAGCCGCCCTTATATCCCACCTTAACTGTCGCAGAGGTTTTTTTCCCAGGGGTAAAACCCTGGCACTTTTTTCCCTCTGCCCTGTCTCTTCTTTCAAAAGTTTCTGTCTATCATTCCCGATGGACCCATGTAAACGGGCGGACGCCTGGACGCATGGAATACATCACAATCCCGTTCCTGTGATCACCTATAGAAATACTAACTTAATGCATGTGCAGAGGCGAGCAGTAGATAACAGGAAGGCCGCCATGCTTGGAGGAGCGGGTTTTGGGTGCTCCCCCAATAAAAAAAATAAAATAAAAAAAAAAAAAAAACCGAACCATCTCAGTATCTGTGGGTCAGCCGACCATTACAGATGTCTCTACACCTGAAGAAGACGGTAGAGCCAGCCGTCGAAATATTGTGTTTCCACAACACTATCCGGCGGTACACCCGTGAAGACTACATTGCATTTGACATACTGTTTCGTTATAAGAACTGAACCTCACGCGTAACTGTCGATGATCCAGTATCTTGCATCAACTGACAATTCGACCTTCATGCAGTTATTCACCTACTCACAGGATTATTGTCGGTGAGCAATGATTTCCGAAAAAGCGAAACAATTCATGCATACAGTTTCCGAACGGCAGACAACTCCCATAATCAGCTTCCGTGGGAAATGTGGAGTGGTTATAAGTTGTTGAGGAACAGATAAAAAGCAATGTAATGACAAAAATGCATTTAGCTCACATCTGGAAGGATCTGAGTTTGAACCCAGGTCTAGCAATCAATACATGAATTCAGCAATTTAAGTAAACTCCGTAAAATTCATTTGAGACGTTTCACGGGAAAGAATTCAGCCTTAGTATTCACCTGGAGTGTCTTCTGGAAACCATAGAAAATCTAAATCTGAATTATCTGATGGGGATTCGAAACCGCGTCCTGCCGAATGCGAGGTCAGAGTGTTACCACTTATCAGTAACGCTCCGTCGCGGAAATGGAATTCGGAAGAATGATGTATTGAGATAGTACAGCACGTGTCGGTAAAATTATGCCATTCGACTGTTAATCCACAGCACTATCGGTCTTTCCTAACGCTCTTCAGTTTCAAATGGCATACAAACAACGGTTAAAGAATTAAAAATTGTTGTATATGCTTCAGGTGTAAAAGCTACATCCAAAAACGATTGTAACTGTAATTCAAGCATGTGGTATTCTGAATAGACATTTTAGCTTACAACTTATTCAAAAACACACCTTCAAGTTTACATAGTACAGAAAATATGTGTTGTGTTCACAGAATTTTGCGCTTACTCGATGTATTTCTCTAAGTTCACACAGCAAAATGAAGCTAACAAGTCAGTTGGAAGACATTAATATTTATAGCTAACACGAAAATAATGACAGCCAGAGAGATACTGTGAAATTGACCCTGGCCCTGTCACAAACAGATGGATACGGTTAAGAGGAAATATTCGGTGTCCACCTACGCGAGTTTGCAAGAGAATATGTGACAGAGATCTTAAAATCATAGTGGCTATCATTCAGGATGAGAAGGAGAAATTTTCTATTTACAGATGTAGATATGAATATAATAAATAACACTTCTTTACGTAGAGGTTTATGGTATTCCGTTTCTATTCGAAAATAACTTATGATTGGTGTTTTATGATTGTGCTGTAAAACTAAACGATGTATGGATAGTAAAATTTACAGCAGTTAATAAATTATTGAAACTGTCTGTTCGGCAATAGCATAATTCACATTAAAACTATCACTGGTCGTAAAAACAGTGTTAAAAATTGTCACCGTTAAGTTTCATGCTTGTTTTAACCAGTCTGTAAAATATTTTTTCTTGTTGCACAAATAACAGCTTAGCGGGTCATATTCGTATTGATCAGACCAACAACGTTTATGCTACTAAGCCAAACGAAAAAACTAGTTTACGCAACAGAAAATTCCCGGACATAATATTCTTAATCGGAAATCACAGCAAACGCAGCTGAATTATTACAATTGTAGCATGAACAGTTTTTCTTTCTTTTATATGAGAGATAGACATGCAGCCTGTTTTGGACTTCAAGAAGTCAACAGAAAAATGCAATGAAATTACCCACAGCCAACTCCCAACTCGACACTAGCGAACGGGATACTATGCTAGCAAACTGAAAATACTTAGAAGCCTGTACGGATTTTAGCTATTACAAAAACAGACGAGGATTTGTCAGAAAAGTTTCGTGAATGAATCTTCTTATACTCAAGAAATTTCACGACGACAATTCAGCTCCTCTTACTGCCTGCGTTTCCACAATGCAATTGTACTACCACTCAGCAAGACTGAAGGTAAAAGCGTTAGCAGCATCTCTGGCGAGCAGTCTGGATGAGAGAATGGTCGGCTTTCCCTCTCCAGACTCTGATGTCTGTGCCCTCTGGCGGAAAATTGGTCGTAACACTCTCTGGGACCCACTTGCGGCCGGCTGTTTCGCATTGCTCTCGTTAAATGAAGCGCTAGATTAGAAACGGCTGACGAATTTATGTAAGACTTTCCGAGCTAAGGGACAATACCATTGTTCAGAGCTGAGCGTCTAAACGAGTTGACGAGAAAACTCCGACCGCTAACTGCCTGAGGTTATTCAACCCCGAAATACGAACTTCTCTAGAATTATGAGAGCCCTTTCTGAAGACAATTGCTGCAAGGGGGGACGTTCATGAAAAACATACACTATTTCAAAAATGCACCCTATCCACAGTTTTGAAGATATGGCAATGAAATTATGAACCACGCTTTACATGAAATGAACACATTTACCTATAAATTCCATTGATTATATATATTCAACTTTTTTTAATGAATTTTTAAGTTTTTATTTTAAAAAAATAATGTATGTTCCTTTTTCTCAGAAATTATTGAAGAGATTTCTTCCAAATTTTCTCTGTTTCCTCTGTTTACATATAGCAAGCTTCTCTCATGAGGTTTTTTGAATAAATCAAATAGGAGAATTTTCATAAATTTTTAATTATAATTCTGAAAGTAAAATTTTAAATTCATGCAGAATTCCAAGCACTTTTCCCTATATCTCAGCTGGCAATAAGAATTTCAAAATTTGATGTTGAGACAACATTTATAAGGTTTATAGGAATAAGTGTACAAAATTTCATAATTCTAGCGTACTTAGATTCTGAGGAAAAGGTACATAAACTTAGAAAACACATTTTTGAGGAAACGCAATTTAAAGTTCAACCTGGTATTGAAGTGCTGCTTCAAAAAGTGGGTGTGACAGTGATGTTGCGTCACACGTTTAATTATTTTTCAGGCACTTCGGATGCGATTTCATCATTGAAACTTTGGGAACTTATTGTCCATGAGTTGTACTAAAAAATAAAAAATAAATTGAAAATTGACATTTTTGGTCAATTTCATGAACGTCCCCACCTCGCCACCGGAAGAGTTGTATCTAACATTTAGAGCGATTATCGAATTTCGAAATCCTCAACGAACAACTGCACATATTGTACGCTATATCGATCGGGACTGACGAGATGTTCACCCCAAAGACACTGAACCGATGCAAAAACTAATTCTATCAACTTCATCATTTCTTTATTCAAAACTCATTCTACCACCACTAATGTGTATTAAATTTCGTAAATATTCAGATAAACTTATATTCGCCTGGAGTGATTGTGAAAAACATGGGTTGATTTGGGAAAATCATGGAAAACCCAAATCTGGTTGGCTAGACGGAGATTCGAACCCCCTCCCCCCTAATGCGATGCCAGACCGTTACTGCTCATCCACCACTCTCGTTACATATGTCACAATCTATATCTACTGCAGTGTATTTAAATATTGCTTTGCAGTTATTTTCCCCACTGTCCAATGAACTAATTAAATTAAAGTAATACACTAATAATGACCAAATAATTAAATACACTCCTGGAAATTGAAATACGAACACATTGACGCCGGTGTGTAAAACCCACCATACTTGCTCCGGACACTACGAGAGGGCTGTACAAGCAATGATCAAACGCACGTCACAGCGGACACACCAGGAACAGCAGTGTTGGCCGTCGAAGGGCGCTAGCTGCGCAGCGGTTGGGCACCGCCGCAGTCAGTGTCAGCCAGTTTGCCGTGGCATACGGAGCTCCATCTCCGTCTTTAACAATGGTAGCATGCCGCGACAGCGTGTACGTGAACCGTATGTGCAGTTGACGAACTTTGAGCGAGGGCGTATAGTGGGCATGCGGGAGGCCGGGTGGACGTACCGCCGAATTGCTAAACATGTGGGGCGCGAGGTCTCCACAGTACATCGATGTTGTCGCCAGTGGTCGGCGGAAGGTGCACGTGCCCGTCGACCTGGGTCCGGACAGCAGCGACGCACACAGAGCCAACACCCGGCATCATGGCGTGGGGAGCGATCTCCTACACTGGCCGTACACCTCTGGGGATCGTCGAGGGGACACTGAACAGGGCACGGTACATTCAAACCGTCATCGAACCTATCGTTCTACCATTCCTAGACCGGCAAGGGAACATGCTGTTCCAACAGGACAATGCACGTCCACATGTATCCCGTGCCACCCAACGTGCTCTAGAAGGTGTAAGTCAACTACCCTGGCCAGAGAGATCTCCGGATCTGTCCCCCATTGAGCATGTTTGGGACTGGATTAAACTTTGTCTCACGCGGTCTGCACGTCCAGCACGAACGCTGGTCCAGCTGAGGCGCCAAGTGGAAATGGCTTGGCATGCCGTTCCACAGGACTACATCCAGCACCTCTACGATCGTCTCCATGGGAGAATTGCAGCCTGCATTGCTGCGAAAGGAGGATATACACGGTACTAGTGCCGACATTGTGCATGCTCTGTTTCCTGTGTCTATGTGCCTGTGGTTCTGTCTGTGTTATCATGTGTTGTATCTGACCCCAGGAATGTTTATATAAAGTTTCCCATTCCTGGGACAATGAATTCACGGTGTTCTTATTTCAATTTCTAGGAGTGTAATATTAGGTATCTAAATAACGCGGGAATGTATACATAATGGGTCTAACAAACTAACTTAAATCACAAGCCGAAGTTTGGTTGGATACTCCAGAAGGTGTCATACCAAGCCATTGTGTCAAAGGTAGGACAGCTAGTTACTTTCCTCTCGCACCTACAGTTTAACGTGGAATCCGAACAACGGAACGTCCTAGCGTAGCTGATATAATCAAACACAACTATAAAAAATTTCCGGGCCCACCGGGATTTGAAGCTGTGAAATTTTGAAAGTACCATCTTAATTACTGAACCAACAGACCGCTTTTACGGTACAAAGACATATGGAGTTATTGATGGTTCGTGCTAAGTTTTAAGCGCCATTTGTAAAGAACTATACACCCTATCAGTTGTCATTAATTTATTTCATGCACAGATTCTGAAGATACGTATACCTCATTTGGTGGTTTCTATCGACGATGCTTCAATTTATGTTACAATCCCACTCTCTCTTACACATATCTTAAGTAATCTATTCAATCCCATGTAGAGTAAAATGATTATGAAACAGAAATTAGACTCAGTTTAGACACATGATTGTCATATGATTTTAGAGAAATACTGGCGGAATTCCCGGCGTTGCCCGGTATAGTTGGCGTAGATTTACCCGTACCATATTTTTATTACCACAATGAGGAACATTTGTACAAAGTTTCAGAAAATTTGCGCCAACTTTTTTCGGAATTAAAGCAAACCTAGATTCACCCCCTCCCTCCCCCCCAAAAAAAACGGGTGGGTTGAAGTTTATTTGGGCATACACTGTTTTCATTCGTCCGAAAAGATTCATGTATATCAAGCTTCGTTAATTTGGTTAAGAAATTGCATTACTGCATTACTGAACAAAGCTAGATTATGTTAGAAACTCACATATGATCAAATTGCGAAGTGAATGGATATACCTTTTGCTCGAAAGCCAGATACATTAACTCCGCAGATTCAGCGTTTATTAGAAATATCAAAAGTGAATCCGGAATAAAATTATCGTAAACAGAAGACTAATGCTGATGGCAAGAGACATTGCCCAGAGATCATGCTTGAATAAAATGTCTGTTGTTTTACGGGTATCTATGGCTTTTTTAAAATTGAATATCCAGAATTAAAGGAAAGAATACTTCAAGTTTTGTTTAGTGTTCAAAATAGTTATTATTGTAAAATTATCATATTGCTTTCATTAAAGGCTATGGCCATAGATATTTAGTTGTGTGTTTAGTGCGAAGTATGGAACACCTAATCCTACCATCTTTGGAATCTGTCATCATACGTTCATAATTTCAATTAATGCTCCTGCGTTGAAACATAAGATATGCCAAACAAACGAATTAATATTCCATGCTTTAAATCGGTGAAACCCACATCGAAATCTGTTCCGTAGTTTCCGAGTTTTTATAAGACCAATATATCCGGTTTTTGTTTTATATAGAGAATTATTAATTGTTTGACGAGGATCTGAAGTTTACTGCCTATTCTTGTGTTGTATGGATGAGGTTGAAAAGTTTAAACCTGATACAAGCCCATTTAGCATTTCTATTCCGAAGGACAACCTAACGACCACCCAGTTTTATACCACAATCTGACACACTAAGCAATATCAACACTATCATATACCTCCATTCCATTCACATTAACCCAACCATCTGATACATAATTTGGAAATTAAGAATTTTGCACCACAATACAACATAAGAGACACTGAAAACATGCCAAACTTTCTAATTTCGAAAAAGCTGTTATAAACAATTCTTAATGCTGTACAATCAGATTTCAAGAACTTCTATGCTTTCTGAATCGAGAAAAAATTGTTATTTGTGTATACACAGATGGAAATCACACTTTCCTTCATCGCTTGTTTCCCCGTAATCATTATCGTCTTTTTTTTACTTTGGCTTTACGCCTCGTCGAGGTCATTAGAGGCGGGATGGGACTGGGGACAAGTAACAGGAAGGAATTTGGCCATGGCCTTTTTGAATGAAGCACCCCGGCATTCGCCTGGAGTGATTTGGGTAAACCATGAAAAACCCAAATCTGGATACCCGGATTCGAACCGGCGTCCTCCCGTATGCGAGGCCAGATCGTTAACCGTTCACCCACCACGCTCGGTCATTATTGTCAATTCACGCACTGTTTAATTTTTTGTCATAAATTGAATATTTTTTCCACAATAATCAATGAATTATGAGCTCTTCATCATTAATTGGAGTTTAGAGTTTTTGGACTAATGTCAATCTCTCCTTCACGTAGTGCACCCCGTTTGTACAGTCGAAGCTCTCACAACTGCAGGATTTCCGGTATAAGGAGCCATACAATCCTTGAAAACAGCTTCCTGGAAGGAGGGTGAAGTATCTGAGAGTGGTCAAGGCTCTCTCTTGCCCTTAGATTAGATAAGGGCCCTTCGATAAAACAGAAATGATCAACCGCATGATAATGTAGAAGGCAACGGGAAATCATTACATAAAGACACAGATTGTATCCCGAGGCCATGTAATAATCTCGAATTACCTGTCCAATGAGACCATCTTCCTGGATAAATTATTCCGGGGGTAATATAGTCACTCAATCGGATGTTCGGGTCGTGACTCCTCAGGGATTAATGTGGAATAGGGGCTCAAGAAAAAACAATCAGTATGCTGCTATTTGCTGATTAAGTTATTCTGTAACAGAACAGAGAGAGGATACCGAGAAATAACGGAAGGGCTTGAACAAAATAATGGGAAAGATATTGTAATAAATAGAAGTCACAACAAGAAGAAAGTAATAAGATGTAGCAGGCATGTTATCAGTAATACTTGTTTAAATATAAAAATAGAATTAGATGTTTTAGAAGTCAGTGAATTGTGTAACCTATGAAGTAAAATTACAACTGATGGCAAATAGTGCAGTATGTTGAGTTTAGTATTGGATTTGATAAATTAGTAAGTATGTAATAAATTTATCATATTGCAAATTAAGAGTGACATTGTGATATAACTGGATAGCCTCTCAAACCTGAATTACGTATGGTTATCATTGCTGAAACAAATAATCTGATTGAGATGAATGTTTTACATAATTTACAGATAATCACAGTCTTAAAAGTATTAAGTAAATAACTGATAATATTTAAAACTTTAAATTCAACTTAATGTGAAATGGGGATTTAAATATCAGTACAATCAAGTGCAACAGTTAAAACAAATTCCGTTTAATACATGGCAATGATGATACACTAATTTTTTATTTAAATGCACCTAAAGCATTCCGTGTAAATAGATTTTGTTGCACCTTTGGATGCTAAAATAATTTCATCGGATTGAATAAATACTGTTTTGAACGATGCATTAATTATACATTTATTAGTTTTGTAGAATAGAGTTTGCTAAAAATTAGACAATAACGTTACTTTATTCTGTCATTCGAATACTATATTTCCTTAATACCCAGTTTTGTAAACAAATAATAGAATATGTCAAAATGGTACTCTCATATTTTTGTATACTTTTCGAATTTTTGTGTTCCCTAGAAGCCGTTTCCACTACATTTGTAACAATTTCTGTACCAGTTATGTAATACAACCGGACAGTACAGTATTAGCATCTTACCGTAAGATGAAAAAGTTTTCTTTCATCGTCAGCGAGTGAAATTTTTTATGACTACATGGAAATAATTTACCTACCCACATATTTGAGTCGCAATGACAGGAGAGATAAGGTCATAGATGTGTAACACTTATTTCTAAAGGTGTTCTCTATTCCATCGTATTGTTATGAATTGTTACACACATGTGAGAGGTTAGTTTAATGTAAAGCATCCTTCTGTTGCTTATAGTTTTGAGAATTGCAAAGTATAGATGTTGATAACATATGGTCATTACATCTGAAAAATTATGATCAAAAAGGCTGGAAAGGTTGCTTTAAAGTATGGCTAAGCGAAATCAGTATTTCCGAACGGATATTTGGATTCTAGTATTTGCCATTGATGTGATATTAATGAAGTTATTCCGTTAATTTTAACCTGGATTTGGAGTAACATATGTTGCGATTGATGGTAAAATATTCATCTACCAACCTATTTCTGTCACAAAGACTCATTATTATTATTATTATTTTTGTGGGATTGTTACCGTGTACTCCCTATGCTCTCTTTTATTTTTTCTTCTTGCCTTAAAGGGCGTTAAGTAAATCAGCTTATCGTTGTCTGTCTCGATTTGTCTTTGTTTCTTCGTAGTGAATTCAGTACTATCACCGTAGTTTTATGATACGTATGTTCTGATTTCAGTATTGAGATTTAAGATTACGAATTAACAAAGTTTTTCATTCATGTGGCGGGTCGGGATGTGACCACATTTTTCCTCCTGCCAAATGTCTCGCCTCTCACCTCTCACATGATTAAGGTTCATGCCGAAATATTGTGTAATTTTTTTTTTTTTTTTGGTGTTTTTCGTGTTCGTCTCGTCCTTCTGCCTTCATCTGTGGCAAGTGACGAGTATGTTTTTTTTCTCTCTACCCTGTCATCTTTTCAAAGTTTTTTACTATACGATGTCACATTTCATCCAATTTTCATGACTGGCGACTATTAACTGCTTTTATTTATCGCTGGTCACTAGCCACAAGTGGTTTCAGATTTTGTTTCAGGCAATAATCTGTTTTCGATTTTCCGCAAGACCTGATAAAACTGTTTATTTTGATTGAATATATCCAATAGACTTCCGTTATTTGACGACCCATTTGCTGCTGATATAATGACAATGTCGCCCATTTGAAGCAATTTATGGGTCATCACCCTTTTCCTGCTCTATTATTGTTGCTAATGTGATAATTGTCCTAGAAATTACTGCTTCATTGTTGGCAAACAATCATTTTTTATACAGTCAGTTTATTGGACGAAGAGGATTACGAGTACAACTAGGGTGGCCGCCCGTACTTTATTTTATAATACTCTATTTAACGTGGGCGTACTCTATATTCTACCAGTACGGAAGTAAGAGAATACATTAAAATACTCTTTTTTAGCCAATTCACACTCTCACGGCACTGGTTTACTTTTTGCGCACAAAAATCCGAACAACAAAGTTACTGGTTATCTATACAAATGATTTGATTTTACTGAAGAAAATTTGTTATTCTCACTAATTTAAAATCACGCTTCCAATATGAACGTATTGCATGAGTTACTGAAACTCTTAAACTACATCAACTGCAAATTACTGAAGACAGCTTACACGACGAAAAAATATTGCTGAATGAGTTGTCTGGAAAACTTGTACATGATAAAAATTTTACTGATTTGTCAACCTGCTCAAATTGGCAATGCAAATTCAATAAAAAATGAATCTTTTCCAAAATGTTTTCATTCATTTTTGTTAAACCTGCTCATGCCACTTCTGCATTCACTGCAAAGTTGAGACATGAAAGAAACGAATCTTCGCTGAAGTTAATAAAGTATGAACACATCATATATTTTTATTTTAATATAGACAATAGGAATGGTGTGGAAGTGTCTATGAGGAATAAATATTTGTTGAATCTGTCAAAAATAATGAGAAATGTGTGTTCAGATTTAAAAAATAAACGAATTCTATTTCTATATTGTACTCTATTTTTGCCATCATCGAAAACACAAATATACTCCTCTTATTTTTCTCAAAAAACTGGCCACCCTAATTACAACACATTTATTCTAGAAAAAATTGAAAATTACGATTAATTCAGAAGAACCGACGTTTATAAATGAGTAGTACGAACGAAGCAGGTTTTTTTTTTTTTTTTTTTTTTTTTTTTTTTTTTTTTTTTTTTTTTTTTTTTTTGCTTATGGCATTACGCCTTGTCTACGTCGAGGTCATTAGAGGCGGTAAATTACTGGAGGTAAAAAGCGAGGAGGAATTCGGCCATGACCTTTTGGATGAGGCATTCGCCTGGAGTGATGTGGGGAAACGATGGAAAACCCAAATGGAAGCTGGGAAACGGGTATTCGGTCCTGGAGCATTTAATTCCTTATGCTATTCGATCTCTGTTTCGGATAAGCAGTTCCTTTATGATAGCTTTTTTTATAAGCAGTTAGTCGTCTATCCAGTCGGAATTCCTGTTTAACGTCAATTGTCATGGGTACGTTCTAGATCACAACAATTTCTTCAGCTGTGTTGAGTCCTGCAGTTCTGATAGAAACAACACTAGCAGAACACCACTACAATCTGTGGTTACTGTACCAAAACTAAAAAACATTTTGTATTAAGAATTAGACCGTCAGATGAGTGATGATATTTTCTGCACCTAAGATTTTTTTGTTAACAAATATGGTTTTAACAAAAAATGAACACACAAATCTTCTTTTCTAAGACATTATATTTATCTGTATCATCCAGTGTACTAACTATTACCTACGAACACTGTGGCACACAAAAAACTCATCAGGTTCGGTGAAACATACATATCAAAGACATATAATACTTCCAGCAAGAGTATCACTGTATTTAGGCTGACAAGCACGTTGTATCGTATTAGTGATAATGATGTTCGAGCGGTTTATTTGTGTTTCTTTATTGAAGCTGTATACGTGCGAATGCCATTTAATGAGGTAATAAAAAAAAAAAAAAAAAAAAAAAAAAACGTGAAAGGATATACAGTGTGTTCATAAAATCATGCTATTGTTAAAATGAAAAATACCTCATAAATATTTGAAATAGAGACAAGAGTATTTTTTTAAAACATGGTCTTCTACATCTCTCAAAGTGTTCTTTAGATTCTATCAATTTCCTTATGTGTACCTCCAGTTGCTTTCAAGATGCAGATATAATGTACTAGCTAGAACCACACACGCTATAGCTCAGTAACGTCACCCGTTTGCACAAACACATCTACCTCGCTGTTAAGAGACGTTAAGCAGTTAAAAAAAATCAAACAAACACAGCTATCCTGCGCAGTGTGGCCATATGTGGAAAAGGCATTTTTCAGACAGAACCTTGACGCACCCCCACAAGAAAAAACTAAGGCGATGATATTAGGGGAGCGTGGTGGCTAGTCGATTGGTACATCACGACCAATCCGCATCCCAGGTAAATATACACTCCTGGAAATTGAAATAAGAACACCGTGAATTCATTGTCCCAGGAATGGGAAACATTATATACACATTCCTGGGGTCAGATACAACACATGATCACACAGACAGAACCATAGGCACATAGACACAGGCAACAGAGCATGCACAATGTCACCACTAGTACCGTGTATATCCTCCTTTCGCAGCAATGCAGGCTGCAATTCTCCCATGGAGACGATCGTAGAGGTGCTGGATGTAGTCCTGTGGAACGGCATGCCAAGCCATTTCCACCTGGTGCCTCAGCTGGACCAGCGTTCGTGCTGGACGTGCAGACCGCGTGAGACGACGTTTTATCCAGTCCCAAACATGCTCAATGGGGGACAGATCCGGAGATCTCGCTGGCCAGGGTAGTTGACTTACACCTAGAGCACGTTGGGTGGCACGGGATACATGTGGACGTGCATTGTCCTGTTGGAACAGCATGTTCCTTTGCCGGTCTAGGAATGGTAGAACGATGGGTTCGATGACGGTTTGAATGTACCGTGCACTGTTCAGTGTCTCCTCGACGATCACCAGAGGTGTACGGCCAGTGTAGGAGATCGCTCCCCCCACCATGATGCCTGGTGTTGGCCCTGTGTGCCTCGGTCGTATGCAGTCCTGATTGTGGCGCTCACCTGCACGGCGCCAAACACGCATACGAGCATCATTGGCACCAAGGAAGAAGCGACTCTCATCACTGATGACGACACGTCTCCATTCGTCCCTCCATACACGCCTGTCGCGACACCACTGGAGGCGAGCTGCACGATGTTGGAGAGTGAGCGGAAGACGACCTAACGGTGCGCGGGACCGCTTCATGGAGACGGTTGCGAATGGTCCTCTCTGATACCCCAGGAGCAACAGTGTCTCTAATTTGCCGGGAAGTGTCGGTGCGGTCTCCTACGGCACTGCGTAGAATGCGACGGTCTTGGCGTGCGTCCGTGCGTCGCTGCTGTCCGGACCCAGGTCGACAGACACATGCACCTTCCGCCGACCACTGGCGACAACATCGATGTACTGTGGAGACCTCGCGCCCCACATGTTGAGCAATTCGGCGGTACGTCCACCCGGCCTCCCGCATGCCCACTATACGCCCTCGCTCAAAGTCCGTCAACTGAACATACGGTTCACGTACACGCTGTCGCGGCATGCTACCAGTGTTAAAGACTGAGATGGAGCTCCGTATGCCACGGCAAACTGGCTGACACTGACTGCGGCGATGCCCAACCGCTGCGCAGCTAGCGCCCTTCGACGGCCAACACTGCTGTTCCTGGTGTGTCCGCTGTGCCGTGCGTTTGATCATTGCTTGTACAGCCCTCTCGTAGTGTCCGGAGCAAGTATGGTGGGTCTTACACACCGGCGTCAATGTGTTCTTATTTCAATTTCCAGGAGTGTATCTTCAAAACGTACCTAAATTCTCCAGGCTAATGAGCACCTACGTCGTCATATGGGAACTTCACGGCTGGCTACAGGTCCAACATGTGATCGAGTACTCATGAATACTATCGCAGTAAATCGTAGTTTCCACAAAGAAAAGGGGGCCCATTTCCCTACACCATTACACCATTAACTTTGAGGCTATCACGAACATGTTCGCAAGTGATATGCGGAGATCCAGAAACCTACATCTATAAGTTATGGCGATTAACTTTTACAAACATAAAGAAAGTAGTTTCATCAGAGAACATGACCCATTGCAAGTACCCACTGTCGTTTTCGTGTAAGGCCAGGACGGAAGCAGCAAATTCAGCACGCGCAGAAAGGTGAGCAAAAGTTTGCGTAATTTGCAATTTACAAGCTTGGGAAGTTATGTACGGCTGACTTCGGTAGACCCAGTTCCCGATTTCTGAATGCTGCTTTAAAAAGCATCTTCGACTTTATCGACAATATCTTGTGACACACCTAGTCGTCCTATCCACGTAACAGTACCAACCAGTATAAATTTTGTGCCCCATCTAATTATTGAGGCTGTGCTTTGCTGGAGGTATAGTCACTGAACAGCTTTTGGTGATTTAAGAGACTCAGCATATCACCAAAAACATTGAGCCTTCTTCTATTGTGTTGTCGTTTTCTGCAACCTATGTAAAGAAAACGTTCAGAGACGTAGAACGTGTTTGAAAAAACCGAATGTCTTTATCTCATATAGTTTACGAGGTAGCAGTACTATGAGGACACCCTGTATATCCTTCGCAGTTATTGTAGGTATGCTAAACTTTCCTGAAAGGTTCTCTTCAAAAAGAGTCCATTCTAACATCCGCAAGAATGGGCATAAATATTGTTTTCTGCCCTTGGTTAACTATCGTTCATCAACTGCAATGCGAGAGTTACTCTCACGCACCAATGATTCCGTACACAACTGAGGAGTTTCTCAATTAAAAAAAAAAAAAAAAAAAAAAAAAAAAAAAAAAAAAAAAAAAAACAAGTAATTTTTAATTTTATTCATTTTGTAAAATATTCTTTTTAATTTCGGTCGAAATTTACAAACGGAAATTATTCAACGGTGCCTTCTATCATCTATGCCGCTGTTTAGTATCAATATAGGCAATTGATTACTTTCCTCGTAAAAAAACGGCATTTCGAGATAGATGCCCCAGAACGAAATTTACGTATGGCTTTTACGAAATTGTTTCTTCTGCTTTTAATGTTCTGTTTATTTTTTTAGAAAATATGAAAATGTACTTTATTCACTTAAATATAATACTTTAACTTGTGTTTTCAGTGTCAGACCAGTACATAGAACTTTCATTTATCCCTTTTTTTTTTTTTTGTAACTGCTTTACGTCTCTTTTTAACATCGAGGTCTTTAGAGACGGGAAAGGATGGGGGGCAAGGATGGGGGGCAAGGATGGGGGCAAGGAATGGGAAGGAATTCGGCCATGGACTTTTGAAGGAAGCATCCCGGCATTTGCCTGGAGTGATTTGGGAAAACCATGTATCCCTTTTCGTCCGTCGCTGAATTTATTTCGATACCCACGCTGTAAATCAAATCACTATTAACAAACCTTACGAACTTTAAAAATCAACTCCTTTGTCTTTATTACAATGTCAATATTAAATAAAACATCTTCTACTTATCTTATATCTTCTATTTCCCACATAACAGGCAGTTATCAATTAGAAATTCATATTTCATTATCTTTACTGTAATTTCTCCGCCCTCAGGCTAATATTTTCCAATTACCAATTCCTCCAGGATTCTTCGGGCTTCTTCATCGAGCCTTTCCCTTTCACCTCTCCTCTCAACACATTTTCTCTTCAAACAAACGCATCCTCTTCCAACAAAACCTTTTCTTCGACTATTTTTTCAACTGTTCTCTTTATTCGCCAAAGATCTCTTATATTTGTCTTGACATTCTGTACCCTTGGAACTTATAAATTCTATGGTAGTATTTACAATTACATCTACTAAATATAAAAATAACTTTACTAATATTAAAATCACAAAAGGTGAGTTTGTGTAAATCACGTGCTCCAAGCAGCATTTAAACATAACAAAAATCTCTAAGAGAAGACAAAGTAGTTCAGGTTAGTATAATACCTGTCCCGTACAATATTTGTGTTATTTTTGCAGTGCTGGTGGGATTTCGAAGGTGAGCAACTGTCTCATATTTTGCAACTTTATATAATTTGTCGCGATTTTCCTTAAAATACGGGTGGGTAACGTGAAGGATACATCATATTGAAGAAGTTAAGTCAAATTCCAAGAGATAAGGACGATTTTTTGATAGTGTAAAATGTCGTGCAGTCGCACTTAGAGCTTTAAGTTTCGTGTGGGTCGCTATCGTCGCTTCAACTAAATCACCCTCCAACTTTGCTTTCTAGAGTCGCCTTTACATAACCACTAGCCAGATTCTCCCACACAGAAAGGTTTCTAACCACGCCATATTTCAGCCTCCAATCAAGATGACCCCCCTCCCACTCCTTGAAATTTGTTTGCAACTGGATAAAATTATCCCACCACACTGAATTTGGTGAAAATCGCCCGGTCATATTTAAAGGCCAAACTCCACATCAAAACTTGAAAAGGACACTTCGCCTTTGCATACCATTGCATTGTCACAGAAGGGCAGCTAATATTTCTGTATGGCCTTGAGAAGTCAACGCACAAAGCCTTCAGAGGCAATTCAAAATAGGCTGGGCTGCCCAGCCGTAGCCAGCTCATAAACGCTTCTCAACAAAAGAGAGACTGAACTGAATTGCATTGGAGCACATGTTCCAGTGACAATTTCCCTGGTCACACACTTTGATCGAAAATTCCAATATCCAGTTTCTTTTGCTATATTCGAATTTTAAATTCATTCTCCGTTTTTGATAGATCAGTCATTACTTACCGTGATAATTTGTTCCGATCCCTGACTCCCTTACAAACTAAAGAAAATTTTTCCATTATCTTATGCATGAAATTGAGTTATGGCTTGTGCTTATGACCATCTTTTCCTTTCCATTCACTATTTCTAATTCTTCGATAAATATCTTTCCAAGCCTCATCACCAACATACAGCTAGTAAACTCTCAGCACTGTCTTCTCCTTCTTCCTATTTTCCAACGACCCCCAATCCAGTACCGTTATCATATCAGTTACTGACTGTGTACTGTGGTAATTTCCACAAACAATTCTAGCTGCTCTCGTTTGTACATCCTCCATCTCTAGTGTTTAATTTAAAAAAAATATGGGTTCAGAACTACACCAGCATATCCAAGCAATGGTATCACGATTTTGTAATGGTCCAAATATTATTATGGGTATGAGTATAAATGTTGTAAGATTGATTCGTGAACATTCGAGAGAGCTGCTCCACTTAGCGCTCAGCCGTAGCAACCTCAGTTGCTGAGTCGCAAATTCCATACACATGCCGCGGAGCAATTCCCTGGCTAGCGTCAGTAACATGATAGTATATAAAGGGAGACGCCATCTTGTCTCGCTCTCTGCAGTTCAGTTGACCAACGAGACTGGCACGATGTAGCAAGGTCTGCTGCCGCATGGCAGTTAGACTTAGTCTGTTCTAGTCTTCTTCTTGTAGTATTAGTATTTCATTCTGTTATATAGCTCGTCTGTCTCTAAGTTCCAGAATCATCATGCATTCCTAAATTCATAGTTTAACTTATACCTTGAGTCTCGTGCATCACTATTTGATAATGTTCGCGTTGGGTTGTTATTAGTTATTCATAATCTTAACAGTTATCATTGGTCCCAATCATGCAATACTTAAATCATTATCACACGTCTGAAGGAGACTTAGTTCCTTTACTGTCGATACCATGTTGGTAATTCTAGAGGCTACTGCGCGTGTTATTCCTCCCATCGTAACTTAGTTGGAAATGCGGACGCATGTATTATGTTCGGTACCTAAAGAATAAATACTCTCATTCAATCCACTCTTCTGGTGTTCCCAAATCATTTATCAGTCGTTAGAGTAAGTTACCCAGTTGTTTCAGATATAATATATATGATGTGAGTAATATGTCCCCAAGGTAAGAAGTACATGTTTTATCTATTGCTAAGAATAATGTTAACTTCATTGACTACTAATTAACGCAGTTGGCGAATCTGCTTCACTAAACTCGCCTGGTGTCGCCTGACAATTAAATATAATTTTATATCAATATGCCCACTTGATAGTTGCTCAATGTAATAATATCACAAAACGCTCACAAAGTGTAAGACCACTACAACCACGGCCAATCCTTTACAATGGTGTCAGAAGTGTGATATAGAACTCTTTTGCGTAAAAAGTGTTAAAACTTCTTTAAAAAAAAAAAAAAAAAAAAAAATTGAATAGTTTCTAAATTTTTCTTTCTTGAATACCATGAAATAATTCGTGCGCTTGACTTTGAGACTAAACAAACGACTCGTAAACTCTTATCTTGTTACTAGTAGTCAGTAGTATAGAAAGTTTTCAAAAGCATCTCCTCTTTAAATGTTTTTCTAATGTTTGTTCCGGAGCGGGAATCGTAAACAACCAGTTGGAGTTCATCACACAGCTACAAGATGGCAGCACTTTCAGATCTGTCCAGAACATGGCGTGGCAGTCAGCCAATCAGCAAGCTGCTGGAGTATATTGCTAGAAAAGTCAAATGGCGAGCCAAGCAGCCGGTGGAACGTAAACAAGAGGATGAAACAACGTGGCATCACCTCAAACAACAAGTAAGGACCAACTTTTCTACTGCCAGTATTGAAAGGAACATCCTTAAATTTTAATTGTATAACTGATGTATTTTTTTAAAAAAAAGTTCGTGAGATACAATTGTCGTGTAAAATTCATTCTCCGTTTTTGATAGATCAGTCATTACTTACCGTGATAATTTGTTCCGATCCCTGACTCCCTTACAAACTAAAGAAAAATTTTCCATTATCTTATGCATGAAATTGAGTTATGGCTTGTGCTTATGACCATCTTTTCCTTTCCATTCACTATTTCTAATTCTTCGATAAATATCTTTCCAAGCCTCATCACCAACATACAGCTAGTAAACTCTCAGCACTGTCTTCTCCTTCCTCCTATTTTCCAACGACCCCCAATCCAGTACCGTTATCATATCAGTTACTGACTGTGTACTGTGGTAATTTCCACAAACAATTCTAGCTGCTCTCGTTTGTACATCCTCCATCTCTAGTGTTTAATTTTAAAAAAATATGGGTTCAGAACTACACCAGCATATCCAAGCAATGGTATCATGATTTGTTGCAACCCAGTTCCAACATTTCTGTGGTACATCCTGTCATCGTCCTCTTTTTCTATCATCTAGCCAATGTGCCCTGGCCAGTAGAGTTATTTTCAAATGTTATGCCAAGATATTTATACTTCAAGCCTTCAACAATCAATTTTGTTCCCACAACATAGTCATAAGCAACATTTAGTTAGTTTTTATATGTGTACATCATAAACTGTCTCTTCTTGGCATTTATCCTCATACCATGTTAACCTATCTAGCTAAATATCCAACCCCAGGCAACCAGTACCCTGCCGTTTTGATATTATTTAACACCATTACGCTTGCTAGCTGTTCTGTACAAAATGTTTACGAAGATCTTGTTGAACCGAATCAATTGATTCTGACCAACCCATTGAGCAAGCAGGATTCCGCAGCAGCTCGAGTACAATTGACTAATTAGCCGTTCAAACCAATACCAGATGTCTCTTTGTGTAGCCTTTGTAGATATCGAAAAGGCATTTGTTTCAATAAGTCACAAGGCTATCCTGCAAGCCTTAACTGAACATGGCGTGGATACAGCTTTTATCAGATTGCTCCTTAACGTCTACGTCAACTCCTGGAAAGAGGTGTTAAGCAAGGTGATCCCATCTTAACAAAATTATTTTCTGCTGTGTTAGATATGGCAATGTCAAAGCTAAAATGAACGGAAAAGCGAATTAGAATCAATGTCATATGGCTTAAAAACTTGAGATTTGATGATTGTGCCTGTTTCTAATGACCTGATGAACATCAAACCTTGGTTACCGACCTCGCCTCCGGGTGTAAAACAGTTGGCCCTAGAATAAATCAAAAACAAAAATTATTTCTAAGAAATGGGCCACAGAGGGGAGTGTAGGACTAGATAATGAGTCTTTAGAAAATGTTAATGAGTACATTCACCATGGCCAGCTTGTAAACATGAGAGGTGATGGAAGAGACGAAATTTTCCGTCGCATCAGTCTAGGATTGCAAGCACTTGGGAGGTATTCTATTATCCTTATCTAAAATGTCCACAAATCTAAAGCAAATATTTTATGACCAGTGCATTCTTCCCGTACTGACATACGGCTGTCACCTCCTGGACTCTAAATGAATTTACAAAAGGTAAACTAATGACTACCCAAAGAGCTATGGAAAGGTCAATGCTATCCTTGACGAGAAAAGATACGAAAAGAGCAACTGACATTAGGTCAGTTACAAAGGTCACATCTTAGACAGACAGCATCCCTGAAGTGGAAATGGGCCGGCCATATTGCGTTGAGAAAAGACCAAAGATGGACAAAAACTGTGTTAGAGTGGAGCCCAAGAGACCACCACAGACCGAGAGGAAGACCACTAGACCATGGGACAAGGACATACGCAGGGTTGTCGGAGTTAACTGGCAGAGGATCGCCCAAGATCGGTCGACCTGGACGAAACTGCTCAATTTCTATTTGAAATCATGATTTTAAGATGCCACATCAGTAAAAGATTGAACTGGCTGATAATGACAATGACGCTATCAAAAAACAATCTGTCTTCTGATTATATATCATCAATATAATCATTCATTAAAATAATGAATAGTAATAGTCCAGATAAACTATCATGTGGAACTTCCATATTAATTTCCACCATTTTTGATACTGTGTTTACTACTCTAACGCTTTGTTTTCTAGCTTTTAAGAATTCCTATACCCATCAAGACAGTTTTCACTCGCTTCAATAGTTTACACCTTCTTCAATATCATTCTCATGACTCACTCTGTCAAATGCCTTAGGAAGATTTACTGCTACGCTGTCAATTTGACTCCCCTTGTCCAGTTCATCCTGTACAAAGATGATGAGTAAAGATCATCTCCAAAAGATTTAATTATTGTTTAGTTTAATAAACATAAGAAATAAATGGAAATTCTTTTTCGAACTGGAGACAGGAAGCCGTGTACAGCTAAAGCTGCGTTCCCGCGCGACGGGACAGCAACACGCCATGGGAACGGGGCCGCCTCTGCTAGCGGGGATGAGACGCAGCTACCCACTATATGTCAGAAAACATCACAGGCGTGTGTAGTGGTGCGCTGTTGCCATCGGTTTGCAGCAGAGGTACGCACCCCTTATGTTGCTATAAAGTGCTCTGTGCCAAACGACATTAGGCAACGTGGTGAGGAGGTGGTGGCGGGGTAGCGAGGGCTAACCTGCGGCGCGCGCTCCTCCCTCCACTTCGGCGTGCGGTCTCCGTTACAAGACATCGTGGGAACGCAGGTTAGGTTCTATTAGCGTGAGACGACTCTGACTTAAGCAGGATGTGGCTGCCTTGTCAGGTAGTACGAGACGAAGCGAGGGATTATCTCTAGCGGGGCGGGTGTAAATCCCAGTGAGAAAGGATCGCCAGTGGAATTTGCGGTTTGGTTGTTGTTCACACGATGCATATCACGAGGATTACCGATGGAAGCCAGACATCCAAATGAGAGGCAATGCCTTCGCCAGCAAAGAGGGGAGTCAATCCGATGTGTTTATTTCCTCACGTGATTTCAAAAATTTTGTCTTTCCATGATACACGCCGAGGAGAAGGGGACGGGAATCTTCTTGGGGATCGATAAGACTGCATTTCGTCCAGGAAGAGTGGTCTGGCCACTACTTGCCAGAGAAATGGTGGTGATTCCGTTCTGGAGGCTTGGGTGAGTTAGGGCCAAGTCCGAACGATGCTATCACACGTGCTTGCAGACGGGACGATAGCGCCCTTGTTGCGACGCTTCGTGCAGCCAGACAGACACGGTAATTATTCATCAACGGAATAGTGTGTACTCCGACGAATCATTGTGCCAGCCCTTTAACGGTCTAATGAGTGAGAGTTCTTGTGTCGCCGGACATAAATTTCTGAGCTAGTTGTGTCTAAAAGGCGAATGTTTTTTGCTTTATTTCTCTATTTTGAATTGAAAAACAGACTTCCATGTTTGGAAACTTTCAGCAACTATTCTTTGTTGGAACAAATTAATTCTCTGACGCCCTTTAGAATCCAGTAAATATGATGTTTACTTGTTATCGCTGTAAAAACAAGAATCGCTCTCAATATGCATAAGAGAGTTTTTGCTTTAGTTTCATACATGAAATTTGTAAATCTTTGTAAAGTTCATGTAAATGTATTACGATTTCTTAGCTTCAATTACTGATAATTAGTTGTTTGCTATTTCGCAACTGTAAGACGAGGTACTGTGTTGAATTTTATTTTTGCGCAGACAGGTGTTTAAGGTTAATGATAAATATCTCTGTCTGTAAGCATTCATGAGTACCAAATAAACTATTATTTTATGATCTTTTCAAATACTAATCACAGAAGTAAGCGTTTCACCTCTGTTTCCTGAAATTAATATATTTGCTTTTCAGAATGTAGTGGAAGGTGGCGATTTAAATTATTCAAGGTAAGCAATTAATCTCCCTCCACCGATCAATCCACTACAATCAGAAATATTTTTCATATAGACCACCAACAGAGATTCACACGAACTCATAAATCCAGTCTCCCATGTTTGGTGTTTGCAAATATCCATTAAAAAATTTCCTCAATATCCCAACACTGGCCACCGAATTGCTGCCAATCACCATCTGTCACTCATTGGCTCTCTGTGACATTGCAGACTCTCTACGGGGTCTGTCTGTCTCTGTGTGATGTAACAATCATTCAGAGCACTTTCCGATTTTTTTTTTATTCACTGCCTCAACGGCGTTTTACAGCCCCGCTACGATTTATAGCTTTATCTGTGGTTTCGCTGATGTTTTAATGGATTTTATTTTCTCGAACTGTACACTTTGGGGGCGAACCGGCTTTGACCGTAGTGATTACGACCTGTGTGGAAACCCCCTTAATATTCTTATTCGTTCGATTATTAACTGGGTTTGTGTAGTCACCTGGGAATCATTGCCGTTATCAGTTGTGTTAGCAACTCGATGATTTTCCCCAGCTGATTTGCTCGTCTTGGCTCTTGTTTACAGTATAGATGCACGTGCAGTCATTTGAGTTGATCGGCGGAACATTATTGATGCGGCTTGATGACCATCTCTGTGGTCCTTCCGGTCTTTCCATTCGTTGGGAGTTCGTTGGCGTAGTTGGCTTCTGATGGTGGCTTGAAGCTTTCTTTTTACGGGGCATCTCCCATAACTGGCGGCGTGGTCAGAACCACAGTTTGCACACATCAGCGTTGCGTCATGCGGACGTGCGCAAACCAGGTTGTTATGGCTCCCTCCACAGCGGACGCAGCGCACTTGCTTGTGACAGTCAGAACCTTTATACCCGAAGCCTTGGCAGCGGAAGCATTGTTGTAACGTTGCCATCGGTCTCCGCTTCTGTGGCAGCTTGTTGGAATTCACTTTGTTCCTGTTCGTGACTTGGCTGTTGCCTGGGGCGGTGGACTTGGTTGAACTAGGCTCACTCCTGTCTGGTGCTGAGCGTGAAGTGGAACTGCCACCTTGGAGTGTTCCATCGTCCATATTGGAGGAGTCTCTTGGAGCTGCTTCTGTTTGTTGAATACCGAGCATTCTCTTGGAAGTCCATATTGTATCTTATGTTCCTAGTTTCTAGGAATTTCATGATATCTTCAAGGTCTTCTTGACTCATACAGATGACCAGCAGCCTGGTTGGCAATGAGCATGTATGCGCCAATGAGGACTCGTTCTGATGGGTTTCTCTTGATGGAGGACGACCTTGGCAATTTCTGCTGCTTTCTGGTGCACGACGTCCCCACGGTTTGACGTCAATGAGGCCTCTTGCTCCATTGCTTCCTCTACGTTGCTGCTTGGGCTCCGGAGACTGTAGAGCGAGCGATGAAGATCTGCAAAGTACTCCTTCTACTTGAAGTTCTTGGAAAGGACGAGTGGTAGTTGAATATGGTGAGACCAGTCTTTCTTTTTCGAGATGACGGGGTTGGCGTTTTGTGCTTGTGTCGAATCCGAGAGAGTTTGCTTGAGTTTCTTGAAGTTCCTGCTAGGGATATCCTACGTAAACAGCATTTACCCGGCTTTGACTCGGAGCTGCATTTGGAGCGGAGTTTCGTCAGCGTAATATAATTTCTCCCACTTTCTTAGTTTGAAGCGCTTGAACTTGTACTTATTGTCTGCGCTCTCGCAGTAGAAGTAAATTATGTTCTCCTCATTCTTGAAATCATCGTGATCGATTAGAGCGGCTTTCGGTGACGACCACGACATCCACGATGAATCGTCCGCTCCATACACATCCGATCAGGAATCCTCTTGGTTATTTGAAGCAGGGGTGTCGTACACGGGGCGGGCCTCTCACCGGCGTTGTCTTCCGACGGATGGCGGAGTACTAGCTTCCGGAGGCGTGGATTGCTTCGGTGATGCCACCTCTTGAAATGAAATCGACTCCGCACGGCGCGGCGCGAAGGGCCTGACTGCGGCTTGGCAGGATGCTGCTTCCGCACCATACTGGCGTACCCAGGCAGTTTCGAATTGAATGCTGGTGTCTGGTGAGCACTTTCGTAACAAAGGTACGGGGTGGAAAAAATTACGAGAGTATTATATAGCCGTGTAGATCTGGACTACATGACACTCTACAGGATGTTACGTCATTTCCACACGATTGTACACCAACAATCCGTCTCACAAACACACACACAATCAACCCTGTAGATCTGATGGAGGTAGTTAAAACATTATTCTACTGCCTTCTCAATACGCGGGCCGCATAAATCTTGTCGTTGGCCGCAGATGGCCTGGAGACCATAGTTTGGGGATCCTCAATTTACGTTTCGAAAATATTGTGGAACAGTAATAGCCGAATATGTTAAGTAACATCACAGTTTTACTCATAGTATTGTGACGTAGTTCCACCCGGAAAACGTGCGGAACAACTGAACTAAACGAAGTTGCTGTAGTGGAACGGTCACAGTTAACAATCCGGGAAAGTGTGAGTTCAGCTTCATGCAATACTATAACATCCGCAACGGCACTAGAATCAAAGCTTGATATATTTTTGTGTCACTTAGCGGACTCCGTTCCATGGCACTTCAATGTGACACCACTGTCTTTGACGCTGATAGTTCAATCGCTAAATCCCGATCAAATGTAGTTTAGATAGTACGTGTTCCACTTCGGCTTATGAGGGGTTTACAATAAAACAATGTTAATATGGATCAGAGTAGTTGCAAAATTGAAAGCTTTTCTGTTTTTCTCGCAAATTACAAACTACAATAACTGTAAGTATTTTTAATATATGTGGTTACGTTCGGGATATGGTCCATATTGGGGAAAAAAATTCGAGTTCCTACGTAGAAACATTTTTCTGGTAACAGAAGTGGTCTAAAATAGAAAACTTTCACGGACACCAACTTCTTTATTTCCGGTGGAGAAAATTTGAAAAAATGTATTAAGTTCTCCACATGTTAAGCCCCAAATAAATACGTGCCACACACTGAGATATAATAAAAATTTTGACTTCTTTACTTCTATGGAAGTCTCATATATTATAATTTTTTGGATTATTAGGTACGATCTTCTTCTTACTATGCCATACCCGATTCAGGGTGTAGATAGTTATCATGGAGGACACACCCCTCCTTCAAAACACAGTTGAGAATACAAACTGGGGTGGTTTCCCGCTGTCTTCACCAGTGGGCGTTGGTTTGTGTTATTATAGGTGTGGATAACTGTGGTAGAGTGCATGTTCAGAAATGTCTTTGTTGTAGGAAATGAGAGAGCGAGATGGGAGACGATGAAACCGGTTGATGGCCCATTCAGGCCTACTATTCCGAAAGACACCGAGGCTGCCTTCCTTACCGTCCCCATCTGACGTTATATAACCATCAACAGTGTCGTATGCTCTCAGTCCATATCCACTGCGGAGGGGTTTGGGATTTAACCTAGGACTTTGGCGCACAATCTGATGATTAGAAATTGTGCACAACCAATTCTTCTACCATGGTGGCCAAGTAAAAATGTTACCAACACGGTGAGGCAGCCAACGGGGCGGGCATTACGTACGATATTAGGTTTTTGTTCAACAAAACACGTAACACTTGCTAATTTGTAATCTTAAAGCTTTTCCTTTAGAGAGCTAGAGGTCTGTGATAGATGGCAATAGGGCCCCGTTTACTTTTGATTATGGAAATCTGAAAAATGAAGTGAAGGACTACTGAACTGGTGGTTTACTAATTAGTGGTATTATGAACATGATGGATCATATGCACCGTGAGAATTTCCTTACGCACCTGCTTTTGTATTACATGAAATTTAATTTCAAATTCTGTTTGAATTAAATTGTTCAGCATATCTTTTGATAATTTATCCGAATCCCTGACAAGTTTACCTACAAATTAAAACTTTCCCACTTCCTTATATCTGAAATAAAGTGTTAGTAAATGGTCATCATCATCTATTCCTTCCCATCTACTAATCGTAACTCTTATTCAAATCTACATCGAAGCATCTTCACTAATGTATGCATAATACTGTTCCAACATCCTCTTCACTCGGCTGCTTTCTTTCAGTGACTTGCTGATTATGTTCTACGCTGGGCATTAATTAAACTGCTGCAAAACATCTAGTTTCCCCACCCTTACAAGATTTAAGACCCACAATGTAGGTTTCAACTTTTATCCAGTAACCGTCATGTACTCAAGTGATTCACCAGAGTTGATAAATATTACGCGCAACTAACAGCTATAAATAGTTTTAGTTACCAACAACGAAAAATGCCTCAGTTAGTAGAGTCCCTGTTGTGCACAAAACACAGCTTGGCTTCCAAACAAAAGATCGCGCAGCATGCGAGTTGGTGATTGTTTTTAGACACCAACAATGGTCTCTGTTCGAACAGTCCTCTATTGTGCGCTACACAATAAGAACTGGGCATGCGTTGTAATGGATCTTACGGTTAATCGAATATGTGCATATACAGTGTGCAGCAGTCATTTTCTAATAGGGGATAGGGATAGAAAATAATTCTAGATGACTCATTAGGCACCAAGTACTCAATTGCGGCTGCACAAACAAAACTTATTCATTTAATTTATTTTATTTTATTTAATTGCAATGGAGCACAGGCTCCGGTGGCAATTTACCTACACACCCATCTTCCCCCTATCCTGCACTCACCTACATTTGCCCTCTACAAATTTTATCTTTAAATTCTTTCAAAGTTTTCGATAAATTATTCATCATTTCTCTTGGTAACCCATTCCAATCCCTGACACCCTTACATAAAAAAGAGAATCTTCCCACACCCTTGTGCCTGAAATCGAGTGCCAGCTTGTGGTCATGGTCATCTTTTCCCTTCCATGCACTACTTTTCATACCTATTGCAACATCTTTCCATGCCTCATCGCCAGTATATGCCCTGTACACTCCCAATACCCTCCTCATCCTCCTCCTGTCTTGCAATGAATCCCATTCCAGCTCCTTTATCATATCCGTCACTGATTGCATTCTGCGATAATTTCCAGAAACAAATCTAGCAGCCCTTTTTTGCACCCTCTCCAACTCCTGTATTTGATACGTAAAATGAGGGTCCCATACTACACTACCATATTCGAGCAATGGTCTGACCAAAGTTTTGTAACCCAATTCCTTGACTTCTCTCGTACATCCCCTCATCACTCTGTCCAACAAGTGCAGAACTTTGAAACCTTTTCCTACCACCTGTCCTATGTGTCCTGCCCAGTTAAGTTTGTCATCAAAAGTAATTCCAAGATATTTACATTTCAAGTCTTCAGCAAGCAATTCTTTTCCCACCTTATATTCATAATTAACCTTTTGTTTTTTATTTGTGTATCTAATAAGCTGACTCTTCTTTGCATTTATCTTCATTCCATGTTTACCAACCCAATTAGATATCCTGTCCAGATCACCCTGCAACTGTTTACAATCCTCTATCGTTTTGATTCTTTTATACAGCATTATGTCATCTGCAAACAATCTAACTTCAGATAGTAAACAATAAACACAATTATTCATTAGAATAATGATTAGCAATGGTCCCAATACGCTACCCTGTGGCACACCCATTTTTACTTCCACTTCTTTTGATACTACATTTCCTACCCTAACTTTCTGTTTTCTACCTTTTAAAAATTCTTCTACCCAGCAAATGACTTTCTTATCCACTCCAATGGTTTTTGCCTTATTTACTACCATTTTATAGCTTACTCTGTCACCTCGTAAACACATAATTTTTAGTAAATCTTTTTTTCAGAATTAAAACCAAAGATAAAAAATTTCTTTCGGAAGCGCTTTTTACATCATCTAAACGTTATATCTTTTGCACTAAAGGGTAACGAGCGTAGTGGTTCAGCGGTAAGTGTTGACCCTAACATTCGGGAGGGCAATGGTTCATATCCCGTCTGGCCAACCAGATTTCGGTTTTATATGATTTCCCAAAATCTCACCACACAAATGCCGGCCCCGTTTCTACAAAAGGATAAGCCAGAATTCCTTTCCGTCCTTTGTTGCTTGTCATATCCCGCCTTTAATGACCTCGATGACATGCCAGAAGCAAAGAAACAAAGAAGCAAAAAAAAAAAGCAGAGAGACAACAAACAAAAGAACATTAATAAAACAAACTTACGTTCTTTTTTATTATACCAAAATAGTTTTGACCTATGTATTTTTGGTAGGCACCCTATAAATGCTGTACTTATCGATATATGCTGAGTGATAAGCACTTGTATATGAAACAACACACGTTAATCTACCTTTCCTACGCATCACTAATTACCCATAGATTTGAATCAAATAAAACTTAATGAATTCCACTTTAATAAAATTTCAGTCTCTTCCTAAAAGTACCACTAGCAAAGGCACTATAAATTTTCATCGTCACACATTTTGCACAGTGCGATGGGTTTCATTTTTAAAGCCTTTTTAATTTCTGACATATTTCAGTGGTCTCAACGTTAGCTTACGAACACAATGGCATACCAATATCATCCGACAGCAAGATACAAACATACAAGCAGTGAAGTATCGAGTCAGAAGCTCTTAAATAAGCAATTAGTTGCCAGTGTTGTTATATGGACTATGAGGTTCCTGTGAAACGATTAGTAACGTGGTAATGACTATTCAACAAGAGTTAACTGAGTTTAAACGCGATATGATAATCAGAGACGGAATGGTGCAAATTTAGTATTCAACGTTCCACACTGTCAAGGATGCACAATGGACAAACATCATAAACTGAGGCTGGATTTCGGAAGAATTTAATGACTTCAGTAGCTTTTCTCGATCTAATAGCAGCATGTGATATGGTTTGACTAGATGGACTACAACCTAAACTTAAAAAAAAAAGCATGTGCACTGCCGTAAAGCTAAATATCTCCTGAAGAACATGCTGTCATATTTCATGGTCACCATAGGGAATATGATAAGTAAGTCATTTAAAGTAAAAACATAACTCCTTTAAAGGATAGTATTAACTCCATTTCTATTTAACTTTTACACCAGTGAGATTCATGACACTAACAGCAACAAATTCTGCTTTGCTGACGATTTAAATATTGCTGTCCAAACTGCCACATTAGAGGAAGAAGAAGGGGAAAACATTCTCTCAAACAATTTAGACACGTTGAATCTCACCAGAGTTATGAAACACGTGATCCATAGAGGCCAAACGGAAAAGAAGATGATGTTGAATGCATGCTATGTGAAGTGGAGACTTTTCCCAAACCCGATGAAGACAGAAGTTTGCGTATTTCTGCCAACAAAGTGTTAAACACAATTTCTAGAGTACGTATCTTGGCATGATCTTAGACCGCTACTTAAGGTCCAGGAAACAGCTTTAAAAAACATCTCAGAAACTTGAGAAATGGAATAACATTATGACTAAGCTATCCGGCACTTCACGGCGAGCTTATGCTGACTCACTACGAACAACCGCCCTCAGGATGGTTTATTTTGTTGCTGAGTACTGTGCTCCAGTGTGGCAACGTAGTAGTCATACTATAAAAATTATCATTGATCTGAACGAGTGGATGGCAATCATCACTGGCACACTAAATCCACCACAGTTTCATAGTTACATGTTATTAGTAGCATACCACCTCCAGAAGTAAGACGACAAAATACCACAGCAAGTGAATGAAGAAGGTTATATCATCCTGACCATCCATAGAATCTACCAATCCACGAGGTCCACTAATTTTAAATTTAGGAATCCATTATGGCGTGATGCATTTTGAATTCACTGACAAGGAAAAATTGCTACAAAGTTCGGAATCTGCAATGTTAAAAAACCAAGGTATTCAAGATCCTTCAACGGGACTTCCAATATTCCAGCTGAAGAGAAACTAATGGGTTAAACTAAACCGTCCAAGAACAGACACGACAAATACCACGCCATGCTCTATAAGAGGGGACTTCGGGATTCTCCTGTCTATGACTGTGGAGCTACTTCATGGACTGTGGATCACATCATTAAGGAATGTTCTCTAAGAAAGTACGATGGACCATCCCAAGAAGCCAACAGTGTTATGCTTTTCTTCTTAGAATGACTACAACTGGACATCGATTTGCGAATGCTGCCAACATTGTTGACCTAGTATATGCTGTATATATTTGTATATTTCACATTAGTTGCTTAGCCATTTGACAAATAAAATGGTTCCTTCAAAAAGCTATGGCTTACTTCCTTCTCCTTCCTTACCTCCAGTCATATCCGCTCTGTAATGACGTCGACGTCATTGTAGCGTAAAGCCACAAGGAAACCGAGAGTTTGTGTGTTCCACTGAAGGCATATGGAAGCAGAAGATGGACGCGGGTTTCCTTAATCACAGTACAGCAACCGCTTCGGTGTCAGTGTTGCACCTAAGCTAGCGAATAGATGCATTTGACCTTAGGTGACTGGAAAATGATTTCCCTGTCCAAAAAGTCACGTTTCAAGTTGGATTTTGGAGTGGCGCAAATCCTATCAAGCAATGTCTTAAACGTTTCAGCACTCATTATCCAAACTCGTGGTGGTTCCATAATTGTTGCAGTTAAGTTAACCTGGCGTATAGTTGGTTATTTCGTTAAACTGAGTCGATCCATGACAGATCATCGTTATGCTCAACTGCTTGGTCATCATTTTCAAACTGTATTGACTCCCCTTCAGCATTCTGGCGTACTTCACATTACACAGCAAGCTATGCCAGAGGTGAAGGCCGGGTTAAGAGCCTACGAAAATCTGCACTAAGACCGGGATTCGAACCGGGGATCTTTCGATCTGCCGTATTACGCCTTAATCACTGACCCATCAGACAGCTAAGTGCCATAGGCGTATCCAGCGAGGGGCTGCTGCTGCCCCTCCTCCCCCCCCCCTTGAAGAATTTTTTTTTTTTTTTATGGCATTCGGCAACGGAGGCCATACAGCCAGCTCAATGTGTATTTTTTTCCAATGTATGGACGCCACAGGACGGACAGGACATTCACACAACACTTAACATCCATGCCCGCGGCCGGATTCGAACCGGCGGCCTTCGGCACGCGGAGCTAGCACTCTAGCCCCTACGCTACCGAGGCCGGCAGCGAAGAAAAGTTAAGTTTAGTACGTTGCACCGAGTGAAGAACTGGCTCAGCAGCACTTTGTGAGAGGAAAGATTGACTAGATTATACCTGATGAAGGTGCATCGAAATTTCGTGAAAGAACACCGTGAGATATTGAGAAACAAAGGTATTGAAAAAATTTCTAAGAATCCGGGACGATTAATGTTTACATAAACTATAACTGAGTTACTACCTTAATTTACAACATAGTAGGTCCTTAGATTAAGTGGTTGGATTACTATATTATTCAATAATAAAAATAGTTTCCTCAATAGGTTTGAGTTTCATTTTGTAATAAATCGTCAGGTTTTCAGTGCCCCACCCCACTTCCTGGAAGCCAATATGAATTGCCGCCCCCCCCTCCCTAGCTCAAATCTTGCCCCATCTAGCTCTGATCCTGGATACGCCCTTGCCGCTAACGTAATAATAAAATAAAGGTTTTGAAAGAGAGTGCGAAGATTTATACCGAAAAATTCTGCTATATTAAAATAAATTGTCGGAGTAGTCAAAGGATTATTATCTCCATAGTTGGAGTATAGTAAAGAACAAATAAGGATGTCGACAGTTAACTCGTAACACTAAGAGGTATAATTAACGTTTAATTCAAATGTAAATATAAAAGAAGTCAATGTATATTTTTATTAAATCATCCTATTAAACACTAATTTTTCTTTGGTGTGGTGTAACTGCCTTTATTCCCTTCGTACTGTTTCAGAAAAAAAAAATGTATACAGGGTGTTACAAAAAGGTACGGCCAAACTTTCAGGAAACATTCCTCACACACAAACAAAGAAAATATGTTATGTGGACATGTGTCCGGAAACGCTTGCTTTCCATGTTAGAGCTCATTTTATTACTTCTCTTCAAATCACATTAAACATGGAATGGAAACACACAGCAACAGAACGTACCAGCGTGACTTCAAACACTGAGTTACAGGTAATGTTCAAAATGTCCTCCGTTAGCGAGGATACATGCATCCACCCTCCGTCGCATGGAATCCCTGATGCGCTGATGCAGCCCTGGAGAATGGCGTATTGTATCACAGCCGTCCACAATACGAGCGGTCTATCGAGGAAGTACAGTACATACTAACGAAACTAAAATGAGCTCTAACATGGAAAGTAAGCGTTTCCGGACACGTGTCCACATAACATATTTTCTTTGTTTGTGTGTGAGGAATGTTTCCTGAAAGTTTGGCCGCACCTTTTTGCACCACCCTGTATAAATAATGGATGCGTCTATAAGAAGTAAGAGAATATTGTTAGAACTCAGTGAAAGATCTGTGTTTTTAATGTAATAGGTCATTTCTGGTATTATATGGGTTTCCTAGTAAACTAATTATTACACAGAAATCCCTCCCCCACGACGTTTCATGTCAGTACTTGACAGGACAATTTAAGTAAATAAAAAAGAGGCGTATACATAATGGATGTGTGACAGACTAACATTAACTTCACCACACTGCACCAGCTAAACGACCTAAATATTTTTCTACCTTTATAAACATGCGGTCACGTTCCGCGTGTGCTTATCCTCTGCGATCATCAGAAACATAATCACTGTATTGCATCCAAACAAAAAGTTAATCCAGGAAGTTGATGAATTTCTAAGGACTCCCAACTAATGTACACAGACTGCCGAGCTTGTCTTAAGCTGTTGAGGACTAAAGTATTATATTTGAAAGTGACTCAATTGGGGTAACCGTTATCTGTTATCGGATTATGCCAACTACGGGAGGAAAATATAAAAACCGTACTGGATCGCCAGCTACCGATCGCAGCTGTTGCTGTAATCACCCGTGGAAAAGGTGGGTGGGTACCCTTTTGAGCGTGCGGGAGCTCCCGTAATCCGCTTAATGAATACCACTCATCTGGCGGTAGAGAGCGCATGCGCATTAGCGCCGACAAGTGGAGCGCGTTGCAGGTGCGGGAGGGGTAGCCAGAGCGCAGCCGACAGCCCTTGGGAAGGAATATTGAATCACTGGAGGGCCGACGGGAGTGATAAACATTTTATTAGGCCGGCGGGAGTGCATAATTCAGAGCTGCAGACGCCGCACGGGAAAGCTCCGGGCGTCGACGCGCACTGTGCAACTTGGCTGCGTAATGCAGTCGCACGGAACCACAAGGGGAGTCCATGGTGCCTCCTGCCTCAGTATGCAGAAAAGTCCAGCATTTGTCACTAATGCAAACTCTTCAGTGACGAGGCAGACTCCAATCTAGCAGGGTACGTGCTACGGATCCAAGAACCTGACAATATGTTCATAGGTATCTCGTTTAAATTAAATAATTAGTCCAAATAGAATTAATTTCAAGTTTAACATTTTGAATACTTAGGTCAATATCCTTAGCTGCTATACTAATGTTGCGTTTTCTTATTGGAATTAATACCTTCATTTAGATAAACACTATGCTACACATCAAAACTTGTACATAACTTGTTCTAGGGCACTGATGATGGTCTAATAAACCGAAACGCATATGCCATAACAAAGTTTTTCATTTATTAGCTGCACTAGACGGAGAAGAAATCCCAACTTTCAAGTTTTTTTTTAAGGACATCGGACTTCATCCAAAGATTTCATATTTTCTCAACTTCCAGCTTGATATAAATAATTCTTAAAATATAATTTCATTCAAGGCTGTGTCTGAGGGTCGTTGTAAGGTTTTCTGGAAGTCTGGACATCTGTGGCTGCAGTTTGCCTGAATTTTAGACCATTGTTCACCCATTAAAGTTATCCTTTGTTAATATAGCACCCCTAAACAACAGACATGATTCGAGACAAAGATTCTAAGCATCCTATGTAACAAGACTTGAAAGGAACAATACAAACCCTTCGAAAAATACATCGTACATCCTTATGGAGATTAAAATATCTCCGTGACACCAACCGTCAAATACGAGAGAAACTAATAAATTCTCACCAGTTACCATCTATCGTTCGGAAAGATACTGACTCCGAAGCATTTAGTCATCTGTTTAATTATGATTAATGGCTGCAATGAAAAAGACTTGATCATTGGCTACGACAGTAAATTTGAAGATACAGATTTTTGAAACGAAAAAATCATTGCGTTACCGGAGAAGAAAACATAATAACACATTTCAATTTAAGTTTAAACTAATCTTGGTTTACACAAATCGGCTGAAAAATCTATGGCTGTAAGAAAAACAAAGACATTGTGTTTTAGCTTTTTATGCTTAAAAATGAAGCATAATTCAATATTAAAGTCTCGTGGAAAAAATTAAAGCAAAATATAAGTTTTTGGAAATAAATATTTTGGGATGGAGAGGTGGTTACTTATTGCAAGGGTCGCCTTTTCGGTTATGGCTTATGGTGCGGTTGGTTTTAATTAAGTGTTCTGTCTGTCCCGCGTTGTTAGTTCACTTACGACTTTCGTTAACAAACAAACAAAAAAAATTAAAAACCACAGATTTGGCTGAATGACTATGAAACCGAATGCCAAAAACCTTCAGAAGCAAGTCTGGCATTACAGCCAACTCAGTTGGGTATGTTTGTGGTAATTTTTGTAAGTCTTATTCGCAGATTCTTTTCTTCTTGCTTCTTAAAACACAAAACTCCTCGTTAAAATAACTCTCATATATGCAATAAAGCTGATAAAAAAGCTGAAAAAAAAGAGGATGTTCTCCGTTTGATACAATTTAAGCTTCGTCGACAAACCCAAAAAGTAGATGATACAAATGAAAATAATACTGAGAAATTTCCGGCATGTTTGATGAGGGTGAATGCACTGATATTTTAATGATTCTCTTATATATATATGTATATTCTTCTGGGCCAACTAGGACCACATTAAGACTTTTCTTTTAGCTTGAATTATTGCACTAGATGTATACATATCGCGTTGCAACTATGTTTGCTAGCTCTAGATGAGACCTACAGTTTAAAGAGGAATCCGAACCACGGAACGTCCTGGCGTTGCTTATATGATAAAACACGTCTCTAAAAATTCCTGCACCTACCGGGATTAGAAACAGGGATTGGAGCAGCAACCGTTTAGAAAGCAAGTGCCTTAACCCCCGAGCTACCAGGGTATTCAACCTTTACGTCCACACAGCCAACCATATGCAGAATTCAAATATAATCTTCACGGGTGTTCAGCCGGATGGTGTCAAAGTAACACGACGTTTCGACAGCAAGCTCAGCTGTCTTCATCAGGTATCGGTGTCTGCTGGCTGTCGTAAGCTGGCTGTCACCGCGTCGACTGACTTAGCGGGTGCGCTCTGATTGGTCGGACGCCCCACGCGGGCAGGTAGATAAGGAGGTGCGTCGAGGACGTTTCCGCAGAACTACAGCCCCGTTTCGCTGCTACCGGCAGTCTCGAAGACCTTCGAGAGATTACTGCTTCAACGGCTGATGGTACACGCAAACCGACTGCATATCATCCCGGACAAACAGTTTGGTTTTCGTCCAAAACACTCCACCACTCACCAGCTGTTGAGGGTAGCGGAGGAAGCAACGGATGCCTTCAACCACAGACGACACTGCGGAATGGTGCTGCTAGATGTCGCAAAGGCCTTCGACACCGTGTGTCACGAGGGACTCCTGCTGAAACTAAAAGTGGTGGGAATACCAAGGCCATATATTGAGTTAATACGCAGCTACCTCAGGAGGAGGTCCTTCAGAGTCAGAGTGGAGAAGTCGTGGTCATCGAGGAGACGAGTGAGGGCGGGAGTGCCGCAGGGTTCGGTACTGGGTCCGATCCTCTTCATCATTTTGCTGCAGACATCCCCAGGCCGATCGACGTCTACTCGGCGTTCTACGCCGATGACACGGCCTACTTCACCTCCTCATGGAGGCCACTGGTAATCGCAAGAAGACTACAAGCAGCTCTAGACTAGCTCGAGGAGTGGGCAACTCTCTGGAGGGTCAAGATTAACCACACAAAGTCACAGGCAATATTACTCAGCCGAAGAGGGACTCCGAGACAACTGGGCCTGACGCTGTTCGGGGAACCAATTCCGCAGAAGACCACAGTGCGCTACCTGGGAGTCACGATCGACCAACGACTGACCTGGAAGTAGCACGTGGACGATGTATGCAGCAGAGTAAACAGGCGACTGGGAGCATTATACCCGGTGCTGAACCACGCCTCTTCCCTGCCACCATGCTGTGGAGTTCACGTGTACCAGGCGCTCGTGAGGCCCATCATGGAATATGCAAGCCCAGTATGGGCTTATGCTGCCAAAACACACCTGAAAAAGCTCCTGGTGCTACAAAACCGCTCCCTAAAGCGCGCGCTCCACCTTCCACTGGCGTTTCCGACAGCAGACCTTCACCAGATGTCCCAGTGTCCGTGGTTGATGACGAGGATGGTGGCTGCCGCGCACAAATTCTACGAAACTGCGGCAACATCCAGAAACATACTGGTAAGCGGACTGGGAGACTACGACCAAGAAGTACTGCGCCATGATAGACCGAAGGCAATCTTGAACAGGTAACAGCATGGAAGATGCGGAATGGCCAAGACGCAAAGCATGGGTAAAGTGAACCAAAAATATACTATGAATAAAGAAACCAGTGTTAAAGACACCAGTGTTAAAGACTCCAGTGCAAATAAACCATAAGACAAACTAACCTGTAAAATCATTAGGGAAAATAGAAGTTAAGAAATCAAAAATGCTATGAAAACTCTAAACCGAAGATAAATGTAGGAGTATATGTCGCCAACAGGGTGACAGGCACCTCTCCCCAATCACAGCCAACGCCTCCGGCGTTGGCAGCAATGTTGCTCTCCTGCTGCTGCTGAGCTAAGTCAGTCGACGCGGTGACAGTCAGCTTACGACAGCCAGCAGACACCGATACCTGATGAAGACAGCCGAGCTTGCTGTCGAAACGTCGTGTTACTTTGACACCATCCGGCTGAACACCCGTGAAGATTATATTTCATCACTACGCCGGGAAAGTCTCCACTCACACATATCTAGAATTTCTATTTTCTCAAGCTATTTGTCATTTCAACACTTGTATTAATGATTTCCATAGTGAGTACAACACAAGGCGAACGCAACACTTATTTTAAAACACGCAAACATAACTCAAACAGGCTCTCCTCGATAAGTCAGACCAGCGCTCTGATCCACAGTTTACTGCATTGTGACGAAATAATCTGAAGGTGGTGACTGGGAAAACGCACCAGAAGGCAGGAGTATTGTAACAAAAACTGCACCATAGAGAATATGCTTATTGTGATACAGATTGTTTTTGGTCACTAAAATTACAACACTGGGGACCTCACGGAAGATTGGTACAGAAATATGTAAGTTGCTAAAGGAACGGAGTAGCGACAGGAGATGTGTACTTATACTAAACCGAAGTTAAACTAACGTTTAAATAATACTTGAAATGTGGTATGATACCCATTTCTCCGAGCGTGTATTCTGTGCTGAATAAATTATGGTGGCAGTACACATTAAGGCAAAAATTGGTAAAAACCACCTTTCGCCATATTTCGTTAACTTTTCGCAGTACTACGCAGTATTACGTACTACACTGTTCACGAAATAACTTCATTGCATACGTTGTCTTATTCACTTCATTGTCATAAAAATTTCATCACGACAACGTGACGCAAACAATGAAATTTACGTAGAAAGTATACTTAGGAAATACAGGATGTATCCGAATGTGACTATATTGTTTGAGAAGACAAGAACAATCAGAAGAAAGTGGAGAATTCAAATGAGGTGAGAATAAAATAATTGTTTAAGAAAACATAAATACCGCCTCCAAAAAAAATAATAAATATTTTTAAATAACTTTATACCTTGCTTAGGAAAAAGTAAATCTAAATGGACAATATTTCACATTACTGTCATTGAAATTTTTACATTAATTAGTTATTTTTGGAGTCTGTGCCAGCTGTCATATCGCGAAGATCCGATTACTGAACTTCTTTTGGTGTTAGAGGCGAAACGGGGAGTACGAACAAAAATTCTCAATATTTTACAGCATGTCTTAAGGCGGATGGTGTTATTGCGGGAGTCAGCTTAGGGAAACAAATTAACAATATCTTAATCTGTGGCTCGGCCTTATTGCTCATCCAGGCATATCTCTGGCGCTACAATGTCAGCTGGTAGGCTGCATCATGCAGTAAATGATTTACAGTTAGTATAATATCGGCGTATCATCTGTATGTTTCAGTTTTGTTGAAACGTGTTTCTAGCATTAATTGTAGTTAAGCAGTGACATGATTTTTTATGTATTATTGTTATTCCTTATTGTTTTTCTTGCTTTCGCTGGCACCGACTCCAAAAATAACTAATTAATGTAAAAATTTCAATGACAGTAATGTGAAATATTGTCCATTTAGATTTACTTTTTCCTAAGCAAGGAATAAAGTTATTTAAAAAATTTTAGTGCTTTTTTTGAAGGTGGTTTTTATGGGTTTTTTCAATTATTTTATTTTTTAGTGGTATTATAGTTTTTTTGTATTTTAAATATGCCGCAGAAGTTCTCATTTTGCGAACTTCCTGGTAGCTCAGAGATTAAAGCGTTTGCTTTCAAAGAAGAATTCTGTCTTTTTATACCACATCAACTTCCAGAACAGGGTGAATTGGGTGTTGTGTTAAGGAATGTCAGTTTACATTTTGGACCAGGCAATATTTCAATCGTATCATAACATCTGTTAAAGCTGCTGGTCGATAACCGATACATGTAACATCTGGGCATTAATACATACCACATACAGAAATCTGTCTCGGGAATATATCTATTTGCTCCAATTTTTAATTGGTTTTCACAAAGTGAAAACTTGTGATCCAAGTTGAAATCAGAAGTACATGTTGTGAAATTATTAAACATTTATGTTATAAATATTATGCCATGACTTAAAAATAGCTTAATTAATTTTGACAGGATTTAAAACTGTGGATTTTTGTAAAGAACATTGGAAATTAAAAGGTGAGGGTAAAGAGGAAGATGGATTGGGCTTTTGTATACAAAATGTAGACTACCTTTTCTGATTTATTTGAAGTATACGTGTATAAATTTCTATATTAGATAAAACTGTAGGTATGTATAAAAAACAATTAAGGGGTGTGGAACCGAAGAGTAGTTTGGTTTTTTTGGTTTTTGTAAAGCTAGTGTGGGCAGTATTTTTCTCTTTGTTTTAAAGTATACATTTGCAAATTTCCATCGAAACTAGATAAAAACTGTAGCTTTATGTAAAGAACATTTGCAAAAATTAAATGGGGTAAGGGAGTGAGTAGTAGGGTTTTGTAAACAGAATGTAGACTCTATGTTTCTCTTTGTTTTTAAGTATACATGTGCAGTGTTCCATGGAAATCTGATAAAACTGTGGGTATCTATAAGGAACATTGGAAATTAGGAGGTGTGTGGGTAGAAGTGAAGAGGGGTTGGGCTTCTGCAACCTAATTTAAACACAATTGTTCCGTATGTTTTAAAGTATACGTCTGTAAATTTCCTTCAGAATCGTATAGAAACTGTAGATTAAATGATGGAAAGGAAGGAGCGGAGTTTGGACACTCGAAACCAAATGTAAACAGTATTTTTCTGTTTGTTTTGCAGTATACACGTGCATACTTCCTTCAAAATCAGAAAGAAACGTTAGCTTTGTAAAGAACATTGACGGTGATTAAAGGGGTAGAAAGAGGGATAGGGTTTGCGTTTTTGTGAAAGTTATGTGGACCGTAGTTTTCTTTTTCTATTTGTTTTAAAGTATACGCATACGAAGTACCACCAAATCGGATTAAAATGTGGGTTTTGTTCAAATATTAAGGGAAGGAGAGCTATGGTAGTATTTTTAATTTTTGGTCAGAAATCTAATCCATAAAAAATTACATATATAAGAGCCAAAGATTGGTCAAATGGTGTCGACTGTAGGTTTCTAAAAAGAAACTGACAAAAATCATGGGGATAGAAATGGGGAGAGGGGTTCAGTTTATGCAAACCAAAAGTTTCCATTGGTTCTCTCTTTGTTTTATAGTAAAAATTTGCTAAGTTCTGTCTATACTGGACAAAAACTGTGGTTATGTATAAAAATTAAGCGGTTTAATGGGGATAGGGTTTTTTTTTTAGATCTTTTGGTCAGACACCTTCTTCGTAAAAAAATACATATAAGCACAAACTTTCATGGTAATCGGTCAAACGATCGCGACTGTAGCTTTTTATATAGAACATTGACAAAAGTTAATGGGGTTTAAGGAGGGAAAGGGTTTGAGCATTGGCAAACTAAACGTTGACAGGATTTTTCTCTTGGTTTTAAAGTATCCATGGGCAAAGTTCAATAAAAATCAGATAAGAAATGTAGATTTATATAAAATTAAGGGCTGTAAAGGGGAGAGGGGTGGTTTTTTATTTTTATTTTTTTTGGTCAGAAACCTTCTCCATGAGAAACTACATGTAATTGCCAACTTTAATGGAGATCAGTTAAATGGTGTCGATTGTAGCTATGGATAAAAAAATTGGCAATAATTAATGGGGTGGATAGGGGGAGAGGGATTCAATTTTTTTAAACCAAAGTAGACAGTATTTTTCTCTTTATTTTTGGCTGTATATGTCCAAAGTTTCATCGAGATCGAATGAAAAATATGGATTTGTATAAAAATTAAGGGGTGGAGGGGTTAGAAGGGGTGGTTTCACAATGAAATTCATATGGGACCACTTTGGAGGTATACTCTATCCACTAAAAAAATTCATTTAATTCGGTTCAAAATTGGGGAAGATATCGCTGAACATACAAAAAAACAGACGAATTGAGAACCTCCTCCTTTTTTTGAAATCGGTTTAAAAAAGAAAATAAGCATTGAGTGTGAATTGTGAGGGGAAATTCGTCCTTACAAGACATTTGTACCTAAACTACTGCCACTATATGATTCTCTAGAGGAAAGACTTAGCAACTTGCCTGATAAAACAATGCCCTCATTTTCATGATAGAGTTGGTTGAAAGTAACTTCGTTATAGTTCTACCTATTATCTAAATTACTTCGAATTTTAATCATCTATATTTGTTTCCCACTGTATTAGATAAAGTGGAGCAGCACCATTCCTTGCTCACTATATTGTTTATCAAGGACTTGCATTAAATTCAAAATTTCTGTGCTCTGTGTACCGATATGCGACACCATTGATGGTGATTTGCTCGTATGTGGAGGCTATCAATCAGTTTGGTAGCACGGTTTCCGAAGAGTAGGCTTGGCAATGGATTTCACCATCTTTCAGTTACACTCACAAGACACACTGAACAACCACATCACAGCTATCAATACAAACAGCAATATGTACACTGCTTAAATTTCGCAAGACAGTTTGTAAGACCATTACTGTTACAAACATTTCAACAGTCCACTCCCCCAAATCTGGGATGCCTTTAAATGCTTGCAGACATTGGTGTATTCAAGGGAGCAGCTAATCGTAAATGGAATCGGCGGCTGCGATGCAACCTAAATTTCAGGAAGAACTTCAGCCTCCGCAATTCAAATTTTGAACACAGAAAAAAGGAAAGGTTTCTATTTTTTAAGTACCAATATGTTTATTATAATAGTATGATACTTCATTTCAGACTGTCCTTTCTCTTCAAATAAGCCACCGGCCGATTCGTAAGTTTATAGATAGATTATCAGAAGGCTACCCCCACCACAAAGTACCAAAAACGTAACACCACATTTGAAAATTTTTTTCTACGTTACTACTGTAAGAGTAACGTCCGAAAAATTATTTGCTGTTAGTTACAGAGGCGTTATCAAATCAAACTTGTTCCTTCAAATTTATTTACATTCATTCCAGTTCCTCTACATGTTTCCTCGAAACCATCTCAGCCTATTTCCCAACTATTCACCCTTAACTGAAACGAAACTCATACATGCAAATCTATTTCGCTGGTCGTAAAACGTACAATTTAAAAAATCTTACGATGCTTTATACATTACTCGGGCTATTCCTCTTACTTCAAAATAAACGTTGATCAGGTTTCAGATACCGAACAACAAAACTAACAGCTGAAATATTTAGATTCCATCACTAACTCTGCTGGTGGCAGAATATACGTGTCCCCTCACATACGGCGATGCAAAGCCGCACTCCTTGCAGCTCACCCCTATTTATAGACATCTCACACTTTCAGTATACGATGGAACCCAGCCGACATCTCTATAAAGAGCCGTTCTTCCATTAAGCATCGGTGATGCAACTTTTCTCCCTTCGATTTTCTCATATCACTGAGCCACACTCTAAAACAGTCTAACATGGCCCAAAACGCTCAAAGAAGTCCCTAAATAAACTTCCATAACGTTTCAATTTGCAATGAAGGTATAAATCCCATTAACGACGCTACATCTACATCCATAATCTGCAATTCACAATCATTGTGGGTGGTAGAGGGTACTAAGCACCAATCTTAATTCTGTGCATTCCAATCCCGAATAGCACGAGTAAAGAAAGAATACATAAAAGAATCAGTATGGCATCTTATTTCTCGAATCTTATCCCTCCGATCATTATGACCCATATTGGTTGGTGGAAGAAGTATCTCACTGCACTCGTAGGTTATGGAATTTCTCATATTCTGCAATAAATTTAAACGTAAATGACGTCGTCTGTCTTCCAAACTATCCCAACCAAATCTATGTATCAATTCTGTGAGGCTTTCATAACGGCTGTAGCAACCACTCACGAATCGAACGGCTCTCCTCTGTACCCTCTCCGCTGAGTCAATCAGTCCCTTGCGATACGGATCCCAAACTCCACAACAGTAATCCAGATGCGGACGCACTAGTGTTTTATACGCTATTTCCTTTGTATGAGCCTTACAATTCCTCGGAATACGACCTATGAATCGTAATTAAGAATTAGCTTTGCCTACGACGGAAGTTATGTGCAAGTCCCATTTCATGTTGCTTTGTACTATTACCCCCAGATACTTCAGGGAATCAACCGTGTCAACAAATGAATTGTTTACTTTGTACTCGTGAGCAAACTGATTGTTTTTGTTACTTATTCGCATTGCCTTGCACTTTTTGCAATTAAGTGTAAGCTGTCGATGCTTGGGTCTCCAGATATGGAATCTGCAACGCTGGATGTGACAGACCTGACCTGTCAGCACTTCAGTCAAATCTGACTTTGATGGTATCTAGACTGCAGGTTGGAGATACGCCTATCTGGGTAATTCCAAACAGACTTAGAAGACCCGAATATGCCGTTAACGTCGACAGACGTGACTTACAGGTGTTGAGTTAAACAGGCCAAGAAACCATCACATCCGCATGTGTAATGAGAAGCCGTCTGTAAGACGTTGCCCAATCTGTGGTTGGAAGAGTCCCTGGAGTCTGCGGTAATCCAGCCGTTTTCTCTTCCAAGATAGGTGCGCGACGTAAGCCCGGGTGCAGGAGGGGCAGTTTGACACATTAATCCCTCGTTAGAGGCGCCCTGGCTAAGCCGGGACGATATCTGACGGGAGATCTTGTCCCCTTGACTGGGTCTGCTCCCCCCAGGCCTGGATTACACGCGGGCTAATGCGGCCAGATAGGGCTCCCTCTCGTCTGCGGCGATAAATTCGGCCGGGTTAAGCAGTGACGCTAAGCGCGGAGGTTATTAATAGCCACGCCCACCGGCTCGGCGTCAACATTTATTTGGCGCCACTGTGGCGGCCGATGACAGCAGCTTACCGGGCGAGGACGCAGTCAGCTACAAAAAACACCGCGTCACCTCCCGTCGGTAGCAGTACCTAACCAACACGTCAACCACTGACACTATGATAGAATATTACAAAATACGAAAGTTCCTTTCTGCGTATTCCTAAAACTATGCTATGCATCTTCGGACATGGCACGATCGCTGTTTCTGTCCCAGGTTAGGAAATGGATGCTTTTAACTTACGGTCGTGTTTGTGTATCATTCATTCTTACTATGGTTTCACGCAATAGTATTGCTTAATTCATGGAGATCCACAGAAAACCGGCCTCGAAATGAGGCGTCCCTTAATTACATGTGATGTTTTTTTTGGAAATCAGGACACCCCCTTTGTGGTGTGATTTGGTGAGATTTGGTGAGATTTGGTGAGATCTGGTGAGATTTGGTGAGATTTGGTGAGATCGGGTGAGATCTCGTGAGATTTGGTGAGATCTGGTGAGATCTGTTGAGATTTCATGAGATTTCGTGAGAATTGGTGAGATTTGGTGAGATCAGGAAGGATACTTCCCAGTTATGATGACGTGACGTTAGATCTCGAGGGGACTCTTCCCCCTGCTGATGACCTCATAACTTTTGGAGATCTTTATTTTTTACCTCTAATGTTCTTCAAGGAATTAAAAAGATGACGTCAGATTTCTGTCAATCCCCTCCCCCCCCACCCTATTTCACCCCCCGTAATTAATGGACACCCCAAACAGTACTTTTGTTACGTTGCCGATTATAATAATTTCGTGAGGTCGTTTTAGGACCTGATTGAAAAAGTTTTTTCCAGCTGGCAATCCGCCTCTATACCGGGTATTGGAGATTTACCGTTTAACGTGAAATCCGAACCATGGAAGCGGTCTGCAGTACATCACATACACAAAGCAAGCATTATCAGAGGTAAGGGGGTTAAGGGCATTTTGAAAATACCATTCGAGACCGGATTTCCAATCGTTGACCTTTCGATCTCCAAACAGACCCCTTGACCACCGAGCCACTAGACCGCTCTTGTTGTTGATATTACATACAGTTTACCAGAAGATTCCTCTGTTTACACTAAAGAACAGAATAGATTCCTGGGCTATAAGTAAACCCCAAAACCGCTGTACTATACCTCTGTCTGTGTATACATATATCGCAACCGTATTTTATGTAGGGGAGACCGGGGGTGGTTGGCACAGGTTTTCACACATTACTTTTTACAGCTGATTCTGTGAACACCATCACGGTTTTGAATATACCACTGTAATCTGAAAATATTAGGCCACATTTCTATATTTCTTTACAATCGTAATATTTAATTGTATGGTTGCACGAAATCACCAAACAGTGCAAGTGTTGGTTGGCCAACCAACCCCCTACACGGGGTTGTTTGGCACTCACAATGGGGTTAGTTGGCGTAACACTCAAACGTTAGATAAAAATAAGTTGAGTTAATAAAAGGAAAGAAAACAAATCAGGAATTAGTGGAAATGGTTTAAGTAAATAAAAAAGGTTATTGTACCTCATTTGCATTTATTTTAATTCAAAAAAACTACAAATATAAGGCAGAAGGCAAGCACGAGAGAAAGTAAGATACACCAGATACTTCCTCATCTGAACTCGCAAAACTGATTTTGCGCTTTGCATTTTGTTTCTTCCACTCTTTTTGAACTTTATTCTTCCTAGCCTTCCATTTCGGTTTGTCGTCTCTTTCTTTATTCTATGAGTATTTCCTGACAACTCTTCAGATTTCCTCTTCTCTTGACCTTCTTGAAGGTGCCTTCGGCAGTGGTCTCATCAAATTTGATGATATGCAGGATCTGCTTTGAGGAGAACCTTGAATATTTACATTTTCAGTGTTGTCGAAGGCATTGTGGCGGCATCAGCTTAAGTCTAGGGGTCTTGTGAGGTAGTGGAAGGTTCTGCAGTATTTTCATTTAGTGAAGGATTTTGCCGATCGGTACAGCAAGAAGGCAGAAAGGCACTTGCAGGAAATATGACAGGGTTAAATGGACTGATTCCCGTGGCTAGAATCCAGCAATGATGTTTGTTGGAGTCACTGCAAGAGGAAGAGCAGTTTTAATAATCCCAGGTATGTGATATATCGTCTTAGTTCTAACTGGATTGTTTGTCATCCACGCATCACATTGCCATATTTTTCAAAGGTCCAAAAACACTTATATCAAGGGGCTGCAACTTATGAGATGTGTGAGATGGAAATGAGAGGGTGGTTATCCCGTCTCCTTTAAGGAAATCCAATGCTGTGACTGAAAGATGGGAGTCGTGATTATCCAACAGCAAAAGCACAGGCCGCTCTTTTGAGCTTCTGCTGTGAAAAGCAAAGTGCTCAGTATCTCCTACACTGCTAGGTGGACCATCTTTTAAGAAATGATCTTTGTAATTTTTTCATTGAAATACGAAAAAAGGGGTGTAAAGTTACCTCTAGCAGAAACTCCAACGACCAGTGTTACCAAACTTCCTTTTTCAGCTGAAGTGATTCTGCCGACTTCCTTAAACCCTTTCCTAGCAAATACTCTATTGGGTTTCTGGACTGTAGTTATCCCAGTTTCGTCCATATTGTGCTATCGAAAAGCTTTATAGATTATGTCCTTCGGAGTTTTACCTCTTTCAGTTTTCTTCTGGTTGTTACGCATTTTTAGTAACAATTTTTACCTGTAAAGATAGCCAGTATCCACGAAATTCATAGTTCCCATTGTCCTACTTCAATAATGTTTAGAAAGTTTCACAATGTTGGAAATTTATTTTATATCATTAAAAGTTATTATCCTCATTATGAAATATGTAGGTTGGGATAGGTTGGCTAACATGTGGGTTTGGTTGGCTATTGTTTTGTTGGGAAGTAGATGAGGCTGTGAAGGTCACGTGGTCAACAAGTGGCGCTTCAACAAACACTATGTAGAAAATTAGAAGCTGATAGCCGACCTGCCCTACATGCCAACCAGCCCCCGTCTCCCCTACACCTATTTAATAAGCAAAAATAGAATTTTAAATAATCACAGGGTAGCGCTGACAGAGCGAATGATGGTATAATTTAATTTAATTTAATTTAAATTTATTACAATGGAGCGGACGCTCCGATGGCACTTCCCCTACACACCCATCTTCCCCCATTCCTGTACCCACCTACACTTGCCCTCTACAAATTTCAACTTTAATTTTTTTCAGCGTTTTTGGTAAATTATTCATTTCGCTTGGTAACTTATTCCAATCCCTGATCTCCTTTCCTAAAAAAGAGAATCTTACTACACCCTTGTGCCTGAAATCGAGTGCCAACTTGTTTTCATGGTAATCTTTTCCTTTCCATCAACTACTTTTCATACATACACCAATATCTTTCCGTGTCTCCAGTATATTCCTTGTACACTCACATCGCCCTCTTCACCCTCCTTCTGTCTTTCAATCAATCCCATTCCAGCTCTTTTTTCTTATCTGTTACTGATTGCCTTCTGCGGTAATTTCCAGAAACAAATTTAGTAGCCCTTTTTTGCACCTTCTCCACATCCTGTAATTGATACTCTTAATGTGGGTCCCATACTTCACCACCACGTTGAAGCAATGGTTTGACCCATTGGCGGCTCTAGACGTAGTGACACTGTGACATGGCACCACTTTCAAATCAAGAATAAACAAACAAACAAAAAATATTTAAAAGTGTGACATTATCTACTCTATTCTACCTTAAATAAAGAATTGAACGCCATCTGTTGGCCACATCAGTGAACTGTTTCGCTGTCGTGGAGACAGTCACCGGGTGTCACAAATTGCGCATGCGCTATAGCGTTTTCGCGGAAATTTTCAAAGGAGGAGGTCCGCTTTGTTAATGGCGAATGAAGACAACTTTGTTCTGCCACACGCTGCCCCCGGCAATGGGCAGACACGTGGGTTGTGGAGCACTGTGGAGCTCGAAAAAGTTAGTAACACTATCGGTAGAGCGCAACACAACTGCCATTTTTGTAAAATTCCAATAATATCCTCTGGAACAATGCTTCTCAACCTGTGGTTCGTGGACCACTGGTGGTCTGTGAAGATAGTTCAGATGGTGCACAAGCAGAATATCATAAATTTTGATACCATATTCGTACTGTATGAGGCAATAAGCCCAACTTTTTAAAATTCTTGAATATTTCAATTACCGTGCGAAACTTTGGCATTTCCGGGATGAGGATAGAACAGCATTGTTTCTACAATGGTCTTTTCATTTCCAGATGGCATTAGAAAGAGCGCCATTCTTCTAAAGATTAAGTAAATGACGGTTTCCTTAGGGATTTAAACAGGTATGAGCAACCGCGGTACGTGGTAGGATTAGTAACATAAGGTCATGAAGTAAACAAAAATAAAAGGTGTACCGACTAGCGTCTTTTATTTTGTGCATGTACGCCGATGGTGTAGTATAGCGTCCAGCATGTAGTAACATTATTATTTATTTGATTTGGTAAATATTAAGACTCTGTTTTTTTTTTTTTTTTTTTTTTAAATGGCATTTGGCAACGGAGGCCATACAGCCAGCTCAATGTAATTATAATTGCTTTAAGTGTGTAAGTCGTCATCCAGTATTTATTGTATTTCTCCAATGTATGGACGCCACAGGACGGACAGGACATTCACACAGACACTCAACACTTAACATCCATGCCCGCGGCCGGATTCGAACCGGCGGCCTTCGGCACGCGGAGCTAGCACTCTAGCCCCACGCTACCGAGGCCGGCAAGACTCTGGTTAATACGTAGTTCACATCCAGTTTCGTACGAATTCAAAACATGGTTTTAGATTTATTATGTTAGAGTGGTACATGTGCCAGATGTTAACAATGATATGGATAGTAAAATTAGGCTTACCCAAGTTAGCGGTCTGCAATATTTTTAACAATTTACTGGTCCTCAGATTGAAAAAGGTTTAGAAACGATGCCTTATAAGCTTTGTCATTGCTAGGAGGCAATATTGTTTCTGTTTCTTAGTTCCTTTAAAGGAAAATTACATAATATTATGACTGTACATAACAACGCAACAGGAAACGATTCTCAAGCGAAATGTGTTCCACTGGCTTCGTGGTCATGGAAGGCAGTGCCGGATTAAGAAAGTATAGGACCTTAGGCACAGAAAAATATTTGGCCCCTTTGTTTTTGAATATAATTATTTGTATTTTATAAGTACGAAGAAAAGTTTTTGTGGATGACTAATTGAATTTATCATATTTTTATTCAATTAAACAAACAAATTTTACAATTTGAGGTATTTTGAAAATTACTTTAATTTATCGTACACTACAATGAAATTAATTTGCATGATTTTCGTATTACTTTGATTGTTTTATGTTGAATTACTTTATTTTTTATAATTTTTATTTAATGGACAAAAGTTAACTCTGGAGCAACCTTCAAACATCGGGGCTCCAGGCTACTGCGTAGTCGTGCGTACTAGGTAACTCAGGACTGCCTGTAGGTCAACTCGTCCAGCGTTTATTTTAAAACATTTATCATTGATTAATTTCAAAATCATTTCTTTAATGCGGCAGTACACGCAGGTAATGAGACTTTCACACGTTACAAATCTTTATGTTGCGAGATTCTTACTCAAGTCTGAGCTGTTTTTCCAGGAACCTTTCACTTCAGTAACGAAGATCAGTAAACCGTCGAAAAATTTCAGTGTTGTCACTACCTGAGCCGGCCGCCACTGGTTTGACCAAAGCTTTGTAACCCAATTCCGTTATTTCTCTCTACATCCCCTCATCACTCTCTCCAACAAGGGCAGTTTGAAACCTTTTCCTACTACCTGTTGAATATGTCCTGCCCATTTAAGCTTGTAACTAGATGTAATGCAAAGGTGTTTACATTTCAAGTCTCCAACAATTAATCTTTTCCCCACCTTATAATTACATAATCTTCATATTACAGAATTTTCAGATTGAATAGAACTCTGTAGGTATATGACAGTTCAGAGAAACATAAGTGTGCCATATCACTATACAAAATGTGCCTTTTAAGGAACTCATGGTTGCGAACAAATGTACAGTAATCAAGAACTCCCTTTTCACGGTTTCCTAAACCACTCGAGATGATTGTCAATATGATTCATTTAAAAATCGTTACAGAATTCTCTTCCATTTCCTGCTATCAGTATTCTCCTGTTATTATAGGTATCCATCTCGATGAGCCTTAGAGCCAAAAAATAAATAATATCTCCAAATGTCGCTATCTATGGGTTGAAAAAAAACTCTTATATTGTACAACAGGCCTGAGGGAAAAAAAAGAAACAATTACTACTGGACACTCGCGTTCAAGTCGCTATGTCTAAGCATAAATAAACAGGTAGGAAACTTAGATTTAATAATATGGTTCGGCGGATGATAAAGGATGTCCCATGCGAATGGTATATTCCTGACTTAAAACTCAGCAACCAACACTGTTATCAGAAAATTGAACAGTCCTGCCTGCGATGCAACTGTACCTGTAACAGCTGTCTAGCAGCCGGCTTATGTAAAACACGGCGAATATTGAATCTTATAAAGCTTGCAACGGTGGGGTATTATGAAAGAGCTGTATATGATGAGGAATATATATTTTTATTCTTAGTTCACTAAGACGACATTGGCCCTAAGCTGCAGCTACGGAGATTACAAATAACTATGACTTTTATCCCACCGTACATAGCTACGTACACAATTGGTAACAGGAGAATTGTAATCGGGAGAACCCATCCCTGAGTTGTAGATCCTACGGCGAAATTAAATTTTCACCCTTACCATAAACTTTCTCTTTTTTTTACCCAAAAGCTCCATATTCCATGTGATTATCACTTGAAATTACAATTTAATTACAGACGATTATTAGTGGTGCATAAGAATTTTTTTTTCCGGTGGAGATAAAATTTGATTGCCTGCTGAAATCTGACTGATAGCATTATCTGAAGATTATAAGTAAAAATTCCTCTCCCCCCCCCCCTTTTCACAGATGCACATATAGGCACAAAAAAAACACCCTTCGTAGGCAACCGGGTTTTCTTTGAAGTTTTGAGGTACCAAGCATCTAGTTTCCTGATTCAAACAAGCGCAATATCCGCAAGATTTGTATTCATGAACGTGGAAGTAAGGTTCACTGCCAAATCTGCTAAGATGTTGCAAATGAAGGTTTTAGTCTCCCAGACCACATCAAAAATAAAGTTATACGCCAAGACTGTAATAATTAAACACAAATTAAACAAACTAGAAAAATCATTTTAATCAAATCCGAGACGATGTAATAATTAAACACAAATTAAACAAACTAGAAAAATCATTTAAATCAGATCCGAGACGATACAATACGGATAACATACAATTGTCGAGCTACAAACAAGGCAGAAGTTGTACACCCAGGTAATAGATTCGTCTAAAAAGGAAATATGAAACAGATACAGGCATAATAACTTTAATTTGCTACAAAGCTTAGTGCGTCAGCTTAAAATTTCGTTTCTAGAAAAAAGATTATCCTTAGCCCGGCCTTCCATAATTGGCTGTCCATGGAATCACAAAAACTCTTGACGTGATCAATAGTGTCAGAATGTTTCCTACACAAATCACGTCGTCGATTCGATTTCCGTCCCTTCATTTGTCAACAATCGTCTAGCAGCTCTAATGACTTTTTTTTTTTACTTATTGCTTTACGCCTCATCGACGGTTAAGGTCATTAGAGGCGGGATGGGACTGGGAACAGGGAACGGAAAGCAATTCGGCCATGGCCTTTTTGAAGGAAGCATTTGGGAAAAACATGGAAAACCCAAATAGCTCTAATGACCACATCCTGGACAAGCCGTATAGGCGTAGCTAAAAGAAAATAAGAAATCTATTCCGTCCTTTCCAACACATTTTCCCAATAATAGGAGTTAGTTGCCTTGATAAGTTTCCTCCAACTTTCCTGGTTTGCAGCGTCCTCTTCTTTTAGTCCTAAGTTTGTTAAATCCTTCTTCACAAGATTCTACCACCTTATCCTTTGTCTCCCTCCGGATCTCTTTTCTACCACAGGCATCCCCCATGCTTTCTTGATTGGCTCTTCCTCATCTCTTCTCACTACATGATCATACCATCTTAATCTTCTTTCTCTAATAACCACTAATACTAGCCACTCCAGATATTTTTCTTACCACTTCATTTCGAAGTCCGTCCCCCAGAGAAATACCCCGGGAGTACGGCGGTTCGAATCCCCGTCCGGGCATCCAGATTTGGGTTTTCCATGGTTTCCAAATCACGCCATGGCTGAATTCCTTCCCGTTCCTTGTCTTCAGCCCCATCCCGCCTCTAATTACCTCGACGTCGACAAGACGTAAAGCCATAGGTAAAAAAAAATACCCAATAGCCACCTTCGTATCCTCATTTCCGTCCTCTCCTGGACAGCTTCGCTAATCCCTTTAATAATAGCTATAAATAAAATAAGAATCATTTGTGTCTTATCGCTCTTCTGATTCATAGCATAAGAAATTTAATAGCCTTTATGGTAAGTAATTGCTTTTCTGCGTATTTAACACTTCTAGTATAGGTTTTAACTCAGCTTAATGACTGAACTTTACATGATTTTAGTCACCCACCTACGAGATTAAAAATAGGTATTACACAGCAAAACACGAAGTCGACCAGCTAGGAGATAAATTTGCAGTCGTGGGGGCGGAAGCGACATTTCGCAGGAGCGTCGATTGTTCCCGACTTCTCCCCCCTCCGACCCCTCGCAACCCAGTCTGGCACACCGCACACATTCTTTTTTTATTATCAAAGCACGTGCAAAAACGTTTAAAACGCCATTTGTTCTTTTAATAAGCCCGAAACGGCGTTGTCGGACGAGCATTCGAAAATGTCACACAATCGAGCGGCGCCGACAATGAGGCCGACCGACCTGCCCCCTGGGCGGACGGCGGGTACCCATTGACCCTCATAACACACACACAGACAGAGAGAGCTGACATCTACAAAACAAGCCGGTAATGCCCTGTCCGACGAGTGTCTACCCACAATAGCCGGCGCGGCGAAAATGCATTATGCGATGCGAAGATCCGATAAAAGGGGCGGCCGTTCTATAAACTGCGGCCGCACGCCCAGTTTTTGTTTGCCGCGGCACACTACAATATGAGCGGCGGGCATGCTAAAAGGAATGTTTTACTGCCGCCCGCGTAAATCACTTTGTTCTACAAAAGCAGGAGAACGGACGGGCTTGCCGCTGCGTGTCCCAATATTTGCATAATTTGTTCATTGAAATGTCTCGCCCAGTGCGATACAGACGCTATTACCGTAACAGACTGGGGTGTCTGCGCGAGACGTCTTAACTACTATCGACTCGACTCAATTTACTGCACGAATGGCTCTCTTGTGCTGTAGCGTACGGTGGATAGGAAGTTGTAAAACGAAACGATCGCTTATCCGAAATAATGATCTACATTTTGGTTTTACCGTGCCTGACTGATAAGCAGTTAAAGCTAAATCTTGCTAAGACACTGGTGGGAGTTCTCCCGAATGAGGGGCGGAGGGCATAGCGTTATCTCTCACCCTCCACGCACGCTCATTAAACAAAAAAACAAAAAAAACAAAAAAACAAAAAAAACAAAAAAACAAAAAAGACAAAAACATAAAAAACACAAAAACACACAAAAAACACAAAAACACAAAAACACAAAAAACACAAAAAACCCACAAAAACACAAAATCACAAAAAACAACAAAAAAACAGCGAATCGACTCTCGTCTTGTTAAACACAAAAGGCGAGTTGGTACAGTATCACATGGGGGCCCTTTCCAGCTTAAAGGGGCAGGGAATGGTGATAAAGAACAGGGAAGAGATCAGTCATCGCCTTTTAAAGGAACCATCCCGGATTTTATTTCCTTATGGCTTTATACATCGTTGACGTCAATGTAATTAATGGTGAAAAAGGGTTGGGTGGCAAGGAGTGAGAAGGAATTAGGACATGAGCTTTTGAAGTAACCATCCCAGGACTCGCCTACGGTGATTTAGGGAACTCAAATCTGGATGGGCCGATGGTGGTTCAAAACCGCAATCTCTCGAATGAGAGGCCACAACGTTATCACTCACCCACAATGCTCGGTGACACCGCAACCGAGATCAGGATGGCTGGACAGGATTTTAACCCACATCCTCCCAAATGCGAAGCCAACCACGCTCGGTGTGCCTAGACCTATTTCAGTTTTCTATGGATTTCCTTAATCACTCCAGGCTTTCCTTCAGAAAGCAATGGCCTTATTTCTCTCCCAGCATTGAAGACCTAAACGAAAAAGTGTGGTTTGTTATTTCTAGTAACTACTATCGTTGAATAAATGTAAAACTTTCAATATTGAAAATTCTTAAAATTTCTACGTCGTTTATGGATTAGCTTTACTTTTAAAGATTTCTTTCTTTGCAGTCATTCACAATTTAATTCATAATCTGGATTTGGCACTTTTTTATGGCTTAATGACTGGTTGAGGTAATTAGAGGTGGGAAAGTGCTGCGTCCCATCCCCCAAGTACTTACAAGGAACGAGAAGTAATTCGGCCATTAACCATCACGGCATCTTCCTGATTAATTGCAGAAAC